>JAVJGG010000017.1:22531899-22562598 GCA_035590195.1 Aviceda cuculoides
AAGGAGGGGGGGGGGGGGGGAAGATAAAATTGTCAAGTACTATCAAGCCTAGTTCAAACTAACTTCCAGCTGAGGTGGATTCTGCATTTGTACATGCTTCATAGACCTCACATGTGGCCAGGTATCTGTCAAGACAGTGTTATTTCGGGGATCAGACCTCAATGATCAAATGCTTCCTTAAATGCCATGATACATAAAAAAGAAAATGCAATCCCAAATATATCTATGTTAAAGTTAGAGAGACTTCAGTGAACAGTGTGAAGGCTACAAGTTGAAGAATTGGATGTTCTCTGGCAAATTAATGAATTACTGAGAATTTATTTTTTCATTCCCCTACACCAAGGTTTTGATTATACCCAGGATTTCCAAGGTAATATAAATGTATGACTGAAAGTAAATTTTCTGATACTTGCTGCATTTCCTGAGTGAAAGGCTTCTGCATGCATTATGTTAATGCCTTACTTTCAGAAAATCCTCTTCAAAGATCAGAACAAGGCTTTACCCTAATAAATCCCCAGCTGGACTATTCTGGTGGTTGGTGTTCCAACCCCAGGCATGTGTGCTCTCAAATTAGCTCTCGAAGAGTTGCAGCTGGCTGGGATCTTTCAGTTTGTTTTTTTTTTTTTTTTCTTCCTGCTGAATTGGAGTGTACTTGACCTAGGAAAGCAAAATGATTGGGGAAGGTTTATTTCTAACCCTGATTGACACAAGATACTTAGAAGTGTCACTTACCCCTTGCAGTTGCTCTGCCTGTTGGCACAGGGCCGAAACAGAGTATAGTGAGCCTTCTCTCAGTATTCTTAGTCCATGCAGTGGATGATTTACAATCACAGGGTTCTGTGGGTATACCAAGCTGGTTTTACATCAGTATTATAATTGGAATTGTTCATATTTTATAGGTTGATGTAATCATTAAACTTTGGAAAAATGGGTTTACAGTAAATGATGGTGAACTTAGGAGCTATGCTGATGTTGCAAACCAGCAGTTCTTGGACTCCATTAAAAAAGGGTAAGTGAGTTTTGTGTTCTTAATCAGCCTGAGTTAATGTGCTTTGGATAGCACTCAGCTTATGCTCTAAATTTTTTACATAGCTGCTTGGCTTTGCTGCACTGCAGTATCCCTGTAGAGTGTAGGCCACTGCCTGTCTTAGTTCTTGCAGCGCTAATGGCTGTTTTAACATCAACAGGTTTAACATAGCTTTCAGTTGCAGTAGTTGTACAGTTGCTGATGAAATAGATAAAAGCGAATGTTGGTAGGGGGCACAGCAGGTGCGGAATGAAATAAAGAATAAATCAGAGTGCCCAGTAAGAGCTACTGATCAAATGGTACTTTGACTAATGAACTCAATGCACAAGTGGTTGAGCATTTCTGGTTTTATGGTCTTTGTTTTGTTTTTATTGATGAAAAGCCTTAAATGGGCACAGTTGCTCTGTGTAACATCAAGAAACTCTGATCAGTATTAATTTTCAGACATATTTCCTAGTACAAACTTACTATTTCAGTCATTTGTGTGTATATATCAATTTTATTTTTATCCCCGTTAAAAATAAGCATGCTATCCTGATTTCTGCTAGTGTTTGCAGTGTTGCAGGCTGACCATGCAAACCAATGTAATTTTCAGCCTTTAATTTGTAGTCTGTTTCCTCATGCCATACAAATGGAGAAGAAAATATAATTTTACGGAGAATGTAATTTAATAACTCCCTTTTCAAGTATGTGAAATTACTAAGCTATTGTATTTTTTTTCTTTTACATACTTAGCTAGCGCATGAAAAATACTAATTTTACACTATATTTCTCCTCTATGGCTGTCACCTGTGGTAGTTGTAATAGCAATTAACTGCACTGTTTAAAGCACTTTGCTTTCTTTGTGTGCATGCATCATAAGTTTGCCACCTTTCTTTCACCCGTCGCTTGTGAAGATGCTAATTACAGGATGGTTGCTGCATAATTGTTGATGGTAGAGAAGCACTTAGTACAGCCCCTGTGCCAGCTGAGCCCCACCACCTGAAAATGTAGTATCTGCATCAGAGCTCATAGACAAAGCTGGTGTTGTGTTCTTCTTAAAAGCAAAGCAAATAAAGCATTACCAAGGTGATGTTGCTGCACTAAAGAGTGTAGCTGTTAGTGATGAACTTATTTTTAAAAGCTGAGGTTCGTGTTTATTTCTAATTAAACTCATTGTGTCTTAACTCAGTTCTTTTTCTTTAAAAGCCAGTTGTCTTTTTTTCTTCTTGTTTTACTATGGGGATAAAATAATTGAACCTTTTGTGGCAATGTATGGCAATACTGAACTTTCTACACACTGGAGTGGTAACTGCTGAGTAAATTTGAACATCATTCAACAACTTGCATGATGATGTCTTTTTTTACTGTTCACTTGCTAGTTAATTTTCAGTTCAGGAACTTGAAGTTGTTTGTATGTCATATGTCATGCACTTAATGTAACTTCTAGTAAATACTTACGCAGTTTTTGATTGGGTTCGTTTTATTTTTTTTTAAGCATCATCCTTCAAAGGATAAACATAGAACAAGTATTAATCATTAATCCATTTTGTATACTGAAAACAGTATAGTAGTTCTTTTTCTGACCTTTTTTTTTTTTTAAGGGAACTGCCTTTTGAGCTAAGAAAACTTTTTGATAAAGAGGAGATAGATGTGAAAGTGGAAGATAAAAAAGATAAGGTGTATCTGTCATCGAAAAAGCCGATGTTTCATCCATTTTCTGGACATGGTTACAGATTAGGAAGGTGAGTAGTCTGATGTGATGTATGACTGAATAGCTGAAGGGAACTATACCTGTGGTAAAGGATCTTATAATTCAGGTTGGAAGTGACCTCTGGAGTTTCCTAACCCAAGCTCCTGCTCAAAGCAGGGTCAGCGGTGGGTACAGATGAGGTTGCTCTGGCTTTTATCCAGTTGGGCCTTGAAATCCTGCAAGAGTGGAAGTTGCACAGTCTGCTTCAGTGCTGGACTGTCCTCATGGGAAAGAAATTTTTCCTTATATCCAGTCTGAATGTCTTGTTTCAATTTATGTCCACCATGAAGAGCCTGGCTCCCTCCTCCTGTAGACCCTGGCAGGCTGCTGTTAGGTGTTCCCCACAACACCATCTCTTCCACAGGCTGAACAAGTCCCTCTCCTCTAGCCTCTCCTCACAGGGTGAATACTCCAGCTTGTGGCCATCTTGGTGGCCCTCCGTGGAACTTGCTCCAGTTTATTGACATCTTTCTTTTATTTTGGGTACCAAATCTGAATGCAGAGTTTAGGTGTGTCTAATGAGTGCTGCATGGGGGGTAATCAGCTCCCACAATCTACTGCCTGTGTTCCTGTTAATATAGCCAGGATGCTGTTGGCTTTCTTTGTTCGAGGTCTCAATATTAGCGGAACTGTTGCCAGCTGAAAGGCTGTGACTCTTCTGCTCTGTGATTTAATATAAAAGTATCTCTTTTAAAGCTGTATGTATAATGCTTTGAGAAGAGGGAAGTATGGCAATCCCATAAAGGGAACTGAAGAAGTAAGAGATTATTTCCTGTTCTCTTAAATTTCTTCAGTATTTAACCATGCATTTATTGCAGTAAGACGTTTTAGCGTGTTACAGTGATACCTTTTCCTTTACTCCATGACTCTCTTGTGGTTGAAGAATGTCACCCACTAATGCCAATGCTAAAACTGGACTTGATTTATAACCAAACAGTACTGTATTTTGGAAGGCTGTTGTAGAGGAGCAAGCCAGGAGTTCAGATATTTGATCCCTGTGACTTTTGCTTACTCCAGCCAAATTATCTGCTTCACATATCCCTGTTGTGTAAGAATTACATGCCTATAAAAGCAGACTTCAGCCTAGGGAACAGATCACATTCAGTGACTGGGAGCCTACAGGAAGCCTTTACAGGTGGGATTGCTTAGTGACCTGTGGCCTGGGGTTAGCAGACCGTATTGAAACCTTAGGTGAACAGCTTGTTTCAGTTAAGTGGAAAGGGCTTGCTGCTAAGGCCCAGTGCTTGTGCTGAGGGAAAGTGTGACCTGGGTAGGAAAGGATGAGACAAGGGAAGAGGACAACGTGCAGAGTGAGAGACAGATAATGGTAAAGGATGGGTGGTTCCAGGCTGCCTCAGAGGAGCAAGTGTCTATTTTACCAGTTTCATCATTTTCACCAGCACAGTCCATTCAGTTGCTATGTGCTTGAGTAGATGTGGTCAATAGGGGAAATCTTCCCTCAAGAGATGGATGAGATGCTGCAAGATTTGGTAGCACTGAAATCCTGAGCAAACGAGGGTCAAGAACTTAACCTTATTTTATCTACAAGTAGACCTGTATATATCAAAAGCAAAAAGATCTTCAGCGTGCTGAGTTTCTGCTCCTAACCAGTGCTAAACAGTAGGTTGTTTAGTTCCTTGTTGTGCTCTGTCATGCCTACAGCAAGTAATGATCTCGCTTCCCAATAGGCAAGTTAGGTTCTGGAAACATGCTATTCTGTGAATTTCGGTTGACTGGTCTTGTATGCTGAGACATCCTACAACTTGCTCAGCATTTTTTTTTCTTTATGGACTGGATAAAATGCTTTTTTGTTGTTGTTGTTTTTCTACTCTTGCTAGTCTATTAAGTGCCGTGCTATCAGAGCCTTTTCTTTAAAGAGGAGTAAATATTTTTGCAGATGTTGGAAACGTGAGCCGTAAGTGCTCTTACTCCATAAACTAGTGCTCACTTCCTGATGTTAATAAGTGTCCATTGTATGCATATGCTACTCTTTCAGCAGAAGAGCTTTGTGGGGAAATAGTAGTGCTGTCTGAGACCTGTAACAAGTTTTAAGCTATAGAACTCAGTTTCCACAGTTGCATTTGTGTGCTTAATCAGAAATGAGAAGGGCAAATGACTGAATGGTTTACTTCAGCTTATGAGGTAGCTAAACTTCTGCTTATCAAATAAATGGGTTTTTTAATACTCTGTAGATTTTCTGCCAGTGTTCCTAGATGGATGGATTATGTGGTAGATGAACCATTATGAATCAGTCTGTTGACTGGCTCATTAAAACTTTTGTTGGAGGAAAAATGGAGGAACTAGAAATATGTTTGTTGATATAACTCAGATGAGCTTGATCCTCTCTTCCTTTTTGTTGTACAGAAGAAACAAATGAGACTTCCAAAATATTGTATGAACCTATATAACTAATGGGTATATTTTGTTTTATCTACCATCATTCAGCTGCATTTAATAGTTTGGGATTATAACAAGATTTGCAGCTGCACTTTTCTATTAAGCTTATCAATGCATTTTAAAGACTGCCCTAGAAGCATGTTAATTAAACTATTGACTGAAATCCCTTGTAGCAAAGTGGGCTTGCTCTATAACCTCATTAGGGTAAAACATTGTGTGTCAAGCTTCTTAACCATTAGTCAGGGTAAGTCATGATACCTAACTCTTGGGCTTTTTCTTTTCAGAAAATTGACAGGAGGCTCTTATGTCTCTTCGATCTTTACTTTACATCTTCTTTTGAATAATCTTATAAAAGGAATAAGCCTTTAAAAGGGGTGATAATGCTTTGATCTCAGGCTAATAAGAGACTTAGATTCTTGGTTTCTGGCCTTAGTCAAAGCTTCCACCACTAGATGGCTTTATCTGTCAGTTCTACAGGAGCAAAGTTATTAAGTGTAGAAATATTTTAAACTTTAGTGAATATAGATCTTCTAACTTTCTCTTGCAGCTTTTCTTAATGTGTTGGCTTTGGTTTTCATGCATACTTGCTATTGAAAGAATTGTCTCCAGTGCTTACCACAAATTCTGAGATGTGACCATGAGGGAAGTTGGTTTGAGAATGACACCAAAAATCTGTATCCATTTGAGGCAGTTGTCTGAACTACAACTGTGACTGATGGGCTAAAATGTAGTTCAGCCCAGGCTAAACCAGATGCCTGGCAGCTGCATGGTTGATTACCTCTCCAGCCTTGGCTGTACTGGAGACAGCTATCTTACACATGAATGCTTATACTTCAGTGTCTGAACCTGGAATTGAATGCCACTGGTCAAGTAGACAGCAAAAGCTGATCATTGCTGGACTGAAATATGACTTCAACTTTTTGTTTTTGTTCTGCTCCCAAGACTGTTTAAGATTATCTTGCTGGTGCTCAAGCTTTTTTCCCCAGATCTGAAGGGCAATTAGTGTTTATTTTGTATTGAGGTCAAGCATGAGCAGAAGCTGGGTGTGAGATAAGTAAATCAGTAGAGGCAGGTGGGTGATAGTAAGTCACCTGTACTTGGAGTACCAGAATGTTTTACAAATATGCCTCTTGGAATTTGTTGGTGCCAAGTTCTTGTGCCCCAGCTGATTTCTGTGTAATGCAAAACAGTCAGTTCTGTGCCTCTCATCTGCATCCAGTTGCAGTGAATATCTCTTATCACTCACTTGGGAATAAGATTCCTTGATCTCATTCTTTTTGCAGAGTTTCAATGGAAGAAATGAAAAGTGCCTCTACTGGCTGATAGCCTAGAAGTTAGGATGCTTAACTAGGCAGTGAGTGATAAGATTTTTTTTAAATACTGCAGACTGAGAAGGACTTGAGCCCAAGACTCTAATTTTATTAGCCTGAATATATCAAGTCATTAGCCATCTTTGTTTTAGTAGTGAATTGGCTGTGACTTTTCTGTTTTATGATTAAACTAAGACAGGTACAAGAACGTAAGGATGGGGTTTGTCTGTGAAGCAGACGTAGTGTTGTTAAGACTGTTATTCTATGGCCATTGGTTACCAACTTCTCTCTCAAGAAAAAGTAACTTGTCAATTTTCTGTGCGAAGAGAAATCTTTCCAGCAAACACCATGAAGTGCTCATGTAGTCAGTGACAACAGCTGAGCTCAGAGAAGAAATGATAACTCCTTAAATCACTGCTATTGTTTTGCAAGCAAACATCTGGTTATACTCACTTGAGCTGAGGATGTGCCCATTGGATCAGACCTTATGATAACTTAAACAGTACATGCTGAACAAGCTTAGTCCTGAAAGAAGCACTAAGCTCTAGACATTTCTTCAGAATAAAAATTTTTGCCAGTAATTTTTTTTTTAAGACCATGTGCTTGGACTGAGGTCCCTGTATTCTATCAAGTCATTTTATGGATCTTTGACCTTATGGTAGGGTCAGCTGTCAAAAGTCTTAGAAAAAAAAAAATCTTAGAAAAAAAACCAAAATCCAAGTGCTGTGTGCATCAGCCTGGATTTTCACATTAAGTCAATTTCTCTGATAGATGAGTAATGCTTCTAAGCTGAAATAGATGATGCTGGGGTCTAAGTCAAGGCTAACAACATTCAGTTCAATTGAATTACAGTAATCACATTATGGTGAAAATTAACATTGAGTATGCAAATTTAATACTCAAACCCCGCAAAGTTTCACTTACGTGATTAGAGTGCAAAAAAATGTGCAAAGAATCTTCAGACTTTTTCATCCCTTGTGTATTCATATTTAATCCTTTGATATTTATGTTCCCTTCCATCTTGTAAAAATATTTAACATATGCAAACTGAAATTCTTTAGCATCTTGAAGTCTTCAAGAGAAAGTATTGTCATATAGTTAAAAAACCGAACAAACCTGACGTTTCTGTCAGTATTCCTATACTTGTTAAAAAAGGAAGTCATCAATGCACCCTGATGCAGGGCAGAAGGCTCCAGAAGCAGAGATCTGGAGGGAGGGTCAAGCTTACATGTGTACACAGAAGGCATAACCTCGTATGGCTTTTCTTTTCAGTGCTACTCCAAGGATAGTCTCTAAAGTAAGAGATGATCATCAAGGACCTAATGACAAAAGACACCTCCCTTTAGTACCCTTAAATGATTTGGAGCCTATCACTAACATCCAGATCTGGTTAGCTGATGGGGAAAGAATAATTCAGAAATTCAATGTTTCTCACAGGTAAGATTTATTTTAGCACTGTCATATGTATTTGCATCTGAACTATTTGTCCTATGCCTGTACACTTGGTAAGTCTCTAATTTCTGTGAATAATCTATGTCCTTAGTTCACTTTAACATTGGACTGCTGTTCAGCTGTATCTAGAAAACCTCCTTTCAAATTCTGAGAAATCTTTTAGCTGACAAGAGAGGAGCATAAGAGGAATGTGAACTGATGTTAATAGTCAGCATATAACTGAGCATAAATGAAAAGCTGAGGAAACTGTAGGAGCTCTTTGTAGGTTAGTGAAAGTCAAGGTGTATGTATTGCTTATTACTAGAGGAAACAGCTTTTAAGATGACAGATCTCTCACAAAATGACTACATCTGGAGCAAATTGCTTAGTAAAAAGCCTGCTAATCATTGGGCATAGACAGCACCACAGCTGGGAGCTGGAGGATGTGACTTAGACTTGAGCCAGAGAAACCTCTAGGGAGGGCCAGAGTCCGTGCACTAGGCAGGGAGGTTCGTCACCTGCCTGTCAACATGGACACAACAGAATGCATCCAATGTGTTTAATTCTTAAATTAGTAAAATTTCTGGTTCCCAAAGAACTGGGATGGGATATATATAAATGGGAATAACATCAGAAGGTGTCAGCGCAGCATATGTGTGCAGGAGCTTTGAAAAAGTAAGATTAACTGTTGAACGCTAAATTATAGAACTACTGTCTTTAGAGACCTTTCTCAAATTCGTAACTTGAGAAATTACTCCAGTACTACACAGTCACATCATACGGAAAGGGTATATTGCCTGTGCTTCTCTGTGAAGCAATTTAAAGTGATCATGAGTTCAATACAACCCAGGCTGCTGTCAAGGTAAACTGTGTATGTCTTTGTGGCTGCTCAGAAGAAAAGCTCAGCAGTTGAAGGTTAAGGGCTGTAACTTTTTCTTTAACTTGAACTAATTTTTTATGGTAGTGGCCTGAGGTGTGAACTGGAACACTGTTGCAATGTACTGCTGAAGGGTCAGTTACTATTTTAATTATAAATACTTCATTGGATGGCTTAATATTTTAGTTATTCCAGGTTTCACATATTTAAGTATATTTAGAAGCTTTTTGTCTTCATGAGAAATAGCAGTCTGAACAGCTGCTGAGTGCTTTTGAAAGAAAAAAGGAAGTCTGAGATAAGTAGAACAGCCTTACTGATGTGATGCTCTTTTTGAAATAGTTTGCAATAAATATTCTGTCATAACATATCCTCTTGCCACAAGACCAGCATGTTCATATTTGTGTATCATGTTCATATTTTGTGTAAAAGGGGAAATCCTTTTAGAGTACATATATGCAATCATAATGCTTAAGGATATAGCACTCCTTTCAGTAGAGAAGCAGAAAACAGTCAACTATTTGTTAATTAAACTGTAGGTAAATAACCTGTAGCACGTATATTGCAGTGCCTGGGTAAACTGATTATTCTTACCCTTTGCAGATAGAATGTGTATGTGCCATAGTAACTACTACTTTAGATATGACTTGATTACTGATGAAAGATTGAAGTTACAGCATTGGAGCAAAAATGCAGGTAGCATTATAATGCTGCAGTATGGGGAACCGAGGAGACATGAGAGTGAAGCAACTACCAGAGCAGTGCTGTAGGAACAGCACATGTGGCTATGTCTTGAATCGAGTTGTGTCCCTCCTTGAGCAGTTGCTAAGTTAGTGTGACCCTGGAGCATCGGCGATGGAGCCTGGAAAGGAACTTGTTCATCTTAAAGCAGGTAGCTGGAGGCTAATTGTCTGAGTCACTCTTGGGACCTAACGAACTTTGATATAATGCATGTATACACCTGTCAATGTCCAACCTAAAGTTTATTCCTGCTTGAGGTTTTTCAGTCTCTAGGTTTATAAGACCAAACACTGCCTCTTCATTGAGGCCTGCATGCACAGGAATTAGATGCTGTCTATGTCTGTCCCAGTGAGTATGGGTGAGGCGTGAAAATTTGGTCATCTGTGCTGCTAAACTGTTAGGATGGCTTTCCCCCAAGCCGAGTAGCACTTTCTCAAACAATATCTAGACTTGGTTCAGATGTTGGCTCAGGTCACGGACCATTCTCAGGAGGCAGTAAACCTGGGCTACCCTGTGCAAGTGGGAGAGGAAGGATGAGTTTAATAATTTGCTGGTAGCCAGAGGCAGTTGGCGTCAGGATCAGAGAATGGGCATTGACATTATGTTTATTTTACTGGTATAGATGTATACAGATGTATACTGTCATCTTCATTTTCTAATTAAATTGGTCAATCCTGATTCTTCCACAGCAAAACCTCTGTCTTGCTCACTTATTGCAAAGTTCTTCACACATTAACAGGCAGCTTGAATCTGTAATGAATTCACTGCTGCACCTGCTTTGGTAGAAGGACACTATATATAAACCTGGTTAACTCATAAGCTATCCAGACAATTTTTGAAAACCCTTTTTCTTTATTATTATTCTGGTTCTGCTACATGCACCACACACTGAAGGTATCTTTATTCTAGCTCTCGGCTACAGAAACCTCAGTTAAGAGCTCCACCAGCTGGTTAAGAAATGGTAGGCTTGTGTAACTACCATCTGAGCCATTTGAGTGCTCAGGGTAAGATACTCATCCTTTTTCCCTTGGGACTGCTCTCTGAGCATGCAAACCTTGGTCCTTGCTTCCCAAGTGGATCAGGCACTTCAGGATACCACACCATCTATATTCCTCCATTTCTATGCCATCAGCTATTACATGAAGTGTGTGTCTCATTCTCTTCTTGTGGTGGCTCTGTGTCTTGTGCATATGATGATCTGTGTTGGAATTGGAGTGCTCTAATGCTGGGTTTTCTTTTTTCTTCTCAGAATAAGCCATGTCAGAGACTTCATAACAAAGTATCAAGGATCAGGGGGAAGTGTTCCCTTCATACTGACTACTTCGCTGCCAGTTCAAGAGCTGCGAGATGAGACACTCACACTAGAGGAAGCAAAGTTGCAAAATGCTGTTGTGGTTCAGAGACTTCGCAAAACAACTGAACCTTTCAGACTCTTAGTGATAAAAGCACCTGACAATGACTATAAAACTGCTGCTACACCTAATGGACAGCTCAAGAACGAGAAAAAAAACGCTATCAAAAGTACAAGATCAAATTAGCTTTTAACTGGCCAAAAACTACCTACAGGTGGAACTAGACAAAACCAAAAATGTAACCAGCAATATCTGGATGCACTCATCCTCACTTACTGTGCTCTTAGAGAGAAAAATATGTGCTGTGCTATCATCTGCTATAATAGAAGTATTTTCAACTAAATTGGTGGTCAGAGCCCAGCTATATAAGGTAGCAGAGGTAACTGTACAATAGGTCATCCTTAGAATTTCCTTAGGTAGAAAGCTTCTTAGTTCTTTAATGAGTGTATTTAGGCAGAACAGTTCTCTGAGACTTAACTACTACTGATAGCACCTTTTAAGGAAAAATAGTATTTATTTTTGCACTTTGGACTAAAGTGAAACTGAACTAATTGGTTTCACTTACATTTCGGTGTAAGCTGCTGCAGTTTGCATTCTTCTCACAGTAATTTTTATGCAACAGATGCAGCAGGGAAGCTCACATTTAAACTTTTAACTAACTTGAAAATCCGCAATATCAGTATCTTCAGGATTTCACTTTTACCACAAGATCAGCAGTGTAATGTTCTTTGAAGTCTTCACATGGTGGTAGGTGCATGTGTGAGAAGATAGTAATGAGGTAGTCTGGTGCATACTGCATATGAAGTGCCTCAAAGTAAGCTCTGAAGGAATTGTTATTACCAACGGTTGAAGTGGTTTCTGCCCCTCTTGTGCTGCTACGGGTGTCTTGCAGATAAGGTGATGTTAAACTACCTGGCTCATTAGGATAGAGATCCACTTTTAGCCTTGTCACACACAAACTTCAGCTTTTCTGGGGATTGCCATACAGGAATAGTGGCTTAGAGCGACATGGTTGATTTTGTACTACGCATCTGCCTCTCTCCTGAACTGGCCAGGTGATTGAGACACTAATTGTATCTGGCCTAGTTTCAAAGATGTTGAAAATTCTTATTTGAAAATCAAGGTTTATTTCCCCCCCTGCCTCTGCCCCATTTCCATCCAAATATTTTATTTTGCTGTTCAGGTACTGGAGGCATAAAATGTGTAGCCAACTATTCCATGTTTTGTTAAAGGAGAAATCAACATAAAGAGTAAATATTTTGTATTACTTTGCTAAGTAGCATGTGGTTTTGTGAATGGAACTAGAGTCTCTAGATAAGACTTAATCCTGGGGCCTTCAATGAGTGCTGATTAGTTTGTGCTACCTATGCAAATGGATGATTGTTGGTGTTGTACTTCTCTTGCATAGTTAAATGAAAGATGGGTTTGGGATTTCCTGGTTTTGTTCTAAATAGAAAATGACTTAATTGGAGTGACTTGAAATCTCTGTAAAAGTCATGTTACTTCAAACTAGGGATGTAGAACTGTTTTGCGTCAGCATATTTCCTGATACATTTGAGGACAGTGCAATTAAAATCAACTGCACAAATATCTGTTTGATGTATTCAGAAAGCAAATCTTTGAAAACTATGCAGTTAACTGTTTTCAGTGGTATAAACTTGGTGTGCTACTGTGTCATTCAGGTTTATGTAGCAAATAATACAACTAAATTTTCTTTGCTCTTATACCAACTCTTCTGCTATATGAAAAGCCTACCAGATCTCTAGTAGTAGGAAGAAATGTGCAGACAAATCCACTAGTGAAATTGAAGAGACAAGTCACCTACAGACACAGATCCAACCCTCAGTTTGCAGAGCTTCCTGAACAGTGTATTTTATTAATCAGTGCTTTTGAATTTGTCTTAATGTAAAACCAAGTGTTAGAAAACCACACATGCTTGATTGTAAGCTCAATTGTTCTTATCCAAAAGGTGCATGAAATGTCAAAGTAGCAGTATACTATTCCTGCATTTGCAACATAGAAATTCAAAGAAATAATTAGCGTAAAGTTGATTGAAATTGAAGGGGAATCAAATTTTAAGGTAGGTAAATCCATTTTGCTTGTTATCATAAGACATTGTTTTTGGAAAGGAGCAGTAAATATTTAGTATTTCAACGTAGATTCATGTCTACTACCAGTATTTTAAGAGACTGGATAGCTTGATTCTGTCTGGCTATATATTGCGCTTTACTGAAATCAACTGTTTCTGGCTATAGCTTTGGTGTACTTGAGTGTGTATTTGCAGTTTGACAGTGTCATGATCTTAATTACAAAATGAGAGCAAATCTTTAAAAAGCCAAGAGTGATGCTGACTGCACTGATCCCATGCTAGACTAGAAAAGTGCCTTTTAAAAAAAGGCAGTGAACTGTGATTGGATAACTTATTTCCTAATTTGGAGAAAATCTCTGGAATTAATACAGGGGTCTCCTAAATCTAATTGGTTTCAGTCAATTTGTAAAGACTGATTAGCTACCTGTAGTGTCTGGACAGCCTAATCTCTTGCTCAGTGCTGTAGACAGCTGTTGTGCACTGGTCAAACAACCGTAAAACTAGCTTGATCAATGCTTGAGTTTGTGCAACACATGAATACTATCAGTTATTCATTGTTTACTCACAAGCCTTCACTGTTTTGAGTATAGCCTGTGCATTAACATAATTTACAGAAAAATTGAAATAGCCTAGAAAAGAACAAAGAAAGGAAATGTTTTCTGTAGTTTCTTCCTTCGTGAAGAAACATGCAAATACAGGTAACAGATTTAATGTGTTAAGAGGATGTTGTGTGAAGAGAAAACAAAGAACTTAAATGTTGAATTTTAATGTAACATGCATACCTTGTATCTGGGTTGGTATTTAAGAACAAATTATTTACTGGGGCTAAGGGACTGAGCGGTCCACCTCTGTTTTGGAGCCCATCTGGCCTCAGCCCTTAGGGACACCTTGGAGCCTAAAAGCTTCGGAGGGGTTTCAACAAGGCCTATTAAGGCCACAATTTCAGTTTTATGTTGAAGGTATGTGCTTCTCCGGTTGAGAGGGAACAGCGTTGCTGGCTGGCGTGATTATAAATTCATATAAATCGGAGAACAGTGCATGTCTTCAAATGGACAGAGCCCGTATTTTTAGGCTTTGGATGAAAATGGCCCCAGAAAGCTTCACCGCCTTACCCCCGGTCATGAAGCGCTTCACTGCGGGCCGAGGCGGGAGCAGCGGCCGTCGGGGCGCGCGGTGCCTCTGAGGGGACCGGCAGGGCGGGCGCTGTGGCGGCCGTTCTCTGGACGCTCGGGCGGGTTAGCGGGCTTCCAGTACAATAAAAGCCTGGGTTTTACCTCACGGACGGCTCCCGCGGCAGCCCCCCCAGGAGAGAGCGAGGGCTCTCGCCGCCGGGAGCTGCCCCGCTCCTCTCCACAGTGGAAGTGGAGGGACGGAGGGTGAGGGGGAGTCCCTGCCGCCCGCAGCGGGGTCGGCGGGCTCGGCTATGCAGCCCTCCCCCGAGGCGGGGAGAGGGCTCCTCTCTCGGGGAATCCCCCCCGCCCGAGCCTGGAGGGCAGTGATCGCGCCTTCGCCCCTCCGGGGCGCTGCGTGAGGGTGGAGGAGGACGCCACCCGCTGTCCCTCTCTTCCCTCCGCCGCCCCGCCCCGGGCACGCAGGTGTTGGACGGGGGTGCGCTGTCCGCTTTACCATGGCGGGGGCCGCGAAGGACACCCCGGAGCGCCCGGCGGAGGAGGAGGTAAGGGGCTGGGGAGGGGGGGGAAGGCGACCCTCGTGGGGCGTGAGGAGCACCTCTCCCGGGGTGAGAGCGGGGTTGGGGTTCCGGGCGTGCGGAGCGGTCCCGTCCGCGCTTTCCCGCTCCGGCGCGCTGGGTTTTTGTACTAATTGCCGGTAGTTTATGGGGAAGGGGATGGGCACTCTCGGGGGGAGGGGGGTTGGGGCAGCCTCAACTTGCTGCTGCCGTGTTCTGTGAGGCGTTTCTTGCGCGGCGCAGCCTGTCTCGGGGAGGTACCTGAAACAGCTCTTCAACCCTTACCACCATCCCCCCTCCCTTCTCTCTCTCACCGAGAAGCGCCGTGCAACTGCCGTATTTTCCCTCGAGTTCACTACGCAATGTTCGCTGTCCACTTCGGTGGCAGCAAAAATCTCGTTGCCTTTCCACTTTCTCTTCCCTCCGGGGCTGTCTCTCCGGTCAGGGCAGGTGGGGTACCATGGGTGGCGGGAGGGGTTCCTCCTCCTCGGGAAGCCTCATCAACGCCGAACTTCCAGACCAGCTTTGCGGGTGAGAGGGCATCTCAATGCTTCCTCTTCGGACTCGGTGCTTGCCGAGGTGGGAGTGGAGAGGCAGGTAGGAGGTGAGTGAGGACCCCTCCTCGCTCCCTGGTTCTGGAGGGAGCATCTGGTGAGGCTGGGAAGGGACAGCTTCGAAACAGAGGGGCCGAGGTAACCTTTCACGGAGGGCGTTCAAGCCACGGAGCTCATCGGGCGCTGTGGGCACATGCTGGTCTGGCTTGAATTTTTGTGTTCAGAAAGCATCTGGGTGAGTTCATGGGAGAAATCTAAAGATATTAAACAGATACACCAGTTTTGGCTCACGAAGCCCCTCAGTGCTACGTTGCTGGCAGCTGGAAGAATATCCTGGGAAAGCACCACTGTATCCTGCCTTGTTCATATGCCCTTCCTAGATGTCTGCACCCTAAGCCCTGCTCCTGTTACTTCTTCCACTCGGGGGTGGACTGATGTCACTAAGAAACCTGAAAACAGTCCTCGAAATACTTGGTATGAGGGACCTGGGATACCACCTCTGACTATCGCACTCATGCTTTTAAGAGGCAGTTGTATGGTCACTTACAGAACAGAAACATTACCAGCATTAATTCTACATTGAGAGAAAAGCTGACTGAAAAGCTGCTCCTCATTAGCTACATTTTCGTTGTTTCTCAGATAAACCTAGACTAGTGTTTATCTTTGAGTCACAGGTTTTGCTCTCTCTCCTTACTGCTTTTAAATTACTTGTTGTTTCAGTTCTGGACTCAACTGATAAAGAGCAGCTTAGGACAAAGTGTGGCTGCTCCCTGTGCCCATAATGTTCATGCAGTATCTTCACACAGTTGCAGAGTTGTTTTCAATGTGCTTAAATACTTTCTTTAGAAATAGGATTATCTGTTACAAACATCGTATTAAATTTCTGTTCTGTTGGAGAAGGGAAAATTTACAAGCGATGAAAAGTATGGTTTTAACTTATAAGAGCATTAAAAATAAAGGAACTGTAGTGTGTGAGCTGCATTAATTTTCTATAACAATGTTTAAACTTAAATAGAAGAGTAAGGAACAAAATCAAATCTCAGCTATTATGCTTTCTTGGTTTACCTTGAAACACAATTAACTTTGATATGATGGGGGCATGTATAAGTACAAAATTGTCAAGTTGATCTGAGAACAACAAAACCTTATAACTTATTTGACCTTTCTTTCTCTTACCTCCCACCCCATCCTCTCACATTTCTTCTAAAGCTTGTAGAAGCAATTTGATGTTGACATTCAACTACACCACAGGGGTCTCAAAACAAAATTTTCATTGTAAATACTTTGTATTTTGTTCATTATTTGACCACTGCCTACACATTCACATCTCTAGTGAATTTTTTGAGTCCACTTAAGCTTACTGACAAACTTACACAGGTGAAAAAGCTTTCACTGGATTTCACAGAAATCGAGCGGTTTCTGTTGCTTGAGGAAGCAATGCAGCAGAAAAACCAGCCTTAAGAGAAAAACCCTGTTAGTTGCTCATAGCCAATGTACTGCTGTTGGTCACACTGGTCTGCACAAGTGCAATGTTATCCTTCTCAAGACAGTTTCTGGCATCATTTATTAGCAATATCATGCAAACCCAACCAAGGCTGGGGGACTTACTGTAACAGACAGCTGCCACGTGTATTTTTTCTACTCTTAAACTGTAAGCCCAGGAAGTTGGAAAGAAGGAAATGTTTCAGCTTTACTGGTGCGGAGAAGTACCTTCCTTTTTACCACCGTATCATAGGATACTGAGGTAGAAAATGTAGTGATTACCATATAACTTCAATACGGAGAGTCAAAATAGATTATGGGCTGCTGCTTTTGGAAAGATATACCAGAATGTAGAGTCTGAATGATTATTCCTCAGCAGAGAGAAACTCAGGGGCACTCCATGAAATTACAAGACAGCAGATCTGCAATGAATGCAGTGGCATTTCCTTTCACTGTACCTGTCATTCACATGTAGAACTGCTGTGGTATATTATGGCTTAATGTACAAATGAATTCCAAAAGTAATTAGGGATAGTAAAAGGAAAACAGGTATTGAACAATGATCAGGATGTAACCTCCTTTTCAGGAAGTTCATGAACTGCTGATTCCCTGTGTTTCTGTGGCTGACTGAACAGGATACCTCTGTATGCTATGTCTATCTGACAGCTTGTTTTATTCTGAAAATAACATTCAAAACCAAAATTAAGTGAAAACTTGACTACTGCTGTGACTAAACTATTAACTTTTCTTCAGGGTGATCTGGGAGTGTGGTTCAGAAAGTAGCTGAGCAGCATCCTGGGGCTGTGTGGAATCACAGTAAGACTTTTTAAAAAAAGTGTATTAAGATTGTAAATTTTCTCACCACGAAACTGACTTAAAGACAGGGGTACTGCCTACAGCCTGTAAGTTTAGATCTTGGTTGACTGTTTCCTGTACCACAGCTTTAATTAGACTAACTCTTAAGAACTTAACATTCTTTGTGTTATAAAAATATTTTGGAATCATGTATATTATATAGAGGCATTTACTTTTTCTGTGTTATCATGGCCTTGGCTGTTGAAAGGATAAGGGGCAATGGTTATAAACTGCAAGAGGGTCATAAGGAAGAAGTTCTTCACTGTGAGGGTGGTGAGGCACTGGCACAGGTTGCTCAGGGAAGTTATGGATGCCCCATCCCTGGCAGTGTCCAAGGCCAGGCTGGACGGGGCTTTGAGCAACCTGGTCCAGTGGAAGGTGTCCCTGCCCATGACAGGGGGGTTGGAACTAGATGGTCTTTAAAGGTCCCTTCCAATGCAAACCATTCTGTCATTCTATGACAGCTACTAGGGAAAATAAGTGGAAAAGCAGCATTATGGATCTAAAAGTTTTTCTTAGCTTGTTTTGGGGGTGGAATGGAATACAGGATTTACATAGCAGTGGTTTGTAACTCTTGATTTCAGCTGGAAGTCACCTTGCCAATGCTTGGAGATCAGAAGTTAAGGTATCAAAGGAAAATAAACTTTTAAAGTAATTTAATTTCTGGGAGGATAGAGGTGAGGCTAGGTGAAGTGTCATAAAGTTTAAAAGTACACAGCCCCTGGAGCAAAGCTCAAGAGGACCATGTTGTGAGTCAAGCAAACAAGATACTATAGACCCACAAGTCTAGTCAAGATTACATTTAATAGGACTTATGTATGAAAAATGGGATGTTACTTTGTACAGCAAATATGTATATAGTCTGTTTGTTGTGTTTAAAATCTCTTATCAAATTAAATAGGATATTGTTCTGATGAAGTCTGTCTTGAGACTGTTTACCACTCGGTTTTTTTCCTGAACAGAAGAAAATTGCCAATATGGAGTTCAAGTGAGGCCTGCTGTGGCAATACCATTTTGCAGGTTGTGCTCTGACACTGTCCACTTTACTTGGCTGTAGTAATGGGATGCCACCCCATCTTTCTCTGTGGAAACACAAAAAGGAAAGAGTCCTGATACTTGTGCTTGCTTGTCCGCACCCACTCAGATAAAACAGTTCAAAGGAAAATTATTAGATGATGAAAGGCTCTGTCTAGAAGCCTAAAACTTATCAAAACTCTGTTAGGTAGAAAAGATGATGGTACTTAGTAAATTCAGAAATGTTCAGAAGCTAGGTCATGTATCAGAATATTATCATTGTGGTGGGTCTCATTACCATATGTCTATTTTTATCCTGATCTAATGTAAGAATTAAGGGCTTGTGTAGTCAGTTCAGAGAGAGGGCAGACCCAGGATTAATATTGCTGCTTCCCTTCATGTTTCCTGGTTCCTGCTGACACCAGTCTTTAAAGAAGGTTTGAAAGCCTAAAAGTCTAAATTCAGGTTGGCTATGTTATCCCTTTGAAAGGAATACAAGATTAATGAAGAGTCATTTTCTTCCTGTATTTTGAATTTTATGGCAAAAATCTTAAGATTTTTTAAAGGCTTTCTAGTATTCTGAACTTCTACTATTAGAAAACACACTGTTCTTCATTAGAATTTCTATTAGACACTGTGCATTTTTTGTCTTTTAATTCCTGTTATGAAACCTTATTTCAGCTTTTATCTTACTCTTATTTGGCGACAGAATTTGGCAATTCTGTTAGAGAATATTCTTGGATGCTTACAGTCCTTTTCAAGCATCAAAAGGCAAATGAGAGAGCACAGTTTTGCAAAAATTTTTAAACATGCCTAGAATGACTGAGAGTCCTTCCTAAAGAGGACTTGTGCCCTAAAATCACTTTCCCTATTATGCCAGCTTTCATAAAAGATATAGGAAAGTCAAGTCAAAAGGAAGATATACAAAGTCGAGTGACTTTGCCAGGGTCACACCAGCGTTTTGTGACAAAGAAATAAAGGAATGGAGCTCAAATGTTTGGGATCTATTTGGTCTGCATTTGACTGTGGAACTTTCCTTCTGTGAATGTTGTCTGATTACTATGGTATGAGAGTATATATCAATTATTATGGTCTGAAAGATTGATATAAGAAATCGTGGTTTTTTAAAATGTTTTCAACCTTTAAAAAAACCCGACTTAAACATTCAAAGACAAAACTAAGTTCAGAAAGTAGCATAACACTATGTGCACTTCTTTGCTGCTTCTTGCTTCTTTGTAGACTTTTTCCATTTTAATAGCTTGCGAGAAGCAGCTAGGTAAGTCTAGCTTCCTTACAGTAGGGACACTGTAATCTGTTTTTAGGGGCTGAATTAAGGAATGAAGCTATTACAAATCAAAGCAATGAGCATCCAAATGACTGTGGTGATAGGGGTTGAGGGCATATGGATTTATTAGTGGAACACCTGTGAAGTGAATACCTGAATTTGGTGTTAACCTTAGACTTTAACCTCATGACTTCTGTAGCTTTTAACTTGTGTACCTTGTTTTTCTCATAATTTGTTCTGCTTCATCTTGAACAGGAATACAGGCTCTCGATTTGCAGCAAATTATGCTATGCAATAGGAGGTGCCCCAAATCAAGTGGCAGGGAGTGCTGCTGCTTTCTTCCTACAGATCTACCTGCTAGATATAGCCCATGTAAGTAGCACAAGAAACCTTTACAGATTATAGACTTACCTCAACTCCGATGTTGTCAACAATGTCCCTGGAATGATAAAAGGTCAGTTAGCTAAAAAAGCTTTTAAATTGCCTTGTTATTCATTGTCTCATTATCATTGTCTCTAGCTGTTTAGCATCCTGGAAACTCCATAAACTTATCTGGAAATACTTTTTTTTGTTGTTCTTTTTTCACTAATTTCCTTTCTGTCTTGAAGTGGCCATTGTTTGCTTTTATTTTGGGATCATTAATAGAGCCTTAGGCACTGTAGAGCTCACACATTTGCAGACACAAGAAAAAGCAGTTCTCTGTGTCTGAGGTTGTGAAATTTTGTTCATTTGGTTTAGCTAAAAATCACTGCGGTTGCACCCAGTAGTCGACATAATTTCACGTAAATTTTATTTGGTTTGTCTAGGATAATTTCTTTGTAAAGAAAGCTGAGTTATCCTTCCTGAAGGTTCTTTGCTTCTGGTCTGTGGCTTTCTGATGCAGAAGCAGACCTGGTAAAACAAAGCAGTAGGAGTCATCCCATTCATCTGACTTTCAGCTGCTCCAGCTAGATTTCAGGACAGCAGAGAAACAAAGAAAATCAATCCATAAGCATTTTTTTACTGTTTTGGATTGTCTTGTATGTCTATGTGGTACCTAGGTGGGACAGATAAAGTATTATAGGATAGAAAAAAGGATTTTAGGGAGATGAGGCCAAATTGCAGGGACTCCAAGAACAGCTGTAGCTCAAACTACACGAGTGGCTTTCAGCACTGACGACTGTTTTCATTTGCTGTAAAGAACAGGACTTTCTGGATCAGATATCATTATCCATTTGCTGTTTAAGATGTAGAAAGACAGGATATCATGACTTGGGGAGTGGAGGTGTCTGAAAGATTGGGTTTATGGTTTTCCTATAAAAGTCTGATGTCAGAAGCTGAGGTGTGACTTAATCAAACCGGCAACACAGTAAGACTGGCATGTAAAACTGAGACCTTGAGTGTCTTGTTGAGATCAAAGTAACAAGATCTAGAACAGGGGCCAGTTTTGGACAGCAGTGTCAAAGGTGTCAAGTGGATGCTGTGGAGTCTGAGGAGTTGGAGGTGGAACAGGTAACTTGGAGATGCAGCTCTGACTACAGCTGTTTCACACATATCAAGGATGGCAATACAAGTCACTGGAGATGATGAAGCATGAACTGAATGAGAAAGACACTAATACAATTTTCCCAGGGTTCTTATAAATATGCCAATTTCCCCACTCTTTGCTTATCACAGAAATTGAAAATTTCTTGAAGCTAGGGTCTGTTTATTTCTTTATGTGTTTGTGTACAGTGTCCAGAAAGCTGGGGTCCTATTCTTGCATTTTTGAGCACTACCTAAAGAAATGACATAATAGTAATTATTTTGTTAAGAAGCTTCTACGGAAAACCAATAGTTTTGCTTAATGTTTGTAGTGATACACTTACTACTTCATTAAGGGGCTTAATTATTTGTTCCTTGATGGTTTAGTTTGTTCTCTGAAGTAATCCTGCAGGGACAGGATTTATTTCAAGGTCTGATAAACAGCTCTGAAATCCTGTGGTTTTTTTCTACACATTTTCAGGGGAGAGCATGTAATTTTATAGTCACTACCTGGATTTAATTCTTGCCCACTCAGAGGGCCTAACTGTTTTAGCTCTTTGAGAGACGGTGAAACTCACTAGGTGTAATCTTTCATACATAATCTGGATCCTTTCTAAGAAAATTACATTTGCATTCACTTTCTGTGAATTTGAATTCCATGTTCCATCTAAATTACCTGTATAAACTACAGACATATAAATGTAACTCCAAACCACACAGGATCCTTGAGTCAAATTACTAGAAAACACCAAAACCTCTGGTAATAGGATCCTGGTCTTTATTCCTTTTGAGATGGGTGGATTTGGCATATATTATTTTTTATTTTATTAACACCAAGAAGTTTCTGGCACTGGTGGTGACAGACACTGTGTAGATTTAGGGGCTAAGAAAATGCAGCCAAGGAATGTATAAGCCCATACTGATGATGAAGACAGGGTGACTACACAGGTTCCACTCCTAACATAAAAGAGGTTTTAGTTTTCCTCAAGGCTTTCTTCCACCTCCGTTTATCTAATGTCCACTTCCTTTCTGTCCATTCAAGTTATCTGAACAAAACACCAATGCAAAACCCACCTAATTTGAAGTTTTCTGTCCATGTCCCTCATAACTGCAGCATTTCAACCCCTGTATCTTTCTGACTGCTAATTTGTTCTTGTTTTGGCTGACCTGTCCCTTGAGAAGCAGTAGGGACTTCTGAGCAGTTCCAGTGCAGCCCCCACAGCAAGTCTACCTCAGGGTTGACGGGCTACTTGCCACCTTGGCTGTGGGAGGGCACAAGTCAACAAAGGTGGAAGAGGTGAACATCAGCAAACTGCTGTGGGACACAGCATAATGCTCATCCCAGCCTTGTCCTACAGTGCAGCAACAGGATGCCTGGAGAGCCACTGTCATTACCTGCTGGAGACTACCGTTCCCAATCCTTCCCTGTTGATAAGCTTTCTAGGGTGAAACGTGTGTTGGAGCTGATGGTGTTAGGAAGATTGGCTGCCATTGCAATTTCACCTAATCTGGGCTAAAATTTAACAGGTGTGATGACAAAAGTGCATAGCATCTGCCTTTTACAAAGGTCATCCAGGACATTCAGAGATTATCGCTTCCTTCTTTCACCTCTGAGGGAATACCTACAGCAAATTCTGTAGGCAGGGGACCTGCCCCAGCTGGAAGCCATGCGATGCTGCCTAGGAGGCAATAAGCTCTGCAGAAAAGCAGGGGATACTAGCTCAAGATTGGTGTTGCAACAGCTGCATTCGCCAGGCTTCCCACTGCGTTGGAGCACTGATAGCATGAAGAAGCATATAGGTGAAGGGGTTTTGTCTGCTGCCGCTGTTTAAGCCGCACAGGCTGTTTCAGCAGTCTCTCTCTCTCTTGTTAATTGATTTGAGGAACGTTCATGTTTATATAGCTTTCAGTGACATTTTAAAGGCCTGTAGTTTCAGTGGCATGAACTGAGCACTTGGAAGAGAACCCACTTTTTTTAACCATTGTGTGATACGAATTCCTAAGCTCTGTACAGATACATGTGAAAAATAACTATGTTGCTTGGGATAAACTGTATTTCTATAGGCACTTAAGTATGGTCCTCCTGGGTTAACTTCAAAGGTTTTTCTACTTGGCCATTTTATTCTCATGTAATCTGTGAACATTTTTCAAGTGAGATTTGTTGGACATGTGCTGGCAACTTTGATTTGAACAGATGTGCCTTATGCAGTTCAGTTCTGAGTCGATAAAATCTGCTGTGCTGCAACCTCTTCCACAGGCACGTGCCACCAGTTGGCAGCCTTGCTGGTAATCTCAGGAGATAAAAAAGCATGAATGCATGTAAACAGCTCCCTCTACTTTTTTGTAGATCAGGTCAAGATAAAGATATGGGGAAATGGGGACCTGTGGGGAACAAAGTGAGGGGGTAATTACAGAGGGACTCTCAGGTTTTATGACTAAAAGACTTTAGTCTACTATTTGATTGAGTCATTTTCCTAGTTCTAAACATATTCATAGGCTCTCCTTCTTTGCACTTTTCCCCTCTAACCCCTTCTTGCACGGTGCCTGTCTCAATGTCTCATTTGTTTGCTACAGGTAACCAATAGTAATTTCTATGACAGCAGCAGACATGTTTTGTAAATGAACTATCATTATTCTTTAAAACACTGAGGTTTTTTTTCTGGAAAGTTGCTTTATGCTGTTTCATTGTATTGTCAAACAATGGCTCTTATTCACAGTATTCTGTCTGTACTTTCAGATTACTCCATTTCATGCCTCTTTGGTGCTGTTCGTTGGCAAAGCCTCAGGTGCAGTTACTGATCCTGTTGCTGGCTTTTTTATTAGCAAAAGTAGATGGACAAAAGTTGGCCGGCTCATGCCTTGGTAAGCATAAATGTGTACATGTATTTACACACACACACACACATATAAAAGAATATTGTGTGTGTGAGTGTTGTGATCATACAGTTACCTCATTGAACTAGACTAATTTTTCTTTGCCTGTTTCCCAGACAACAGTGATTGTATTCATTCTACACATATATATAAAAAAAAAAATTGTCATGTCATCTATTTTCCTTTAACTTGTTTCCCACAAAAACACTGAAGAGATTTTCTACCACTGGAGACGCAAACAAATAAAGCCAAAATACTGCATTGTTAACAAAACTGAAAGCTCAGATCTAAAACTTTCTTGAATCTGTGGTTGAATTTTCATCTTTGTCTAGATTTCTTTAGTTTGGCTTCACTCCTCCACAAAGTTGGAACTTGTTTCTATTCGTGTCCTAGGGTGCCTTCACTTCCCACATGAGAGGAGCTCCGTTAACTTTTAATTGTCTAGGCCTTTGAATTCAGTAAAGGATGTGTGCATACGTGTGGGACAGACGTGACACCGTGGCATTGAAGGGCTGGGCAACCAGCACTGCCCTGACACTCTGTTACATTCTTCCTTACAGCAGTCATTCTGGTCCTGCTTCTCTTACATCCTTGTAATCAAAATACTTAATTAAAAAATCACCATGACTTTTATAATGAATGAGATGCTGTAACATTTTGATCAGCATTTCTAGGGACAGTGTGATGTTTCACTGTGACGTACTTATCCCTTGTATGCATTCTAGCTAGTACACTTGTGCATGTGCTGTCCATGTGCTATAAGGAGACGTTAGAAGAATGAATGTTACTCATATAGGAAGGAGATTGACAGGTGTGAAGCAAGAAAATTGGAAAGGTTTGGTCCATGTTAGATGAACCCAAGCTCGTCTATGCCATAGGGCATTTATTTGTTGGGGTTTTTATATTTTGGAAGTCAAGGGGTGACTGAGTAGTTTGTGAAACAGGGAGTCTTTCATCACTGCTCTATCTTATGCATTATAAGGATGTATTGTAAGATATTTTGGATTAATTACAAAACTTTGAATTAACATAACCCCCAAACTTGATTCACAACAAAAATCTAAGATTAAATGTGGTATCCTGAGCAAAGAAGTTGAATTTTCATGGAAAAATTCAATTTTTTAGCTGGTGGTTCTCTTGCTGTTGTATGGTTTTAGGGCTACAGAAACTTGTCCGTAGGCAGCGTATATCTGACAAAGGATAGAAGGCAAGTACATGTTGGAAAAAGGCCGAGATCAGCTGCTCTTGGCCCCAGTAGGAACAAGGCCTTCAGGTCAAGAGCACCATGGGAAAAGAGGAGCTTGCTACTGTTTCTCTTTTCAGGATTTGGTTTGTGGCCAGGTAAATGGAGTGCTTTTTAATGAGCACTGAATTAACCAAATAACAAAGTTATCAAAAAAGAAGATCATGATGTTTTTATACAAATGTAATTAGATATATTCTGATGCCTTTGTTTTCAGTTCTCTGAAAATACTGCAAATACACGTGTTTATTGTTAGTGTTAAATCGATGTTACAGTAACTCCCATCCTAGCACAAGCATGAACTTATCAGCCATTTGCATTGTAAACCAACTACTGTACAACTTGCACTTCTTACAGGAAAAGTGCTTATCTAACCCAGCTTTAATAAGTGTTCACCAAACAGCTGCTTTCTTTCCAGAAGGATTTTGTCTGGTTTTTTTGGAAATGGTAATTTTTTTCATGGGAATTGTTTTTCCTACACTTTGGAGGTCAGACCATATTTATACAAAGCAAAAAATGGGTCTTCCGTTAGCTTAAAAATACTTCAGTATTTTGAAATTATTCCGACTTTTTAAGTATATATAGTGAAGCAATAGAATTGGGTCAGTCAGAAAAGTTTGCCAGCAAAGCAAGAACATTAGTAAAGAAGGTGACATTCAACTATAGCTTAATACTGTACTTGATATAATAAGTCATCAATCACTATTGATCTCTTTTATGTAATGTGTTTAAAAGGCATAAGCAGACATTGACTTGAAATGCACAAACCTGGTAAAATATTTTGTCAAAGGAGATAATAGTAGACAATCAGATGTTCAGCAACTTCAGCAAGGCTCTGAAAACTCACTGACATTAATGAGGAAAGGAAAATATGGAAAGAGGATGAAAGGGGGGAAGAATACTAAGAGGGTTATTGCTGAAAAGTTGCATGAAAAATTGACTATGAAAATATTTTACTATGGTGACTCTGTCTGGACACCGGTCTGGAAGAGCTCATGCTTTTGGAGAGGAAGTAGACTCCCTGAGATGTGTTAGGATTTTACCCTTATTTGTGTTTTACATTGCTGACCTGCTGTGGATGAACTGTGGCCTGGGGACTGGAGGGACAGAGAATACCAGAACCTGGCACTTTCCGTGTAAATGCTCAGCTCCCAGTGATGCTGCCCCTCCCAAAGAGCAGTGTGGGAAAGCCATTGTTTTACTAAACTATTTACCCACATTACTCTTTTGTATTCCAGGTTTTCAGTTCACGATTGCAAAATAATCAGCTGACCCCCAATGTCAGTAGTGCTGTTGTGAAGGGATTAATCTGTTTTCTCTTTTATGTGTTTGCATATTTTTTGTTGGGATCTTGGTCATCTAATTACATTGTTTAATGTCTGATTTACAAGAATACAGGAGAGCCCTGATGCTGATGCAGCCCAGACTTTTAGGAAATAACAACATCTGACCACTTCTTCCATATCATGGAGTTTGACAAGTGTTGTTTGCCTGTAATAATTTTTAGACTAATGTAATTAATGGCAATGTCTGGAATTTAAGTTTCTGTGGTTCTTTTTTTTAAAGCCACCTTCCTTGCCAGAAAATGATCCTTTTGTATTCAAAGTGATTAGGAGTTTTGCTGTTGAGTTAAATGGAGCAAATTACCATATACCCAAGTAGATACAGACTGTAGGAACTTTTGCAGTGGGCTGTTCGTTACCTTTTGTGCTGGTTTCAGCATTTTTAAGTGTGTCAACATATTTGCACTTGCTTGAAGTACCAATGAAGAGGCTAAGTTGAGAGGAAAACTGAAGGCATTAAAACTGGAAGAGGGAATGCTTGGTAATAAGTAGGCTTATGTAGAAATTGCTGAAGTATGAGAAGACGTGTGACAACAGAGCTTAGTTTTCAGTGGTTCTTTAATAAATGTGTAGTCTGAGATGTGTACTAAGGAATGGCAATAGGCATGCTGTTACAGTGCATGTGCAAGGAAATGTGTCTAAGTGGGATATTAAGTATAGCTCTTTTCCTTCAGATTTGCTGGGGTTTTTCCATTTTATGGAAGTAGTTGTATACATTTTATATGAATCTGTGTATTTAATGCATGCTAACGTTTAATACTTAAAAACATGGCATGATTGTAGTTAGGAAAACTGCACATAAAATACATTGCATTATATTGATTATTAGCAGGAAAATTTAACGTGCTTTGTTATCATTATGTTGAGATTGTTGACATGTGTTAATCTTCTTTGCAGGATGCTGGCATGTACACCCTTCACAGTAGTGTCCTATTTTTTTATGTGGTACCTGCCTCCTTTTGTATCAGGAAGAGTTGCATGGTACCTGACTTTCTACTGCCTTTTCCAGGCACTGACCACAGTAAGTTGATTACAGGTCATGATGTTCTCAGCAGTAACTTTCTCGTTTTCTATCTATGTTAATGCATTCAGATTTAGTACACTGAGATTTACCAAAACTTTACATTTGATTTAAACTTCTAGTGAGTTGAAGGGGTAGGTAAATGTTCTTTTATCAAACCCTTTGCTGGCTGATGGATTCTGCCAATGCTTTCTCTGGCAAATGACCTGCTAATTCAGACGGATTATCTCCAATCACTTTCACTGGCAGTGCCCTAGATATTCAACTGGTTCCTGTATAGATCGACAGAGACATTTTGATTCCTAATTCCAGTTAGACATCTAACTTCTCGTAACTTCTATTTTCAGGAGCAGATTAGGAGACCAAGTAGGTTTGTGACTCTAGTTCTGGGTGTTTTGACTCAAGCTAGAAGGCAATGAAATTCAGGATACCAGAACCAAAATAGTACTGATAGTAGTCATCATGATATTTTTGCCTGGATAGAAGAGTTTGAGCTCATGAATTTTTTAATACAGTACAGAACTTGCAGCAGATCCCAAAGAACTTCTCTGACACATTCTATACAGTACATGTAGGTGTTGCTTCACCCTGTTTTGCCTTGTAGCCAATATCAAGGTAAAACAAGGTATCTTCTGTGCAAAGCAGTATCACACAGCAGTGTAGGACTGGAAGTAAGAGAGCTACATTGCAATTTGGCAGAGTGTATGCTGGCTGATTGAATGTCACTGGATCATGTTGTGAAAAAGTGGTTCCCAGACATACAAAATGTTTATATTTCTTGTTTGACTTTGGCTTTTCTCCTGTTTACAGATCTGTTGGACCTGGGAATTCTATATTCCTGTGTTAAGATCGAATGTTTCCCTAGGTCTTTTATTTCCTCTGTAGAAAAATGGTGCAAAAGACATTCATAATGGCTTAAAATAATTTTCTTACCTCTCTGTTTTGAAGGAAAACCACAGGTTTTCCATGGCAGAGCTTTGAAAACATATACACCTGCCATGTTTGATGGAGGCGAACAGAAATGCATTTTGTATGAACGGAGTAGGATGCAGATTACTAAGTTATGTTCTTTCTTTGCATAGTTATTCCAAGTACCATATTCTGCCCTCACCATGTTTCTCAGCACAGACCAGAAGGAGAGAGATTCTGCAACAGCATACCGTGAGTGTGATCTGGTCTTTCTCATGTGGATTACAGCTGAGTTTTATTTAAAATAATTCTTTATCTATAGGAAGCTCCTAACGGTTTGTGCCCCTAAACTGGACTTTTATATTAGATTTTTAATATCTGATGAAAAATATTTTGTCTTGTAAATGCTTCCATTTTTTTTCTAGCTAAATAGGAGACATTAATGTTTTATTGTCTCAAATTGTCTGATTAGCTATAAACTCTTTTTGGTTTATTGTTAGCCAGACAAAGTAAAAATCACTCTTACCCAAGCCAGGGTAAGGAATAATGATTTCATTTAAAGGTGATTTGTAGGGGAAAAACCAAAGTGCTGATCTTCTCTAACATTCAATTAAAGAAAATGTGAAAGTAATTTTGAGTATTTCTTTATTTCTTTCTTTATTTCTTTCTTTCTTTCCAGCTCGCATTTCCTTAGGTTTATGTGTTTCATATTATAAATTCAAATCCCAAAGCTGTTTTCTCTGAATAAATTATAGAACTCAGAACCAAGACAGTTAACCTCACCAAAAAAGGAGAGTAATTTTGTGTGCATGTTCACACCAACTGAAATCTCTCTTTTTATTTCATCTGTGTTTATTTAATTCTAACATATACCAGGTAGTTTAAGGACAGATCTTGCTGTAATATAACTGGTACTCTGACTGTATTAGTTAAAAGAATGAGGGCTTCTAGACCATATCTCTGGCTCTTCAACAATCAAAACCAGACAGTTTTTGCTTTGAAGCAAATCAATCAGACCAAAAAAAGTGTAATGAAATTATTTTCAAGATTACCTGTACAGATCATAAATAGAATGTAAGAAGAGTTTCTTCCCTTCCTGCTCTCTTCAGCTCTGTTCTCACACCTTCTTTAGTGTGTAATTGCTGTCTCTCATGGCCACCAGCATTAAGCAAGGTAAAGAGAATAGAGTCAAGTATGACATGTAAGACTTTTCTATGTCTTAACTTGTCCTTCAGTGTTGCTTTAGAATAACTTGTAATTTTTTTGTTGCATCTGTTTTTTCTTCCTGGCAAGAGCCCTTTTCTCTTCCATTAGTCCTTCTAACCATCAACCTACTTGCTCGAGTGTGTTGAAAACTAGACCACAGAGGCACAATGAAATGGCCAGAAATGCTAAAACAGTAATATCGGACATCATAGATACAATATCCCCTGAGAAACCAAATCCCTTTCCAGCCATATGGAACAGTTGTAATTTGCATTATCATCAACTAGCTCAAGAGAAATTCTGGGTTAGCAGTGCTAGGACAGGACTAAACAGCAGAAGATTCCAGTTGTGTTATATTCTTTGGCACTGATTGTATTCTGACTCATCTGGCCTAAATACTACCTAAATCCATGTACCTAGTGTTTTCTGTTGTCTGGTTTTATGTCTTCAGAGGCTGTGATCCAAATAAATGTGCTTTCCTATCTGCTAGTCCCATGCAAGGCTTCGTAGGCATGTGAAATTTGTGCTCATAAAAGCTGTTGAACTCCACAGCTGAGAGGTGTTATACATTTATAATGTCATTTTATTATTCAGAAAGGGTTTAACTTTCAAGTATACAGCTGTTCTCTTAAGCCAAGTTAGGATGGTAGAATGAACCATAGTTTTGACTTTTCAATTGTTGATTTTTTTTATATTTTGAAATTACATTTGTTTGGAGCCAAGTTTTCTTGTAACAATTATGATCATGTGAGCCTGGGGGGGGGGGGGGG
>JAVJGG010000017.1:22562608-22619509 GCA_035590195.1 Aviceda cuculoides
CCCGCCTCCCCCCCCCCTCCTTTTTTTTTTAACAAGTGTTTTACTTAAACAGTTTTTCCTTTCTTTGGGTTTCATAGACAATTCTTCTTGTTGATAGACTTTCTTGGATGCAGTCAGTTGCTCAGGCATTTCTTCAACTGCTTAAAGAAAAACAGCTGTGTAGTATGAAGTGTGCTTTTAGAAAAACGTTGGGATCAGAGGATCTATTACCCTCTGCTGGAGACAAGCAGAACTGCTTATTATAAATTTTGTCCTGCTCCTTACTATGAGTGCAAGGTAGAAATACTGGATTCCAAAGTTGCTTTAACATAACTCCTACTTACGTTCTGGGCAAAACATAACCTACTTCAAGATACGATCTGCTTTCTGAAAGGTCAGCTTTCTTGGCTTAGGTGGAAAGTAATACGTTATAAATTCTGAGCACACAAAAACTTTGAAATTTGCCTGTTTCTCAGCTCTTGCTACTTCTTAGAAAAAAAGGTTTCATAATGGTTGTATTTTTGTTGCCTGTAATGATGCTTCTGAGTGTTATTCTACACAAGTGCTGGTAAAATGCAGATGTAGAGCCCTAGATAAAGATTATAAATGTGTAGGTGGTGTTTTGAATGAAAGGTGTGACTCAGGTGCATTGCCTTTGCACTGAGTTGTCAACAGTTTGGAAGCTCTGCAAGGCCCAACTGAGACTAGTTTCTGTTCAAATACTTCAAATCAGGTTGAGATTAGGAATTCCACCATCTGCCAGCATTTTTGTGTGTATGGACTGAACTGTACCATTGCTAGTAAGATTAGATGTGAAGTTTGGGGAAGAAGCTTTTTTTTTTTTTTACTTCCTATTGGTTTAAATTAATGTTACGCGAAGCCTCAAATTTTCCATCCAGAAGCATTCATTGTTTGGGAACATACTAGCAATGGTTTAAATGATCCAAGTCTCCTAGTGAGCCTCTCTTCCCTTTTCCTTACTTGATCTTCCATAGCTACGTACAGCCCTCATTACTGGACTGTCTGAACACCTCGCATTGTGTGCATTGACCTCCCATTAGCTGGAGAAGTACTTTTATTCCTCTACAGGCATACACAAAAAGGCATGTGTCCAAGGTCACCTAGGAGGACTATTATAGAGCAGGGGACTTGAATAAACCTGAACCTAGGAGTTTTTGAAATACCTGTCAGTTTCCAGGGAGAGTATGAAAACCACCAGGACACAACCTGCTCTGGAAGTGGCCCTTCAAAATCCCCCATGGTGCTTCTGAGAAAGAAGCATGGGTTCCCTGGAGCCACCGAGAGAGAAAAAGTAGAACAAAGCTTGATGTTTAGGTCAATGAGAAGAGCACTCCCTCATAAACAGGGAATCTTGGTCCCTGTTCCTAATCTCTTCATGTGTTCAACCCTATGTATCTTTATGCAAAATGTGTAAATAGCCTCTGGAGCCAGGACAGGAATTCAGTTTATCTCGCTGACATGGGGATGCTGGGTGTGGCCATACTGCGTGGAAACAGGAGTGGTAGGCTTGAAATCCCTTGGGGTGCAAAAAGTCTAGAACGCAGATTACTCACCTGCAACGGAGCTGTAACAGCTAGGCGCCTTGTTGACTGATCTTGAGTACATGAGGCATGAGCTGGATGCCCATGATTAGATTTTTGCTCTCCCAAATGGAGACTTTGGTTGTTTTTTCAGATGATCCTTTGTTCTGATGGTACTTGGAGTATTAGCGATCTGAATCATTCCCTGAGACTGAGGTAGCTAGTTCTGCCTGACTGTGGCCTTAGGCAGTTAAGAACAGCATCTGCTGTTTCCAAGAGCTTTGCAGCTGTATTATTTCCAACGTAAGCTTGAGGTAAGTATAATTTTATTTTACAGTTGGAGAACCTAGAGGTCTGATCAGGTAAGTGACTTGAAAAATGTTTCACATGTTACTGTCAAGCTTGAGGTGAAAAGTCTGATGTTATGGCTTCTAGTCCTGCCTTGGAAAAATGGCATTCAGCGTTTAAACTGTAGTTCTGCTCTGGTCCTCGAGATGAAAGGTTTCTATGTTATCGCCTTGTGATTCTTAATCTCAGCTGCATCCATCATGCGGCTTGTATAAAAGAAGCTTTTCCATGGAGACTTCTAAAAGCTGATCAGAAAATAGATGACAAAACTTTCTTTCCTTGAAACTGTTCTATTACTGATCTTCCAGTTCTGCTGTTCTTGGTATTGCTTTTTCTGCTTGTTCCCTGTAAAAGAAAATTATTTTATGAGATTTCTCTTCAGTGAGACAAATGAACAAGCTTGCAGACAGTGGAGGAATTGAATTCTCATCCTCAGTGCACATTTGTGCTTCCTTCTTTAGGAATGACCATGGAAGTGCTTGGGACCTTGATTGGAGCTGCGCTTCAGGGGCAGATTGTGGCCAGTGCTCATTTCTTTCACCACTGCACTGTGAATCCCCCAGTAAACACAACCGACACCTGGCATGACACTCCCAGCTTTCCAGACCCCTCAGATCCCCTGTCTCATCAAGTGAGTGTCTGTGGGAGCACACTAAAATCTCTTAGACAGAGGGGTGGGGGTTTTTCTGTAATACCATATCATATCATATCATCCAGCTGGATGAGCATGAACATGACTTCCTTGAAATCAGTAAACACTGACAACATAGCAAACAAGTCTTCCTGTCTGTTGTCTTTGCAACCATTTCTTAGCATGACAGCAGAATGACACTGAGGAGCTTTGCTGAAGATGCCAAACTGTAAAGTAGCTAGGAGGTATGTGGCCATCCTTTGTTTTCACTAGGGTCTGACTTACAGTTTAAAATAGAAGCTTAGTAAGAAAAGCTCACTTTACCATGCCAGGAATACTGCATCCAGCTCTGGGTTCCCCAGCACAAGGCAGACACAGACCTGTTAGAGTGGGTCCAGAGGAGGGCCGTGAAAATGGTCAGAGGGCTGGAACACCTCTGCTGTGAGGAAAGGTTGGGAGAGCTGGAATTGTTCAGCCTGGAGAAGAGAAGGTTCCAGGGAGACCTTATTGCAGCCTTTCAACATATAAAGGGGGCTTATGAGAAAGATGGAAAAAGACTTTACCAAGGCCTGTAGTAATAGGACAAGGGATAATGGCTTTAAACTGGAAGAGGATCTAGATTAGATGTAAGGAAGAAGTTCTTCACTGTGAGGGTGGTGAGACACTGGAACAGGTTGCCCAGAGAAACTGTGGCTGCCCCATCCCTGGAAGTGTTCAGGGTCAGGCTGGATGGAGGTTTGAGCAACCTGGTCTAGTGGAAGGTGTCCCTGCCCATGTCAGGGGGGCTGGAACTAGATGATCTTTAAAGGTCCCCCACAAGCCAAATAATTCTATGATTCTATGAAAAAATGGTGGCTATAGCAAGATCTTTCAGTGCAGCAACACTGCTCTTCAAATTAGTTATCACTAGGGATCACCTGTAAAGGTTAATGGCTGTTATGTGAATGAAACTGCAAGTCCTGCTTGGAATCTGTATTCTTGTGAAGGCACAAATTGCTGTTGAAAGTAAGTGGTTGGTAAGAGGCAATTAGTGGGAGCAGGGCTCAGTGGTTAACATGTGGAATGAACCTAGAGATCCATGCTTGTTTATTTAATTTTCCACAGCAGATTTTTCCTGTAATCCTGCACAAGTACTTTAATCTCTTCATGCTTCAGTTTGATATTTTTTGAGAAACAGAGGAGGTTTTATATCTGGGAGGAAATCCTAAAACCTGATCCAAACACAATTTGATAGTTTTCCATTGTTTCCAGTGGTCTTGAAACAGGCCGTGAATCAAACAATTACCTTGTGTAGTGTTTTTTTCTCTGTCACTTGTGAAACTAGCAGTTTGTGGGTTCCATTTTACCAATTGCTGAATTCAGTCTCTCTTTATATTTTCATCTGTTCCTCTGTCAGTGCATGTACTAACTGATATATAAAATTCCTCATGAAGAAGGTTCCTTGACCTGAGTCTTATCTCAGGTGCTTGGTGTAAATCAGGATATATGTATTCGTGCTTTGCTTATTATACTTGGATAGCTCCTATTACCACTCTTCATCAGCAGTAAAATCACAAGCTAGAGACATGTTTTTATGCATGCTTTGAATTTGCATACCCTGGCACGAGCACTGGTAGTCCAGGAAGGGGACTAACCCTTGCCTCCCCCGACTCCCAAACACTATTCTTTGCCTCTGTGCTAGCTGATCCTTGTTTTTTGGCACAGGTCATTGTAAGGCTTCTTGGAGAGCTGATCTGGGAAACTGCCTGGGGAGAGCTGGGCTGCTTCTGCAAGTGGCCATACCATTTTATACCTGATTAAAGTGTTTTTGAAGCTGCTTGTTAGGTAACTTCTAGTGTATATTTTAACAAGACATGGAACATCATCCTGTTTTCCTTTTTACCTTCTAGAACAATGTCTTGATGTAGAAAACTACTGTGCTATTACAGCTCTGTGAATTGTCAAGAGGAGTAGTTTGAAAAGTTGTGGACCTAGATGAATTTCATTGCACAGCAGATTTCCTGTCTGGATCTGCTTTATGCCATAATCACCAACTTCCACTTTCAAAGCTCTTAAATAGCTTTAAAGGAAAAAAACCCCATGATCTTATTTCCTTTCCGTCTAACCATGTGTGCTTTCTTGTCCTTTTTCAGGTAGGAGAGAGATGGAGAAAGAAGCTTCACAATGAGTTGAATGTCGAGTAGTTTTTTATTATGAAAAATTAGCAAAGATACATAGCCTAAAGTAGCCAGGTAGAAGGCAGTATTTTTCAGTAAACTAGCTACTAACACTGGGAAACAATGGAAAAGCTTTTAGACACACAAACATTTTTCAGATCTAAAGAAATTGCAGTGTGACTGGAAACTTGTCTTTTTTTTTTTTTTTTTTTTTCAGCTGTATGGTTGATTTAAATAAAGAAATTACCTTCCTCATTTCACTTCCTTGTTTACAAACAGCCATGTGTTCATTTTTTGTGAGAATTTCCTCTTTATTTGTTTTGGTCTTTGTTTTTTTCCTCCTTCTGCTGTTTTGTGTGTCACCTTTTCAGGTTTTGTAGATGAGTAGTATCCCATGGTTGAGAATGGTCTGGATTATGGTGTCCAACCATTTTCCATGGGTGAGGTTCTGTTCACTCCTTGTTCTTTCCTGCTCTTTTTCCCAAAGAGCCCTCAGGCCTGGGCAGAGGCTATAGTCTGAATGAACTGCTCTGGCAACCCACCTCACTCCCCGCTACCCTGTTTTGTGAGGACCAAAGTTTTTTTGCCATTCACATAACCTGGCATCAGTTTGGTTGGATTATAGGAGCATGCATGGCCACCAAGCCACGTAGGGGAGCTGCTCGTATCGCATGACAGGGCACTTGCCTTTTGTTGACACCATGCACAACAGAATATGCACCTAACTGCACAATCAGCAGGAGATTTTGGATCTTGAATATTGGTTCTATGACTGATGGACGTTGAATTCTAAGTTGAGGCAGGACTAAGGTCTATGAACCTGAAGTACCTCCAATAGTCTAAAAAAATTTTTTTAGAAGAGGCCGAATCTTGACTTTCTTTTAGTGCCATTCAGGAGTATTACCCTGACCCTTTTTGTCACAAGGACTAATTCTTAGCTGCTCAAGAGCACACCTACTTTAAAAGAAGACCTGATGAATGACTAATATTATTTTGCTCATTATTAAAGAAAGAAGTGGAAGAAATGGTTATTTCTAAGCTCTCCTGAAGTTGTTACTGTAAGCTTAGGAACAGATTTTTCCTACTGGAAACCAAGCATGGATATTGATATAGTTCACAGATGGGCTAACAAATTTTGTTTAGGGTCAGAGAATCTTATTTGGCCTACCATGAATAACCTTGATAGTTTAAGCTCAAATTACACTTAATGATAACCTGTGAAAGAAAGCATTTAATTCAAGTGCTTCAAGCAAATTAATAAATAAATAGACATGAAATACAAAGTTCATAACAGTTCTGTTACTATGCTTTTTCTCAGCCCCTTCTCTCCTGGCTACACTGCTTTTGAGGCTGAAATTACCTAATTTAAGTGGCTTCAGATATCCACAGTACTGCAGTCTGTAGTCTGTGCAAGCCATAACTGATAGCATAAAAGTACCCTATGACTTAATTTATAGCTCTGATATAAAAAAACCCAAATAAAGAATAGTCCTGCATTCCTTTATTTCACCACGTCCCCTCCTAAAATGTAAATATCTTAACAAAAGCTGTTGTCCTGAAGAGTGTCTATACTTACATAGTTCATCTGACTACCTTTGCATCTATACTAAGTGACTTTATATTTGGGAGTACATTCTTGTAATTCCATGCTTATTTACCAGCTGCTTCCTAGATTTATAATAATTTCATTTGCAACATATAACTGATAATTTGGAATTCAATTTTCCTATCAAATAATCATTATGTCGTAAAGCTCTATAACCAGCACTTTTTTTATCTTTGATAACACAGTATAAAATAGATTATTAGAGAATACTAAAGCAGAATTATTTTTTAAAGCTTTATTCCAGAGTCAACGTAATCAGAGTTAGATACAATAAATGTGATCTGATGATATGGGAGGTATCCTTGGGGGCTTTGTTCCCCCAAGCATGCAAGCATGCCAAAACATTGGCATGAAAGTGTGATTTCTAAAATTCATTAGAACCTAAAGGAAGTTTTCATTATCATTATGTATAAATGCAGTAATGCAGTAACTGTAGTAATTATGTTTACATCAGTACCTTTCCCACCCAGCATGAAGATACAGATTGCAGTCTGTGTAGCTAGATCAACTGAATTTACTAAAAATTAGAATCACTCTATGAATGCTGCATGTTTTTGATAGATGACTGTGTATATCTATAGCTAGTCTGAATGTAAACAAATTTTTAAAACATTCAGGTTGCCAACGCAGTAGCCCTTTTGTTCACAGCTTCTTTTTTTGTTGTTGTTTTTTGTTTTCCCAAGAAATAAATACTTATGTGCCCTGGATTTATCTTAAAGTAGATGTTGTTTATAAATAAACTGCAGAAGTGAACATTTTTCAGAGAGGTAAAAGACAGATAGTTGGCTGTATGTAGATGGGCATTTCTTTATTTGCAGATGACTCATCAGAAAGAAACTGAAATTTTCCCAATGACTGGTCATTCTCCTGTCACAATTTCAAATGTCTTTTTTCTTTTCAAAGGCAAAAGTTTATATGATTGCAGCAGGGGTCATAGGAGGTGTGTATCTTCTTGGAATTGTCATTCTTTTTCTTGGAGTAAAGGAAAAAGATGGTAAGATGTACTTAAATATGCCTAGATTTAATAATAATTATTTCACATTTATATATGGAAAAGATTGTTATTTTATGTATTCTGCTCCTCTTAGATCCTTATGCCTTAAATTCAGACAGAGCAATTCCTTTTTGTAAGGGGCTTGGACTCACCATGAAGCATGGTCCATATGTGAAGCTTACAGCTTCATTTCTTCTCATCTCGACAGCAGTTCAGGTAACTTCAGACTCTCTAAGTCCGTGTGTTGGCCTCATTCCAGTCCCAGCATGGGACAGTCTGCAGCAGCTAAAATGCAAATAACCTTTGGCTGGTGACTGGAGGTGGTGATCTAGGGGGTGGTGCCTTCCACTACAAATCAGTAGGGAACCAGAGTTCTTTTTTGGTGCCTGGGGTCCTGTGTGGTTGGAGATGGTTCTTTCAAACGAGAAGTGAAACCAAAGCCCTGACCATTTAAAGGTGGCTTTTTTTTTTTTTTCTTTTTTTTTTTCTTTTTTTTTCATAAAAGGTGAGGAACTAGTCCTAGTGACCCAGATTGGGTCATTATATGTTATCCATCTACACTCTCCTGTGGTTTCAGGTGCTTAGAGAATGCTTTTTCTCCTCTCTCTGTTCTTCTCTATAGTGTGTGCCGCTTTAAACCATTGCCCCTTTCCTTTGCATAGGTGGCTGTTCTCAGATAGTGGCTGAACTGGTTCTTATGGAGTCTTTTGTGATGGAAGGCATTAGGTCAGAGTTAGAAGATGTTCAGAGGCAGGAGGTCTTACCTCTCTCAGAGCTAGATAGAGCTAATTTTCAAATGAGGACTTGCAGTTGAATGTGGTGCTTTCAAAAAGATGCAATATGTCCTCCTGTAGAGAAAAGCTGTAGAAAAACTTAAAGCCACTCAGTAAGAAACCCTTACTCCCAATAGTCCATCAGTCTTTTTAAAGCTTGATTTTTGAGCTATGGTCAACTCAGGAAATGTGCTATTTTAATGTGACCCTGTACATATCAGTTGAAGTTGGCTTTATTTTGAAAAACAAATAATATTCACATTTTTGTCAACAGACTCTTAGTCACGTGAGCCATTGATCAAGTAAATATCAGGACAGAGGGCAAGAACAGGGCATGTAAGAGAGCATTACTGTGTTCACCAGCAGTCCTGGTGAATTACTAAGTTCCTTGGAAGGGCTGTTTAAAAGTCTGTTTGCCAAAGAATCACTGAAGTTTCCTGTTGGCCTGGATTTGGGCACAGTTAGTAGGCTGTCCTTTACCATCTGTCAGTCCTTGCTGGAAGAGCAGAAGCATTTCTGCTTACATCTGGGAGCTGCAGTCACTGTGAACAACAACAGAGACAGAGAGATGATGAAAGGTGAAAGGTCCCTTATGGTCCAGATCCTTCCAGCATCCATTCAGTCAGTAAGGATACAGCGCACATCTGGTTGCTGCAGCCAACTACTTGCTGACAATACCCAGAGAGGAAAAGAACTTCTGTCAGTCCACATCTCTTTATTTTTCTATTTGTACAAAATGAAGAGAAAGTGTGAGGGGAGGCAGAAGCTGGAAGCTATATTGCTCCAGCTGAGCCAGTGTGAGCAACCCTTGCTATTGTCGTTCCACTGACTTTGTGGAATTTAGTAAGTGAAGGTGAGCAAAGAACAGACAGGTAAAGATGCATTGGCCGTAAGCCCCAAGCATGATATTCTACATCTAACATGAAGGCAGGTAAACTGGGACACAAGTTAGGGAAGGTTTTGGTGGCAATGGAGAAATAATATAACTTTTATCCTAATTTGTATACAGGTGATTGGCCACTTATAATCTACAAGCACACAAAGGAGCAAGAGTTGATCATACTGCTGTGGCATGAGTATTAAATCCTCCTCTGTCATTCCACTTCTGCAAAATTGCTGGATCTGGGCCTGAACCATATTCTGTTATTCAGACCCGCCCTGAGTTCTGCAAAAGCATGGTGGCAGTGGCTTCATCTGTCATTATAACACAGTGCAGCTAGATCCTCCCATCCAATGAGTACTCAGACTTACGGAGATGTCTGACCCAAAGCTACACTCCATAGCCAAGGTTGTCTACAAAACCAGCAGTTTAACTGCTTTACTACAGGAAGTTGGCGTGAGTGTAATTGCAGCTGAAGAGTAACTTGTTTTGGAGTCAGAGCTTCTGGCGAAAGATTTATGGCATTGCTATGGAAAAGGAAGGACAATTTCTTGCAGTAGTCTGCAGCTGTGACAACAACACAAGACAATTGCATCATCGGGAATAAAGCCTTTAGACGGAATTATCTCATAAGACAGTTCCTGGTTTTGTCGGTTTTATGCCATATTAGGTGCATGGTTTACCTCTTGCTTGCCCCAGTATTATTGGGATGTTACTCCAGTGATAGCAGGAGAGTTATTGCTTCTTTAAATTGTTGCAAAAAAGGGAAGACTGAGACTCCCAAATTCTACATTTAACAAATCAGTAACCAACTATGTTTGGCTAGTATGGAGTGTGAAGTAATTTTTGTCTTTTTTAATTTTCCTTTCTTTTTTGGTGGTCACCAAATGTCTTCAACAGCTGGAGCAGAGCAACTTTGTCCTTTTCTGCACTCATGCTGCTGATCTTCGCAATCATTTCCAGTATTTGGTGGTGACCATCTTGGTGAGTTGCACTTCTTTCCCATATTTTTATTTGATAGCTGGTTCTCACTGTTTATTGGCACAAAATAACAGAAGAAGAGTTTTGTGTCTAGACAGAGCTGTTAGGAAGCTACACCATCTTTTCCACTGCCTGTTTGAAACAAAGCTGGTGTTCCATACTGTACTTCTAAAAAAATAATGTTTTGGAGCTTTTAATTAATTCCTTGTTGCTTTTACTTGTAAGTCACTTTCTGCTCCTATAAAGGACAAAAGCTGCTGCCAGAAATGAGGTCTGGAATTTTAGATCTTTTTCCCCTTTCCCTAGTCTGATATGCTGAAAATTAAACAACTTTAATTTGTGTACTCATACACATGAACCTTCTGGGCTAGGCAGCTTGCAAGGATAAATATTTTAAATATCCAGAGATATGAAGATTCCTCTCTAAAGCAATTGGCAATGTGATAAAAAGATCCTTTTACAGAACATTTTTCTTGACATGCAGAGGTAGAATTCTGCTTGCTTAGGTGGTACTTATGACTCAGTTACACACTGCTCCTGTACTGTATGATTTACTTCGTGATTACAAGTAGTATTAATTGAAAACTGCCATTTTCATCCTTCTGACCAAAGTCCTTTCAACACAAGTAGAACATTTAATGCTGCATAATTACTGGGGTGTGCATGTACTGCAATTTGAAATATTTTGTAGAAAATTTGTCTACCATATAGAATACTGCAGCAGTCATTTTCAGGGAAGCTTTTGCATGATTTCTGCCCCATTTGGCACAGAGACTTTGTGGAAGCATCTGAGGGGAACTTCATTTCTACTTCTTGGTCCCAGCATCCCACCCTTTCACCCTTTCTTCCCCATTTTGATTCTTCCTTTCCCCCATTAATAAGACAGATCTTTTCCAATTATTAAAACCAAAATGTCAGAGAGCAAGGGATGACTGATGGGTATCTTAAGGCTCTGCAAGTAATGGACACCAAGAAAAGAGGCAAGAGGCAGTAAAGTCAGTAAAGAGTAGAATATGACTGTAACAATGAGATGACATTTGAATTTAGGTCAATCGTAAGGCTGTCGTTAGTAGCAATATTTGGGTGCATTGGTACTATGTTGCCTGTGGTTGTTGCTGCTACCAGGTGAGTATTACAGTATATGAAATGTTGGCTGTAAGTTACTATTTCTCTTACAGAAAGTTCCTGTAGTTCCTGTAGTGTGGGATATGTACTCTAAGTATATCTTAAGATAAGTGCATCTTGCGCTTCAGCTTTCTTCCTGTACAATGGGGTAGAGCTTAATTCACTTATCATTTTTCAGATTTAGATAATGAGGCAAAAGGCATTAGCACAAAGTATGACTATTTGCAATATCTTTGAACTTTAATGACTGTATCATGTATAGCTTTAACTCCTGGGGCTTACATTAGGAAAGGGAATTTTTAAGACACTGCCTTCTGATATTTGACTGTGTAAAACTCTCTCATGGATAGCTTTTGTTTATAACACATAATAGTGAATTAAAAAAAAATCATTCAAAGGATGAGGAGAAACAGGAATCTGCAAGTTCACCTTCCTTTCAGACTGTAATGTACTAGACAAAAAGATGGCTGTGAGCTCTACAGCTGAAGAAGAGAGTGGCAGTAAGCACAGTACAGATATGGCTTTTTGTCAATTGTAGGTATCAGCAGCTGTGAGCATTCCCTTCTGGCAGAAGTTTCTGCAGCGATTTGGCAAGAAGTGTGCAGCATGTGGGATTTCGGTAAGCAAAGCCTTTGAGAAAAAAATCTGCTTGTGCTCGCTTCATTTGACAACTGGAGCCACTTCAGGAGCTCTTTCAAGTGCTTATAACCTCAAGCTACATGAAATTTGCTCAGTTTTAGAGTTCGTTTTAAATCGTTACACCAAATTTCAGACACATTCCAAGTTTCCAAGAGAAACTTTTGAGAAATGGATTGATGCTGAAGGGAGGTCCCAGTTTATTTAAGAATCTGCACAAGCTCTGCATTTGACTGCTCTCAGAAGTGAACCCCAATGAGATTTTATAAATTCAGATCTCTGTTGCCTCAGGTTGACAAGTTATCTGTTGTACAAGGTTTGTTTTGTCTTTGTATGTGGTGCTGAGTTGACTGCATCTGTAATTCAGTCACAGAGGAGGAAACAGAAGTCTGTTACACATCCTTCTCCAGAAATGTAAGAAGGCAGGGCTGCCCACATCTCTCTGAATGGAGATGGGCAGTTATTCGTAAAGTAAAGAAATAGGTGACCTACCTGAGAAAAGAAGCCTAGTTTAACTTTGACACATCTCTGCAAAGCCTGCTCAGCAAGCCTGCCCTCGTCTCTGATGGATTATTTTAAGTCCTTCACTTAGTGCAGGCAGCAGCAATTTTCTGTCATCATCCTCAGTGAGTCATTGTATAGGCCTATTCCTCCCCATTTTTCCCCTGTTTACCTTCATTTACTTATGAAAGAGGAAAGAAAAATTGTCTGCCTTGTGCACAACAAAGCATGAGGACTTGGAAAATCTAGCCCTGAAGCTATATGTCAAAATCTGAACAAAGTTTAGGTCTGGTGACAATTGTGGAATATAATTGAACAGTAATTTTTGGAATTCAAATCTGCGTGTTGGAATGACTTCCAAAGAATCAGAAGTAACTTTAAAACCCAAGTTCCAAATATGCTGAATCGTTATGTGTTTTGAAGTAGGTATCTGGAATCCAAGTCCCATCCTCATTTCTTTTTACCACTTCAGCAAAGAGAATTGCCAAAAGCAGTATTGGACCACTGACTGGACCAGGGAATGCAGATTTCCTCCTTAGGATATCTCCTCCTCTGTCTACTTGGCTACGAAAAATGCTTTCTTCAACCAACTTGGCTCTATAAATTTAGTTTAACATGACTGGAAAGCCTGTCAGCACCTCTGTAAACATGGTTTAACTTAATTTTACAGTTGAGTTGCTTGACTGTGTTATGGTCTAAGTGGGGGCTGAACTGAAAAAAGCCATCTCTCTATTTCACCTTGTAGACATTTCTCAGGGGACTCAGTGTGTGCTCAGTGATGGATTTTGTGTCTGGCAATGCATCACAGGGGCTTCCTATACTACCAGCTTGTGTGATCTGTACAACTAATCTGTCTCCCTCACTGTGAAATAAAATCACATCATTTAAGGCTCCTGTATTTGTCACTGGGGGATGTTCTTCTGGAAGGGAAGGAGATGGGAGAAAACAAGATTTTTTTCTCCAAAACCTTACTTGGATTTCAGGGCGAAGGTGTAATTTGAAATTCAGTTTCCTGAAAAAAATTTCACACTGCTCCAGACTAATTTTTCCTGTTAAAGTGGTCCTATGTTGAAGAGACCCCTGAAAGAGTGTAGAAAGCAGGGTAGGCAGATAAGCAACAAGAATCTTGGCTTCCTGCCACTGATATTGCTCCCCTTTTACTCATTCCTCCACAAGAGATGGCCAACAATCTAAGTACTGACTGATTATCTAAACTTCCTGAAAGTTTAAAGCCTCGACTTTCTGGAAGTACATGGTCATGCCCAAGCAGGATCCTTTGTAGCATTCTTACTGTGATCAGGCTGGTGCACAGGCTAGGTAGGAATTATTCTCCTACGTTTATTTGCGTCTGCTTCCATGTGCTATGTTCATTTAGATTGTCTGCTCTGCCCTCATGGGGAAAACGTTGAACTTAGAATCAGTAAGTCTTTCAGCTGGTGACTGGAGGTGAAGCTGTCATGAGAAATTTTAAGAAGTGTGGCAGCTTGTTGGTTCATGGTTTTGGCAAGGTGTCTGAAAGTGGAATATTGCTTGCTCTCGCAACTCTGTCTTCCATCCTAGCCAATAATAGCTTTTGGCTGTGAGTTTTGGAGGATTTAGTAAAAAATAAAAACAAATCCAAAACCACCTCCAATCTTTTTACCTCCTCACACATACACAATTGTTTATTTGCCATCTATCAGCACTGTGCAGCATGGAGGCATGCCTTTGGGTGAATCCTGGCTGTGCAGTCCCTTTTCCACTCTCCCATCCCCATTTCCACTTGCATCTTAGCTGCACCTTTTTCTAATTTGCCCTTCATAATGTGGTGCTGCACAGGCCAGTACCACCTTTAGCATCCCAGCAGGGTCGCCTTCGATAGTGCTGTCTGGGAATGGATGGAAGACACGTGATAACTGTAGGATATTGTTTATGACTCGGAAGGCAGCAAACCCTGTGACTAGGGAGCAGGGTGCCAATAACGGAGTATTTTCTTTGAAGTTGGAAAGAAGGAGATGCATTAGCTGTTTATTACAGCAGGAGCACTGACCCTGTGATTGCACTACCATTGCATGTGTGAGACTTTAAGGCATTGTAGCCTCAGTCCTGTGGGTCATGCTTCTCTTTCAGTAGAAAATTACAGTTACAGTGATTATTATTATCGATCTAGAATTTTGTTTAAGTGCTTTGGTTTCTGAGTGGGTGCCCCATGTGGAGCATAAGGCAGTCGTGAAATTGCTTATAGGCAACATAAAATCTTGTATTGCTGGAGTGCTCTCTTGTGGTGAAATAACGATTTTGCCACAGCATTGGGCTAATGCGAGGATTATCTGTCTGTGCTGGGAAGTTGCAGTCAGGAAAGGTTATTTTCTGCCTCCTTAGGTTAGGAGCAAATGCTTTAGATGGGAAATGCATTTAAAACATAAACATAATGGATTAGACTCCAGGACTCCCAGAATCACTTATCACACAGAACTGTAAATAGCAGTGCTTAGGGGAATCACTCTCTGTGAAAGCTCTTCTCATACCCTCAGCTCCCAAGCTGCAAGTATAGAGGATTGAAACACTTAATGTTAAACTAATCCCCCATCATTAAAAAGCCCTGTAGATAAGCCCCTGGTTCTGGATTCTACATGTGCTGTGCCCATGGTTCGCAGGCGTGGGAGATAGAGCATGTGATGTGTACAGGGCAGCTGGGCTGTATGCATTCAATCAGCATTTAAAAGAGTGGATTTTCAATCCTGTAAGCCCATTGCCTCAAGCAGAAGTTGAGGAAATCAGGTGGTTTTAGGTACTGCCAGAAAACAAATCCTGAGCATCCCAAATTAGTTTGGTTTTGAGGGTAGCCTTAGTGATTGTGCAGTGTCATGAGCCTATCTGGCTGCGTGGGATAGGAGCAAACCACATTGCCTTCCTGGTTTTAATTATTGCAGAGTACCTAGATTGCTTTAAGGTGGTCATTGGAAATGAAGGTGTCAGCAAACTCTTCTTTATTCAAGACTCAGGATGATCTGTGAAATTGGATATTTACAGTTTAAAATGGCTGTTGAACCCCTGCCCCTCCCCTTGAAATGCAGTGTGATGATGTTTCAAGACTTTGTCTCAGTGAATTAAATAGTTCCACTGGCCTAGGATAGAAACTGGTGATTGGTCATCACTATTACTAAACTGGCAGAAAAATCTTAGCACAAGCAATCTCCCAAGAAATATGTGAGCACAGTTTGGTAACTAGCCCACTTAAGGGCTCTTCACAAAAAGTATTTATATGTCCACACTTCTTTTGGAGACTGTGAATGTTTAGGAGTATGAATGTGGCCAGGGTCTGCCAGCTGGCCTCATGACTGATAAATAGGGTCTTGGGACTGTTCAATTTACTAGTGCAGTTATAGCCCTAATACTGCTAACAGAGAAGGCACTAACATTGATTGTCCTATTTTTCTCTGATTCTTCTGGATAGGTAAATAGAGATTGGCTCAGGGCTCTTTGGAAATGTCATTTCACCAAAATACTGAAGTATTAGGTGTTGAACTGTTTTGTAACACAATCTTATATTTTGAAGGGAGCAGTCTATATACCGTTGAGCAGTGCGTAATGTAAGTTAGATGTACTGTTTTTCTTTTTCTTCAGTGGATGATTCCTTTTGCAGTCATGCTAGTGACCATTCCAAACCTGATCCTGGCTTACTTAGTGGCCTTCGTCTCTGGTCTGAGCATTGCAGCATCTCTTCTGTTGCCATGGTAGGAGAATTTTACATCTGAGTTGGGGAAGGGCTGTATGTCTGCATGTATGTACTACTGCATGGAATTTGCCTCTGAAAGAGGCAGAGTTTGGCAAGAGTTGCTTCTTCCAAGAATCTTTTTCTGCTTTTATAATAAAGGCTATTTGCAATGATGCGACTTTAGTTGCCCTGTTATTAACAGATTACGTCTACTGCAACTGTAGCTGCTCTTTGTACATAAGAGTATGTAGATGAATCAATAATCTAAGTAGCTATAGAACTTGTGATAACAGTAAATCAGTTGCCTAGGTTTGGTTTCTAACAGAACTACAGGAATGATGAAGTTAGATAAATCAATTAATGCTGAGCAATTAAGAACATAGCAGAGGAAACGTAAGCCAAGCTATATATCCATGATTGAGCAGTCCTCTGTTATAGATTAAATAACACAAAAATATGATTAAAAGAAACTGAGAATTCAAGTTCCTTTTCTCTTGAGGACTGAAAACATGTGGGTAAAAAAAAACTACTCAAGGATGAGCAGGATGGGACATTTTCACTCCAAAGGGAGTAATTATTATTCAATCAAACTGACCAGAAAGCAAGACTGCTGCTGAGAGCTGTTTTGCATTACTCATTTGTACAATGCCCTGAAAACTCCAAGAGATCATGGAAACATAGTTTGAAATAAGCTGTCAGACTACATGAGCTTTTCTGCACAGAGGGTGAGAAGCCCTTTTTCCAACAGTAAATCATTACATATATTGGAAATAAAATGTCAATTCACAGTTGATCTTTGAGCAGCTTCCATTCTGATTCCCCGTTACTAAATTCAGTCGCTTTGAAATAGAGAGAGAATAGGCCTCATTGGTTTCTGAAAATTTTGTTAGCTTGTCAAAAGAGTTATTTCAGAGTGAAACTATTCAGAGATTCAGAGTCCCTTGAAATCTTAAGAAACATGTTTTTGTTGTTTTTTTAGTATCACAACTTCTGATTGGAATGACAATCAGTCTAAAGAATTCTGTCACCTCCCAGCAGGTGTTTGATAGTTTTTCAGCTGGTTTTCTGCTTCATAATATGTGGCCATGTGTTTCTTACATGGATTTTTGCCCTCCTGTCCAGCAGTAGAACTTTTTGAACTGGTTTCTTTCATGTGCGTGACTACCTCAGTAAAGGTCTTAAGAAGGGAGGAGGGGTATACTCTTTCAGAAAGTTTGGACTTTGAGAAGAGATTTTGGCTTGAGTTTTTCTTGTATGTTGCTCATCTCTAGGTCAATGCTGCCCGATGTTGTTGATAACTTTCGCCTGCAGAATCCTCATGGAAAAGGACATGAAACCATTTTCTATTCTTCTTATGTTTTCTTTACCAAGATGTCAGCAGGAATTGGCTTAGGAATTTCTGCAGCAGGCCTGGAGTAAGTAACACTGTGTTTCCATTTAGTGGGTCTACTCTGAAAGCATTCTGAGGTTACTCTGCCTTTACACTGTAGAGTTAATTGCCTTTCTGCCCTGAGCCTGAAAAGTGCCAGCAGCTCCAGATGTCTAACCACTAAAGACAGGATTGTTATCATCTAAGCCAGACCACTGAGCATTAAGTTGCCTGCCCTAACATGTTTCAGTTCAGAAGGACCTGACTTCCCTTTAGGTTTTCCTTTTTCCAAGTTACTCATGTAAATTTTAGTGGCTTATATGAATAAAGAACTAAACGTGAAAGCTCAGCAGATGAAGGTCCCCCACAAGTGATACAGCTGCTTTGTGCATTCCCTGTTGCATCTGGGTTGGACTCTGTATATGAGCTTGTAAGTCTTGGATTGGTGGCCTGTTCGGCATAAAAGGATCACTGATTCCTGCATGGGTTAAGGGAACCAGATGCTGATCAGAGTCAGGAACAGAGTCTTTCTCACAGCTCTGCCCATCACCTAGACCATGTCAGTTTGGAAGATGCTTTGTGTTCTCCTTCTACTTTTGCCTTGTCTGCTCTGACTAGATAGTCAGGTTGAGAAAGTGGTCAGCCATCTCCTGCCCTGCTTTTGTGCGTGACTTAGCAGAAAGGGCCTTTGCCTGCAGCTGCTAGGTTTCAGTATACATACAGCACACAATAAATTCTTAGAAGGGAACTTGTCTGAAATACTATCTAGCCCTTGGCTCCAAGTTGGGTTTTGGTAACCAGAATGTTTTGCTTCAGGGCCTTCAGCCGAAACTGCTAAATAACAGGCAGTGCTTGGCTGAACATTTCAAGCTTAGGAATTTTAGATGCTTACTGCTAACACCCTGTCGTGGTTTAAACCCAGCTGGCAACTAAGCACCACTCTGCTGCTCTCTCACTCCCCTCCCAGTGGAATGGGAAAGAGAATCAGAAGGGTAAAAGTGAGAAAACTTGTGGTTGAGATAAAGACAGTTTAATAGGTAAAGCAAAAGCCGTGCATGCAAGCAAAGCAAAACGGGAATTCATTCACCACTTCCCATGGGCAGGTAGGTGTTCAGCCATCTCCAGAAAAGCAGGGCTCCATCATGCGTAACAGTTACTGTATTATCAACACTCTTTTCAGCACAAATCCAAAACATAGTCCCATACTAGCTACTACGAAGAAAATTTACTCTATCCCAGCCAAAAGCAGCACGCACCCTCAAACAAACCGCTGGTCACCAATTAGCCCCTTTTCAATTGCATTCTGGTTAGCTCCCAGCAATTTGCCGAGGCAGATGTTGGTGGGAGAACACAGAAGACAGTGATGCCAAATGAGCTTAAGCTTTGATAGGTGCATGTTCAGAGGAAAATAAAATCATTCCACAAATTGGGAATGGAAATTTGAGTATATCGGCAGTTGTGGGACTGCACGGAAGACCTGAATCAATGAGCTGTAAGTGTGTACCTAACTCTAAGCACTTGAGTAAATTTGTCTATCTTGAGAAAAGTGCTTAAGTGTGTGTTTAAATTAAAGTTAATTATTGCTGTCGAAATTGGTCAGATTACTTGCATACTTTTAAAGAGGAGCCTAAATACTTGGCTGAATATTAACAGGAAACACATAACAGATCAATTTCGTTACATGGGATTCCATGCTCCTCTTAGTAGTTAATTGTTACATAACAATAATGAGAAAATGCAGAGGTAATGCAGTTATCTGAAATCAGGCACAAAGATGAGATTTGAAAAACAAGATTTGGCGCATGTAATGAAGGGAAGGAAAAAGTGAGACTCACGGGAAAAAAAGGGAGAAAAGTCTTAAAGAGTTTTGTGGGAAAGGAGTGACTGACCCAGGAAGGGGGCCTTCAGATGAACAACTGCCTTTTAACTTTGGACATACACACACCACTGTTATTTCCATTTGTTTAGGTTTACTGGATACAAGCCAGGGATCTGCAGACAACCCAACGATGTGATCCTCACACTGAAAATCCTCATTGGAGTGGTCCCTGCTATCCTCATCCTTGTAGGTTTATTTATACTTCTTTTCTACCCAATCACTGAAGAAAGTCGGAAGGAAACAAAGCTTGCACTTGAAGTGTTAAGGTAGGTTTGAACTGGCAGCAAACAGCAGCAACATCACTGCAGCAGCTCATAGTCATACTGGGCAAAAATTATTAGCTACCAACATACACCTCTATATTCCTTACAACAGAACAAAACAACACTCTATTAGCTGAATTATTAACTGAATGGTACCGTTACATGCTTCAGTATCTTATTTTTGTAGTGTAGTACTGCCTGCTTAGAGAACCATTTATCAGATATATTGGCTGCTATATTTTACTTTTCCTCTGGGGTGGTGAACAAAGCAGTACTGTGGGGCAGTGTTTCAAGCCAGAAATGAAGAATATTCTACATAGATTAAATTTCTGGAGAAAATGCCAATAGTTACAATTTACTTGTATATGGAAGAAAATGGGATTCTTGACTGCATTCTTGGTGTTTATGGCATATGAGAAACAGCCAAACCATTCAGAGACGTAGGCAGGAAAGATCGTGGGAGAAAAAGAAAGGAGAGCTTTGAGCTGTTCTTTCCCTTTTTTTACCCTATCACTCTCCCTTCTTCCCCTTTCTTTCCTCTCCAAAGAAAACGTAGCCTAGCTCAAAATCATCCACCTCTGCCAAATGAAGCCTTGGTATACTGAGGACATATGTAAGAACAGTCTATCCTAGCAGATTGATGGATTAAATATCGACATGTGTTGTTACTCCATCTTGTTCTATTATCCCAAGTTAATGGAGCTGGAAACTGATTCCCCTGTCAAGGGATCAATTCCAGGCCCTAAGTGTGGGTATCTGGGACCACTTCCTTGTCCTAAGGTGTCTAAGATACCTGCCTGGGGTTGGCAGATACGGCACCGGCCTCTCGTGCACCAGCTGCTTTCCTGAGTGGCAGCTGCAGACCAGAGGGGACAGGCTAAACAATCTAAAATGGGACTGGTCCTCCTGTTTAGGTACTTCAGTCACTGTCCAAAACAGCTACACCTTGCTGGTGCTTCTCTGTTGTTTGAGATTGCCAAACTGTAGCTTGGTTAGTTAGCAATAAAAGCCAGAAGTCTGTTCATGTATCATTTGTTCTGCTTTTAACAGAAGGAGCCATCAAAGCACAGAGAACCTGGATGACCATAAAGAGGACACTTCTGTCTGAAAGCTCTGAATACAGTGACTTTCCAAGTACAGTCTCACATCCCATGCACAAACTCTCTGAGAGTCTTCTGGGACATTTCTCTGCTCATATTTTATCAAAAAGGATGAAGGATCGTTCTGATATAGTAATGAAATCAAGAGAGGACACCACCATGCAAAATATGTATCGAACTCTATGCACTGTGTTAAAAAAGACATTACAAATGTTCAGGAACATAAGCTATTGAAGGCTTGGGGTTTTTTTGTTTGTTTTTCAATGATTAACAGAAGGCTGTGATTTCTTTGCAACAGGAGATTTTAGGGACTTGTAGATCAAGGGAAAAAAGTGTAAATGTGATGCACAACCCAAATTTTAACTCATGTGATGTATTTCACTCTCAGAGGCTGGGGTGGATTTTGAACATAATGTCTACCTATAAGTTGCACACTGTTGTGTCTGGTAAGCACTTGGGAATCCTGAAGTATACTATACGAAGTTAGGATTTGCTTTGTTTTGAAACGAAGCAAATCACTGATGCAGGCATGTTTTGAGGATTTTCTCACAAAGAGTTTTTTCTGAAAGAGATTTTGATGTAATTTAACTTCATAGACTTTTATATGAAACAGAACCTTACATTTCCCATTACTGGAGTTCCTTGCTTCTGACACCTGTAAACTCATCTTTGTCAGAGAATGAGTACTTAACATTTTCAAAAACATAATCTCCACTCAGGATACCCCGAATCAGTAGTCCCTTCCAAAAATTAGACTATGCCATTCAAATTTCTGTAAATTTTGGCCTTTAAGTAATCATGATAATCACCCATTTCTCATGTGGTGTAGGCTCTCTGCCTCACAAAACACCATGGCATGGCTGTTAATCTCAGCTTGCACACAGTGTTTTATAATAATGAGGCTACACCTGACTTTTAAATGGTGATTTTTTTTCAGTCAGGGATATGTCATCATGCTTTAGATACATTAACTGAAACCTCATTCCTACTATAGATTAACAGTGCTGAACTAATTTTGTAGGTGAAAGACACACCCAACCTCAGGCACTTTCTGGAGCACTTAGGTTCAGACCTGATCATTCTGGGCTGCTTCTCTGTATCTCCACTGACTACAAACCTCCAGAGGCTGGCGCCAAGCTTGAGCTAAAATGACTGGACTCTGAAGACATACCCAAATCCGGAGGGGAGAGTGATGAATCCAGGAGTTGAAGGCTTGTTCACCTTGAAGAAATTAGCACAATGCAAGACAAGACAGAGCCCACTGGCTTCACTCCATGAATATGTGGGAGGGTGCCTTTATTTTATACTGGAAGTGCCTTTGGAGGACTGGCTTGCCACAGTTGGGGAGCACTTGCCATAGGTGCCACTGGAGGCAGTGACTACCAGTAACTTGCTCAGGGCCATCTGGGAAGTGACTCCAGTGCTGGGAAACTGGGAAAGCTTTTACTGAAAGACACTGTGAAGTAAAATCAGTGCACCCATTGAGTGTCTCATCAAGTTTAATACTGAAACCTTTTCAGGAAAGTTTGAAGCCTAAGGCCTAATGAACTGTCCTAATTCAGCAAAACACTTAATTGTGAGTGAGCTTTTTGGGATTTTTTGAGTGTGCGTGGGTAAGAGTTAGCTATGTTTAAGACTTCTGTTGAATTGATATCTAAGGCTGGGGTTTTTTGTTTCAGTTCTTGGACAAATCAAGATATGTATCTCTGGGGCATATGTGTTTACAACAAAAAAACCCAATTTTGAGTCTGATGGAATTTGAAATAGCAGATTTACTGCACTTTGAAGTAGGTAAGTTATGTAATAATATCACATAGCTCCAAAACATCATAGAAAACAGTTTTGGAGGTTTGATTTATTCTGTGATATTTGAGTATTTCTGAATAGTCATCTCTAAAAACAACCAGAAGTTCCAGTAAAGGCTGTTAATGTTTTTTAATGGGTTATGTTTTCAGCTGTTATAAATCTGTAGCTACAAGGCAGTGGATCCGTGTCAGTTTACATAAGCCAAATACTTAGCCCAGTGATGAAAGGGTTGCGGAAACTGCTGGCTGTGGTTGATTGGAGTAATTTGAATGTGGCTTAAGATATTATTTCTAGATCAGTTGTGCAGCTGCCTCTAAATTGCACAACACTGAATCTGAATTTACTCTCTTGCAAGGTAAACGTAGTTGATTATAAACTGTTTTCCTCTTTCCACAGAGACAATATGATATTTGCCTGACAGATGCATTCAGTCCTCACTTTGCATATGGTAGTAATAAAGGGAACTGCCAAAATAAAATAGAAGCTTCTGTAGGTGAAATGTAGCAGAATATTTTTATATTTTGAAAATCTCATTATTTTGTTTGATTATCAGAGTTGTACTTTTGTTAAGAAAACGAATGTATTTTTGTAAGTAAAAAGAATGGAAGAGTAAGTGCAGGGTAAGATTATTTTTTTTTTTTTAATTTTCTTTTTTTAGGGCTCAGTGTTGGTGCTGTAAAATGAATGAACTTTTGTACGTCTCCTTGTCGGTATTAAATGATGTGTATGACTTAAGTATGTTCAGAACATGTGACTGAAAGAAGCAGGTTCTTACATTGACAACCATTCAGATTAAATGCTAATCTAATGTAAACCTCCTGCCTTGCACTGACTGGCAGTAACAAGGGCCAGGTTCAATCTCCAGGGGCTCTCATCCAAGTAATACCCAAATACAGTTGTAAGAATATGAGAGATTGGGTTAAACCAGCTGGGTGCCTAATGGACAGCACTTGCCTCCCTGCATGCAAGCGGTTCCGACAAATGGATTTACACAAATAGAGGAAGAAAAGGATAACAGAGTTACGTGTCACTGGGTAGTCCCCCATAAAGCAAACCAAGCCCATTCCTTGCTGAAGTATAGTGATGGCAGCCCAAATCTTCTATACTGGGCTGATTGCTGGTGTAGTCAGTAGCTGAGCTAGTCACTAGTCACCTCGTCCATCTTCATCGCCCTTGTACTTTCCACCTAAAAATAATGTTGAAAGCTTCCAAGGTTATATGGGCTTCCTGAGCATTACCGCCGGTGATCGGTCTAACCGTGGGTCACAGCTAACCGCGGAGGCGAGCCGCCGTTCCCCATCAGGCACCGAAGGAGGGGGATGCCGTCAGCCACCGCCACCAGCCGTGTCTCCTGCAACCGTGTTCTCCGGCCCTGCTGCACCCTGTCTGTCCCTGAGCTTGCTGACCTGCCATGGCTTAGGTGGATTAGATTGCTTGTGCTGAGTCCCCCACTTTAACAGGTGAATACCACCCCGGACATCTGTCTCTGGGGAGTCCCTGAAGGCCGGGACCTTGGGTTTCAGGTCACTGGGTTTTCAGGAAGGGCTCTGTAGATTTGAGAACTAATTCCTTAAGTCACTTCTGCACCTTATAAGAATTGCCGCTAGATTCAATCCCTGCTGCATCCTCTCATCTCTATTCACCTTCGGCATTCCAAGTAACATAGTTGAAGTGGACAATGTTTTAAAGCCAAACCCTGCTTTTTTGTGTTCATAGTTTGTTGCCAAATATCATTTGTTCATCTCCTTTTCTATTTGCCTTTCTGGGCCATAGATAGAAAACTCAGAATTAAAACAATCTTCTTGAGAAGAGGAGTTTCCTTGAGGGAAACTCGGGTCATTTAAGACCTGTATTTGTTCTCCCGCTCTTTGAAGATGGAGAAGGCAAGTTAGTTCAAAGTCTCGTGCAATAGGATACAGCCAGTAGCAATCTAGTGTATAGTGGTCAATCACATACCTTGTATGAATTTCATGTCATAGTTAAGTAAAAAACCAGCCTCAAAGTGCTGCAACAGTGTCTTTCCTGTCAGAAAACTTCTAGACTGATTGATGGAAACATCAGTTGGATTCATACAACTAGCAGGTGAGGGAAGGAGTTTTCTGTTTTCCTAGTTTCGGAGATCACAAGTTCCTTGTGCTGCACTGAATGCTTTTTTTTCATCTTAACTCTCTGCAAGACCTTGGCTCAGATACCTAGCAAGAGCGCTGAGTATTATGGTTACAAAAATGTTATATGTTACAGGCTTAAAGTATGAAATCAGATGGCTTTCATGTCATTAAGCACCAAATCTGCTGCATAAAACAGATGCTAACTCCCTGGGAAGCTTAATTCGAAAGACACAGTAGCAGTATGTGTCTCTGTCCCTGAGGCAGAGGAGGAGACTTTTTGCTATGTTGCACCTGAGAATATACAGTCTCCGAAGACACAAACTGGCACGACACAGAGCTGAACAACGGAGGAAGAATGGTGCTAGAGCCATGGCACTCTGCAGAAAAGTTGGGTCCTCAACATCATTTCAGAGATGATTACAGAGCAGTAGTCTCTAACCCTAACTGGAGAGCAGCAGTGCTGTTGGATGGTAGGGAAAATGTGAATGTTTGCTCTGGAAGTGTGGAAGCAGAAATAAATCTTATTTCCTGATCTATTTCTTCTGTCCTGAATGATGTTAGACAAGACTATGAACTTCAACTACACCCTTCAGCTTTCTGTCCTCATTTTTGCTGGACTCAACTCAGGTTGTGAGTCTGAGTGCATAGACATACCTGCTGACATCCGTGTGGGATGAATGCGGAACTGTGGCCATCTTCAGACTCCTGGCAAAGCCTCAGCTGTGCTGAGCTGGCCGGGCAGAGAGAATGGGCAACTCCAGAATTCCCAAAGTGACTTGTAGGGGTGAAAGAAGAGCCATAAGAGAAGAAAGCTCCCTAAAACCACCCTGCAGTCCTCTCTTAAGGGCTCTTGGATTGACATCAATGACCGGGAGGAAAGATGTTGGATGTGGAGACCCAAATGCCACATGCAGAGCATCAGTTAACATTTTCTGGTTACCAGATACTCACACACTCAGCTTGTCCCTCCCTGATTCCCTGCCTGAGACCGTGTTCATACAAAAGCAGATCAATGGAAAAAACCAGCAACTTAACTCAAGAGATAATCAGAGACCGCAGCGAACAGGGTGGAATTTCAGTGCTGGAGGATTCCCAGGAACTGGACAGTCAGCAGAAGCAATGCTCTAAAAGCTAAGAAGGATGTATCTTAATTATTCTGGCTGTGCAACTGAAATAATGAGGAGCTTGACAGAGGGCACAGTTAAAAAACATGCTGGGATGTCAGACTTCTCCATGTCGTAGCACAGAAGGGAGTGTGTTTTGGTCCTAGCGCTGTGAGTACTGATTGCAGGCTTGGTGTCTGCAGACAGTAAAAAGCCAATTGGGAAGTGCCTGATAGACCTGCTCTTAATGAGGAGAACCAGTAGGCAAGTGCAGGGTGTAATGCACAAGGAACTCACGCAAAATACACACAGGGAACCAGAGTTCAATCTTTCTTTGCCTTCACCTTTCTTTTCAGACCCCACCACGTCCTCTCTGGTTGCCAGCAGACGGTATTGTATTTGTTGCCTACAGCGAGGACCTGAGCAAGGAAACTGTACGATAAATCCAGGACTAAGACATACTGCAGGGCAGGCTGTGTTAATCCAGAAATGAACTGAAACTGGACATAGTTTTGGAGTAGTCAGTGGTGGCACTTGGTGAACACTGGTGTGCCTGTGGCCCCTGCTTGTGTGGTTGTGCAGGGTCCCCGGAGAGGCAGATGTCCCTGGAGAAGTAATAAAGAATAATAGGAAAGATGGATTTGGATCTCATGGGACAAACTGGGGACAGAGTAGGCAACAGGTTTAATTCATCGATCCCATTTTGTGTTGGGCATAGACTGCTACTGGAAGATGATTCTTCCCACCACCAGTCGGGGCTGGAACCCACACTATGCAACAACAACAAAAAAGAGCTGCTAGGGGTAAAGGAAGCACAGCACCTGCCCACATTAGAAGAAATAGGATGGAGGAAAAAACCCCTCGCTTTCCAAGTTGTTCCTGTGCCTCCACTTTTCCTCTTCACTTGTTTCATTTGGAAAACTCACAGCGGAGGATGAATGATTTGATTTGCACCTGAAGTGTAACACTCCCACTGGGGATGAAGCAATGGAATATGGTGGGACTTTGTCAGCAGAAGCTATACTTGATTTTTAAGGTTTCTGGCTTCAAGAAGCTTTGATTTATATATATATTTTTTTATGTCTTTGATGTCTGGTTGTGAGAAGCCATTTACTTGGTGCTGTGTTCGTGCATCCTGCAGAATGGAGAAGCCAAGGATCTTTGGACCAAATGATATATCATCTACTGGTCTACGTGGTGGTTGCCACTGGGTTTTGTGGCTTTTGGTTAGAGTAACGGTGGTCGTGGACTGCCTCTGGCTCAAACAGTGACAATTACTGAGAACAGATGCTTGTTATGTACAGGATGAAGCCCACAATTGCCAAATTATTTCACCTGTTTTGCTCCTCCCCTGTGCAACAAAAGCTGTTAACTTCTAGTTGCACCACCCAACACTGAGTGCTCTTTGCAGCTTTCGCTGATGTTGTATCTTTAGTATTGGATTTTGTGGACAGATGATTTTTTACAGTGGCTAAATTTCCAAATAGGCAATAAAAAAAGAGATTATATTAGTCCTGAGACAGCAGCAGCTCCAATTCTATAATCTCATCACTTGATTCCTTCTCACGCAGTAAGCGCCACTGTGAAAGCCTGATAAACTGCTTAATGTTATCATGCTTTGCTTTTATGGGTAGCAATCTTGGATTATTCTTTTCTTCAGTGCTGCAATCCATGCTACAAAAACTTGTGCCGTTTTCCAAATTTCACCTTTGCATTTTCTCTCTCTCTCACTACAAAAGCCCATAGAACATTTTCTTCTGTCAGCCTTTAAATTGGATGTTCTCAAGGTCATGGGTTATTGGACGTCCCTTCTGCCTGTTCAGCATGTATTAGCTATGAAAATTAAGAGATGCATTGAAGGCAGTGTTGTTAATATTAACAATATTGTTTCAAAGGGGAAAATTTCAATATGAAGAGATGTTTAGAAATATTAACTAACTGGCAAATGTTGTTATTCAAATGTAACTGAAGCTGCTTTATGCCTGTAACAATGTACTGGGTTTTTTTCATAGCAGCCTGTACGGTGCTTTGGTTCTGTGACCACGACAGTGCTGATAACCCACCGATGTTTTGGCTGTTGCTGAGCAGCGCTTGCACAGCGTCAGGGCTTTCTCTTTTTCCAGCTCTGTCCCACCAGCGAGCAGGCTGGGGGGGCACAAGAAGTTGGGAGGGGACGCAGCTGGGACAGCTGACCCCGACTGGCCAGAGGGATATTCCAGACCATAGGATGTCGTGCTCAGCAATAAAAGTTGTGACAAAGGAGGGGACGGTCAGAGTTACGGCACTCAAAACCCGAGTAACCGTTACACACGCCGAAGCCTTGCTTCCCCACAAGCTGCTGAACGTCTGCCTGTCCCTGGGCCGTACTGCACAAACTCCTGATTTTGCTTCACTTGCAACCACAGCTTGTTTTACCTGTTAAACTATCTTTATCTCAACCCAGGGGCTGTTCTTGCTTTTGGTCTTCCAATTCTCTCCCCTGTCCTGCACAGAGGAGTGAGTGAGTGGGTGGGGGGGGGCTCAGCTGCCACCTGGGCTCAACCCCCCCCAGAAGGTGACACACGTGACAGCCACTTCCCCACATCCACACAGAGAGGCATTACTGGTGGGCGCAAGAGGGGAACAGGGTCTTGCTTCCACCCATCACGGATATTCGACATGATCATACTTTGTCCCAAACACCATGTACCTCAACTAGTGCTTACACCCTTGGTAACACCAGTGCAAACACACGTGCACCTCTGCAGGTGCTATTTCTGAATAATAGTGTAATATTTCAGGCTTTGACAGAAGTGAGGAAATGGGGGGGCTCTGCAGTGTTTTCAAGGGTTTCTTTATTATGCAAGTTGACTATCATCTAAAAACACCAATATATCAAAGACCAAGATGGAAACTTTAGCTCGGAAGCTTGTAGGAACGCATGTTTTCAACCACTGATACAAAGACCCGGTCTATACTGCAAAAGGCATATTTAAAAACCACTGCTCAGTACAAAAAGAAAAGTTAATGTTTCCAAGCATCAAATAAATAATTTACAGTGATATGCAACAAAAAAAAATACAGAAATCCAACAGAGACTTGAGACAGACTTGTTTAGAATTTGCAGCCCTATACAGTAAATTTAAAAGTCTCCCAGCGTAAGACAGACATTACAAAATCACTGTCAAAAATTACATTTTACTGCTGGGCTGTTCTGAAGGACTGCTGCTGTCTAAGGCCTTGGAGGAGCAGTCTCTGAGGACTTCCAAAGAACTCGTGATATCCAGACTTTCAGAAGAAGCAGGTCTGCACCCTTCTGTAGAACTGATGATGTCCAAAGTTTTGGAAGAACGGGCACTGTAGCCTTTCATACTGGCGTCTCTTATGACTATCTCCTGCGTGGATGTAAACGTCAACGGAACAAAGCCCTCGCTGTCCGCTGTGAGAACAATCCAAGATGAACCTGTGAAGACACGTAAATGTCTGTTTGTAATTTTTCCTGTAATTAGGTATGTTTAAGGTATAAAACATATTTCTTCTAAAATTAAATGCTTCTGTATGTATGTTTACAGTTTTTCTAGGCAAAAAAAAAAAAGTATGTGGAGATACAGGTTGTATGATCTCAGAAATAAAGGACAGTTAAGAACTATGCGGAACAGCTTTCTGACCAATTTTTCCACTAGGAGACGAGGCTGTAATAAATGCATGCTTCAAATAAGGAGGAGGAATGAAATTCAAACAGAATTCATAAGCATCCAGACTTCTTTTTAATTAGGTATTCATAAGCTACTTCACAGTGCTTAAGCTGTGCAAATACTGTAAAAAGCAGAAATTTATTAAATGACAAATTAATATCATAAAAATAATTTGGAAACTGCTTCTGTTATGTAATTTCAATATAATTAATTCCAATAAATACAAGGAAGAAATACTGTACTACCCCGTACAAACCCCAGGTCTCTGGCCCATTTGCTATTTGACTTCACATCATCATTAGCATTATTTTTACAATTTGAAATCTTTTACTGAATCTGAAACACTGACTTCTACCAATTCATATAAACCAGAAAATTTTCTTACTTGTATCCATTAAGCTGATGAAGGAATAAAATAAGAGCTCGCGGGGGGCGAGGGAATTCAGAGAAACATTTCCAGCTGTTTGTAAATTTACATTATGTAACTTCATGTCACAAGTAAGGTCACGAGAAGATTGTAGCTTAAAAGCACGCAAGCCTTTAATCTTTTGGCTTAGTATAAGTTTTGGACCAAACTTTGAAATCAGTACAATTCAGGAATTTGAAAATACCATTCCTACTTTGCCCATTTATCTAGTAGTATTTGTAAAATTAATAAAGAAACCTACGGTAACACTGTTTGCTTTTAAAAATTATCTAGTAAAGTTAGTCACATGCATGACGATTACTCATTCCTGGGCAACCAATTCTGTTCACATTTTTAAGCTAAAAATGAGAAGTCAAAACTAACACAGGTAAAGGGGACATTTTTCTTGCCAGATAGAGAAGTTATTCAAGTTTTATAGCTCAAAATAAAATCTCAGTCTGAAAAATTAAGAGATCAGTATCTACAAAACTGCCTACTGTTATCACTGGGTATATCACACATTTCTGGGTTATGCCACAACATTATTAAAATAGTGGCTGTGTTTCAATGCAGGTAACTGATCCTGCAATAGGAAAACTACTGTAAGATAGTGGGAAGAATCTTTTCAAGATTCAATTGCTAGTGAATTATCTGACTACAGTTTTATCTAGGTATTGGAATACTAAACATATTCCAGCAACTACTTAAAAGAAAAATAAAACTCACACAATGGTAAGAAGAGCAGCCTTAAGGCTTTGGGATAGCTGCTCAGTAATCCACGAGTAGGCAAGCAGCAGACACGGTAAGCAAAGAGTTGGAATACAGTACAGAGAATATCTGTAGTAGTGAGAGATCATATCCCAAAAGTCTGCTTCCTACCTTTGCCAAAAGTATGAGACTTAGAACTGACACATACACAGACATACAGGATGTGTGTGGGATGAACGGGTAACAGCAAAGACGACCACAGCAATAAGAAAGGTGGTTTTCTTCACAGCAAAAACTGAAGTGAAAGGCACTGCTAAGATTTATAGAGCTACTTTTGTGCTCATAAAAATATATAGGATTTCTTAAAGGAGACCAGACGCTGGAACTACAGATTGAAATATAGAAAACTGTATTCCAAAACTACCAGTCAACTCTAACCTCCTCATTACTCAAACTTCTCTATTTAGAATAGAGGAACACATAAATAAAATACTGGGTGACAGTAATTTTCCTGTATAACTAGCTACTTGATAAGGGGGTATCAATAGGTTAAAGTTTGCTCTTTTTTTTTTTTTTTTTTAAATAATGTAAAGATTCTTATCAGTAAAAGCCTAGAGAAGAATCTTTGTGTTATAAAACAAAGGAGCAAAGTTTTATTAATAATCTTGCATTATTTATTCCTTGGGGTTTTTTTCCAGATGGGATTAGGCACGTTGCTGCTGCTCACTGAGAATGTTGCATGTGTTTAAAGTGTTTGTATTACTGGATAATTACAACATACCATGTTGCATTTCTACAAGAGAGAGATTGAATATCTGCTGGACTATATTTAGACGGAGTTTACCACCACAAAGAATAACAGCTCGTCTTTCATCTGAATCACTTCTGGAAAGCTGCTTCTGTAAATTCAAGAAAGAATCGTTAGATATCATGATGTATATTTAAGCAGAGATGTCAGAACGGCGTTAATGAGAACAGGATCACAGACATGCCTTCACCTGCATCATTTACAGAAAGTCAAATGCTACGTTCATTCAGACCCATTTGCAAGATTCATACTTTAAAGTCTCAGCTCTCAAGTAGATGATCTGTGAGCGATAGCGGGAAGTAACTGTGCTAATTCAGCAGCATTAGCTGTCAGAACAACAGGAGAGGAAATCACACACTGCTGGTGAAGAAACCGTGAGCTTCCTCCACAGCGCAATCCTGACTCTCACCCTACCACCTGTGAGGGACGTTCTCCTGGGGAGTCTGTAAAGCTGCAGGTTTTCCATCCTCCCCCCTCCCTGATCCACAACTTAAGAAGAGGTGAGAACTCCTGCCCCGAATGTTTGGGGTGAGGAACAGACTAACAAGTCAGAAGGGCTTGTTTGATCTCACCTCTGATCATCACTGCCCCAAGCCTTAAAATCCAAAAAGCGTCTTCAAAGAATATCCCTCACAGCCAGAACAAAGCATTTTTAAAATCTGCAAAAGATCAGTTGTTATCAAAACTACAATCTCTGTCTTTGCGTAGGATAAAATTCACACAACCACCTCACTTCCCAGGGAAGCTTTGGTAACATCTCTGGGTCATGACAAAAACATGATAAAAGCAAATTCTGACTCCTTTTCCGTGCTATGGACAGACCCATCCATCCGCAAGGAGGGCGTATGGTAGAAGGGAAGTTGGAGATGCACACATCCTCTTCGCCCCCTGCACTGATAAACTCTGCCCTCTCAGACACTGCTTATTTGGGACATTTTGGGTTTCCTCAACATTTTGTAAAATACAGCTAATAACTTGGGCAGTAGAGAAACAATCAGGGCTCAGCACACAAGGTGAGGATCCGTGTTCACCTGTTAACCATTTCTGAATCAAATATACTGTGCCCAAAGTTAAAACACAGCATTTTCTGCCAGACTTTCCAATGTCACTTGTAATTCAGAAGTCAAATGCTTTTCTTGCCACAAATCATCAGCGATCAAAATTCATAGGTAAAGTTGTAGCATTACTTTAACTTGCAAGCACCCACATGCAAGCGTAGCTAATCTAGCTCTAGGAACACCAACATAAGCTGATACTAACTCAGTTTCAAACTGTATGTAAAAAGAGAGCTGAATATAAAAATGTAACAAAAATTTGTGCTACCTCAAATTAAAGTAGGCTTCTAAACAAACACCTCAGATAAATGAGACACCAGACTTGCTGAGGGAAACTTTCACTTTTCAGAGTAATGCTCCATATATAATTAAGATTTAAGAGAGCTAGAAAAATTAGAGTTATTACAATTATTAAATGTTTACAATGGGAAACAGTGAAGAGAGTGAGGGAATATGATCTAGGACCTAAGAGCTCAATGTTAGAAAAGTTGAGAACAATAAATTTTTGCAATAACGAAGCTGAAAGATAAGAGCTTATTGAAAGGAAAATGGCAGTTTAAATTACTTTGAATATTGACTAAGGTTTATTAATCTGAATTCTAGAAGAGACCTGTAGATTTGTGTCATCTTTTGATAATCAGGTAACTTACACTTTCTAGCACGAGATTTGGAAGTGCCTTCTTTCAGCCAAGGAAAGTGTCTTTCACATGAAATTTGATTTTAAATCTGGTTTTAAGCTATGTTAATGAAATTATCTGTTGTGTCCCTAAGGGTCTCTCTCCTTCTCAGATGGTGCTCTCAATACTCATTAGCAACATTTCAGTTTCAGAGGCAAAGCATTTTTCTTTTTTTGTTTCAGCCTCCGTTATTTTATTTGTCCTCACAGGAGGATGGGAGAGTGATACCAATTCCGACACATGGAAATTTTCACTTGCACGAATTTCTAAACAGAAAGCTTCAGAAGTTGCCAACGAAAAACATTTCCTTCCTCGAACTTCATGACAAGTCTTTAACTCTGCAACTGAACTGCCACACGTGGGCTCTCGGGAGTCCCACCAGCCCCCGTGCAGAAGGAGAAGGTACGCCTGCCTGGGTCAGAGCCAACGAGCTCAGGCCAGCGCGAGCTGCACATTCCCGAATATAACATCGCTTTAAAAACACTGAAAGCCTGCAGAGCAATGGGACTTGTACCATTAGTCCCACCTACAGGAACAGGATGGAAATCTAATCCTATTGACCATTACATGTTAATGGTCTTTTTCCAGAAATGCTGTTTTTAACACTGGTACAGATAGCTGTGCAAGAAGGAAAGCACTACTACAGCATCCATCTGAAATGGCAGTAATTTTAGATATGTTACTTTAAGTTTAGTTTAAAAAGTTACCTGAAATATTTCCCTCATTCTATCTCCCGTCAGAGAAAAATATAAATACATAGCCTTAGAAGAACTGTAAATAGGGACTGGGATGCAATTACAGGAAGAGTAGGGAAGGAGGACAACAAAAATGAGCCAGGCTTACGTAAAGCCAGAGTAAGTCTAAATAAGACTCCTATCAGATTCACCTGTGTGCAGCAAGATCATTCACATGTACCAAATTTGCATGTACTAATATTCATAGGATGTCATCCTTCCTGCGCATAATCTGACAGAGTTTGTGTTTTAAATCTGTACAAAGAACATACATCCGTAAACAGTTTTTATTATTAAGGCTTCCAATATTAAAATTACCTGGCAGGTGATGTTAATAAAAGAGGGTTCGTGAGAAGATGGGTACACTGGAAGATTTCTCTTCCCAGATTTTAGCAGCTCGGTTAATTCACAGAGATGATGCTGCAATTCTGTGAAGTTACTGGACAGTTTTTCTACATTTTTCAAAAAGTAACTCGCCTCCTTTTCATTTAATAGGTTATTCTTGTAAGAATTTGGTAATTTGGAAGCTGCATCTGCCTGCCTTTTTGGAGATGCTGGCTTGTTAGGAAAGGCCAGCGATGTGGCAGACAGTGCCACAGTCCGATTAACTGGTTCGGCATCGAGAGACTCAACAGCTGGAAGAAAATTCATGGAAATCTTTTTATCTTTGAGGTCATTCATGTTCAACAACAAGCTTTGTTCATAAACAGGACTCTTAATTTCTTCAATGAGTTTCCTTCTGCTGGTAGGGGAATGAATGGCAGCACGATCTGGTATCAAGAGTCCGCGGCTGAGATGGTGAACATCTGTAGAGAGATCATGAGATATGTTTGAAATGTTCGAATTGGAGCTCCCATTAACTGATGCAGGTGTTGAAGGACCCATTTCAAATATTAGTTCCTTAATCATCAATCGGATCATATATTTGTCTGATCTTGAAGAGGGAAGAAATGCAGGGTCAGTGAATTTTTGTCTTCCAACCAGTATCAGTAACAATTTATTGGTCAAGAAGCACAAACCCTTTGGTTTCTCATTTTTCTCTAGCTGAATTTGTTGAATATTGGGTAAATTGGATGAAGTCAGCGAATAGACTAAAATAACGTTACAAGTATTGGAGGCAACCGATACAGTTTGAGTTTTGGGGTCAAAAGCCATTATATCAGGAACCAGAATGCCTGGGATGCTAACTTTTTTGGTAGAGGTAACCTTTCTTTCAAAAGTCACCAAGATGAGATGTGAAGAATCTTGGCCACTTCCCGTTAGGTAGTCCTTGGGCCTCAGATGAAGAAGAGGACTGGAATCAGCACCCTGCTTGCTAGAAAGTATATGAGTTAGATCCACAGGAGATGTAACAACAGGCAAGGGCTTCTCAGAGTCCAGTGACTTTTTCCCCCCATCCATGGAATACTCTTCCTCACCGCATAAGCTGGACTGCGAGGGAAAGGACTCTGTTTCAATGCTCGCTGGAACTTCAAATGCAACACCAGCATTTAAGCCACAGATCTTGTCTAGAGGAAGCTCAGTGGCAACAGCAACTTGGAAATTCAGAGTAGCTTCCACAGCACAGATGTAGCCTCCCACATCAAAGATCGGGCAAAAAGAACAAGCATTCAGTGTTTTCTGACCATCATCCCAAATATAAGAATGAAGGGCACTGCCTACTCCCACTACTAAGCGATTGCCTTCCTTCGTCCAACAAGCGCAGTGGATTAGACCGCTGCCTTTAATATCTGCTTTAATTCTGGAGTTGTTGAGATGAACAGAGTGTAAAACAGAGGCATCCCGTGTAGTTAGCACAGCCAAGATCTCCTTCTTTGGATGCCACACGCAGCCTTGGGGAAGCACTGGAAACGGCTCGCTGATGTCGCATATCTGAGAAACTAAGAGCTTATTTCTTTCTGTAACATTAAAACAGAGCTGCCAAATGGTGATATGCTTTTTATGTTGAACAGCGAGCAGAGCTGAGGCATCAGGGGGACACGGGCCCCAGTAGAGTCCATGGACATGTTCAAACTGACCGACAACACTCGAGTCACCAAATTTTGGTTCTCCATTATGAAGGTGTAAAGAAGTTAGTATCACCTGTTTCCCATCTGTCCAGGCAATACCGTGCACAGGGTGAATTGCTTGGTACAAGGCATTAAGGCCAGTTCTCAGAAGCTTCGCCTTTCCTAGCTCCATGATTTTTAATGTGAGACATCTAAACAAATCAGAATGAAAAGAAAAAAGTTTATTGTAGAGGACAGAGGACAATAGCTGTACGATTATTTAGCTTATGACCCTGCTAATACTGGACTCTTCCTTCCAGTGAAGTCAATATACGCATAATGTTCATCTATGCTTAATCCTGAACCCTAGAATTTTTTGTTCATGATGTTTCCACAGTGAAATGCAAATTTAAGAGAAAGAAACTTTGCTGTTTACATAGGCTTAGTCTGCTGCATTTTCATCACAAGACCAGTCCTTTCATTCTAATTGACAGGTTGCTGCTGCTCAGAATATTTTCGAATTACTTCAGTATTAAAAATTTTCAAAATATCGCCTCTCGCTCTCAACTTCATGGACCATTTGTGATCAGATAAAGTAATCCCTTAGAAGTATAACCTAGCATTAATGTATTATCTATAAATCTCGCCCTGCATTAAGCGGGTGAGAACAAGGCATTTATACGGTTATTCCAGAAAGCTCTCTAAAAAACCAGATGCAATTCTGAAGAAAGTTAGGATCAAAGCAGATTTTTCTGAGGAAATGAAGGAGAAAAGAATTTAAAAGAAAGAACACAGAAGGGGGACAGACCCATCTACCTCCGGCACAAGCCATACTATAATAGCATATGAATGACTCACAATCTTCAACATCCTCTAATGCAGAGATTTATTTTTTTTTTCCTTTTCCTAAGTGATTCAGCAGCTTTCTGTCAAAGTTCACAAACCACCTTGTAGCTCACTACTGTTCCTCGGCTGCAAGGGATGAAAGCAGTAGGCAGCTGACTATGCCTCCGGACTGGTATTTCCACATACCAGAATATCCATACAAAAATATACATACATTTTTAAATGCCTTTTGTTTTGTTTTGGGGTTTTTTTATTATTATCTGCAGTAATTCTGGGGATAATTTTATCATTTGGATATTGCTTTAGGACTACTTATTTTCATAGCGTCCTGCAAGGTAGAAATTCCTGTAGGAAATAAAACCACAGAAAAACTTCATTCCACTATTTTTGAAAAATGGGTTACATGATTTGCCTGCTGTCTAAAAAGAAGCCTGTTCAGTTCTCTCTCCATAGCATAACAGCTTAAAGAGGGAGAATGGGAAACTGCCAGCAATCATTATTCTCTGTAATCTGTAGCCAGGTGTCTGGGACTTCCAGAAGCCATATGTAAGGCACCAGAACTTCAGAAGGGTTCAGGATTTTACACATATTTCTAGTTTCTGAGCTGTGAGGAATCCCTACTCTATGCACAGAAGCCAATTCAAAGGAGTTGATTGTGTCCTCGCTTAAGATTCTCCGTAGGATTTGGCTCAGCTGCAAAGCCATGGCACAGAATGAGTTGCAGCTTTAGTAAGAAACATGAAAAACAAGAAGAAAGTGTCTGAGAAAGTCGAACTGTCAAACTGGAAGGTTTTATCACAATGTGCAGGGCCTGGCACTACTCAGTATTTTAATTAACTATTTGTGGATGCCCCCAAACTTGGAGGAAGGGGACTGGAAGAGCGGATTTCAGAGACTAAAATTAGACAGAAAAAGTCACGTTATGATGATCAAGATAACTTCTTCTCAAACTAATAACAAGTGCAAAATAATATACATAGTAATGAAAAAAACCCAAACATGGATACCTCTTCAGCAGTAATTCCCTGGGTAGCAGTATAGCAAGAAAGGATCTGGTTTACAGTGGATCACGAACTGAATATTTCAGTAATGCGAGAATGTTGCCAAATAAGACAGCATCATTCCGGAATGTTTTTAAGAGGGATGCCATACACAAGGGAGATAATTACCCCACTTCCTCAGAGCTAACAGCATCTCCACTGGAGTACTGCACCTAGCTCTGGGTTTAACGGTCCAAGGATGATGGAAATGCCCAACAGAGCTCAGGGACCAGAGAAACACGAGAACTGGGTTCACTAAGTTTGGAGAAGATTGTGAGGGGAAACTTGCAGACACCCACCACTCTTCTGACAAGAGAACACTGATCCATTGTTCTCCAGGTCTGCTCTGGATAGCGCAAGATAACAACCAGCTTAGTTTCAACCAAGGAGATTTAGGTCAGCTATTAAGGAAAAATTCTAACCATAAGTGATAGCTAAGCACTGAAGCAGGTTACCTTGGAGGGGGGGAGAAGGCACCCCATGAATTTCATAATCCGTATGAGCCAATTAAGTCAATGTCTGTCAGGGATAAGTTTAAGTACACCAGGCCCTGCCTCGCGGTAGGAGAGCACTCGAGGTCCTCCCCGGCCAACCTCTCCCCCATCCGCCCAGTTCCCCTCCAAACTCCAGTACGACCGACCCCAACCTCATCCAGCGACCGCCACTCGCGGGGAAACCAAGTCGCCGGGTGTTCGTCCCTCAGCGCTCCGAACCCCCTGCGCGCTGCTGGCCCGCACTCACCCACGGCAGGGAGACGACAAGGTGCCTCGCAAGATACGCTGAGGTACTAAGCCTCCCGGGCCATCTGGACGCCTTCCCGTGACACAAGAGTCGCCTCACGCCGTGTCCCCACCGGGCCTGCAACGGCAAAGGAGCAAGACACCCGCCGGCCATCGCACTCCCGCCCAGACCCCCGCCACACGACGGCCCTCAGGCCGGGCTCCCGCCAACCGGCCCTTCGCTCCGCGGCCGCCCCGGGCCTCGCCTTTCTCCCTGCCCCCGGCCCCGCTCGCTGACGAGTTCCTGGGCGAGGGAGAAGTGCGCACACATGGCAAGCGGCGAGCTTCCCCTTGTCGTCCTCGTGTTGCCCGGCCGCGGAGTAGGGTCAGGTGGTGGGTAGGGTTCCCGGCGGCTTTCTGGTCTTTGGCGGGGGCGGGGGGGGAGCGTTGGTGGGGGGAGATGGATAAAACTACGGAGCTCGGGTTCATTTCCTTCCCGGGCCGGTGGCTAAGTAAAGCAGACATGTGTAGCCTGACTTCCTGTGCTACTGAAAAATACATGTGGTTCCAGAGTAGTAATTTCCCCTCCCTTCAGATGACTCAAGGTCTGGATTTTGTTAATGAGCCTCTGAGCCCTTACTCTGATGTTCCCCTTCAAGGCCTTTTCCAAAAAGGTGTCGCACAGCGACTTGTTTTCAGTGCCTGAAGAGGAGGGTTGTGTAGTTTGTGACACAAAGAATGCTGTGACGGACAGAGAAATAGCACTGAATGAAAGCATGTGAGTGTTCATCATCTTTCCGCTACTCTTCAAGGAGAGACTTCAGTCGTCTTTGGTAAAATTGGCAATCTAATGAAGTTCTAGCTTCCTGTGACATCAGTATGTTTAGTGTATCTTTCCTTTGTTATAGGAAAGGAGTGTTGATAACTTAGTGGTTCAGAGCTCCATGAATTTTGCAAATTCCTTGGATTATCACAGCCTTTGTATGTTGGCTTCAGAAATTAACGTATGTGCTCGCCTTTAAAGGTTTCGTAGATCTGTTCTAGACCCTTCTCCGCCTTCTTGTCTGTGCCCCAAAAAGGCACATTCCCAATTCACGTTAGCTTGTTCAAAATAATTCTGCTTGATAGGTTTAATTCATGTTAAAACTACTTTGCCTCTCTGTAGGAGGTATCTCTTCTTAGCTGGCAGGAGAATACTCCCATCTAGTAAAGAGATGCTAGGCTGTAGGGAGCAAGTTGCAAAAGCTTTGGACTTCAAGTGTATGGGGTTAAAGTGGAAGTGCTAATGGTTGCCCTCGGGTGAATCCAAATGAAAAGAGGATTGCAGACTTCATGAAAGTCAGCGTGCCCAGAGCACATTTGTCAGGCCAGGCAGGACTCATTTAGGTTCTGCTGAAACAGAAATTAACTAGGGGCTTTTGGGACAGACGCAGAAGCTGCTATACTGCTGCATGGTCATTTTTGATGTAGGTGTTTTGAACAGAGGTGCTCAGTGGAGTGGTTCAAGTTGGTTTCTTTGTAACAGCAATGCCTAGTCAGGAGCCTGACTTTTGTGCCGAAGTGTATTCAGGAGGTAACTGCAGCTGAGACAAAACTGAAATGGTGAGAAAAATGAGAGAGCAGAAAGGCTGGTAGGAACTAGAAAAAAAAAATTCTAGGGAAGACACGTGAAATAAATTGCTTAAAGAGAAGACAGGACATGCTGATCTTTGGGCAATTACATAGTATAGCAGTGTTGGATTTGTTGTGGTTTTTGTGTGCAAGAGGTTTAACTTTATATACACGAAAGCTACTTAATCCAAAATATGAGTATTTTTGGCAGTACAGCTTGACTTAGTTTTTCTAATCCTATGGTTCTGGTAGTACAGGCCACCTTCCTGCTAGTAGAACTTGCTGAAACTGCTTACACGTGCATAGCTTTTTCAGAAATAAATGTCTCAGCAAGATGAAAGGACTTTGTAGGAAGTGTGAATCAAATCTGAGAACTGAAGTGCTGCGGCTTAAAAATACGGAGGCATGATCAAACACAGAACTCCCTAATGCTTCCTTTTCTTCTTTCTCCAATGTTGGTAAATCAGGTGGTTCCGTGTTTATATAGTATTAGATATGTAATAAGTAAACTCTGGTGCTTCTCGTATGGAGGAGCACCTCTGTCAGTCACCTCCCCGCCCAGGATTTATTTCATCAAAAATATAAAACACCCTTTAACCTTGCTTGTTTTGTATTTTAGGTCCAGTCTTAAAGAACAGAATCGTCAAGTGTTTAGGACGTTAGTATTTTGAGGAGAATGCTTGGTGGCAGTGTGTACCTGAAAGTCGGAAGAGTGAGGTGAAACAAGTGCCTGATACAGTTATTGCAACCAGAGAGCAGATGATGATCAGAAGAACATCTGGGATGAGTAGAGAATACAATTGGAAAAAGATATGTAACTGCATAAATACATGGTTCTTTCATACCTTACATACTGTAAGCTGTTCCGCCCTTCATCTTAGAAAAGATGCATTATTATTGGAAAAGGTTCACTGGAGGGCAACAAGATACGAATTAGTTCCTAGATGAGAAATGATTGAACAGGCTAGGACTTGTCAGCCTAGTAGAGGTGTTGGGACAATGGTGTTAAGGCTCTATATAACTCCTCTGGAGAGAGCAGGTGAAGATGGAAGAGGAGGCACGCAGTCAAATCAGAGTTGGGCGCTAGGTTCAGAACAAACAAAAGGAGGTGGTTCTTCACTCAGGGTAGGGAATTCACAGGTATACTTACTATGCAGTGCATACACAAGAAGTTTTTGTGGACTTAAGGGGAAGTTGGACAAGCATTGGAAGACAGGTAACATTGAGGTTAGTAAATGGATGAGCAACAGCCTCAGGAAGTCTGAGTTGAAAGTAGCTGGAGGTTGTGAGAGTATAAGGAGGAGCTGTTGTATGCTTGTCTTGTTTTTCCTCTTCCCTCAATAGCTACTTATTGTCATTCTTTTTTCGTTTAAATAGGAGTGGAGCATGTTAGTATGTTGCTTTCTATATTGTGGTGATTTTGACAGTTACAGTGATGGTATTAAAATGCTAGATGCTGCATACCAGTGATCTTGGTTGTAGCTTCTAACTTTTGTCATTATGGTGTATGTTACCGGATGGTTTGGTGGGTTTCTTTGCAACAGCTCTAAGTAGCATTTAAAGGAACATATATTGCAGTTCTGTTTATCGGTATTTTGCAGGTAATATTTTCAAAATACTTTATGTTATTTAAAAAAAAAAAAAAAGTAGATGGAAACTCTTTTTTCTTTAGTATTTGGTACTACTTCATGTATATCATAAAATGTTCACAAGGTTGTAGACCATGCAGTATGGCTAAGTAATGGGTTTATGCTTCCTTGTGTTGCCTTTTTCTTTCAATGAAACAAATTTGTTTTTATCACTATTCTACTGTAGATGGTAATAGAACTGAAAGTGGCTCTTGTTGGAGAAGGGTGTATTTCCAGGCCTCTCCTTCTGGCTTTCCTAATCAAAGCATTAAAGTACTGTGGTCTGCCATATCTCATTGAAGAGGGCATTAGTGTCCCTGTGCTTTTTCTGAAGTGGCTACGTGGTTGGCTACCACTTTATTTTTTAACAGCTGTGCATGCACGTTATCAGGTGGGTTTTAGACCTGCCTGTTCAACAGTGGTTGTGTTTCAATGACAGCTTTGGGCTTTCACTTCAGGCTTCATTTGAAGACTCCTTCAGGTACGGCCCGCTTCAACACACATCATTGCCTCGATGGGGTCTGTCCATTCCTTTATACTGATGCATCTTTTTAATGCAACAGGGTAGTGTCTGATACTCCAACTTCTCAAATCCGTAACAAAACCCATGAAGGCTTGTAGGGAGTATAGGGTAACAGATGTCAGAACCACTTGAAGTAAAACAAGTATACAGATTGATGAGAAGTACCCCAACTATCAGAATCTGCTGGTAGTTGCAACAGTTTAATAATCAAAAATAGTGCTTAAACATAACTTCATTTTCATTAATGCATTTCAAGGGAGAAGCAGGTATTTGGTGACAGCTAGACTGGAATACATGGTTTCTGAACTAAGCTTTGGTCCAAGTTACTGCATTTCAGATAGCTTCGTAACTATCTAGCTATGTAGTATTTCTTTTAGGTGGTTATTGAAACAATTCCTTTTAAAATATGTTCGAAGTCTTGATTTACCTTGGTGGTACTTTATATGTAAGAATGTAACTAGCATCAGTACAGTAGAACAAAGTTTTATAGAACTGACTGCTTCATATCTTTCGATGTATCTTGGATGACTTGCTGGTTTAGAAATTAAATAGTGAAAAGTGTTCTTTTGTGTGATTATTGGCCACCTTATTTGACATGTGGCTTTTGTGATGGTAAGTCAAATGACAGATCTCGCTGAGAATTTTATGCTGGTACTTATAAATTTTTTTTGTATTAACATAGTAAGCTCGAACCAGTGTTTTCCCTTTATGGCTGGACAAGGGTAACTGAGGGTATGTTTGCACTGCATAACTGAGGACTGTGCAGGGAACTCTCCTCCCCCATGAGTTCGTGGCATCTGGCTGAAGAACACATGCTCTCCACAAGTTAAAGTAATACAGTTACACTGGTGTGGCAGTGCCCTAGCTAAATAGCCCTGACGAGAGAGAATTTTACTAGTCTGGCAACCTTGCAGACCTGAATCTGTGACTTGAGAGACAAGCTGCTTTTCTGTATTCTGCCGTTTGGGTAGGGTGCATACCTTGTACAGCTTGTACCATGCAGGGGCAGGGGGCTATGAGCAATGTCTCTGATCACCTTTGGGTTAGAGTACTGTAAGCTGCTATTGTGTGTGCTGGCAGTCTTTTTCAGTTCTTAAAAAGTTACCATGGCTGTCAAAAACTTGATGTGTTACTTGAGAACTTTCATTAGGCTTCATTGCAGTAGTTTTATTTGCTGTAGGGTATACTAAGTTGAGTAGTAGTTGCCTTATATCCATGTGTTTGAGCTGCTTCTGTAGGTGACTTCAGATGTGTCACCATGGTGGTTGTTGGCTTTTGAATATTGATATTCTTTACACAAGGATATCTGTCACACAAGTTAGTTAGTGGCCCTGGAGTAGTACTTAGTAAATAGAGCTGCTCTATAACTAGTGATTGATAAAATACAGAGTATAAGTTGAATATACTTGAAATTAGCTAGGGAATGTCTCCAAAGAATACTGTCATGCTTTTGGTATAGCATATTCTGGAGTGATAAAGTTTAGGGACATTTCAAATTTTTTGCTAAAATGAAGATAGCTGTCTAGCTAATGTTTTGAAATAGTGATATGAATAGTGAAATTCAGGTGAGGTTTTTGTAAATAAGCAGATGGAGAAGAGCAGCACAAACTACTTAACCCTGTAGATCTGAATGCAAAAATGAGACTATTGATTCTTCTGCAGATGATCTTACAATGTTCTTACATATGTATTTCTAAATTTGCTTTTGCGCAATTAGCAGTAGGTGACAATATTTTTAAAGAAACACAACATTTGCATTTAAAAAGTCCATCCTGACATCTTAGAAGCTGCTTTTTGTGTTACTGAGAATAAACATCGATTATGCAAGCATCCCAAATCTACCTTGCCAGCATATCTCAATGGTTATCTGTGTAAGAGTCTGTGTTGGTTTGTGCTTGGCATCCTCCGAGTTCCTTGTTTCACTGGGAGTTAAATTTGCTTCAGTAGAGAGAGCGTGTCATGACAAAGGAAATGTGTATTTTAACCAGTAGATGGAGCCATTTTAGTTACATATCAGCATGCCTGTTCATCTAAGTTTTTTGAAAACTTTCCTAAAAGTCTTTTCAATCATTTTTTCTTCAGAGTAGGGCTCATAGTTATTTTATAATTTCTTTATCTACAGAGAAGACTAAACGTTTTATTCTTCCAGTAGCAGTGCCAGGATTGTACAGCAGGAAGGCTATTCCATTTTTGTAAATGTGTAAAAAAGTGAATGCTTGTGTTTTATGGTAATTACAGTTATCTCTGTAAATTGTCCAGTGTCACGTGAGTAGAGCGCTATAGCCTTTGTACACCTTGTGTTGCCTGAAGTAATGTTTCAGAATATTGATCTGTAGTGTTGTATCCAACAGTCTGGATGCTCTTGTGACTTCTGCCCAGGAAAAGCTGTTAGCTCAAATGCAGATTTTTGTTTTTCCTACTTCAGTGCCTTAAACTAAATTGACTCAGAGCTATGTAACGGAAGCGTTGTCCTATTTGGATATACTGGCACAAGTTGTTTTATTTCAGCAGTACCGAAGTGCTTCATGACCTTGAAACACCCCTGGCTTATTAATTCTAGCAAGTCCTGTTTTAGCAGAAGTATTTGCAATGCTGTCCTTGTTCTATCATCTTGTATCCTCCTTCAGCATCCACTTTTCTAAAAGGTACTTTTATGTTTTTCTTAGCGTTTGACACTCTGCCCCTGCATTTGTACTTAGTAATGTACCTGATAGACCATCCCTTTCCCCCACTCTTTCAAGTCTTCAGCACTGAAGATTTATTTTTTGTGAACACAGTGTCAACTTGAAGAGTAGGACTTTACTCAAATCTTCATTCTGAACTCTCTCAATACATGGTATTTTGTGAGGTATAGGTATGTTGTCTTCTTCCCCAGATTCCTGCTGTGAGAGATTCTTGAGATCTCTTGTGACTCAGTTTTTGTTGATTTTTTTTTTTTTTGGTCTACTTATTCAATCTCATTGGAAGTTTAAATTTTCTACAAATGATACAGAATGAGTACTGATATTTTTCATAAGATGTAGTTGTGCTGGAAGGCATCTGGACTTTTCATGTTGGCAGTATGGCTAAGACAGTGACCTGAAATACAAAAATATTTTTAAACTTAAGAGCAGACTTGAAGTTTTTTTAACTAAAAGAGAGTCTTCAGCAGAAGTTTCCAGATTGGGCACCTATTACCAAACTGTTGCTTCAGTTTAACAGACTTTTTCTGGAGTCTTCCTCCTAACAAACTGGAGTTTCCTGTGAATGAGGCATGTGGGCAGAGGCTGCAGAGAGGAAGGGGGAATTACCACCATCTGATGTGTGTTGGAGTTCTGCTATTTGACCTACTCTGCCCTCTGCTACTGTTCCTTCTACAGTACAGATATACTACTGAAGATGTTAGCTGAGGTCTGCTTTTAGGTGGGGAGAAGTGAGGACTCGCATGAAAACTTAAGGGTTCTTTTGTTACTATCTTTTCACTATGAAGGCATGTGTGTATTAGCAGCGTGTATACAGACAGCATGTCTTGAAAAACTATGCTTCCCTGAAGTGTAAAGTGAAGATTTTTTTTTTTTTATCCCCCCTGCTCATTGTTGCACTAGGCTTATTCCTCTGCATTTTCCATGACTAATGTCTACTAAATATATGCTGGCTGTGTCTTGACTGGGATCTATTTTGGGATGATGAAAAAGAAAGCTAAGTGATTGTAAATACCTAGGCTATGGCAAGGGTAATGTTATCAATTATTCCTTGCTAGAAAAAGCTAAGAATTTGCTTCAACAAAAAGTGCCACTTTTGAACACCATAACTGTTTCACTAGCAGAGTATAATCACAAGACTAGAGAATGTCTAATCAGGCTGTCTTGTTTGTATATCTTTGTTGCCAAAGAACAGAAAGAGGTTAAAGCAAACCTGTGTTCATAGAGGTGTTGTGGTAGAATCTCGTTTGGTGTCCATTTCTGGAATGTGATTGCTTCTCAGTGCAAAAATTCTGTTGCCATGTCAAGTGATTCAGGCTGCTGTGTTCTCTCAGACAGGGTTATGAGTAAGCTAGTACAGCTAGTAAATCATATTTATTGCTAACTGGTCAGACTTGAAGTTCACATTTAGAAGCCCTTATTCTTCAGATTTTCTCATACATTTGTAAGACAAGGATGCATAGCAGATGCTAATGTGCATAACACCTTGTACAAAGAACTATTTTCTGCTGTATAACTTCAGTTTTGAAGGAAGAAATTAAAATGTGTTTTCTCCCCTTCATACTGCCTTCTGCATCCATTGTTAGTTTCAACTCCAGCACAGCTTTGGCTTATCTAACTCCACCGCTGCACGATTAGATAACGTCTGTATATTCTTCCCACCCCTGCTTCCGCCTTCCGTGTACTCTGTTTTGCATTTGAGCTCAGTCACAGGTTCCCTTTTCTTTCACGTTGGTCCATTGTCAGGCCTGGTTGAATTCCTGCATGCAGGAATCGTCCCTCTTGTGCTTTGAGGAGGTTGTCCTTGAAGATCAGCCAGCTCTCACAGGCTTTCACTTCACCTTCCATGGTGGTCTTCCATGAGATTCTACCAAGAAGGTCCCTGAACAAGCTGAAATGTGCTCTCCCAAAGTGCTCTGTTGTAACTGTATGTACTGTGTCTTGCACTGTACACTGTACTATTTGTCTTTCTCACTTTTCTCAGGACTTTAAACTCCACAATTTCATGGTTGCTGCGGCCAAGGCTGCTCTTAATTTCCACATCTCTGTCTGATTCTTCCTTGTTGGTGAGCAACAGGTCCAGCAGAGCAACTTCACTAATAGGTTCATTGGTCGCTTGCACCAAGAAATCATTTTCAACACGCTCAAGAAATCTCCTGGAGTGCTTGTGCTTGACTATACCTTACCAGCAGATAGCAGTGGTTTTAGGCCCCAATGTGTACCAGGGCTTGCAATTGTGAAGCTTCCTTTAGCTTTCAAATGAAGGCTGCTTCTTCTTCTGCCCCTTCTTGATCACGAGGTCTGTAGCAGTCACCTAGCACAGCATCACCCGTGTTGGACTCTTCTCTCTGATCCTTACCCATAAGGTCTTGACTGTCTTGTCACTCATTCCAAGCAAAGCAGTGTTTGTAGCCACCTCTTTGCATAGACTGAAACACATGTTCCTTAACTTTCCAGCCTGCTTTTTCTCAAGAGCTTGTATCCATCCGTTGCAGCGCTCCAGCCATGTGAACTGTTCCACTGTGATTCTGTTAATTCCTGTGAGGTTATAGCTCTGCAGCTGTGCATGGGCTAAGTCCTTCTGTTACTTCCCATGCTGTCTGCGCTTGTGTGCAAGCAGTTGAGATGGGCCCCCGCACATCCCTCTTTCAAAAGGGAAGTGTGAGAGCCTTCTCTCATGTGTTCCCGATGTCTTCACTTCTCTTAAGTGTGACAGCCTTTCTCCACGATGACTAGTTTAAAGTCTTATTCACAAGCTTAATGCGCTTGGTGGCAAAGATATTCTTGCTGTACTTTGTCAGATGGATCCTTGTTCCTGAAAGAGGTTTCTGTAGTCATGGCAGTAAAAGCTCAGCTAATAACCATATATTGACCCTCTGGATGCATCTATTCTGCCCTGAGCCTTTTGCTTCTCCCTGGAGAGACTGAGAAATAACACCTGGGCCTCTTCACCCTTGCCTGCAGTGCTAGGTAGTCACTCCTGCGTTGCTCAGTAATTGCTTTTTGGAAGTGTCACTGGTGTCTGTAGGGCTTAGCAGGAAAGTGCAATAGTTTGAGGATTGGATGAGCCTCAGTCTTTCCACAACAATATTCGGCAAGCAGAAGACCTCCCAGGGCCTCCTGCTTACCTTCCCTGTTGTGCAGTGTGTTCATCCCCTCCTGCATCTCTCTTTCCGGGCCACTCAGCACCTCAAAGACAGCTCACGACCCTCAGATGAGGCCGCTGCTGTCAGCAGCACCAGGGAGGAGCAGTGGTTGCTCCCTGTAGCCCGGCACCTGGGTGGTGACATCCTCCCTGGGCAGTTCTTGGAGTTGGGATCTCTGGTGTGTGAGGGGCAGTTGCTTCAGCTGGTTTTGGAGACTTCAGCCTGTAACATGTTGCACGATCTTGAATGGTGTTCAGGGCTCTTTGTAGCTTTGTCCTGTGAACTGCTGTGACATCTGTTGGCCGAGCCTTGGGCGATGTGCTGTGCCCGTGTTTATGTTAAACTATTAAGCCTTACCATCTAGTTCTGTTCACAATCTAGCTTAAAAACGTGCGTGTTTATGTGAATGTTTTGTTCTACTTGCAATTGGTTTCTGATAGACACATCATGTCAATATTATTTTAACAACTCCAATATTGTAAACTTACTTGTAATGACTGCTATTTCTGCAAGGCACCTATTCATTAATAATAATCATTAATGTTTTTAGTTGGCTGGTGCTGTTGCGTTGGCTGATGATGTTGCATAACTTCTTGGCTTCTCAGCTTGTAGGGACTAAACACAACAGATTTTCATGTTTGTGTTTTGCCAGGTCATGTGCCTGTAATAATATACATCTCTTTCCCTTATCTTGAAACACTTCATGAGGTATTTATTAAATGCTGTTATGTAGAGGGGAGATAGTTCTGCCATATTGGAGATGCTTCAATTGAAAAGCCTGAATTTTCTTCTCTTTTTTTTCTCTGTGGTTTCTGTAAACGTAATTTATTGCAGGTGGAAACACTGCAGCTTCGGTCTGTGTACTAGGAATTACTTTCTTCACCTCTGTCTTTTTTATAGAGGGAGTTTTAATTGAATAATGTTACTGGTGCTTACTAGTGCTAGATAAAACTAGAGTATCTCTTTCCTAGTTGCTCCCCAGAAAGAACACTTAAACTAAGAAATCCTTCTGTGGGTTCTCTAACTTGTGAAGTCAAAGAACTGATTGCGAGTTCTTTAGCGTTCGAAACAATAACGTAGGATTATTTAGACTACTAGTAGATTTATTGCTTGTTTATTTCTATTTAAAAAGAAGCTATTGGAAAAATTGTATTTAAACTACTGCTAGCTTTAGGCTAGTGATTTTTGCATTTTTTTTTTTCCTTTGGCTTGTACAGCACTATTGTGAGGATATACTATTATGTAAGTGCATGTGTTTCTTTAACATGTCAAACATATTTCCAGACAGACTTCGTGTACGAAAAAGGAAATGAGAAACTTCTTGGTGAATAGCCACAGTTGATGTTACTGTTGGTGGTAAATTCTTCATTTTGTTTGTCAGATGACTATACCCTACCAGTCATGCATTTTAAAACTGCTCATATAAAGACAAACAGATAGCATCTGATGATTATTACGATTCATTTAAGGAAGTGATAAAACCCAAGAATAGCAGAGATCCTTTCCTTTTTCAGCTTGATTTTTATTAACGTTGTTGCACTTCCCTGCCGTTGAGAGATAGCAAAAAGGAATTTAAGAAGGCAGATACTCTTGTAATTAATATTTGGATGAATTGCAGATAACTAGGTAATGATAGGATGGAGAGACATGTTTCAGCTTAGAAATTAAGTGTACAAAACCAGTTATTGGACAGTTTTAATTTTAGATTGTAAATACAAGCAAATTTACTAAAGCTTTTCTAACTGATTTTGTGGAAATTCTTGAGTTTTGAAAACTGCTGATGTATGCCAATCAAAAAGGGAAGAATATCAACCAGGTTTTTTTTGTTGTTGGCATCAGTGTTGCTATCCATTACCTGCCTTAACTGCTGATGCTATATAAAATGCTTGCAATTACTTTACATTTTTTTAGAAACGTAACCAGAGTTTATTTTCAAAATATTTTGTAGTGTATTTTGCTAGATTGACTTTTCTTGCTTTTACTGAAATATGTAACTGTATATGATTCTGTGTATGGTAAGGATAAATATTCTTGGGCCTTGTTATATACCCAGGTGCTCTAGATAGAGCTTCAGCTGAGGAAAATCAGTTTATTGAAGTTGGGAGTATTTTTCCTTAAAGTCAATAGAATGAACATTTATTTTTCAACTAAATAAAATTATAGATTCGAGCCTTCAGAACAGGGGACTCAGAAAAGGTTAAATATCTGATTCCCAAGAAAGAAAACAAATTAAATAGGGGTAGGATGCTAGCTTAACTTTTTTTTTTTTTTTAATGGAACGGCTCTTCACCGAATGAATTTGTTCAACATGATTAAAAACTATTTGCCAAACAAAACATTTTGTTTGACATGATTAAATGTACTTAAATTATTGTCCATTTATAGACACAAATACATTCCAATTTTTTATGACTTTTGTATAGCGCAGATGTGCTTGGTAGGTAGTCTGTTGGCTGATAGTTAAGGAAGAAAATGGCTGTATTCTATTGAGTGAAGACAATGTTAGTCTGAGGCTTTTAATTCTTGAGCATGAGTAAGTTGCCTTTTCTATGAAGAAGACACAAATGAAGGGCAAAATGCAAATAGGGAGCTGAAGAAGTATCATATGCTCAAGGCCAAAGAATATACCTACTCCTTGTATTCTGTCCTTTGAATGGACAGAACCTTTTGAAAAGACAGGCAAACGAGAGAGTTCTGTGTGCTTTTCTCATTGGTGATGGCACTGACTTACTGTAACCCATCTGGTGTGTGGGATTTTATCTAATTGTAATACATCAAATAACTTATAATATGCTGCTTTGTTAAATAAGGTGACTAATTTCTCTCTGTCATATTCAGTGGTTTATTGTATGACTGGGTATTTACTGTGTTTGCATTTATGGTAGCCCAGGCTGGGTGTCTGATGATTATAAACTTCCGGATCCTGGAGGCAATGTAAAGTTGAGAATTTGCATGTTAAAACAGTAGTTCTCAAACCAGGTGTACTTTTCCAGGTCATATTCCATATGCTTCAATGTGTACAAGGGCTATGCACTTACCTGCTAGTCTGTATCAACTCTATAGCCATGTTTCTTTGGGGAAGGGGCAGGGGAGTAGGTCTACACTTTAAAAACTATATTGTGGATTAATGCATTCACAAATAATTAAGTGCAGCTTCTTGGCAAAAGACTTATTTTTCTTTGGCTATCCTTGGGAGAAATCTGTAGGGCTTGATGACCACTGGTTAGATAATTAAGTTTCAAGCAGCTAAGGACGTAATCTTGCCTGTTGCTGTAAGAGGTTGCTGCAGAATACTTTGAATTGAAATTACAACTGGTGCCTATTTTGAGTAAAGTCACCAGTGTTCACTTCCAGGTACCGGGGGAGGTTGTAGCCAAAAGGTGAACTTGGTGGCAGTGAAGGCACCAGGGAATGGGGAAAATGTATCTGTTTTCAGAAATAGCTTCTAGACAATGGGGGCAATATCTTCAAACAGAGGTTTAAGTTCATTTTGGAGGCTGCAGAGGTGGCAAGAGCTGGGGAGAGACCTGGACAATGGCAGTACAGCTGTCAGGGCTGGGAATGGTGCCGTGGAAGCTGTTAAGAGCCCAAGGGGACTGCAGCTGGGCAAGGCAATGGAGCTCAGTACTTGTGAAAGTGACAGAAAGGGTTTCTGTGTTTGTATGCATGCTTGTTTCTGGAAATGTGAGCGTACAACATGCACGAGTCTTTACTTAAGAGTAAAGAATACATACCTCCAAGATGGCATATTGGCTTCTGTGTTGTGACTTGCATTACTGCTATTTCTTGTCAAACTCAGAGGACCAGTTGTGAGTTTGTGGTGATACATCATGAGACGGTAAATAGTTTCATGTATTATGGCCACATTATGATATGGAGAACTTGTTTCTTGCTTCAGTTGTCTCATGGTATAAAACAGCCTCTTGGGTGAAGACAGAAGAGAATTTCCTTTCCTGTCTTGAGGGTTACTAAAAAAAAAATCCAAACCATGAATGGATACAATATGCTGTACAACTTAGTGAAATCTGAACAATGGCTCTTTATTGGTGAATGGATTGTTCATGTGTATGTGTGTATTTATCTTTAAGATGTACTAAATTTGAATGGAAGAAGGTCTGTCTTGTTACAGAAAAGTAAGGAATGGACACGTTCTTGTTTTTGAGAACTGGTCTCCTGTAGAGCTGTATATCAAAATAATTTTGTGTTGTGCGAGTCTAATATTTCACTAACAGATCATTGTTAAAAATACTTTAAGTCCAGTAGTAATCCTGAAGTGAAGCATAGGACAGAGAAGAGGAGACTAATCTGGGAGCAGGTTTCAACCTCCTCTTGCTTATATAGGAATCATTAAGGTAAGATAATGATCAAGAAAGTGGCTTGTTGTGAGGAGTGATACAGGGTGAAGGGGAGCTTTGTGGTGTCCTGCTGTAGGCTCTGTGGCTAAGGTAATTCTCAAGAATTTCATGGGAAATTCATGTGTAACAGTAAGCAACAGAAGTGAGTTTCAGGTATGCCTTGGCAAGGCTGCTGTTCTCCTGTTTCCCCTTTAGTTTTGTTTCACAACTTGCTTGTAAAGTATCCAGTGCTTTTCTTTGTTAGAAGGAGCTTTACTTGCCTTTTATCCTTAACCTCATCTGTTGACAGATGGCCTCAAAGGAATTGGATTATCACTGAGTGCCCTGTTCTGTGTGATCAGTGAGTCTATATTCCTGTGATATGGAAGGATTCCCCTGGGATGTCTGCTGTAAAAAATGTGTTTTGTGACTCTGAAAAATTTGTGTGCTTTCTGCACATACATGCAAAGTTTGACAGTGACTTGTACTGCGGCATTGGAGAGAAGTTTCTCTTGGTGGCTGTAGACAAGTGCCCCTCTGTTGGAAGTGAGAGAGAGAGCATCTGCAACTCTACAATACTTCTGTGTTTCATATACTGCATCTTATATAACTAAACACTGAATTCCTTCGAAGTAGTGTAATGTCACCTTTCCTCATGTTACCATGCTAGCAATTCAACTTTGGCATGGATTTCTGAGGTCTAAGTGAAGTGTGTTCCTTGTTCCTTTTGATGAATGTAATTTTAAAGTGTGGCTTCTCTTTAATCACTAGATAGAGACCCACAGCAGCTTTCCAGTGTATTAATTCTAGGCAGATAGTAATGAAAACTGAACTGTAAATGATGACCTGGATGTGACTATTTTTTTTTGAAGTTTGGTTCTCCCTGCCTTGTGCTGTTTGTATCACTGAAGAAAGTGCTTCTAAACCCCTTAGGTTGCAAGAGTGCAATAGTGATCATGCTTTGAGACAGTCATCAGCAGTAATTTTGCATCACCAGTGTGGACAAAAAGTTTCAAAACAAGTTACATGCTTTATATTATATTTAATACGTCAGTAATCCTGTATCAATCAAAGTCACTGAAAATCCAAACCTGATAACTAACTCTTTGTTGGAAGTGAAACAAAGAGTCTTAAGCGAGCTCATGTAGTGTTAAAGGAGCAAAGCTCTTGGTGCAGTTGATCATGGAACTCGTTGTAGACGAGAAGGCTGGTCTATGTTAAGTGTCCTCTGCTGATTATGTAAGTTAATGTGTTAAACTTACTTGTAGCAAGTAGTTTGACAGAAGTCTTATTAGTGGGAATAATGGTTTATATAAAAGTTGTTCAGAGACTAGATATAATGAGACAGCCAGCATTACTTGCTTTAAACTGAATAATTGGATGTGGTTCTGTCACGGTATTCTAAGACCCCACTTGAGCAACAAGCAAGTCTTCTTTCATCATAGAAAGTGCCACCCAGCATACAGCTACAGCACAACAGAGAAGTTTAGGATTGAGCACAGGGCAATTTGTCTTCTCTTGCAACTGAAGGCTGAGTGAGGTTTCTCGTTTTAAATACTTACTGGTGAGTTTTTTGGTTTTATTTTTTTTTTTTTTTTTTTTTCTTTTTTTAGTCTCTGTTACTGCAGTAGAGAGTGCCTGTAATTCAAGGCCTGCTCATGATGTGTTTGTACAGAAGTGGTCCCTGATTGTCAAGGCAGCATAGCATGGGAGAGTTATGTTCATGGCTTCTTAGATCGTTAGTATTACCCTGTTATGAATGGTAGCTCCTTCAGGGGCTTTCTGAATTAGAATAGGTAGAATTTTCCTCTGTAGTTCCATAAATTTCCAATAAAAGCAGAGGCTTTTTTTTTGTGGTGTGTCTTTATTGCTTTTTGTTAATGAAATCTTGGTGAAGAGCATAGTGTTTGAAAAATTGTATTTGAATCGATGCTTCAGAATGAATGTAAAATGTTAAGGATATTCCACTTCAGTAGTGTAAGCACTGATGTGTTTCCATTAGAATCATAGAAATCACAGAGTCAGGATGGAAAAGACTTTTAAGATCATTAAGTCTAACCATAAATGTTTGTGCTTTCCATTAATATGGATTATTTGACAGAGTTATTGATAACATTAGTAAAAAGGACTTAAGTTAGTTCGCAACACCTAGAAAATACATGAATAGTTATCTGAAATATTTTTTTTTTTCTTCTTGAGAAAGCTTAGCTATGGAATATAATACTGCTTTAAAGTGCCAGTAAGTAAATAGAGCTATTAAAACAGAAACATTATTATTTAAACAAAAAGAAAAGGGGTGAGTTTCAGGAAACCACTGGTGAACCCTCTCTTCTACCACCCTCTTCCTCCATCCTTCTTCTTATGAAGTGTTAGACTGTGAATGCTGCTAACAGCATCTTTCAAACCTGCGTGCCTATCTTTGTCTCTAATACTACTTAATTATTTTAGAACTTTTAGAAATGTGAGTTTATCTTGTAAGTTCAAATTAAGACCCAGAGTAGAAGTAAAGCCTGCTGACACAGTGGTTCCAAAAGTCTGGTATTGTGGTACGGTTCCTTTGTTGTGGAATGTGTTCATGATACTACTGTTTAGGAGAGCATGCGTGTTTATGAATGTGTATAAGTTGCTAATAACATTATGTGTTACCAAAAATCCAGTTACATTATGGAATTAGTCAAAAGTGGAAACAAGCTTCAAATACATAGAATAAACTTCTCTTTAGGCTGCTTTCATTGTTTCATTTCCTAAACAGTAAGTGTAAATATGCATTGCAGTCTCTTCAGTTGCTTTTTGTTCAACATACTTCTTTAACAGGTTGGTATTTGGGTATGCAGCTTGATTATTTTCTTCAATAGAAAAAGCTGGAAGAACCATAAGAATAGAGAGCATGATGGTTTTGCTCCGTATTATTGTACAATGGCTTCCTTTCTGAGGTTATCAGAATTGCATAGTTTTTTCCAAGTTACGTAGCTTGTATGACTAAATTTCAAGTGTTTAAGCATTAGGACATCAGGGGTCTGAAAAAAGTTATTTTCACTCATACATCTAAATAACTTGTCCATGAGTGAAAATTTAGGGTTAATAGCAGCATCAGCATATACAAGTGATTTTTGAAGTGGACTGCTTTCAGGTTACCCCTAGTGTCCTGGTATGAAGGTTGTAATTCTAAACTGAACTACAGTTCAGTCTTTAATGGGAGAGCTTCCTTTGAGACCCTGACAGTGTACAGAGACCTCAGACAACATAAACAGCTTTTAGTAGACAGTTGACCTAGTTATAAATATTTCAAAATACCAGTTTTTTTCTCTTATTATGTTTGAATGATTTTGCTTTTATATATATATTAAACAGTGCTTCTGCTTGTATTAATTTTGATAATCAAAAATAAAAACATTTGAATTTTAAAGACAGATCTTTTGGAAACCTTAGTTTTTGAGGAAGTCTGCAAAAGGTTGTTAGATATGAAATTATTGCTTTTATTTAAATTAATTACATCTCAGTCAAAAGCTCTGACATTTATGTTAAGATCACCAAAAGCATTATGTCATGCTGCCCCAAATATAAAATTTTATTCGAATTTCAATAAAAAGGTACTGTTTTCTACCAAAGTTGAGTGCCTTATCATAATTCAGATATGATCTTATTTGATTAAGGTTAGAGTGTGGTATAAGCCAGGTTGATTCTGTTCTGTACATAGCAGATTTTTACAGCATGCTGTTCAGTGATACTTTTCCAGTTGGTTTACAGGCAGTTGATTTTTTTTCTGTAGAGTCAGTCCTGTGAAGAAATCTGAGAATAATAGCAAATAATTTGGTGAATAGGTTAATTTCTCTGTGCCTGCTCTGATTTAAGCTTAGTAACACTGGAAAAAAGGGATGGATATGCTTATAATATGCATATGATCTAGGCAAATGAAAACTTTATCATTAGAAACATCAGGAGCTGCCTAGAGGACAAGTATATTCAAATTCTTCCTATTCGAATATTTCTTTACATGTTGCTTTTGGCTATAGGTGGGAAAGTTTCAGTATTACTGCTCTTAACTGTTGTTACTCATATCTTGTATTTCATTTTTCAGATTACCTCCTGTGTAAGTTTGAGGTGGAAAATAGTCTTTTGGAATTGTGGAATGATGAAAGCTTGGTTTGGTTGCTAAAAGCCTTCTAGTGAAGATGGTCTTCCCCCCCAGAAAACCCTAAACATTTGAAGTTATATTAATGCGTATGTGATTAAGGGATCTGATTGCAGAAATTTGTTTGATATAGTAACACATCCCCAGGGCTGTAAGCTGTAGTTGTTTCTATTTTATATGTCACAGTAAAAGCGAATCTTGGATTATGTGTAAATGGCTTCTCTACAGGTTTGATAGTATCAGAAAGACAATCTGGAGACTTGGTTTCTAAATAGTTAGAAACCTCATGGGTGGTGGTTTTTTTTTGTTTGGTTGGGTTTTTTTTGTTTTGTTTTGTTTTTTGTTTCCCCATATCTGATGTTTGTAGAAAATTAATTTGGCTGCCAGATGCAGTTGCCATTGTCTAGATCAACTCTTGCATTTTTTTCAGTGTTTAAAAATTCCTTACTAGCTGTGAAATCCTGAATTATAAATGTTAAGATGAACTTCTTGAAGCCATCGGGTGTATCATATTGCTGGAAGGTCTTTTGCTTAGGTCTCCCATCTGGATGATATATTTTATCTATTTGTCTTTATGTTTGGTTTGCTGTGTATTTGATTCAGTATTTTAGTTTTCTGTCTGTTAATGGGTTCAATTATGTTTGTGTCCTGGTTTCAGCTGGGATAGAGTTAATTGTCTTCCTAGTAGCTGGTACAGTGCTGTGTTTTGAGTTCA
>JAVJGG010000017.1:22619609-22669022 GCA_035590195.1 Aviceda cuculoides
GTCGCCTCAGGGCGCCTCAGCCGTCGGCGCCGCTGAGGGGACCGCGGGCGGCGTGACAGGGACTCGTCCCCTCCGTCGGTCCCGGGGGTGGAGGGGGGGGTCACGTACCGTCCGACATGTCCGACCCGCGCCCCGCTGGCCTGGCAGCATCCGTGCGGCTCTGGGTGAGGCCTGAGAAGGAACCGAAGGAGAGGGGAGACGCCTCAGGCGGAGGGACGTCGAGTCCCCGGTGCAGTGTCCCATCGCGTGAGGAGTGCCCGGCGATTCAGACACCGGCAGTGTGACTGGGCTGGCCTTGCTGCCAGGGGTCGGTTCACCCCCCCCGGGCCCGGAGGGTGGAAGTAGAGCAGAGCTCCTGAGACCTGACACTGGTCTGAACGTGAAGCCTGCAAGTTTCAAGAGTTATTTGGATCCTTCTGCGCAAGATAAAGATGCAAAATGAGATGTGTGCCTGCTTTGTTTTGTGTTTGGTTGGGTTTTTTTTTCCTTGGGAGGTCACGTTTAAGTGAAGAAAGCATATAAATGTGATACAGAACTACTCCAATACTCCAGTACGCCTTTGGTCCCGATTTATTGCATAGATCATAACTTCCTAGAAGTCTCTGAGGCCTTTTTAAAGTCAATTATATTGCAAGACTGTGCCACTTTGTCACTACTTAGTACTGCAGAGCAGTCTGATCATCGTACGGTTTTTGAAACCCATACTTCTGACAGGATGTTGAAACACTGGAAAAGGTGCCTTAAAGAGCTGCCAAAGGTGTCAAAAAATGCTTAAATGGTTGCAAGGTCAAATATGTAAGTAGTTCAAACTTAGCAAAAGAACACTAGGTGGTGACTTGGCTATATTGCATGAGTGCCTTTACAGACGGAAAAAAAAAAAAATCAGAACTACAGAGTTCTTTAAGTTAGTGAAGGAAGGTTTAACGAGAGCCATGCATGAATTCAGATACGTAAGACACAGCTGTGAGTTTGCAGCCACGGGAACAAACTACCAACAGAGCAGATCCTCTACATGCATCTTCAAGTTAAAACTTGGTGACTTTCAGGGACATACTTAAACGCAGATTTTGCCTCAGTCACAGGCAAATTTCTGAGCTCAATAAATGGATTTTAGATTCAATTCAATGCCCTGTGATGCACGATAGCTGAGGATATCTATGTATCTGTGGGATACAAGGTAAAATTCCATGTACTGTCTCTATCCAAAAAAGCTCAACATAATTTGACTGGTTTATACCTGACAGGGCACCTGAAAGATGCTGAAAGATAGGTTGGTGTGTTTGAGAAGACTGCAAGGAGTAAGAACTCTTCTTTTATGTGATTATGCTGGAAAAGGTTTGTGGAAGAGAAATTCCTGCCATTTAAATTGAAAGAAGTTAGTTTCCAGGTTCCTTTGGAGGCTTATTCAGCGAAGGAGAAGTGGCCATGGCATAGACAGAGATGGCTAGAGGTGGAGAATAGAATTTGTTTGAATTGTTGTATTTTTGAAATGAAAGAGAGTCTTTCTGCCAGATTCAGGCACTTGATGCTGCGAGTTGCAGTAAATAAATAAATAAACATATTTGAGATAATTAATAGATTTCCAAGGTTATATTTTTAGTTTAGAAAGATAAGCAGTGGACTCAAATGCCAGCTTTTCTGTGTTGCTCCACAAATACACACTCTCAGGTACATGAGAATTTATCAGAAAATGAACAAACACAGTTTTGGTTTCTCCTCTATTTTCCTTTTTCTCTGTCATTAACAACAGAGTGCAACTGTAGAGTGAATAATCCAAAACTAGCCTAGAACTGAAAAGGAAATCTGAAAAATTTCCTGTAGAAACCTACTCTTACGTTCACAGTATATGTTAATATACTCTCAGGGTTAGAGCCTTAGTATATTACAGCTCTCGGAGAGCTGAGCAGAGATGAGCTCTGCTTGAGAGGCAGCAATGACAATTATTTTATTTGCTCCCGTTCTTTTAGCTCTGGGAAGTACACACTTAGCACAGTTCTAAGAACAAAACAGCACTAGGAATGTCTGTTCTCTCTTGCCTGCGCCTGTGTCTCGCCTGATGGGTTGGTAAGGGTTGTTTTCCAGTTCTCCAGTTCAGCTCCCTTCTCTCTACAAGACTGCATATGCTTGAACACTCAGTGCTGTATTACATCAGTTACTGGCATAGAAGGTGCCTGGGGTGCTTGGTCCTGTGCCTTGCAGAGGGTAAGATGGAGCCTGTGCTTACAATCATCTTGTCCTCCTTCTGGATAACAAATAAGAGTGACCAAAAAATACACCTCCTAAGGCACTAATGATAGGCCCTGCGATTTTTTTACATTGATGGTGATGTGATTTGAAAGTGCTGCCAAGCCATCTATAAATTAGAAAACTTTTGGGGATGTGTTTCCGCAGTGAGGTTGGCTGTGCAGCGTTTTTACCGGGTGCCTGTGAACCTGAGCCATCAGGGAGTTTTGCTAGACAGTAACAGATTGCTGAGTATAATTCTGTCCCTGTAATCTCAGAAAGAATCTTGTTCAACAGCAGTGATTTCACTTTTTTGTCTTTTCATATAAACTTAAATTGACCATCCATATTAATATACAGAAATAAACATTTTAAAATAGTTTTATCAGGTGGGGAGGCCACAATTTAAGAATGTCTCAGAAGATATTTTCACATTAAATGTTCATTTTTGTTTCCTATGCCTATAATTATACAAATATTTTAAAATACTTTTATTTTCATCATCTAAATGCTATTTTACGTATAAATGCTAACTGAGTTCTACAAATTAGCTGAAAATATCACCAAGACTTGTAGTTATTTGCAAATCTGTAAAATATGGTCAGTTGTATAATATTTTGATTGAAATGGAATTGTCTCGGACTACCAGAATGCTAGGATGGTGCGTAGGTAGTTATTATTACACCTAGGTGTTCATTTCCATGCCCAGCAGTGAGTATCTTATTTGCGTAACCACAGGCTGGTTATTTCATGATGTAGAACAGCATGAAAATTGCTGTAGGCTACTTGGCCAACAGCCACTAGCCATGGCTACTCACACAGCCACGAGTGCGTAGCCACAGCTGCTATTTCTCAGTAGCTGTAATGCAAATAAACATCTCTTGTTTTCTTTCTTTTCTTTCCAGACTTTTCAAGCTGTTTACTGCTGATATATATGATGTGCCTGTTACTTCAGGGATTTAAATGATGCAGAACCCCTTAGGAGAGGTATATAAGGTAGAAAGTGGGACAATGAAATTATGCAAGGAAAAGTTTAAAAAGATGAAATTATAGAAATCATTTCCTATGGTAATGCTCATTTAAAGCACACATTTTTTCTGTTAATAATATGTGCTTACATTGAGTCAGGCTTACCCTTAAACTCTGAACAGTCTCACAAATCTGTTCTCAGTCCTTGCACTGAGAACAGATATGCGTTCTCGTAACTTAATTTGTTGTATCATTTGGGTGTCTGCTTGTCAAATTAGTTTGAAACACAACATTAATAAGAATATAGGACAGTCTGAGAAAGAAGAGTTCTGAATACGTGTTAGAGGGAAAGAATGGCAGGGAAAGAAGGTGAAATGGATGTGATGGGGAGACATGCTGTAGAGTTATTACTTATGCACTCTGTAGATTTTTTCTTTGGTCTTATTGAATATGTACACATTCAAAGAACGTAATGTTATAAGGAAAAATAATAATTTGAAGATATTTCCTGTTAACTTCATAAGCCTCATGTTTTTAAAAACATATTCAGTCTAGGCTATAGACACTATTGAATGAGCAAGTTGATCTCATCATCATATCTCTTAATGGGAAAACTTAATGAGGCACTATCATGTAATTTAGACCCCTAAAATATGACATGGTAAAGCCTAAGATCAGTAGCTAAAAGGTACAGATGGTTTATGTGCTTTTTGTTATTAGATTAAAAATATTTCTTCTTAATTTTGGGGGGTGATTAGTAATAAAAATAATATAAGATGAGCAATTCTGCAGAAAATTACCTAGGCCGGGGTCAGTATCATGCTGTTACAAGAAGGCAGACATCGTTGTCGGATGTGTGAACAGGATCATTGTGTGCGAGTCACATGAGTATCTTGTCAGTTCTACTTGGCTGAGTAAAGCCAGAAGGGGTCACAGTATTTCCATAGTGCAGGCAAACTGAATTTTGTGCTCTGTAGCACAAAGTCTTGCAGAGGGTTCCTTGTGGCTCCAGGCTTTGGGGAGCGGAGAGGATCAGTGAAAATTTTGGGCATTAGGACAGTGACAAAGTGAGTGGGAATTACTGCTTTTCTCTGCAGCAGTAGCTACCACGCCTCATCTCCTAAAGCAGCTGTCACTCCACATCTCCTGAAACCTGCCTTAGCGGGTTGGACTTCAGCAGGTCTAACACTTTGTTGGTTTATGGAGAGACAAAGTAGATGCAGGCTCTTGTCTAAATTAGTTTTCAAACAGCTGATTGTTATCTACACTGGAAAGAAGCCATGGGCAACGTAGGGAACTCATACAGGAATGTTTTGTCACCCCCTGCAGTTGTTCATGCTGTGACAGCCTACTTTTTCTGCGTGTAAAAACCTACACCAGTGCTTATTCTATGTTGGAAACAGGCCTTCAACTAAATTCTACTAGCTCTGCTGCAGTTTAAGAGAGTTACTGAATGCTAGTGTAGGGTAGAGTAACGAGAGGTCTGGGGTGGATGTCTGTGAGAGAAACTGAAGGACTGGTATTGCTTAGAGAGAAGAAGACTAAAGGGAGATGTAATGGACATAACAGTTTTCAAGTATTTAAGAGACAGCTGCAAAAGACAAAGGATATAAACTGTGAATAGTTAAAATCTCTGCTTTGAGGCAGGAAAATGGACCTTCCAGTCTACTAGCATAAAGCTCTACGTCAAACTAATGTACTTGCACTGCTGTGAAAGTGCTAAGAAGTAAAAATTAGTCTCCTGACTAGTCAGTCACACAGTTTGTGTGTGCCATAAATAACATGTAAAACCAAAATGACATCACGTATATTAAAAACGAGATAGCTTTTTGAGAGTCTTTACAGTTTAAAATTGATTTGGGTAAAACAATTATGTTGTAAATAAGGATTTTTGATATGATGGTATTACTTTGGAATAATCTTTCCAAGGACATTTTCAGGCATACCTCTTCAGAACAAATAATATCTTCTTTTAAATTACACATCCTTGTAACTGTGGTTAGTCCAGAACCAAGCTAATATACAAATCACATCCTTACAGATACTTAACAATAGCGTGCAAGAGAGATTGTTCAAATCTTAATCTTTCTAGTAGGCACCCGGAGTTCACTTTTACTTGTTTCACTGTATATAGACACCTTTTCTCCTTCTTCTCTATAAATCTTGCTGCGAACCCTTTCCTTTGGCAGTAAACAATTCAGTCCTTGATACTTCTATCTCCTACTGTTACATTTTCTATTTTCCTTTTATGTAACTAATTGCAAAAGCACTACTTTCATCTTTGTTACTTCTTAGGTTAATCCTGCATTGCAGGCACACTGTTATCGTGCACAGTTTTCTTTTATGCTATTAACAGGTACGGGTGTTTTGAGATAACAGTGTATCAATGAAGATCAGTGTAGCTACATTTTGTGTTGAGAACAATATCGTTGATACCTAAAAAAAAAATGTTAATTAGGAAAGGTAGACATGGAAACGGAGACGACAGCTGTATACAAGTTACATGAGCATAAGAATATTTACAAACTGAGTGTGAAGTCGTGACTTGTTTGAAGTTGAAGGGAAATTTTTACAGTAATTTGCAGTGGAGCCAGTATTTTGACTTACACTTTTTTTGACTGATTTGACTTATTTTTAGGTGAACTAAGTTTCTGAGGGATGGATAACATGGGAAACAATTTGCATCATACTTACAAATTGTGACTAGTTCATTAAGTGTTGGTTATGCTATCTATGATAGGTAAAATGTAAAGAAATGCAGTTAGCCTTATTGTAAAAAGCACTGAAGTGTTAAAAAGAAATTTATTGATAGTTACAGAGACACAGAATTCACTGATAGATGAAAGGTATAAGATATGATAGCAATGGCCATGTTAGTAATTCATTGGTGTGACTTAAGAATCACGATGCCTTCTCCACTATGCTGGCACAACTGTGCAGCTGAGCTGTAGGTTCAATTGAGAAACCGATCCAATTTAAAAGTGTTTTGGTAGGTCTTTTTAGCCATATAAATTTGGGGGTCCATACATTTCCATCCTGCGACTGCAGGATGAATGAATGGGGGTCCAATGGAGACTGAGAAGGCCTTTTGCCAGTATCGCTGCTTTGGAAAACTTCGCCTCACCATCCCACAGCTAAATTTCAGTTAGGACACTAGAGCCTTTCCTACATGGCAGAAGTTTATTTTTTGACTGCTGAAATTAGTACATTATTGTGAAATTTGTACTCATTTTTTAAATAGTGTTTGTGGACTGTGTCTTTCTGCACTGCCTTTAATATTTTTGAAATGTATGAGTATGTTTAATTTGAAGGAAGTGACTGTTGTCTCTGAAGTGAACTAATGGTTTGCATTTGTCTGTCTTGGTTCATTTTTGTCTCTAGTATTACACTGTGGTGTTTAGATGTACTGCTCTCCCGGCGGCGTACTCCCTTGTCTGTTAAGATATCATGGTGCCTTGCTGACAAGTGAGATGGATCCTTGCCAAAGGACAGAGGTTGTGGAGGACTAATGGTTTTAACTGGCAAGTCTGTATAACACTGCAAATGTCACCTCCTGTGCAGGAAGTCTTTCTGTGCCAGTACTGAACTTTGGCACCACGTGCCTCCGAACATTTGATCACACCTGGCTGTTCACACATGTGTGTCAAATAATAGTGGAGGAAAGGGAAGCATAAAGTTCAAGCACGGTGTTGGGTCCTCTGCAAGCAGAGGCTGGATTGCACTGAGCACTTTGGAAACTCATATGAGAGGTACCCAAATGTCATTAGCTGGGAGATAATGGCAGTCTTCTGCTTGTCCATTAGATAATAGCACCAGCCGGGAAGTACTGAATCTCAGCAAAGTGAGTTTGAATTTAACAAAAAGATTGTGAAATTGCCTCAGTCTGTTAGAAAAATGAAGCCATAATATTGACAGATTAACATATATAAAACCATATAAAATTACAATTAACATATAAAACACTAATACATAAGTTAATTTCTGTTGTGTGGGACAATGGAAAATAAATTCATACTTTCATGTGTGAAATTGCATAACCCCTAGGATCTACCTTGCCTGACTTCACCCCTAGGATCTACCTTGCCTGACTTCTCATACTTAAAGTTAGGTCAGGTGAGATCAGGTCTAAAGGACTGGTTTCGTAACTGCAATCTGGTACTATATGTTGGTTTTTTTATAAACAAGTTAGACAAACGTCTGTCAGGAGTTACTTAAGAATAATTGGCACTGTCTTGGGTTAGAGAGGACTCTTCAGCTACATATTGGATGGGGAAAATGGTTCAATGCTTGTGGTTTTCTGTTAAGACAGGAAAACCTAAAAGTAAAAATGGCTAAAAATCTGTTCATTGTCGAAGCTGAGAAAACAGATAAAAATGAGAATCAGGGGAAAGGAAGCTACGCTTGCTCGATGATACTATTTATACTATTTCAGTGGTTGAAAATGTGTTAAAGAAAATTGACGCTTAAGATTTTTCACATGAATATAGATAATACTACTCTGGAGTAGTGGAGGAAAAAAGGGAAGAACTAGTTGAGGGTCATGCAGGGCCTACTTTATACATTTCCTGCAGTGATCTCTCACTTTTTAGCTATTATGAAGAATATCAAAGTAATATTTCATTGTGCAAAGTCAGTGTCATAGATTGGCCAGCAGAATTTCAGCTGGCTTTGATTTTGTTGCATTTAATTTTGATATAATTTTATTATTGTTCTCACAAAATTGTTTTCAAAATAAAAAATGAAAAAGACTGTCTGGCATATAGAACTCCTGTTGTTAGCGTTTTCCCAAGGAGTAAGTCAATACAAGAAACCGTGAAGAGTAAAGCAGACTGCTGCATGCTTAGTAGGAAAGTTATGGAAAATGTAAGGTAAGCTTCAACTTTACTTTGAAGCAGATTGTACTTTTAAGTAAAGATATACCAACTCCTAAAAATAGATAAGGATGCATATAAATATGCTAGATAAAGATGCAGAGTAATTAAGATGGAAATTTAGACTTTCTGGTATGTTGTTTATTCCACACGGGGGAAATGTTTTTGAGGAGTTGGTACACCATTTAGTCTTCTGAGCGCCACCGGTATGGCATACTGAGTGTAGTCATTCTGCTTTGACTTCTAATTTAAGCTCCTAGTCTTCCTAGCTTTCTTCTGTTTTAATTACAGAAGACAGACTCCCCTACTGGGTGACTCTGGACAGGAACCTAGCACCCGTAGTCTCACTGTTCTTCCAGAGGAGCCTGTCCTTTCTGCTGGTGAAATAAGGAGCCTAAAACAGGGGGTTAGTGCCTTCATGAAATTTAGGTGATCTGAACAACTTCCCTTTTTATAAATTGATCAGTTTTGGCCCCATAAAATAGCACTTCTGGAGGACAGTGAACGCTTCTCAGTCTATGCTTTTCTCCTTTTCACAGCCTACTGTCTGCTCAGCTCATTTAGTACAAACTCTATCTTTCCACATGCCTTTATCAGTTTGTGCAAAAATCTTCTGTACAGCTTGTGCTTAATAAAAGTCATCTTACATCTCTCCACTGATTCTCCATCTGTTCTCCATCCAAACCAAAGCTGAAAATTTATCCTCTGCTTTGCATAAATCTCTTCAGCACTTCTTCTAGTGCTTTTATTACTTTCAATTTTAACTTAACAGCCCTGTGATAGACACTATATAAGATAGTTCTGCACTGCACTGCACCTCTAAATCATTACCTGAAAACAAATATTTCTTCATTCAATTGTTTTCCATGTTTAAGTGCATGTATATGATTTAAACACTTATTTTCAAATATATGTACATAGTAATGTGTTCATAAATGGGAGGGGGCAGTGCTATTCTTTAATATTTTACAATTTTAGTTGATATATCTTTCCTAAGCTTTCGTATAATATTGTAACTGTCCAACAAGATGATCTGGGGTCCTTATTTGTTACCAGACTAATTGTCCTGGGTGATGATAGCACCTTCGGGCAGATTAGTTCCTACTCAGATTCAACAACCCTTGAATCATACAGCAGGGGAAAACAATGTCACCAAAATATAACAAGTCCAGAAGTTCATTAAGTATCACAGAACTAAGTTTTTTAATTTTACAGCCAGTTATTCCCTGAAACTGATTGTTTTGTCATCTAAAAGTTTATTTGCCTCTCTTTATCTCCATGAAACCAAACCAAACCAAATCAAACCAAACCAAACCAAATCAAACCAAACCAAACTTCGATAGCAATTGAAAGAAGCTCCTTTCACTCCTGATCTTCTCAACATTCGGATTATTTTTCAGAAGAGTAATACATGAAAAATTAAAATGGTACCGTGACAGACCGACAATGAAATATCTAGTGATAATTCTGAGTTCTGAGGCATCTTTGGTGCCTAGATACTCACTGATCTCTGCTAGTTAAGATTTTCATCTTCTCAGAATTCCCTTTCTGGCTCTTGCAACAGCACTAAGGCATGAAGATGACAAAAGGTGGAATGTGAGTTTTTCTCTAACAACAAGGGAGTCTTTTTGAATTATGTACATAATGAACTTAAAGAAGCTGTACAGTACAAACAAAATTATTGGTGTGTTATCAACCTGATAGGTGCGATCCTATTGTTCCTCAAGTTTGTATGTTTAGAGTGCAGGACTCTTCCATTTAACATATTTTTTGTGTTTCATTAGCCTCATTTCATGTGGACCAAACTATGGGACTGCCATCCGTAGAAGATAATATTTGTGAGAAGAATTCCCTTTTAGTTCTTCCTTTAGTTGAGCCTAAGCATTCCTGTAAAATATATCGTCCTATCATTCTAGTTAGTTATAATTAAGTTTTATTTTACTTGGCCATAGCATAGGTGTTGTGAATACCAGATACTGTTGTGAGACACAAGAATGTTGTTCAGGTGTATTTGCAGGATTAGAAACATCTGCTGCTTTGAAATGTGCTGTCATTTAGAAATCTGATAATGTCTTCCCTCACCATACTATGTCTGTGAACCTCTGTGTTACTTACTTGATTTCAGTGATTTGGGCTGATTTCAGTGAAGGAAAGCACAACTTCACCCAAATTTTTAATGCAGTAGTAATACAAATACCTTTTTGAACACAATTTTAATGCAAAGTAGCAGGAAATCCAATGAACCAAGTAACTGTAAAGTCATAGATGTGTTTAATAGTTAAATGGTCAGATTATTATGGGGTTTTTTTTCAAACTGGAATGCTTCTCAAGGCTGCTTAAAATGATCTTTGCAAACAAGGTGGTACAAATATACCCAGCTACATTGCACACCTGTGGTTGTAGGTGATTTAGAATTATGATTCCTTTGTCTCTGGGAGGATACTTGCATGAGAAGGACATTATTTAATTCAATGAATTAAAACTGTTCCCTTATTTCAGGAATTGAAACTGTTCCTCATGCGACTTCTGGCTGCGTCACTGGAATAGTACTAATGCCAAACTTCCAAACCCATTAAGTGCCTTCAAACCATAGGTCTACCTTCTCAATCCAGCCTTAGTATGGGGTGAAGTACTGCAACTGGATTTTAGCATATCTGTGCCCTATAAACAGGCTTGCTGTGGTTGCCAGGCAGGGAAAAAGGACTCTCGAGGAGTATTAACATGACCCAAAATGCACAGTGTGAAATGGTTTCTGCTGGGGCCTTTCCAGCAGTACAAAATGCTAGGCCTCACACTTGTGGCTACTTGTTACACTATACCCACTTCTTTGCATTTAGAGGAAGAAAAGTTAGGGAGTTTATTCAGTTCTTCTCTTATGCCTGTTTTTTCACCATAATCATGATAGTTTAACTTCCATGAATCTGTCTGCCTGCTTCTCGGATATATCTATATTGCCTCTTGTCTCTGAGGGTGAGGTTCATCTGACTCAATGTAAATGTTTGTATTTAAACTAGTCACCCTAGCATGCTTTTGCAGTCAGTGGAAAGGAATAGGCACTTATTTACTTAATAGGGATGGTTCACCACGATCAGTTTTAGAAATCTATGTTAGGGCATGAATAATCTGCTGTAGAAGTGCTTTTCTTTTTTTGACTGATCATACAGGAGTCTAGATGACAAGTTCAGTGTAGACACCTGCATTTAGCCAAATGAAGTTTGCGTTCAATGTCTCTGATCCCTAATTTACCTTGCAAGGTTTTTTCTTTCTCTTCTGTATGCATGTATAAATCTACATGCTGTGTAAGACACTGACAGGAGACAGTGATGCAGCCTTTTTAGTAATTGAACATTTTCTTATAAAAATCAAGCATTTCTGAAAACGTTGCAGGTTTCCATGGGATCCAACTGGAACAGCAAAGAGAGCCTGAAGCCGTTTTCTTTTTTTTTTTCCCTTCCCAGTTTTCCTTAATGAATATAAAAGCTCTTTAGTTGTATATTTTTCAGCTTTTGTGTGGATTGTACACCCGTATTAGCTAGATTTGTTGTTACTGCATGATTTTTAGTATAATATTGTTTCTCCAAGAACATCCTGACCACAGTTAAAGTAGAGGCTAGTCTCTCTGCTCCAGTCCACTGGCAGCCATTAATAACAACAGCTGTGGTAAACTTCACTCTGGGTCTGATCCTTCAGAAGAAATCATGAGGGTCCAGCCAACCCTAGGATTTAGCTATAGTGCAACCATGCCACAGATTTTACAGTTAAAATACATTGAAAGTAGTGAAGACAGCTTTCTAGTCACTCAGTTTCTGACACTGCAGAATATCTCTGTATTGTATTAAGAAAAGAAGATCATTAGCGTTCTTTGTTCAGAAATTATGTCACTCTACTTGGTGGTCGCATTGAAATGCTTTTTCTGTAAGAGCGACCTCCACAGACTTCTGAACTGTCACTTCCATCCCTTATGATTATCTCTTGTGTTGCTTTGAATATTAATGGCACAAAGCCGTCCTTGTCTGCAGTGAGCACAATCCAAGAAGAGCCTACAAAAATTAAGGAAAAAAAGAAAATGAGTGTACTGCTCTGGTTATGTAAAATGTACAAGCACGTTTTAAAAAGTCAGCCAGCATGCGAGCAGAGCAGGCTTTCTTTTTGTGCACTAAAGCCTTATTACGCTAATGACATTAAGGTCTGACAATCCATGCTAAACACACCTTTGTGTAAATGCGAAGGGGGGCTAAAAGAAAGGTCTTGAAAGTATTGAGGCATTTTGTTCATATTTAAATTAAGTTGAAAAACAAGGTGCATCTTTGCTAGTTCTTTTAAACTATAAGTATCTCCATTTTCTGAAAGCTCAGGCAGCCTTTCCAGCCTGACTTTTGTTCTAGTGACATCTACTTCTGCTTATCCTTTTTGCTCATCTGCTCTACCCAAATGATGAAGAGATCATAAAAACTGAAAAAGTTGGCAAAGAAAATGTTTGTGCTGTATTTGTTCGAGAAGGAAGTAGGGGTCTCCATCTCCTTTACTGTCAAACCAAGATTGTTCAGTATGTTTTCAAATTTGTATAGCAAATGGAAGGAAGTTACACCTTGAAGATGATTTACAAAAGATACCATGATTTACAAGAGATGATTTACAAAAGTTGATATAATAAAATTTCTTGTCCTTTAATTATTTATCAAATCTTCTCATAAAGAAGAGAATGAACAAAATCTGAATGACATTTTTAATCCTTTTTTTTTTTTCTGGAAAAAAAAAAGAGGCGAGATTAAAAACCAAACATATCAAAATCATTCAGGTTCACTTTCTGTATTGCCTAGGGCCAGAAAATAAACCTACCTCCTCTTTGCTTTTTACTTCCCTTTGCAAATCAGCTTGACATTGAAGTTATGTGTACCATATATATGTTTTCTAGTTATTAACCTGTTTCCTTTTGGACTGGTTATTGCAGTTCTTATAGAAAATAGTGAATTCTCTGTTTGTCCTTTTTTTCAGTTTGACATTTTATGAAAAAGCAAAAAAATCTGTTGCAACTAAAAAGCATTGTGGGAGCCTTTGTATCACATGTTTTTTCTTAGAGTATATGATCCTGTCATTACTGACCAGGGGCATTAGCTGGGGTCTGAGGTAGAGGAAGCCCTGTTCTGTTCTGTTGTTGGTATTTTTAATTTTGGGAGATAAAACTGTGTTTTGAAAAGGAGTGTGAAAAATGGAAGTGTAGAAAATCCAGAAGAACCATGCTTAATGTTTGTCAGTCATAATGAAGCATGTTCTTGGACAAGGCAAATCTCCCCTCATACTATTAACAAAGCACTTTTCCAGGCTGCTACACTATTGCACGTTGTCATGTCACCTGTTACATCATAAGAAGATTGTAATTCCAAACCATGAATCTTTAATCTTCTACTCTTAATACTTTCTTTCTAATTCTGGACAGACTTCAGATTCCATAAGCAATAAGCCTGAAAGTGGAAATTCTGCTGTCTAAATCGATAGTTACATTGTTGGTCAAATTGATAAAGCATATTCTTTTATCAAACTCTTGGGACTTTTTATTTTCATCCATTGAAATGTTTGAAATTCTCTGTGTCATTGATAACACTTGCTTTGAAGCATATCCCACAAAATATTTCAATGATGGAAAAACCTTGTGCACAATTATTACGATGATGACCTGCTAAAAAGAGAGACTTCTGTGTGCTAATACCAGGGCACGATATGACAGGCTATATTTAGTACAGGTAATGATATTACAGTCCTGGGCTTAAAGTGCAAACGATGAGGCCAAGTTCGTTGCTAGCCTAACTCTGATGATCTTAATAGCCTTGCCATGGTTATGAATTTGGCCTACAGCTGTGAGCTTTTTTCCCCCAATACATTCAATTTTAAGTGTTTATTCATAGTAGAAAATGCCAGACTGTCATTGTAATACAAACACACTCTTCACTACGTCCCCTTTAATTATATAGTATTAAAGGATGGGAGTGATATTTTTAATCACATTTAATAATCATGCCTTGTGGCAAAGGAAAGATTTAGGAATATAAACCTGTACTGGTCAGAACTGAATAAAGAGCTACATAACTACTTCTGCCCCAAACCTGATAATTTTGCAGGATTTTGGTGAGTTTTAGAAAGATTCTTGTTTCTGTTGGTTTTTTTGCTGTTAACAAACAGACTTAATTTTAGAAGAGCTGAGCACCACATTGAACAGAAAGAGGGACACGTTAGGATGATTCTAGGACATTGTCTTTTTGATATCTCTGAAGTCTAATGCATGAAATTGAGGAGTGGTGTTCCGCCAATTAAATATTAAATATTCAACTATTCTACAGAGCTGAAAATGGTTTTCTCAGGCCCCTTATTTGTTATTTTCATACTGAATTCTTTTTTCATTATAGGCATTTGTTTCCAAAATCAAGAGCTGAAAGTACAGGCCAAAAAAGGTATCCTCCTTGCCCTGCAAAGTTGCATTGTGTTATTGCAGAAGCCTGCTGCGAAATAGCTCAGGCCTCAAGAGCAAGTAGAGTGTTTTCACACACGCCTCCACTGCACTGCACAGTCAAGAGAGATTGCTGACAAAAATATGAAACCTGCATAGCCTTATCTTCTGGAACAACTCTCAGAAACTGCTCAAAGCCAGGGGAAAAAGGAAATGGCCCAATGTGTCTTGGATAAAGGCAGGTCCCCTGGTGTGTGTTGTATTTGTATCCCCTTTTCTTCATTCTCGTGGTCTCATCAACAACAAGGAGATAAGCAGAATATGAATGGCAGCATGGTGCATATTTTACGTCTCTTTTTGCCACTGTCCTTGGTGCCAGCATCAGTAACACCCCAGGCCCGACTTCTTTTTCATTGATAAGCCTATTATATAGCAGTCTGGTATGTAACCATCGTTATTTAGAAAGCTATAGTTTACATTAGTACTTTCCTTTTCTTCTTAATTTCACCAACAGTTGAATTCATTTCTCATAAAGCAGAGTATACTGATTAAGCCAATATGTCTCAGCCTGTCAGAGGCTAAGACAAGGGGTAAGACAGAGAGTAATTTATGGATCTGTCAGTGTGGAAACCATGCAAGGAGATCATAATTATAGCTACTACTGTGTACTTTAAGATCATAATATACTTAGACTGTGATGAGAAAAGCCATCAGAAGCATTATAGAGAAATGGCTAAAAAATAACGGTATGTTTGTTGCTGAGAAGGTAGCATACAGGAACAGTCAGGGACAAGGTAATTCAGAGACCAGCCTGGGGCTAGGATTTCCCTAGCTGCTTCTGTCCTTACAAGTTAATCAGTGGTGGGTGGTAGAAATGTGATAGTGGCAAATTAGAACATTGAGCTTCATTGTTTGTCTTACATTAAAATAATCCCAAATGCTACATGATACATATATATATATCATATTCTGAGAAAGACTTTTTCTCCAGCCTACTCTGTATTGTCAGGTCTGGGACATGCTTGTAAAGATGGGCAAAGCAAAATGCCAAAAGGTCTCAAGGAAGCACTTCTATTTCCAGGTACTGATTATTTTCTCAGCCTTCCTCTGTAGAGGCATCTAACTTATTACTCTGGTGATAGGTAGTTCTGCAGTTACTCAGCATTTAAGTGATTTCAACAGACACTCTGCTGTGTTTCAGACAAAGAAAACACATACTTATCAAAAAAAGTTAGCTATCTCAGTTTACTGCAGTGTGGGGTAATTATTCTACCACGAATGCCTCTTTTATGCTAAAAATCTCAGGCGGAACCAGATACTAGAAATAAAAAGAACATACCGTGTTTCATTTCAATGACAGGCAGATCAAACAGCTGCTGGACTAAATTCAAATGGATCTTGCCATCACAGAGGAGAACATCTTTTGTTTCTTCAGTAACTGCTCCATTTGAAAAACTTTTCTTCAAATGCATACATGTAAAAGAAAGATCTTGTTAAAGGCTTATACATTGTGCCTGGGTTCTTTTAACCGTTCCTCTGCTCTTACTCCTTTCAGTTCTTTAGTCATTTTGCTTTTTCTTTGTCTGTCTTTGCTACAATTTATAGATGACACCATTAAGCAGTGCAATTCTAAGCACAATCTCATCTCATAGTCCCATGTGAAGAGGAATATGCATCTTTGCTTTTTGTTTTGTGTGCTTCTGCAGCGCAAAACTGCGTCAGCCCTGTATATATCATGTATTAGGTCATGTGTATATGTGTCCATTGGGCCCTTCTGCCTGAAGAGTCAATTCAGTGGAAGGGAATATATCATGCCTGGAATAAAGTTGTCCAAGATGCTACCAGAGCAAATGAGTACTGTGCTCAGTTTCAGTTGTATGCGTGGATGGTTTTGATAGTCATTGGTCAGCTAATCCACCCCAGTAAAATAACCTCAGTTCTGGCACAGAGAGAATTGCAGAGAGACTGGACATAGCACCAGTCTCTCTGAAAAGCTGTTGTAGCAAGGTAGCTTGGGAATCCCGTGACTTTCTGTGAGAGAGAGGGAATGTATGGACTTACAGTCCTGGAATTTGCTCTGGCATTTGCTAAAAGAACACTCCTGAATATAAAGGTGGCATATTCGTGCTTTACGAAGTTTGGCTGGCCTTGAGAATTGAAACTTTTGTGTTCTGTCATTCTGATTACTGCAAAGTGCAAGGGCCGCAAGATAGTTGAGCTAATATGGTTATGGAGTGGATATATATTTGCATTTACATTTTCCTATCTGCTATCGTTCGAAAGTCATTAAAAATTTTCCAGTGACTCAATGCTATTATAAAACATAGGTGAATTGGACATTTTTTTCTAAATAATCTTGCTATTCTTTGTCCTGTGAATTTAATTTTGTTCTTTTCTCTCCATACTTTCCACCTGTGTAGTTCCCATGGTTTATGGTGGGTTTTTTTTCTTTTGGCATCCCTTATGTTTGCAATACCCCCAGATTTAACATATTTGAACGAACCAGTCTATTTATCCCATTTCCTAGACTTTTCTGTTTTGTACATTCAGAAGGGATCCAAGTTAACATTTTAGAATGGGTTCAAAAATGTCATGTATCATACATAACTCCTATTCTAGTCCTACCCTGTCAGTGTCTACTTCATACCCTTGAATCTTTCTTGCTAATATGAAACTTACAGTTGAATGAATTCACAACTGCGTCTTCTATTTCTATGCATAGTAATCTAACCTTTGACTAAATAAATGTCTCTTTTAATGCTTGTCTTAATTTCTAATTGTGCTGTCTTCTGACTCAGTCGCTCTCTTGGTGAACAAGTGCTTTTTTGATATGTAACACTCTTTCTAACTCAATCATTTTCATTTTTCTGTATATAGTATGTATGCTGTCATGCAACCACATTGGATTCTGTAAATCAGAATGTCTACCAACTGTTGCAGAAGTATTTTTTCCCCACTCTGTCATAAACTGGCTATGCAGATAGTCCATGGCTGATGGTTATTTATTTATGTATTATGATAGATTGAAGATGTAAGGACTGTAAAAATATCTTTCTGTTAAAAACGTAAACTTTCCAACTTTCAGAGGTCTTCTCATCTCTTTCCCCATTCAAAACAGCCAGAAATTTTTTGCTGTGTAATTAAAAGGGAAATACCTAAGGAATGCATCAAAGTATCATTTTCTTAGTCATAAACCTATAGTAACTTTTTATTACAGCTGTAACTATATAACACAACTTCTTTGTAATTTTTAGGTCTCTTCAAATTATATAGTAATATATTCTATTGAACCTAAATACACTTAAAACTCAATGTATTGAATGTTCAGCAGTGAGCATGTGCTTTTCATTTACATTGCAGAGATGCTATTTGCCTGTACAGGTATTTGTGGAAAGCTTTTAATTGCTGCATATTGTGGATTAGCCCATCTAAGCACTACTTCGTTTTCCTGAATTCAGGTTGAAATAGCAGAGTTTATTCAAACTTGTACTTCAGTTAATGAATTACAGAAAAAGGTGGACTGTAAATGAGGCAGGCACATTGCCTTGACCCAAGTGGTTCATTTTTTTCATGTAGATATGCTTCAACTCAAGAATAATCAGAAAACAATCTAGCTCTGCCTCTGTTGACTTGAAATCAGCTGAATGGAAATGTATACTAAGGATGACTTTGTTCCAGTATGTTTCCTCCTTAGTCTTGCAAGTTGTTATTGGAACAGCCATTGGAAGTGGAAGACATTTTTGTACACAAAACTGTATGGCATCTATTTTTTATCCTAACCAGTTTTTCAAGTACAGACCTCAAAGCTTAAGTTTCAGAGTTGTTTGTCTTTCATCATTTGTGAGCATTCGTACTAGCTATTCTGTCTCTGTCATATACTTCTGTTTATAATGATAAACTTAATCATCTTTACATTCATTTTTGTCTGCTGGCAAATTCTGTCAGGTCAAGAATCTTTCTCTGTTTTAAGCTTCCAATTATTTAGCCTTTTTTGTTTAATGTTTAGTTTAAGTGATGATAACATCCCTTCTCTTTGAGGAATATGGTCACAGACATCATAGATTAACTGATTTAAACCCATGCCTTCTTGAGAAGTAGGTAACTGTTAGTATTCCCTTTTTGTAGATGATCAAACCATTACACAGGAAGATTAAGAGATTTACTCAAGGTCATGGAAGTAATTTCTGACAGAGTTAGAAATACAACTAAAATCTCACCTTAATACCTCCCATTTTCATGCCTTAACACAAAGAGAATTTTCTAGTCATATCTAGATTTAATCCACCGCTTCCCAAAATTTGTATCTGGTTTTGCTGTGTTGCTATGTATCCCCAACAGAAGCCAGAGAACTTGCAATTCTCAGATTAAAATCCCTTAATGTTAGTTGTTTTATCCTAAACCAAAGTTCATTGGAAGACTAAGAACATATTAGTCACAGAAGGAACAAATATATTTCCACATACATGAGTGGATATTTTCAGATTAATTTTCTTTAGCCAACTTCCTGTAGTATTTCAAGTCCAACTCTCCCTCAACAAAAATCCAACAGAAAGAAACCATCAATTCAAGAATTGTTTTCCTTCATCTGTGTCAGCCTGCCCCTTGATCAGATTTTATAGCCTATAAAGGGTCTTCTGGGCAGCAGCCAGCCCATCACAGCGTTGCCAAACTGTTTTTCAAAACTCATGTTTTGGAATGCACATATCACCAAGAAGAAAATAATTTACTAAGGCAAAAAGGGTTCCTGGATTAGATGTTTTACACCGTATGTCTGCATGAAAAATAAACATGTCTTTTAGCACTTTTTTAAACCCCACTGAGCAGTCAGATAGTTCTGCCTCTTGACCTTTTCCACTATTTATCTTGTATTTCCTAATGCACTGCTTACACTTGCATGGATGCTAAGATCATCTTTATGAACTTGAATTCAATGACTGATGAAACAGTGAGGTAAATGAGAATATGCTACCAATGAGAATTGTTTTTACTAACACTGGGCTAGTGATTGATTGCAGTCTGAACGTGTCTTTCTTGCACATGGATGTCTAGAAATATGAAATGTTTTCCAGATGAGACGTCACAGCTGTGTTGCCCAGTATTGCATTACTTACTGGATGTACCTCACTGACGTACCCGCAGACTGCCTTTGCTCTTTTCATAAATGTATCACATTTTGATTCACAGTCATCTTGTAGTCACTTAACACGTGCAAGCCTTTGTCATCCTTGGTTGTTTCCAGCTAAGAAATATTCAGTTTTTAGCAGAAATTCCTTCTATTAATCCTGGAATATATCACTATGCACTTCATATTAGTTCATTTCAATCCATTTTTTTAATTCTAGATGCTAAGATCATCAAATTACAGATGCGATATCCTGATCGTCTGTTGAACATACTACTGACTTTATGCCATGTGCAGATTTTATTAGCATATCTCATCAGATCATTAATGAAACTTTTAGATCAGCCTGAACATCAATCGTGAGAAAATCCACTAGTAAATTTCTTCCATTTTCTTTTATATTACTATAACCATTTACTAACTTCCTTCCAGCTAATTCCTTACCATGTTAAATTTCTTCTATTAATCCCTATTCTCTGCAGTTGAACAAATAATTTCCCCTGTGGCATGATTTCAAGTACTGTACTGAATTACAGGTATTTTAAATATTCTTCATATCCTTTGTGTTGATAATCTGTTCTTTTATAAAGGAAAGGTATGAGGTTAGTCAGTCACATCTCTCTGTTGTAAGATGAATGTTGCTGTAGTTGCCTAGAAATTGGTTTTCTTTTTCTTAAACCCTTGATTTCAGCTCTTAGTGTTGTGCTTCAGTGGTATTTTCAGTTTTGATACCTTAGTACCCATTAGTCAGCTTGCTTTTGCCTTGCCCCCACATTCACTGTGTGGGATGAGAAAAAACTAGTAAATTAAATAGATGTGGGCGTTCTGGCCCAGAAGACAATGAGAAGAGAGTTAGATGGCTAAGGAAGAGCACTGAAGAGGAATGAGAACTATGATTTTTGACATTCGAAGTACTGTGTCTCATTAAGCCTTGTGCAGCATTGCCACAGGTAGTATTAATGAGGTTTGGCCACCTGCACTGCTCCCCCTCCCTGTCGTGGTTTCTACTGTTGCTGTGATTCTTGTTTGATTTTTGATGGATCCTGATTTTATTTTAGTGGAGATCTTAATATCTTTCTTGCCCTTATGTGGGACATTCCAATTGCAACCCTAATTAACCTGTCAGAGAAGCATAAGCCTGTAAATGTTTACGTTGGAAGAAATCAGAGTTCTCAGGGGTGCTTAAATCCCAGTGCAGTTTGCATTTATAGTGCACATCAGCATTTCAGGTGATATGATGCTAGCATTTGTCTGCTCTTGGCTCCCTGTCAATAGTTCCGCAGCTACTGTTTCAGGTATATTGTCATCTAAGATACACCCTTTGTGCTCATGCTTGTGCTTCCATGATCTTTATGTTTTGAGTGTGTTTTTTTTTAACTCAGATCTTTACTTTCTTTGCACAGTACGAAAACTTGGATTTGTTTTTAACATTACGTATTCCTTTCCTGTTGCATCTGTGTATCCAACAAACAAATCATCTGCTCTAATAAAAGATATTGTGTCTCCTCTACAAACCCTGCTTGTCTGCCATTGATCAGTTTCAGAACATTGTTGTCAGAATGTGTTCTTAACAAATTCCTCAACCTTTGCTCAAAACGTTATCCATGCATTAATCACACCTTCTCTCGACTACTGCAGGTCTTTCTTTTACAGTCATCCTAAATCTCTTCCTTCTACACTTCAGGATGGCTGACTAGTTTCTTACTCCAGGGAGCAGTCATATCACCTTCCTCTTCCATCATTTTCATGACTTTCTCTCTATTGCTCAACCCGAGTCACATTGCCCTTTGGATTTCAGAAAGGTTCATGGTCTTATTACGGCTGATCGTTGCAGCCTGGTCTTTGCTCGTTTTACTGTGCCACCCTTATACCCCCCTACTTTATCTCTACTTCATGTATTTCTATCAGAAGAACTTTATTGCCATATGTTTGGACCCTTTCTATTAATCTCTCAGCTCTGTGTAAAAAAATGTTTATTTTATAGCTGACCTTGGCAATAAAGTTTCCAATAGTAAATTGTATGAAGATGCTATAAAAGTACAAATTGACTTGTATATAATTATTGGTGAGTGTTAAGAAAAGGAAATCATCGTGACTAATTGCTGAAAAGAATTTATTTCCTGTTTAATTATGCAATATATGCTCTCAGTGATATACACTTTTGACATAATACTGCTTGTGAGCAAGATGCAAGAATTTTAAGATATTCCTCAGATTAAGATGAATCTTATTCCTCCTGGAGAGGTTTGCCTAAATGCCATTAATTTCAAATCCAGATTGGCTTTATTTCCACTGTAATTAGCTTTTGAATGAGGCTAGTTTAAATATTCTGCAGCTGTTTCTTTTCTGGGGGAAAAGGATGTTAAAAGTATCTTTTTGCAAAATGAAACAGAAACAAATCTGTGACAGATCCTTATCTCTTCTTTTTTTTCTTTTTAAATAATATCCTTTTATTGCGTTTGCCTGTCTGCCCTCCCACACTATCCTGAATCACAAGTCTGTATGTGATGAAAGAGCAATAATATTTGCTTTTCAGGGTTGAATGATCAAGTCACCTCTGGTGGCTGAATGCTATTACACAAGTGATAGTGCAGTGACATTTCCAAAGTGTGAGTGATCATGTTTTTCTTTTATGGCTATGAGCTACAAAGAATATAAATGCTGGTAGTACTGCATGGATGTGACTTCAGAGGAGTTATAGGTAGGCTAGCACTAACAGAATAAACAAAGATTTTGAAGACTATTTAGTGAGCAGACATTATGAATTATTAAGTAATACACATTCTGGTTTATATTATGGTTTTCTAAGCAGACCTAGAAACATACATAAATGTCAATAATGCTTCTGCACAACAGTGTAATTGACCATAATTATTGCTACATTTTTATCTGCTATGTTTTAAACTTTTCTTTCATGTTTTTAATGCATAAATATGGTTATGCAGTACTGATCATGATATTTTATAGAACAATAGATTTCTCAATCAAGATTGAGCCTCTGCTGTGCTGGGGATTATACAAACACTTAAGAAGACATGCACTTGGCACAAAAAGCTGAAAGATAATGGCCATATTATTGACTGGACTGCAGTGTTCCTAAAGCTTAGAATGTTTTCCACAGGCTGATATTTATATCATAAGGCAATAAAGCTATTTCCTGCCTTTTTGCACTGTGAACACAGAGCCTGGCTGGAACCCACAGCCCAGCTGGTCTCTGAGCTCACAGAGTGCTAATCAACTCCTGAAGGAGGAACAAAGTTCAGATGTCTGAATCCAAACTAATCAAAACAACTGTTTTCTGAGAAAATTATTAGCTGCCTATGAAGCAAATATTTCCGTGTCTGTCTGGAGCCCTTTTTGCCATCAGTCTATTTTTCATTATTTTTTGGCATCATGCTGTGATCCTGTTAGGTTTCAGAAGAGGGGCTGAGCTATGCAAGGCATTAGCTGAGACTTACACAGAAAAGCTATGCGTGTTAGGAAGACATGAGGTGGCACTTTTTCTGAGTCACTATAATGCAGTACTGGCGGAGCTTTCTGCTGGTTCAATGTGAAACTAACCTGTTCATATAAATAAGAGTCTTCCTTTCTAAATGTAGTTAGTCTAGCAGTATTTTAGAAGCACTAATATTTTTTTTTGCTTCCAAAGAAAAAAACAAGATAATTAATTCTTGTTGCCTGTGCAAGTAAACATGCACAGTGACTTCAGATCTTAGATTAATGTTACATGTCACAGACAAAACTTCTCTTTAGAAAGGTTAATCCAATCGAATCCAAGAGATAGGGCTGCTTGCTAAATAAATAGGTTGATTTATGTTAAGAAATCAGAATTAATTTGCTGGAGAACAGAAGGGCTTTCTTCTTGGCAAATAAAATCCTAAATTATTTAAAAGAGACATGTTGCTTTTTTCACCAGAATTTGTATAACATATTCAAGTTAAATTGACTAATGCAGATTGAAAGCTTTGCTTTGATCCAGAGTACCTAACATACTAGAATCTGCTTAAATGCCAAGTAAACAATTGCTAAAAAGTAATGAATATGATTGAATTGAGTCACCATTCCCTTAATGAGCATTTAAGGAGGGGTACTTTGATGTCTGTATGGATTCCTTTAAGGTAAAAGGAAGTCAAATTTGTTTGAGAAGTACATACTTCAGCATCATCACAATGTAATGTATTACTTTGCCATAATGCTGCTTATGTTGCAGTAGATAAGAATGCATTTACAATTGGCATCTACATCCTGAAAGGGACCCCAGTTTTAGCAGCAATACCACTAGCATCAGCATGACCAAAAATATTATCAGTATAATGTTAGTTTTACTATGAATAACACTAAGAATAATAGCCAGAAATAATTACGCAACCTACCTTCCTTAGTTGAAATTCTTATTGAAGCCAGTACGAATTTTGCCAAAACAAGGATAGGATAGGAACATGATGATTTGACATTCATCTATTTATTTAATGAAATAATAATTACATATTGACAGATTTTTTTAGATTTTTTTTTTCTTCAGAAAATTTGGAGTGGTAATATGTTTTATAAATTGAGTTTGTCCAGCTCTGTGAAGATTAGTGATGAGAAATTAAAGTAGAAATAAGCCAACTTCATGTCGTGCCCATCTGAATTTTCCATAAACTGAGATTCAATACTTTGTTTCAGTCTTCATGAGAGTCTATCTTCAAACTTTGGATTTGACCTTGGGTTTGAATTGATTATGTTTCTGGTGGGCTATGGTACCACTGTACTTATAGGCTCATCCTTACACTAACATATAAACCTTTTGTACATTAACAACTGTTTGGCTCTGTTCTCTGTCTTTGATAGGTGCACGCAAAATCAGCTGGTATCCAACACAATTGTGCATAATCAAAGAACGAACAGACACAGATCTCCCATGTGAAGTATCCTTTAAGTTACCCACATCATCCTGAGTTATTGTTTCAGTGACAAATTATAATGCCATTTTAGATTAAGCTTGATACCAAACTCAGGTTACATTTCTCATGGGTTGATAAGATTAAACTGCATCCTCTTGATTTAAAGCTAAATAAATACAAGATTGTTTAAAAATTCAGTGTCCTATCACAATATTTTTAAGCTGACAAAAAAGTTACCTGGTAAGTGATATGAATGACAGGTGGTTCCTGTGAGCATGGATAGGCTAAAGATATCCTCCTCCCATTTTTAGCGAAGTCTGTTATTTCAGAAAGACTCAGTTGTAATTCATTGAAGCTGCCACAAAGTCTCTCTAAATTTCTAGATATGTGACTCATTCCTCTTTCACTTGGCAAATTGTTGGTTTTAGGAGAATTTGATGTTTCTTGGATCACATTGAACTGTACTTTAGGGGAAGTTGGTCTGCTGGAAAGCCTGGTAGGTGTTCCAAAACCAAGAAGAGACACTGAACGATTGGTAGGTTCAGCATCCAACATTTCCAAGGCCACCGAGGGGTCACCTGGGAGCCTTTTTTCATCCAGGTCACTCACACTTGATGAAGAGCTCTGCTCGTAACTAGGGCTCTTTACTTCTTCGATGAGTCTTCTCCTGCCACTAGGAGATTGAATAACTGTGCTTCTTGGTGTTAACAGCTCCCTGCTTTGAGGTTGGTCTTCTGTAGCAAGATTTTCAAAGAACTTTCTTTTTCCAGGTATATTAACAGAGGATTCAAAGTTATAAGACATATTCTGCTTAGTCTCAGGCAAGGCTGAAGGATCTTCTTCCAGCATCAATTGTTTGATCATCAGACGCATTACATACCTGTCTGAACTTGAAGATGGAATGAGACTAGGCTCAGGGAACTTTTGCTTGCCAATCAGAATCAATAGGAGTTTAGCTGTCAAAAAGCATAGGCCCTTTGGTCTTTCATTCTTTTCCAGCTGGATTTGTTGAATATGAGGCATGCAGGAAGAGGTTACTGAATACACCAAAACAATGTTAGAAGTATTAGAGGCTACTGCCACAATCTGAGCTCTAAGGTCAAAAGCCATTATATCAGGAACCAGAATACCTGGGATGGTGACTTTTCTGGTGGTGGTTACCTTCCTCTCAAAAGTCACCAAAATCATGTGAGAAGAATCTTGACCATTTGTTGCTGCAGAGTCTTTGCGTTTCAGAGTAATAAGAGGACCAGGATCAGACTGACGGTGGTTTGCAAGGATATGGGTTAAATCTGCAGGACCTGACGAAGAAGAAGCAACTGAATCAACACCAGATCTATCTGAATCTGTGGACTTTCTTCGCCGGTCCATGGAGTATTCCTCATCACCAAGCACCAGAGCAGACTGTGAGATTAAAGAACCAGTTTCTGTACCAGGTGGCATATCAAAAGCAATGCCCGCATTCAAACCACAGATATTATCTAAAGGAAGCTCAGTAGCTACAGCAATTTGGAAATCCACCGTGGCTTCTATAGCACAGATATAACCTCCCACATCAAAGACTGGGCAAAAGGAGCAGATATTTAGAGTTTTCTGAGCATCATCCCATATGTAGGAATGCAGGGCACTGCCTATAGCAACTACTAAACGATTACCATCCTTAGTCCAGCAGGCACAGTGGATAAGCCCACTGCTTTTGATATCTGCCTTAACTCTAGTATTGTCAGTACGAACAGCATGTAAGACTGAAGCATCTCTTTTTGTAAGCACAGCCAAGACCTCCTTCTTTGGATGCCAGACACAGCCCTGAGAAAGCAGTGGAAACGGCTCACCAACTTCACAGGTCTGAGAAATCAAGGGTTTGTTCTTCTCCGCAGTGCTGTAGCCCAGCTGCCAAACGCTAACATGCTTTTTGTGCTGAACAGCGAGCAGAGCTGGGGTGTCTATAGAGCAACATGGGCCCCAGTAAAGCCCATGAACATGTTCGAATTGACCAACAACACTTGAGTCTCCAAACTTCAGCTCTCCATTATGATAGTATAAAGCAGTCAGTATCACTTGCTTCCCATCTGTCCAGGCAATTCCATGCACAGGGTGGATGGCCTGATATAAAGCATTGAGGCCGGTCCTCAGCAGCTTTGCCTTTCCCAGCTCCATCTTTTTAAGCTTTCTGTCTACTGGTGGTTGTTCCAAACTAGAGAATCCATGGAATTTACTTGCAGATCACAGTGAGGAAAATTTTTTTCGCATCTCCTTCCCTTCCTTTCCAGAATCAAGCTGGTTTTTCTGCTAATAATCCAAGACCGTATATTGTGAACTCCTCCCCAGTAAGCCTGCAGCTGCTCCTCTAAGTATAAATCCATGTCAAAGCTGCTTTTGCTATGTCTTTTCCTGGGAGGAGTTATCATCTTCATGTGATGGCTAACAAGGTTTAACCAATTACTGTACGTTTTTGTAGAAGTCTATTTTTAACTCTTCACTGCTGGGAGTATATTTAAAAATAACACTCTAATACCTTGACCTTCAGTGAATGAAGGTCTTTGGTGAAGGCTGGGGAGAGATCACGCACTATTAAGCCTAAGTATTAAGCTACAGCCGGAAATAATGACCTGACACTTTTTCAGCCAGCCTTTGAAGGATAAAAGAAGGTTTAAACATACCTGAGGACTGTACAAGGCAGATTGCAGTCTCCGATGGACAGCGTCTTTCAAAGATACAAGATCCTAAGTGTCTATGAAAGGAAAGTAGAAAAGGGAAATCATACTCTGTTCTGTTAGTAGTCACAAGAGAATGAAGAAAGGTTAGATTTAAAAAAACCCAAAATATTTCAGAAACAAAGACAGCTGATTAGTGTTCATTTTACTGGGACAAATTTCCTAGCTACAAATATATATTGATTTCTTTCTTGGTCTTCCCAGCCACCTGTATCTAAGTACTGTTCCCTCATCATATAGCCAAAGTGCAAAGAGGAAGCCAAAGTTTTCCTGCTTCCCTAAACTCTGCAGTTTCTACAATATGTAACATAACATCATGCAAAGATCCTTGAGTTGACAAAGACACAACCAATAAACTCATGTAACACAGTGGGGCTGTGTGACAATACACCAGTTTGGTTCAGCTGTATTGTTTCAGGACCAGAGCTGGTTCAGATGGACTACCTTGGGGGTCTCTGTTCTTCCCTCCTCAGTGCATCCTTTTCTGGGCTTAGCTTGGACAGAGCTTGCATATTGCTGAACATAAATTGTCAGGGTGGGATTCATTGCTTAAATATAAGCAATCATTACTATTTTCAACACCCTAGGATATCTGAGACAGCCACACTGGGCTGGCAGACATGGCATAGGACTTACAGAAGAGTAGTGCCATCCTGGAGTGGCAGCTGGCGACAAAGAGATGATCCCTGGGTAGTCCCTAGACTGTCTAAGATGGCATTAGAAGCTTATGTACAGGTAACTGAATCCCATCCTCAGCATCTTTGTGTAGTTCTTGTTTTGCCAGCAGCTCCTTTCTGCTTTGATGTAACTTCTGTCGCTTGCTGTTTGCATTAAAAAAATAACGTGAATAAATTAGACCTGGGCAGAGGTTTACAAATTGTCAATATAATCATCATGGTTAAAGATGTAAGACTTAACTATACACGTTCTGCATCTTGGGCTGATTTATTCTTTATATATTTTTATAGTGCTACCTGAGAAAAACACACCTCTTGTTGAAGGCAGTTGGACCTCTGTTCTAAGAATTTTTTTAGTATCCTTTTTCCAGGTGTATTTACTGAGGATGGTGAGTACCACTAAAGAACTCCCAAATTTATGTAAAGTAATCATATCATATTCTCATTCACAGCTACTTAGTTTTTGTAGATTATTTCATGAAGATTACATTCAAAATCAAGACTTTTTAATCAAGACTTTTCATCAAGGACCAGTCAGCAGTGATGACTGGAATAGGTAAAAATTTAAGTGTTAGATACACAGGTTAGAAGATCCCTTTTTATGCAAGACTCCTAAAGTTTTGGTCCCTGTTTGTGCTTGCAGTGAAACCATGACTTTTAATGACTTGCTGACACAGATGCCCAGGCCATGCTTAAGATGCCACACTGCCATACCCGTTTCACTAGGAACTCTGACTATTCTGTACTTCCCCAAAGTGGTGGCAGGATTATTGTGTCATATATTAGTGGTAGCTTTTTACCCATAGTAGTTATAATGAATAGATTACATTAGAACACAATCCCAGCAGCTCCACAAATTTGCAGAGTCTGTATAAGATATTTTTGGTTTGCTTGAAAATAATGCTTCTTCGCTGCTTTGCTATCTTCTGGATATATTTTACTGAAACTGATAAAGCTATTCTTTAGCACAGCCATCTCATCTACATTCTGAATGATGCTTTAAATATCATAACAAAACTATGTTGCAGCTGGATTCTAGCAACCTAAAATGTGTTTTGGATGCAGAAGCTTCTGCCTCAATATGACTGAAATGCTCAGAAGATGTTTCACTAAGGATGATGTGTGTTCTGCCAGCTATGCAGACATCTTGAGGTCATGGACTGCTCGTGTGGAAGACTGGACTTTCTTTGCTGGTTTTTTTTCATTTCATCAGCTTTCATAGCATTCATCTGCTCTTCAGCAGTGTCTGTGACATTATCAGAGGGCAGTACAAGGCTGAATCTATGAGATTTGCCAGTAACAGAATCATCCTCAATTTTGGAATTAAGGATGTCTCACAAACACTGGGGTCGAAAAATATTTCTAGCAGAGCCACAGTGAGGTTTTTATATATCTCTGAAAGCATTAGGAAATAGGACTTTATCTGATGTACTTATGTTTATATCTAGTTAATTTGCTAAGATACTCAGATATAAAAATGACAACATCCACAAAGTTCTACTTCTTTGTCATCTAGGCATGGTGATGAGGTGGTAAGGTAGTGAGGCATGATATATTCCCAGCTGATTACTGCTTTGTCCAGTGTTAGGATCTTTTTTCGTCCAGACGCTAGCACCTTTAGTTCACTAGGGTAATTCCTGTTTCCTATCACATAACATCGTTACATCCTGTGGTAGAACTTTTCCAGAAAGCCTGAAGCCAATCAATAAAGGTGGTAGCAGATAAGGAGTTACATAGTTCATTGAAAGCAAAGGATGTTCAGAGGTCTCTGACTACAAGGAATGTTTGTGATACAACTTCAGTGAATGTGAGATCAGGCCCCCTGAGAAACCAGACTCGTGGTTTCACAAAACCTTTGATGAGTTTGCTGTGGCCTTTTTAAAAATCTCTAGGGCTCGGTGTTCCTTGAAATCTGCAGGGTTTGGACACACCACAAGGCCTATTCTGTAGCAATTGAGTTTGAAACTCAGGCTCCATTTGGGATAACATTTGGGGATCTCAAGGCAAATTTCCTCCCATGGTTCATTCTGGTTTTTTCAGTGGGAGAGAATAACGTGGGCAAGAAACTTTTGTGAGAATAGAATCATCTAGTACCTCCATAAACACCATATATGACAAAACTGATTTGAGATAAGATTACTTTTCAGAGTGTATCTTTAAAAACCTATGTAAATAATGGAAGACTTTTAAAATATACAAAAGGAAAAAAAATGTAAGTTATGCCATGATTCCAGAATTTAAACAAGTTATACTCGGGATCAAAGCAAATTCCAGATGCAGGCACAAGGTGAATGAATGAGACAATGAACTTTCATTTGGCACAGCCTTATTTTTTAAAAACAGGATAAAAATAGAGGGGAAAAAACAAGTTCACCTCATTCAGCTAGTGTATTTTTCCAGAAAAAAAAAAAAAAAAAAAATTTCTGTGTCACCTTAGCATGCACAGATCTATGCACACTCAAAATAAAGGATGGTAATTGAAAACTGTCCTGGCAATACTACAGTTTTCCTTTGAGACCCAAGAAAGTAACGCAGAGAGTAATCTTTTAGCAATCTGAGACACTCCAGTGAGTGACTACAGTCTTTACACTGATGCTGAGCTAGATTCTGATCCCATTAGCATCTGTGTGCTTCTGATTAACTTTGGTATAACTCAGATCAGAATGTCACCTGTGGTTTAAACAAGGTGTTTCAGCTGGTGGAACCTTGGCTGGCTCTGTCCTGCAGAGTGATTCCAGCCAGCCAGTCTCTGTTCCTTTGGAGGAGATGGTTGTTAGAAGTAGCATACAAAGTCCAAAACTGAACACCACCCACCGAGCTGCACATAGCTGTTAGTTAGTCGCCATGAGTTCCCATGGTTCATAATGAATGTTGGAAAATTAATCCAGCCCTCATCATTGCAGAGGTTGATCTACCCTTTTTTATAATACTGATTTTATATTGCTGTTTTCCCACATTGCTATACTTACTTTTCACCTGTCTTGGGAAATGGTGAATAAATTTTGTGTTCAGTATGGATAAGAGCTAATGAGTTCTGGGTTTTAAATATATTTATCTGTCTATTTCTTGTCCAGTGGGAGATAGGTATCTAAATATCTCTGTGGATCTGATTTCTGTGCCTTGCTGGAAAAGCTGAGATTCAGACTTATTTTCTCCTTTATTCATGGTAAAATAACTCTTTAAGGGCTAAATCTTGCTTCAAGTTAATTAAATTGATGTTAATATTCCTGGTGACTTCAGAGGAAGACAGATCCAGCTCAATATGTAATAAAAACGTAAGAGTAATATTTTTTCTAATACTAATTTAACTCAACTTTATACAATGTCTAATGCTTTGTGGTATTTTTACTCAAAAATATTTCTATTTAGAGCTACTCACCATGGTTTCACCACTTTAAGTTGATGTGTCATTTAGTTCAATACTTTCAAGAAGCTTGAGTAATGTATTTATTTTCCCACATTGACACTTCTTTGCCTCAAGATCTGATTTTAAAAAATAGTTATCTGTCACAAGCTAACTGGAACAGAATGTAAAAATGATGCATAGTTAATAAAGATACAAAATACGTAATCTGTCAGAGCAGATCTAGTGATCACACTATGTAAATCAGCATTCTTTTGACAGTGATATGTCTCTGCTGTTACTGCTCTCAGAATGGGATTTAACCCACTAGCTAGCATGTTTTTGTATGTATGTCACATAAAGTGGGAAAGATCTAATGGAAAATTGTATTTTTACATAAAACCATCTAAGAAAACTGTTAACAAGTTCGTTTAATTAAAAAAACTTATGCAAATTTTATGCAAATATGTAAAGGAAGGGCCCTGATCTTTTCTGTGCAGGCTATATTCAAACTAAGGAGACTTCAGCCAGGAAAGTCACAGCTTCTTTCTAAAACTATTTCTTTTATACTTGCAGTGCCATGGTCTTACACTTCTGGAGTGACTGCCTGGGCCACATGTAACAGGCTAGCTTGATCTGTCATCTGCTAAATAGAGGCATATAGAATGGGGACACAAATGATGGAGGAGACACTGCTAGAGTACAGACAAAAGTTTTGCAGCTTCTTGTAAAAGTTCTCAAATTCAGTAAACTCACTTCCACACTCAGTGATATGCTGCTAGATGGCAGCTTTCCAAATGTAGTAAGTATATGACTGACTGCAGCTAGTCCTCTGACATGTGACCTCCAATTCTCTGAAATCCCCCTGGATCTCAGGGAAGCCTTCAGAGGTGCTCCATCATATTGTTCCAACCTGAGCAATCCATCAGTCTTGCAGGAGTGTTGTCAACAGTCCTCTTTGTGGTTCTTGAAATTCACTCTCTTTTGTAATAGAAAGGCAAATATCATGCAATTCTAACAAAGCAGTCCAGCAAGTTTGGGGGAGTAGAGTTGGTGGAGCATCTGTTAGTCTCCCAAGCCTTCCCTTTTGTGGTTTAGAGTGAGACTTTTGCGGTTCGTTGGGATGGGGGGAAGAGAACCACATCTTTTCAGAAGGCCCAAGCAAGACCGGGCTCAATGTTTTTCTGGCTTTCACAATGCTAAAGCAAAATAGATGAGGAATTAGGAAGGAAAGCACATAAAGGGTGGTTATGCAAGCATGGTCACAGAGAATGAGACTAATTTCTCATTTAATTGTAGGGGTGGGATTCATCTCACAAATTAATATTTCTGTGTTGAGGTATATATGTATGGCTGCCTACATTAAAGTAGTACCCAAGCTCCCATTCAGCAACAGAGTTGAACTTCAGCTCTCTAACTTAAATCTGGACATACACACTATAGTTGTCTAAGTCAGACCCTGCTTACTGATTTGCTTATAAGTCAGTGGTGAGAAATAGATACTTTTAGGGCATGATTCATTCCATCCTAAAGTACCTAAAATAGATAAATGACTCTTGCTTTATGAGTCTAGCTGAAGTGCTCAGATAGGACATGGTTATGGACAGATGAATGCCAAGGAATGGTTGCATAGTCGTTACAGGCATGTCTGTTATAACTAGTACATTTATCAATGATCAGCCCACTGATAGCCCTTTCTAGAGCTACATGCTTCCTGCCTACATCCTTCCCACTGCTGAATGCCCTCTCTGTCTCAAACCACTATTTTGTGACTTAATATTCCCATATGTATATGCCAGCCTCTTGTGCTTGCTTTATAAAGCAATCAAGTTTTCGATGGTGTTCTTAAAAAGGAGTATCTCCTGAGCTTGAGCTGGGTTTGTGTGGAATAGAATCTTAGGGAAAGTGATAGAAACACCAGTACTTTATGAAAATTAGACTAGGCAGAAGAGTATGAAATGTTCTTTAGGAAACATTCCTGTCTTGGCAGAGAGGGAATGAATGATCTAATAGGTCTTTCCATCTGTAAGTCAACATTCAGCTTCCAAATTATGCCAGCCTTTTTCTTTCATAGGCAGTAAATATATTTGGTTTTGAAGACATCTCTTATTAGTACCTTCTTTTTTACATGATGAGGTAAATTTATACTTTTGAAGTGGTATTTTTATCATTTGCACCAAACACATCAGATAGCTTAGGAACTTCTTGCATGGCTAAACACTTTTTGCTACAGTGTGCATGCTTAGTTAGATCGCTCTCATTTGAAAGTCCATTGTGACTTGAAGAACAAAGGATAGTAATATTTTTAGCAGATATATATTTATCCCAGCTTAATAATTGGTAAAGGTCACTTAAGCTCTGTCTGCACTGGGAAAATAATTTATTATTGTAAAGGAACTCAGGACAGTATGACCTGGATATAACCCTGTATTGAAACTGTTTTAACAACACCTGTTTTGGAAAGTACAGTAGAAAGCAAATTTCATAAAGTATATCAAAATCGGCTGCTTTTGAATCATGTGGATTCTAGTATCTATTCAAGCAGTTAAACCATGGCTGAGAATATTGATTGAAAAAGATCATGGGGTCTCTCTCTGAATCTAATTTTGCTTGATGTATGGAGTGCGTATGATGATAACGCTTCTGATGGACAGGTTACATGAAGAGTTTTGCTGTTGCTGGCACTGGTAGAGCTGTTCTACTTCGGGGATGAAAAAAAACAAAAATACTGTCCTACTTCACTAGCAGGAAGGATTAGAAATTTTTCCACGTGAGGGTCCGTTTAAGCCTAAATATCTGTTCTCCAGGATTCAGCCACCTTGACTCCATAGATGCAAAACCCAGAACAGCTGACTCAGCCTTGCCTTTCTGTGAGAGTACTAAAGGCCAAATGCTGGGTCAACCCTGATGAAGAGCAGAATACCAGAAAGATTAGTGTTTGTCTTTGTCCTAGAGATGAATGTAAAAAGCCTGAGATTTTTAGTAGCTGTTGTCGATCTGTTGATGCTTACCTAGAGTTAAAGCTGTCCCTGGAGTGTCATGCAAAACAACCCCCAACTTTTTACAACCTTTCTGTACTGTCCTACTCATAGCTGTCCTGGTATGTGTACAGCCTGCCTGTCTGCCTGCGGATCTTTTAGTTGTAACTTCAGATCATTTTGGTCAGGATGTTCTAGAAACTCATTAAATGGTGTTATAATTACACATGCAGAATGAAGGAAAACAAATACAGCCTTAATTTTCTGAATCCATTACCCAGTTCCCTTGATTCATTTGTCTAGAGGATTGAGAATGCCAGTTAATTTCTTTTCCACAGTTACATTTTCCAAAATCATCAAAAGACTAATCAGAAGCTTGTAGCTAATATTTGCAGTTTGTTTGGTTTTCTCCTGTTGTTTGAACTGCTTCCAATATGTCTTGCCAGTGACATTTCTTCACCAAGCAGAATAAATACCAAAACTATAGAGAAAAGAGTTTTACTGGAGAAAGCAGCAAATGTGTTGCACTTTAAATACAAAGTTTCTCAAAGTCACTGACTTCCTTCTGTAACTTCCATGGCAAGGAAATGACAGAGCTAGAATAATTAGTTTACTGTTTATAGATGTGATTCCAGTACTGTTCTGTTCAGTTTGAAAGATAGTCTTACATTTTTTAATCCATTTTTTGCTATGAAAGATTGGATGGAAGACAAAATCTAATCCTCTTGGGCTGTCTGCTTATGATATTGTTATTATTGGAAATTTTATTTGTGAGACCACACTGCATGACCCTGAGTTTAGGCTCTGGGTCCCAAGGTGTTACATTTATTTATAATAAAAGAGGACCTCTGCCCCTGAATTGTTTGCAATCTAAATAGACAAGGCAGAATGATCATTCTCATTACATAAATGAAATACTGAGGCACAGAACAATTCAGAGCATATCTTCAGTTCAGCAAGCTGGCTTCAAAACAGTAGGCAGTGAACCAATATCAGTGCAGCAATCTGCATGCATGCTAATTAGCCTGGATGGATGCTGCAATTTCATATTTATATTGCATCTGAGATGCTAGCTAGTTTTCACACATACTGTTGTGCAGTGCCCAGTAGATCTATTAGCAATTTTGGAGCATTATGCATTGCAAACAGAACCAAAGTGATTTAGGGTCATGCAGTCAATTTCAGAACTGTGGTTAACCTCACTACCACTTCTTTATTTCCTTCTCTTCTTCATTCTGTAGGAAAAATATTACAGACTCATAAAGCAATTTAGGGGAAAGAATCTTTGGAGGCCATATGGTCCAACTGTTTGCTTGAAACAGGGCTGATTTAAAAGTTTGATCAGGTTCCTCAAGGCTTTGTTTGATAACTCATCTTGTGAAGACTTTTTTCCCTATATTTAGTCAGAATTTCCCTTGCTGTGACTTGTGACCATTGCTTCTTGTCCTTTTGTTGGGCATCTCTGAGAAGAGCGTGGCATCATCCTTTCCACCACCCATTAGGTAGTCATAGACAGCAACTGAGATCCTTCCGTAGCTTTGTCTTCTGCAGGCTGAACAAACCTAGGTCTCCAACCCTCTCCACACTCTCCAGCCACTAGCCACATTGAACTGGTTGAACTTGCTCCAGTATGTTCGTGTCTTTTCTTGTACTGGGCAGACAAAAGCTTGTGAGAGCGTGAGTCCATCCGAAGACATTAATCTAAACCAACGTTTTTTTGGAAGTGGTAAATTCATAGAATTATAGAATGGTTTGGGTTGGAAGGGACCTTAAAGGTCATCTAGTTCCAGCCCCCCTGCCATGGGCAGGGACACCTTCCACTAGACCAGGTTGCTCAAAGATCCAGCCTGGCCTTGAACACTTCCAGGGTTGGGGCATCCACAACTTCTCTGGGCAACCTGTTCCAGTGCCTCACCACCCTCACAGTGAAGAACACTTCTTCCTTACATGTAATCTAAATCTACCCTCTTCCAGTTTAAAGCCATCACCCCTTGGCCTATCACTACATGCCCTTGTAAAAAGTCCCTCTTCAGCTTTCTTGTTGGCCCCCTTCAGGTACTGGAAGGCTGCTATAAGGTCTCCCCGGAGCCTTCTCTTCTCTAGCTGAACAACCTCAACTCTCTCAGCCTAGCTTCGTAGGAGAATTGCTCCAGCCCTCTGATCATCTTCATGGCCCTCCTCTGGACCAGCTCCAACAGGTCCATGTTCTTCTCATGTTGGGGCCCCCAGAGCTGAACACAGTACTCCAGGTGGGGTCTCACGAGAGTGGAATAGAGGGGGAGAATCACCTCCCTTGATCTGCTGGTCATGCTTCTTCTGATGCAGCCCAGGATACGGTTGGCTTTCTGGGCTGCAAATGCGCATTGCCAGGTCATGTTGATCTTATATTAGACTAGCAGCTCATGGGCAGGTAGAAACATTATTTTAAATCGGAAACATTGTCCAGTAGCTGTTGTCAGGATCTCTGAAGAGTTCTGGTTCTCCTGCCAGTTAGATACATGGTATTTAGTAAACCATCAGACCTTTTAGCTAAGTGTTTTAATAGGTTTTAGTTACAAAATGAAGTGAAAGCATACTAAAGTGTTGTGGAACTTTGCATCTGAATCAGAACTTCCAGACAGGCTATTTTATAATAAATATCTTCTTCTACCTCCTTGGGCTGCTGTGAAGAATAATTAATGTTTGCATACTGCTTTGAGCATGCAGACTGTAATGACAGTACTAAGTTTTAATATTAAAACTATTAAATATTGGGATTCTGCAATAGTCTCCTTCCACTTCATAGAATCATAAGGTTTTATGATGTGTTTAAAAATAAAATTGCTGTGAGGAAGAACTGCCATTTAAATTTAAGATCAAATACTTCAAAAAGGATTATATGATATGCCTAAGAGTTCCCCCCAAGCTGCTTCTCTCTGCCTGCCCTCCTCCACATGCAGGCTGGTTTTCTACATTACAAATGAACCCATGTTTGTCTGTAACTAGAAAGCTTTGTGCAGGCAGCTGGTGCGACTTCCCAGCCTGCGTGGAGGGGGTTTAAGGATATCACTGAGCCGTTATATTGCATAATATGTGTATGTACTTGCATCGGAGCATATGTAAAATACTTCGCTATTATACTGTGAAAAAGTTAAGGAATATGACAAGTACTAATGGTGAAGGTTACAAAACATACTTTATGGGCAGGTTATTCCATAATTTTCCTCCTAAGGCCTTACACACGCACACACATGTGCGCACGTCTCTGAAGTACCAACTTTGACAAATGTTGGACTTGGTCAGCAGCTGATTTGCATTAATATGTCATTTGGTTTTAATATTGATGTAAAATATCTAGACACAGAACCCCACTGGAACAATCAAATACTGTGTACCCATTACTGCAATTCCAGAATGCCATCACCACTGATCTAACTACTAATGAATTTGGAGACATCTATGTCTGAGCTAGTTGTTTGGACTTTCCTTATATTCATTGCAAAGAAGTAGGCACTGCTAGGATGCAATTCTTTATGTCCTAATGGAGATCCCTAGATTTGGTTAGATGAATTGCTCCCTGAAAGTGCATTTTTCTCTGACTTGATTATAGAGGGAAGCAGAGTAATTAGCTCAAAAGTAGCTGACTACAGCTTAAGAAGCATAAAGGTTGGTAAGATGAATCCTACCCTTTTAGTCTTTGTTTTTCATTCTGGCACATGTCTTTATATTTACCTTTGATTCATAACACAAACTTTTTAAGCAAGCAAAATATGCCTTTTGTTGTTGTTGTTTGGACAATAACTGATGGTTTTCACTGAAAAATAAAACTTGTGCACCAAGCTGGTCTATTAGTACAACTGCTTTAATGAAAAGAAACTAGCAATACTGTATTTTTCATGTTGGATCATAAAGGCAGTATTTCTCAGCAGTGTCTGTCAAAGCTGTGCTTGATAATGTTTTCAACCAGCAACTTTCTCAGATATTTGCTTATTAATGAACTTTTCTTTGTACAGCACCTTGCACAGGAAAGTCATGGTATATGCCCAGAAAACTGTCACTACAGCATTACAAAGAAAGGATTTATTATCAGCCCAACCTTGCAATATCCAGAGTATAGCATTTTGAAAGAGCAATTACCAGGTACTTTTAAGTTGAAAGCTACCATAATTATCCACTGATTGAAAAGAGAACGAGAGTACCTAATCTGTAGAATCTGGGTATGTGTTCATAATATATAGGTTGAAACAGTGTTGTGCCCATCAAAAGGAATGAGTAAGGTGTTCCTGCGACTGTCTCTTGTGGCTGAAGGAAAATATAAAGAATGAGGGCAGTGGAGTATTCATACAAATGTCCTCGCTATTTTCATATTTTTGAATGCAGGAGGAGACACATGCCGTTGTAATGTTGTGTAGAAGTTTCACATGCACATGCATGGCGTGGCATGGCCACGTTTGTGTAATGCACACTATTGTAGTACTCCTGAGTAAATCAGGTAGGGAAGGTAAACAGTCCAAGGTACCAAATATTCCTTCTAGGTATTCTGGTATAAATTTGCAGGAACAAGGCAAAGGAGCTGCTCTGTACTTGCAGATGTTCAACTGGTAGCAAATTTGGCTCAAGAGTTCCCAGACCTGAATCTACATCCCCACCCCTTGAAGTGGGTGGAAAGCTCCTGTTGAGTGTGGTGAGCTTTGGGCCACTCAGAGTGACAGCCCCCTGTTACATGTTCCTCAAGGACTATTTCCTTTAGTTAGTTACGCTGTTAAAAGAATACCTTAAAAAAAAAGGTATATGAGAAGTAAACCTAGTCAAATTTGTCTTAAATTTGGTTTCTTTGTCTGTAGACTTGTTTTAGGGAGCTTTTTTGTGTTCAGGAACAGGCCTGAATCAGGCACCTGCGTTGGGATTATCTTTTCTGCTGCTTCCCACTTGTTCCTTGCCTGCTTTTTATCTACTTAGATGGGAAGCTCCACTGTGCGAGCAACAGCTCTTCTGTATGTCTGTGCAATGTTTGGTATGATATGAGTTATAACCTATTGCATTAAGGATAATAAGAATAATATATTTCCATTTTAGAGCCTAAAGAAGGCAAAGGTAACAATACGGTACCACTGTGTTTGACTCCCCTGCCTTACCTGTTTTGGATGAGGCTTCAAAGTGAGAATGGAAATGAGCAGCTGATGTGACCAAGACATTAATTTTTCACTCCTTCCCTCTCCCCCAGCACTTAAATTTAGATGTAGCTCAGACTGAAACTCTGTGTCTTGTTTTGGCAGGAATGCTGCAGAATGGAAAGAAGTTTGATTCCTCCAGAGACAGAAACAAGCCTTTCAGGTTCAAGATTGGCAGACAAGAAGTCATTAAAGGATTTGAAGAAGGTGTTACACAGGTACAAAGAAATGATTCTGGCTGAACTTCAAGCCAGCTGAAGGGTGTGGGAGCACAGCAATGTCTGGTGCAATGGTGACAAGACCAAGTGGAAATCACAGCATAGGATACAGAGTGGTTTTCTAAAAGCATGGTCCATTCGAGTACAGTATTTCCTGTAGTTCTCCTCCGTCCATCCAGGGACATCCCCTACTCAGGCAGCGTTCCACACGGTAGGTTTTTGGGAGGGGAGAGGTGAAGTCCCCGCCCCGGGTGCCAATGTGCCACATAAGCCCCATCCCTTTCCCATGGGCAGCTCCACAAATAGGCAACAGTGGCCTCTAAAATGTTCCAGATGGCAGCGGTTTATGGAGCGGCCTCTTTTCAGCTACTCCATAAACGTCCAAGCTGCTGGATTTGATGACATCCATGACTGAGCTGCAGATTTTGACCCTTACTGAATAAGGTACCAAACTGCACTGTTAAATTTTTATGACTTCAGGCTCCCAGCTACAAAACTTAACATTCACTGACCAACCCTACATTGAGAAAAAGGAAACTGCCTTCCATTAATTACAGTTTGAGTGCCAACACAGTAAAACCCTAGAAGAGCCGCACAATGCAATTCATTGCCAACTCTTGCTTTTTGTCTGCAGTGCTGTGAGGGCCCACTAAGCGAGGAGTGCGATCAGGCTGCTCAAGTGCAAGAGTGAATGAGATCAGGGTGCATACTCCTTGTGACTCCCCATTTCAGGCTCCTAGAGCTCAGTGTAGGAGGAAAATGCTCAAATATTATTATAGGAACAACTTCTTATGGTTAAATAGAGAGAAGGGAAGAATGCAAAATGAGAAACAATCCACTGAGGACTGATGTAATCATGCTTTTCTAGAAAGGTGGGGAGGGAAGAGAAAATGGTTTCCAGCCCTATGGAGAAAGCAATGCAAGCATTTCCTTCTCTCCAGCCAGAGAAATAGAAGTCCGTCTGAGTACCCACTTTCCTCTCAAGGATTTGAGTTGGACTCTTTATTATTTGCTTTGCAATAAGGCCTAAGAGGAGCTCAGGACCTCAGTGTGCTGTAGAAACCAGAAGCCGGTGCAGATAAAGCAGTGGCAACAAGCGCTGAGTGAATCAGTTTATCCCTTCCTTGACCACGCTCCCTGACTCCTGTCCCTTAATTAATAAGTGGCCAAAAGCCATTCCAGTAATCAGTGTGGCAACACGCTGCCCTCCTGCTCCTCCTAGTGGATCGCTGTTTGAACTCGAGCTTGTGCCCATCTGCTTCCACTCCAGGGTTTCGAGGGGTTTGGGGAGTGTTATTGACACAAGGCACTTGGAAAAAGGCAGTTCACTGTCTCGCATGTAGATTTTTCAGACCTTGGTTTAAGGACTGTCAGTTGTCAGCAGCATCTGCATTTCTCTGCTCAACTTCTGACAATTCAAGGTTGCCCCATGCCTAAAACCCGTGCATGACTTACTAGCTGTCTGGCTTGCAGGGACCCGTCAGAGCAGCAGACAGCCTGCCCCACGCAAATCCCTGCAGGGACTAGGGGAGCTCATCTGCCCCATGGTATGAATATTCTTGGAATGTGGAAAAGTTCATGTTCACATTTTTCTTCTACCTAAAGCGATCAAAACTCTAGCTTTGGCATATTTTATAGAACCTGAAAAAAATTTGACAGGAGATACCACGTAATCTGTAGTGCAGTGATGTGCCTGATCTTGGGAGAGAGGTCTGAGTTAAAATCACTGCTTTAAATCAGCGATTCTTTCTTGGCCAATGAATATTCAATCACCAGTGTATGATGCTCCACCCCAAAATACTCTGTTGGAAGAGCAGGGATTTGAATCTTGATAGCCCAAATCTCAGTGAGCACTCTTACCTCCAAAGCTAGTCTGGAGTGAGAGAAATCAGCGTTTCTGTCCATCCCAGGGGCAAAGGTTCTGCCAGAATAAGCAGCACCTGAGGTGAGATATCTGCCCTCTGGCTTGGGCTGAGTTTAAGGGAATAAGTACCTCTTTTCAGCAGGATTGCATTAGTGTTTGCTTTGCACCTGCCCAGCAGCAGATAGTTGGGTGCCTACAGCATTAGCGTTTGAGCAATGGTTTTGAAGTTGTCCCTGGGGGTGGCTGAAGAAGGAAAAATGTTGCTGAATGCTTTTCAGAAGCTGAACTTAACTGCATTTCGGCACTGATCTCTCATGAATACAAAGCTCCGGTCCTATCTGTTACTGAGAGCCTTTTCCTAACGCCCACTGATGGTGTTACATGTACCCTGCGCACCACAGAAGGAACTCACACCTCCTACAGCTGGCTCCTGTGTAGGCAGGATGGGTCAAACTGCGTTAAAAAGCCTTTGTGTGACTCCCAGACTGGTTCTGGCAATTTAAATAACTACTGTGAGAAGTCAGAGGAGTTGGGAGACCTATGTCTGAGCTGTTTGTGGCAGCTTCAGCTTGAAGCTGAAAGATGAATCCGATGGTCCCAACTCTCCTCAATTCTGTAAATCTGCCACACAGTGATTTGTTCTTTGTTTCCCTAATACTGTTTTTTTTCTTCTCTTTTCCTTTCTCCAACGTCCAAAACCTAGATGAGCTTAGGACAAAGAGCAAAGTTGACCTGCACACCTGAGATGGCCTATGGAGCCACAGGCCATCCTGGGGTCATCCCTCCCAATGCTACTCTCCTCTTTGACGTGGAGCTTCTCAGGTTAGAGTGAATCTTCTCGAGGGCGTTGGCTGGAGACATCTGTTAATAACCATCCGTTCTTTCTTGCCTTGCCGGCAGTGGGAGAAATCTTCACTGGAATCCCCATCTTCCCTGCTCAAGCTGTCCTGTCAATAGCACCTGCCGTTCAGTTTCTTACGCTTTCCTTCTCTTTTTTAACTTTGTGGTGTCTGTATTTGCCTTTTATTAGAAGCTTTGCTTTGGGAAAAATGTCTACCATTGTAACATTTTCAAGTTGTACATTTTATTTAACTTGCATGTGAGAAGAATTCACAGTGATGATTGAAAATATATATAAATATAAATATATATATATTCCTTATTGAAAAACCACTGCCTTACTGTACACTTAAACCAAGAAAAAAAAACCACAAAAGGTGCTCAAAAAAAAAAATCCAATGTACGTCTTGTACATGAACGGGCATTAGCCAAACAGAGTTACCTGCGCTGCCACTTTTCTCAACTTGTACGTTCTGCTTGCTGCTGTTTTAAAAAATACTGTCTCATTTAAGAATTAAAAGTATATATATAAAACAATAAAATCTTGATACTTTACAGTTTCTATTCCCTCTTTTTTTCCTCTGGCCACTGGAATTCTTTTTGGTGTGTAAGAAGTTCTTCAAACAATCATCAACCCATTTTTTGTTAATTATTTCCCTTCTTATATGAAATACACGTAACTCCACGCACTGCTTCTGTTACAGATGGCACAGTGGAAGATCTCTGCGGGACCAGAGGTACCAGGAACATGTGAGTAAGGGCTGCCGGGACAGAGAGGTTTCCTGACTCTCCATCTCCCCTGCCCTGCTGGTGGCCCTTCAACTCTGGCCAAAATTTGGCAGCTGAAGAAATGGGAAGTGATGCTTCTCAAAGACATGCAGTGCTGGTCCAGTTCTGTGCCTTTGTAACAGTAAAACTAGTGTAAAATTTTCTACTAGAGCTGAGAAAGGCTAGAGAAGAGCGGAATTATGCGCATCCACCTTACAAAACAAATCTGAACCATGGGATGATGTGGACACTGAACACACCGGGTTTTTTTAGGCTGCGTCTTCTGATGCTGTTCACGTAGCCTGCAAACTTACTTTGTGCGCTGGGCTCCTGGCACTCGAGGCTGACCAGTATTTATTTCATTTGACAGTTATATGAATTCACAAAATGCTGGTTTCTCCTCTGGAGATGGGAAGATGCATAGACTGTCATTTACCTGGTTTTAGGAGCAGGACCTTATCAGCAAAGCTGCCTCTTTGCTGTTGTTTTGCTTTGCCTAAAGTTGATTTCTCCCCTCTGCTTTAGAAAAAAAAGAGGATCGTTGGGTCACAGTGTTATTTTAATTTAACTTGGCTATAAACTATTTGCATAGTTTGCACTAATGGATTTTTTGGTGGAAGGATTTCAAGCAGGTGGTAAGCTATTACCTTGTGTGAGTCTGTGTAAGGAGAACACAACTACCACGAGCAGACAGACTGTAAAGCTGCGTAGGCATCTCCAGGTGCTACCTCCTGGAGACGAGAGAGAAAAGTAGCACAGAGAAGCAAGACTGGCAATCTGGCCGGTGAGTACGCTCACACTCTTCTTTCTCCAGATGTTCATTTTACCCACAAAGCTGCATTTGAGTTTAATTAATAAGTCCATAAACCCCATCTCTTACAGACTGTTATTCACCGAGGGTTGGTGGAGTAAAATTTTTTCCACTTCCCTCTCTGTAAAGAAATAAAAGGCCTTCCGGGATCCTTTTTTTTGGTGGAAATCAAGGATCACTGCAGCAGCAAGGTTACACATCCACATTTCACTAACAGTGCTTTTATTTAGGACAGGCTAATTTCCTGTTAATAAATAGAGAATTAGATCTGCCAGCGTGATGCCCACTAGCTCTCCCAAGTTCTTTATAAAGGCCCCGGCCTCCTTTGCCACTGCCCCGGCCTCTGTTGCTGGTCTTGATTTCAGCACTGGGTTACGGATCGCAGGTTGCGTTGCAGCAGTTGCAGACGTGAGCTCCTGTCGATATCTTGGTTAAACGTCACGTAGCCCTGTCGCGCCTGTCAAACACAGGTCCATTCAGCACACTGGTCTAAAGCTGCTCCTACTGATGGCCCCTTTTAAGTTAGTTTCTCGTTAAAAAAAAAAAAAAAAGAGAGAGAAAAACATAAATGTATCTGGTTTGGGACCTTTCCTGAGTGCCTCGAAAGTGAACAGCGAAGCGAAGGATCGGCTCGGCACACCTGGAACGGTCGCGTGTTCCCTCCATCGTCTCTTGGTCCTGCTGTGGGCAAGCTTCTGCTGCGTCTAAAGCAATAGGCAGGGCATTGCTCTGCCCTTCCCCTTCTGCTAGGTTTCTTACCAGTGACAAACGTGTTCCTGCTGGGCTTTAAGAACTGATCCTACTCAGTCTTATCGTCTCTATCTGCAGAGCTGCTGTGCACTTTCCTTTTGCCCTCAGCAGTACAACCCAGCCATTACCGAGTCTGTAAAATCCTTATTACAGCTGGCTGATGAAGCTCGCTCCTCATCACCCTTTCTCTGCAGAGACCTTTGTTGGAAGCAGAGATTATTACGTTTTTCATGCCAATTTCATTAAAAAAAAAAATCTGAAAGGAAAACTAATTGTGCTTTGTGATACTTAGGGAAATTAAGTCTTCAAGGAAATGTAATCTTCAGCTCTTTATTTGACTGCAAATGCGTTAATTTATTTAATTGTATCATCGATCAACACAGTACATATAATTATTACCACTATATAATGGATTGGAAAAAATTTACTGTCATTGCCTGTGTAATCAGATATGCTCTTGTTACTAATTTCTAAACAGCATCGATGGAAAAAAATGACCTTCCAGGCTTAATTTCATGCCCTACTTCCTGAAAAATTAAATGGGAAGTCAGTACACACAAAAACCAGCGCAGATGCAGAGTACGAGGCTGGTAACATCTGCCTTATTTGCTGCCCCCTCTGCCATTCATATAACTGAACTCATTTCCCTGTCCTTTGATATTACATTTCAAACAAAATCTTGAGCAGACCTCATCAAAACAGTCCTCTGGGCATTCGATTTCCATTCCCCCTGTCTTGCAGGTACAAATTATTATTTCATTTTACATGTGCAGGGACACTGAAAGCCCTGAACAGGCACTAGAAGAAAAAGTATGAAATGGAATATTTAATGAAAGGCAGCAGCTGAGCTCTCAGAGAAATCAAAAGCTGCTGATCTTGAGGATTCATTGAAGGAATTTTTATTAATCTTATTACCCTAAAGAATTGCTTTTTATATATGTTTTTCAAACAGCATCAAATCCTCATCAAAACAGACACTGTAGTGCAAGCACCATGCTCTCTGCTATTGACAGAAGCAATGTGGTATTTGCATATGATTTTAAACAAGTCTGGCAGCATGTGGCACCATTATTAGCACTTTGGTATTTTATTATCAGTATTTATTAATTAAAAGCATAAATCCAGCATGGTAACAAGCACCTCCAGTTCCTGTTACAGCGAGGGGCCTTCTAAACACCCAGCAACTGGTGTAACCAGCCCCAGTCACCCTAGTGTTTGGCACATGTGTGTATAGGTGACATATATGTATGTAAAAAAGGCCTATATGCATGAGGAGGGGCAGGGGGGAGCGGTTTGTAACCTTTAAAAAGCCATGGATGTTCACACAGAAGCAAGCCCTCCAATAAGATTTCATTTGTTTAAACATTTTTAAGGCAAGCTGGTTTTTGCCCGAGAAACTTGGGTTTGTATTAACCCGATGGGTAAGACCTGAAAACCGATCTGGGGCAGGAGGAGTAACCAACTGCTCACCCAAGAACAAGGACAGCAGGTCACAGCTGGCTTTGTGCCTAACGCGCCTGCGTCACAGCCGCACCCGACAGGAGAAGCAGTGCAGGGCTGGGCAAACTGGGAAAGCTGGCAATGGCATCACAGCAGTGCTTCACCTTTCTGTCCTTCGGCCCCAGCTGCTAACGAGCTCCAAGTCTCCCATGGCCTGTTCCTGACCTCAGGGACGGCTCATCAGGGCCTGCACGGCTTCTCGCTGCAAAAAGCGGCGTCAGTTTTACGGGAAGGACACAGGTATGGAAAAGCCGCAGCGTAAGGACAAGGCTTTTTACTGCCCACGCTAAAGGCAGCTCTCGCTCATGTCCCACATGCCTGCCTGCAACAGAAAGGGAGACCCGTCCCAGCGGGACGCTCCCTGGTCAGGCACAGGATGGGATTTCGAGCACTCGCCCAACGCCGAAATCACACCCGAGCCCTTTCAGCTGCCTCCTCCCTGCTCCTCAGGGGTGAAACAGCCATCCGGGAGCGTCACCGCCAGCCTGCCCGCTCCTCCCAGCTGAGGAACGAGCTCCACGGCAGATGGCAACTGCAAGGGACCGCCTCCCTTTTTGAGAGCTGGGCCTTGGGACCCGCAGCCGGGCATCCTCCCCGTCACTCGGGTGCTGAACATGCGTGAACATTCACGTACGTATGGGGACGGATGCTCTGCGAATTCTTACCTGTATCACAAACGTGCGGGTGACGAATGGCTTCCTTTCTAAAAGGAAAGGTTACATGCAGAAGTAGCACAGCATAAAGCAAGCCTGGATGAAATAAAGCAAAACTGTAGACGCACTTTTATTTTTTTACTACGTGGACACAAAACCAGCATGGTTCTTTTAAGTGACAGATTTCAACAAAAATCTAACAGTAAGAAAACGGAAACATTCCCTTATGATGGTATAACGCACTGAAAAAAACGGACTTAAATTACAAATCCTCAGGCAAAGTACATTTGTATCTGCCCATGTTCTGCATGGGCTGCAAATCATCTGGTCAGGGAGTTAAACATCACATCCAAGCAAATAAATCCTCCCCAGGCAAGATATTACCAACATTCACACAACTTCCAGCTGGTTCAGAACAGAGGCAGAGGTTACTCTTTTCCACCTCCAAAACATACTGGTTATGCATACTCCATATCACACTAATTTTTGTTCACAGGACATGAGTGCTGAAAAAAAGAGCCAAAAAACTTAAATGTTTTTCCTCCACCAGATACTACATCTAAAATTTATGTACATGAAATATATTACAGTTCAAACACACCGAGTAGAAAACAATCGCGCTACAGATATCTACAATTACCTCCATCATCTACCATCTTGTTTTGGTCAGGTGTTCTCTACTTAAAAGGCGTGTATTCCTGTTGCTCCTACTAACCTCAGCACAAACCTGGTACACATAATCAAGATCTTGTATACCATTAAGTCAGCCCTGCAGCAATGCACTATTACAGCAAAATTGTTTTACTGCAGCTCATCAGTTTTGTCTCAATTACTGGGAACAAGATATTTTGACTGAAGTCCTCTACGTAGTTGGATTCTTTTAAAAGGCCGTTCATTTTCTATAGTTTGTAAAAGAAACTTTGTTACAAACGTGGATTTGGGCTTGCTTTGTTTCTAGTAAGAAGCAGCCTAAGGATCACGTAATGGAGTTAGGCTCCTTCAAACATTCCTGGTGGGAGAAAGGCGCAATAATTTGTGTACAATACACAGGTGTGATAAGTATTAAACAATACTTATTTCTTTTTTAAAAAAGCACAAAAACCCCTGTGGCAGGGAGACGAGTTGCAACACTCTATTTTCGGGAAGTGGCAAGTGAAGTTTACCTCTGTGCAGGCAGCTCACACAGAGCCCCTTGAGCTCTTTGGCGTAACTGGCTGCCAGGCTTAAAATCTGCCCGGGAGTCTGGGCAGAACTTCGGGAGGCGTGAAGCGCTCCACCTGCTGGGTCCCAGCTCGAAAGGTCCTGCTGGAAACAGGGCTGCGGTTATGCAGCATTTGTCAGGTCACCCGTGCAACACAGAGGAGCCATGTCCATTTAGGGGGATTTAATCTTAAAGCAGATCTTCTGGTGTTCTACATTTATTTAATTCTAATGTGAAGACCTGAAGATTCAAATGACAGCTTATCAAATTTAAAAAAAAACTTATACTCATTGAGAATTCTATATTTAGTTCAAGAACTCAGCAGCAGAGCTTGAAAACAGTTGAACTTGATGGCAGAGCTTGAGAACAATTTTCCAAAAAGATCAGTTTATTTTGGTGGGTCTGTATTAATTCCGTATTTTTCCTTGAGAAGCTTAAGCTGTTCCTCTTTCTTCTTTGTGTCCATCTTTTGGAACGCCTGTAATTAGGAAAATGGAAGATATGAGAAGAAGAAAAAAAAAAAATCTCATCTGATGACATGTTATTTCCCAGGAACCACAACCAACATCACTGCAAACTACACCAACATCACACACAAACAGCGCTGCTTAATTCTCAACCTTGGAGACTGCCACGGTACCCTGGGTGCCATCAGTAACAGGCAGAACATCAAGAAGTAGGGACGTTTCACCTATAAATGAGATCTCACATCTTGCTGCAACTGTGCAGTTTCAAGGCCCCTGCTTCCTCCTCTCCAAAATACACTCACCAGAAACATGTTTTTCACACCCTTGGTCCAGAGGTCCTTTTCTTGAACACAAATCACCAAGTAAAGATGAAATCCTGACAAGTGATCCGATCGATTCCCTCTACCAGTTTGGATTTATTTCTTAAAAATATCCAAGCAACTGTCTTTTCAAACTGCGTTTTCTTTTGTGCTAGCTACATTCACAGGTAACTTAAAAAAACCCCCAAGCGTACGTACCCGGTTTGCATTATAGTACAAAACGACAAGGTATCTGTTGCACACATTGAATCCTGACAGGTGATCACAAGCGTTTTTGGCATCAAAGATGTCTTCATAGACCACGTAGGCTGTTCCTCTAGTTTCAGGAGTGTTTCCACTGCAGAGCGAGATCAGTTTTGATGTTAAACAAAATGAACAGGAAATAGTTCTGTTAGTCTTTAGCAGTGGCTGAGATTTGATTAACTAATGCAACTTCATTAAAAACCAATTTCTTGTTATTTTCTTGTAGATATTAAAATACCTCCCCCTGCTTTCCACACCCATCTCCAGGTACAGTTCAGAGTCAGAGACGACAGAAAATGTGACAGAGGCGTGTGCTGCATTGTGCTCTGTGGAAGCATTCTTAGAGGGAAAAAGGACGTGTGAGCAATCCAGCCTATGTAAGTGAGATTTAGGCTTATAGAGA
>JAVJGG010000017.1:22669122-22680843 GCA_035590195.1 Aviceda cuculoides
ATTGTTGCATGCAATAAACGGCATTCGCTTGATCATATTGATCGTCTCGCGTCTGTCCATTTCGAACTCCCGCAGTGCTCCTTAAGGGAAACTCACCTCTCCACCACAACTATCAGAGGCTGTTGCTGTCAAGGGTTGTCATATTTCTGGAAATACTTCAAGTTTTTATTACAGTGATTAGCTTGTTTTATTTAATATTACAAGACCGGGCTGCCAGTTAATGGCTGTCTGGTTCAGATGTCTCCCTAGAATGGAATACAGCTCTTGGCACCTCACAAAGTCAATTTAGGAGAGTCAAAACAGCCCTGCTAGTGCAAGGCCACTTCAGATGCACAGCCATCACCTATCGGACCATCAATTCCATTTCCTTTGCCCGAGGGACAGGAGGCATGTCTGGGCACATAATGCTAACTAGCCCAGAGAGATGGCAGAGTTTACAAATCCAAAAGATCTCAGCTAAAAGATAATTATAGTGAACTTAATAATCAGAAGAAGTCTGTCTAAGGTGCTTGCTTCTAAGAAGAGAACTCCCAAGGACAAATGACATCGCACAAATCCACACCGGGATGCATACAAAAATGAAGAGAAGAATGGGATAAAAACTGCATAAAGCACAAATGTCATTACAAAGGGAGTTCCACGTTACGCCTTGTCTCGTGACAATATTAGGATTTCTGTGGAAAACAACACAAATCAGTAGTTCTCAGCAATCGGCAGGGAGGCTGCCTGCAGTTAGTTCCCTGTTGGACGCATAGGCCAGCACGTCACTCCGACAGAAAGCTCCCCTGATATGTCATAATACTTTATATCCCACTGTCATGCTGTTCCAACCTACATGTTTTCAGAAACCTTAAATATTAGCTCTCCTTTATGCTTATGAGTGAAGAATTCCACCTGTTTAGCCAAACAGCAAGTTTACGCTGTCCCTTGTTCCTTTAGCCACTTCTCCAGTCACTTTTGTTGCCCTTCCCTGGACAAGGAGGATCTCACTAGCTACACGTTCCAACACAGCATCAGCAATACATCCCCCCATCCTTGTTTGTTTACTGAAAGCAATTCTATATGTAAAACTGACTTTATTCTATACTCTGAATAATCATTTTTAATCACTACGGCTCTGGAATGAGCACTTCTACTTGGGGTAGTAAAGTTCAGTCTGTTTAACTGTTTATGTATTTATGTCCTGCATAGTCAAAACAATGAAATGTATTGTGGATTAGTTACCCATCCCAGTATTAGAGCATGGAGAAATGGAGAGCGATATAAATGACAAGGATACATTCTGCTCTAATCCAATCAGTAACCTAGTCAAGAACTCAGAGATGCTGCAGGTTATTTTGCCACCATCCAGATAAAAGCAGTACAAAAAGACCCGTATCAAATATAAACTGCGTTTCCTTTCTATTTGTACATCTATTGACACGTGACTTAAAATGTTTTCTTTTTAAGTATTAAACACCAAGTTTTGTTCCCTCCCCTTCCTAAATATTTTTCGGAAGGGGAAAAAAAATCCTGTTGTATGAGTGTCAATCTCCAACCAGCCTTACTATGGTTCTTAAAAGCTCTCCCTGAATTCCAGCTTCAGCCAACTCTTTCCACAGGGAACTTAGCAGAACATAGTACTAACCAGATGAAATTGTGGTTTAATCCACAGCATTCAGACAGTACCCACGATAACAAGAAACATCAGAGCTCGGGTCTTCAGTATTTGAAGTAACTAAGAGAAGAACCTTAGATTTGCTGCAGACATATATAACCTCAGTGCATTTTAGAACACAACTACAGTCAGAGCACCATTATCCACGGCCTACGTGGCTCAGGGACAAGCTGTACCTGACACACAGGGAGTTGGTTTCTGCTATTTGTTTCTGGTCTACAGGTCTAGCAGCAACAGTATCATCTCTATTTTCCCATTAGTTAAGTTTCTAATACTCATTAAATATGAAAACTGGTTGTATTCAACTTTTGCCTTTCTTATTTTTACCTTTAAGTTAAGGTAAAATTTAAGATTTCCTTAAGAGAGCAAGTCATGTTTTTACCAACTTACCTTAAGTTCACATCAAATTCAAGGTTTTTCACCCTACCTACTGGCACTGTTGTTTTCTAACAAATTCACATGTAAGAAAAATATCATCACATCCACCTTTGGCACACAGGGATACTGCTAAAGTACGTTTAAACTTTTTCAGCTGCAAAAGCCAGTTGCTACCTACTGCAATAGGAATACTGACATATGACACATATACTAAAGCACATAAAATCCTCAACTCTTCAAGGAAAACTAAAATACTTACACTCTGATTTGTCGAATAGGCCCGTACTTCCCAAAAATATCATACATTTCCTCCGCTGTGATTTTATATGGCAGGTTCCTAATATAGAGGATCCGATTGACTTCTGGAGGCAGCCGGATCTGATAGAGAAACAACATACGGCATGTTAGGCCCAGAGCGCTCACTTCAAACCTTAAAAGCAGCAGCCTGCGTGCTAAATCTTGGGGCTAACACCACTGAGAGGGTCCGCGCGCTTCGCTGGTCCTTTTTTAACCCGCCACAGCCACAAATTTGACGTGCTCTTGTCAACCAAGAGCCCTGCCTGGAGAGGGACGGACTCCCTTGGCCTGGGACGCGGAAGGAGCCCAGACCGGGCGGACCGGAGGACACCTCCTCGCCTCGCCCCCCGCCAGGCTGCCCGGGAGGGGAGGGGGCAGGGGAGAACACTCACGTTGGCTCGCTTGGCCGCTTGCATCGCCATGGCGCCGGCCGGAGAGAGGGGGCTGCCGCCTGGGAGAGAAACACGGACAGGGAACGGGCCGCGGCCGCCGCTCGCCGCTCGCCTCAGCGGAGGCCCCGGATGCTATCCCAGCCTGCACCGCGCCGGCAACCACCGCCCGCCAGTCTCGCGGCCCCGCCGACAGCGAACGGGGGGGGAAATCACGTGACCCGCGCGACTACCGCGCCGTGAGGGGAAGGGGGCGGGCTCGCGGCCTGTGGGGCAGGCAGGGCGGGAAAGCGCGGGGCCCGCAGGGGGTCGGGCCTGGCCGTCTCCTCCTACATGGAGGGGCGCTGGCCGACATTTTGTTGACACGATCAAGACACGATGCCGTGGCTGCAGCGTGAACCTTTTATTAACCGTGTGCTGTAAGGCTTTGCTTTACCCCTCCGTTTTGGCTTCCTCCCACAGCAAATTGTTCCAGATTTGGAAGCAGGAAGGGCAGATTCTCTGCTTGTCAAGCACCCCTAACGATTCTGTGCCCCAAACAACTACAGCAGTAGGCCTTTCTTCAAGATGAAGCAGGCATTTCGATGACAATTTTGCCAATATTCTTGTTTTCTTCCATGATCCTGTGTGCCTCTGCAATCTCGTGCAGAGGGTAAACGCTGTCGAGAAATGGTTGGAGTTGAGGGGAGGTTCCTCCAGAAAAATACGGTAGTGCGTCTTCTGTGAAGGCTTTCACCAGGCGTTCCTTATACTGAAGAAAAAAAGCATTTTGACAATTATTTCCAATCACTTCATTCACAGAGGTACCTCTAAGCACTGCATCCAAAATGTGCACAGTTCTCGAGACACTTCCTGACATTTTTATAGTGAGATGGACATGCAAACATCTGGCAGGTGTAAATTACAAACAAGAAGAAAACTTGTAGATTTATATTTTAATTGAATTAAATTCTCCAAAACAAGTGGTACAAGCTCAGTGCAGAACCATCTAAACTCAAACTGGTAAAAGCTCTTGAGAATGTTATGTATTAGACCATGGGCGGGATGTATCCTAGGGCTCTGCACTACTTTTACTGCAATATCTGAGAATTTTCCACATAAAGTGATTTTTCCTTGGTAATTTCTGGGCATCCAAATGGTCTTGGTCTCTGCTTTGAAAAACGATCTACCGGAGGTTTTTCTTCTCCCCCCCCCCCCGCCCCCCCCGAGTTGCTCAAGCTGCCTGATCACTTGTTTTGTTTCTTCTTAGGCCAAATCTTTAAATTATGGCACTCATGAAGTACGTTAAGAAGTCCTGGGTATCATTCCTCTGATTAAGTAGTTCTAAAAGGGAAGCATTTGATAAAAAAAGGGAAATTGTAACTTAATTTTGCAATGTTTTCCAGAGTATGTAGTAACAGTTCAAGGTGGTGCTTTTTTGGTAATAATGTGTTAGATGCTGCTTTAACACTGGTATCAAAAGAAAGCTCTCAAAACTATCATCGATTTTAAGATCAAACTGTATACACTGTTCATAGCCATTACTTGCCTCCTTGTCTTGTGATCGTAACAGACTTGTATGGATGCTCGCTCTTTTGGAAAGCAGCCTTGCAAGGAAATCTCCATGTACTTCACCTCCGCTCAGTAGTCCATAAATAATCCACCGGCCATCAGTACTCAGACAGTTGAGATTCTTCTCCCAGTATGAGCCACCAACACAGTCTAAAATAAGATCTACTCCAGAACCTCGAGTAGAAACAGAAAAGATTTCAGCAATGTAGTCGAGCTGCATTAAAGGCAGGACAATTTCAGGAAAAAAAAAAAGCCTTGTTCTTTGTAGGTACAGAATCAATCTTGCAGTTATTTACATCTTTCTACCGAAATTAGGAATTGGTACAATGATTTCTAAGGAATTCTAGAATCAGGCACAAAAAAAGAATCATTATAGATATCCAGGTGCAGATTCTGTCATAAACCATCCCAAATGCTTAGAAAAGCTAAATTTTTCTAACAGTAAGAGAACTAAGTTTTGTTCCCATATTCAAACACTTACAAAGACAAGTGCAAGGATTTCATCCCACAGTTCCTTGTGGAGGCAACAATAACACAGGCATGATATTTATGCCCCAAATGAACACGAAGCCAACTAGAGTCCATGCAGAAAAGAGAGCACAGTCAAACTAAGGAAAGACACATTCCTGGGCTGAACAGGACGCTAGGTTGTGCTAACAGGGTCAGGACTGTCTGCTCCTTCACCCACTAAGGTGGCAGTTGGAGTTGAGTGTACACGTTAGGAGGTACACCCTCCTCCTCAACTGTAATAGTGTCTTTCACATAGAAGTTCTTACCTTGGGTGAATGCCAAGACCTTTTCACTAAAATCTTCATTCTTGTAATTGATCCCCACAGCTGCTCCCGCGTTTGTTGTTGCTTTCAGTTTCTCTTGAGTTCCTGCTGTCACGATGGGAATAGCTCTTGCCAGTCTCACCAGCTGAATGGCTGCCATACCAACTCCGCTAGCTCCAGCGTGGATCAGCACTGTTTCGCCCTTCTGTACTTTACCTGAAGGAGGGCATAAGGGAAATGGTTACCCTTTTGGCATCACCTTTGGATTAAAACACGATCAGGGTGTAAAATACTGAAGAGGAAGCTGAAAGAGATGCCCGTGAGTGGGCTTTGTTTACATCTTCATATCCTTCACAAAACAAATTCAGCACTAACACAGCTCACGGTGTACCGATAGGAACTCTGTTTCACCAGCTTCAGTGGAATGACTTTAGCTTGGCCCTGTCCAAGCCCTGTCTGGGCAACTGTGACCAAGCTGTTTAGGTGAGTGCAGTCAGCCTTTTCATACTGGGACCGTCTCCAGCCGCCAATAGAAAACACTCAGAGGATGTTAATACTGAGAAACCAGGCACTCAACAATGGAGAAACATAAGAAGTGCTGGTTAACATTGAAGACCAGTGCTACCTATCATTTTACCATCTACCAGTTGCCCTAACACATTTGTTTGTGTTCCACTGATTGCTACTGGAAGTGAGGCACTGAGTAGTCCTGGAGACATGGTCCTAATTGACCACAGACCCCCAGGAAGCAACACTGCTTGAAGTGAGTCTGCATTTCGGGTAGTGAGGAAAGTTGCTTGTTTGTAACTCCTGTTCTTTAGTGGAGCTTTTAGATGCTACTGCTGAAGAGGGCAGAAGAAGGATATTTGTCAATGAGGAAAACCCTGGCAAGTGCTACTGTTAGTGCCTCCATAGCATGTTTTCAAAACAAAGAGTGTGAACTTATGTCTGTTTTAAATCAGCTCAGAGGAGATTTTACCAACAATTAATGTCTCTGTGAAACAAGGTACAAGAAGATATTGTCTACTGTAGATCCACAGGCAATTAGTGAGAAAGTTCATGATACGGTCATGTGGCAAGTCAAATTTTTAGAAGTAAGATGCGTTTTCAGTTATTTGGAGAACATGTAAATTATTTCAGGGTTTAGGCTTAATGGAAATTGCCATTCAAGCTGAGAAATGTAGACAAAAAGAAAAACCGACCATCTTTCCATATCCTTCCTTGTAAATATGCCATCAGCAGAGTAAGTTGTGACTGGGGAGATGTGGTCAAGAGTCCAGGATTTGGGTCTGGCATACTGGATTCTGACCCATGTGAATGAGGTGACAGAGAAAAGGTTCTTCAAAGGCAAACAGCATTCAGATGTAGACAACGAAGAGGTTTCATAACAGAAAGGAAAACACGCTGTTTCGGTGGGATAGATTTGCAAATACACCTCTCACCTACAAAATGCAGCAGCTGAAAGGCCGTTAACCAGGCTTCGGGAATGGCTGCAGCCTGAATAAAAGTCATATCATTGGGAATTGGCATCAAGTAGCCTTCGGGTACTGTAACGTATTCTGCCTGGCCACCTCCGGAGAGCAGAGCCATCACTGCGTCGCCAATCTTCCACTGCCCTTTGCAGCCAGGTCCAAGCCCAGCCACGCTCCCAGCTGCTTCTAAGCCTAAAATATCACTTGCTCCTTTTGGGGGAGGGTACTTCCCTCTCCTCTAAAATAAAAGAAGAGAGAGGGCAAGGAAGGAAAAGCCACACATCAATGAGTGCAATGACCTGTGATATTTTGTTCACGTGCCTCCAACCTAAATTCCTATTTATTTAATCCCGGTTTTGCACTGTGCAAATGTTCCAGTAATTTGATGATCTTCTATCCTCTGGCAATACCTCTTGTTTCCTAAGTATGTTTTATTCTTAAAACTCTGTGTGCAAATTCAATTTGTTGCGAGTCCCCTTTGTCCAGGCCACTCCATGCTGGGGAGGTATTATGGTCTTCAGTTGCAAAGCATGGCTTTCAGCTCAGATTAAAGCAGCTCAGACTTAATTTGAATGTGACTTTCCCACGCTGTAACTGAGCCAGTGAAACATTTCGTGTTCATCTCAAATTCCCAGAGAATGGTCTAAGCATCTAGAAAGACCAGAGCTTTGGTTTTACATCTTTTCTTGAAAGGCAGCTGCCTTTCCATGCCACCCCAGCATTGCAGTGACCCATTTATCTGCTGATTAAAAAACATTTATCTGCTGAATCAACAGACATCTCTTCTTTCAGCCCTATGAACGTTCCCTCTGAAGTCTCCACCCAAACACTCACCAGGCCCAACCTCTTAACTCTTCAGTTTTGTCAAGACTTCAGGTAGGGGGGCTTGAAAATTTGGTATAGTTTTCCGGTGCATAAATCTGCTTAACATACACATACCTGGAGTAAATCAGCCCTATTCAGAGCGCTGGCAGAGACCTTCAGAAGAACTTCTCCTTCTCCTGGGTGTGGTTTCATCACTTCTTTCACATAGAGATTTTCTGGGCCTCCTGGGCAATCAAAGTAGGCTGCCAACATTTTCTCTAAAAAAAAAACCAAACAGCAAAACCAAAAAACCTGGCATGAATGCAGGCACTTACATGCAGCTGGAAAATCTCGTTAATCAGTAACCACAGCTCCACAGACTCCACTCTGCAGACAGACAATGCAAACTGTGATACAGGTCAAAGGTAGAAGAGGGAAGGGCTGCCCGAGAAAGTGGAGAAGTTATAATGCAATTAAATACATTAACATTGGGACGCAACATACCGTTGCAAAAGCCATCTGACAAACTATGAAGATCACTTTGCATTGTCATAGGTCTTAACCCTGCACAGAGCTGTGAGTGGATCCAGCAGCCCTGACCATCCACCCACCTTAACTGTAAAATGAACACACAAATGAAAATAACATCCTTTGCTCTCGACTTCCTGCATGATCAGGGCCCCAGTGTTCAACTGACTAAAGGACATAGGCCCTTAAAATAGTAGATGCAAATAGGCTTTTAAAACCCTCAGCAGAAAGAGCCTTTATTTGACACATCTAAAATCACGTAAGTGCTGCTTTATGATTCAGCCCATGGATGACAACTTGAAGATACACAAAGGCACAATGGTGACCTAGTGCAAATGAAAGATAACAAATGGTTTTAAAAATTCCTATTTATTTCCCTTGCCTCAGCAGGTGATTCCTATGTGCCTGATTTGCTCTGGTAGAGGGTCCCACTGCTGCAGGAGTCTTTCAAGTAACTCCTCAGACACAGTTCCTTGCTTTTGGCACCAGCAGTTGTTGAGATGGGCCGAGATGTCAAGCCTCCTCCCGCTTGGCAAAATCAAATCTGGAGCAGTCTTCCCTCTGCCCCCTGGGTGCTGGGTGGAAGGAGATGAGAAGAAGAAAGAATTGTAACAGGAATGACTGTTACTTCCCAAGAGCTGGTATTATACTCAACACAGCATAGGACTGCCAACCACAGATGTGCACAGGGTGGGCTGCAAGCCAGAGCCTCTTCAAGGAAACAGCCTTGTGTGATAGACCACCATGTCCTCTGTAAAAATCACTTGTGTTATGGTATCTGCACAGGAAAAGCTAAGTGCATACTTAATTATTTGTGGTAAGACTGCAAATGCAGAATGATAAACACCTTGAAACCCCAGGAATGTAAATCCCCACGGGGTGGTGCTCTATGGCTGTTTTACAGTGAATAAACACTTCCAAGTGTAACTCAAAGGCTTTTCTTCCAGAGGCTGGTGGTCTATTTGTTGTTTTCAGCTGAACCATTTAATCCAGCCCAACAAAATTTGTCTGTATTAGCACAAAAATTTAATGGGAATCTCACCTAGAAACCACCCTGTAACAGATGCTTCTGCTCTCTTAACTGTGTCCAAGTTTAGTCAATTAAAAATAAGATGCAAAAGAAGCTTTTGTCTCTCTTCCAACACAGTTTACTAACCTGCATTTTTATAAATGCTTGTCTTTGTTGCTAGAAGCAGACCCACAAAAATAAATTAAAAAAATACAGTGAGGATCTGAATATCTACGTTGCTTTCAAAGGCACCGAAAACCGCAGGAATTGAAAACCAATTTTCCAACGAAGTGCAACAACTTCAAACTGTCAGATCTGCCAGCACTGGCCCAAACCAACAATTTAAAGAAGCTATGTGCTTTCTGAGCACAATTTGTGACCCACCTTTTTTTCTGTAAAGAAGGGAGGACGTTCTCTGCACCAGGAACGAACCCAGCCTCTCCTTGGGAACAGTCTGATCCCAGTTCCTCCTTTCCCAGCTCTGCCCTCGCTATCAGCCATTCCCCAGCAAGTCAAGGGGTGGAACAGAATGAGGTTGTGCTTTACTTTGGAGGGACGGACATGAGCACAGTCAGAAATATTAGTACATCTCACCATTATTTCTGCCCAGGGACCTGGTTTATTCCACGGATTGAGGCAGAAATCTACTTTCCCCTTTGGCACTGAGGTAGAGATCTGCTGCTCTCCCCCAGCACACAGGGAGGTTTGGTCTAATGCCTCTGCTGCGCCGATCTGCCGGATACGTGCTTATTTACATGTTCTCGGGCAGAGCACCGAACCGCTGCTTTCACTTCTGAACTCTGAGTAGTGCAGATGAGATTTACTGAAGTTGCATTAAGGGCATGTGAGCTGTGACAGTCCTTATGCTATACATCCACCTGAGGAGGCTTTATTGTGCTCTTGCTCCCATGAGATGTCAATGTTCAAAGTTTACTGGTTCATGTCCGTCAGCCCGCTGCATTTCTACCTGATGTTTTAGCTGCCTGATCGCACCTCTTTGTTGAGCTTTGCTGTCTCCCCAAGAGGGAGAAGGATCAGATCATGCCTTTCTCCATGTCCTAGTCGATAGCTCTTGAGTATTTGAGAGTTGTCAGGGAATAAAACTGGTACTTCCGAGTACTTAAAAATTATAAATCATATGTCTGTCCATGTGTGGGACTCTTCTGTGGATTTTTTTCCTATTGATTTTGAGGGTTTGGGATTCAGGCTTTTAAACTTTTCTTTGAAACTAATTTAGAATCACATATAGCTAAAAATTCTTTTGTTCTCACATGACTCAAAGAGTTAACAATTTGTTTCTGCAGATAAAAAGATCATGGAGTCTGGTCTTCTTGAGACTGCTCTTTACCTGGTGGTGTAGGCAGACCTTCAGCTGTCCCCTGTGCAGTAATGAGTTCACTCAAATGTGGATTCTTTGATGTCTTACAGTACACACAGTCTGATTCAAGCCTGGTAGTGATGTTGTCCCTCCTCCCCAGTCCTCACAGAACTTTGCAATCCACTACAATTTAAAATAACTTTCTACAGCAGTCAGTTACAATGCAAATGGACATGTTAAAAACATGTTTTATTTGTAATACTGAAAGATGTACAGGACAATCTGAAAATACGTTAATGTAACAATTTCCTTTGTCGCTTGGGTCTGTGATGCTACGCATGGCTTTAGTGCTGTGAGAGAAGTTTCTTTGCTTAGGGAGATTAATAATTTTCTTATCTGGAAGCAGGCTAAAAGACAACATTAGAAAGATTAAGCAGAGCATCTTAAACCAAATCCTGAAGACATTACTTTCAATTCAGTTAAGAATCTTAGATGATAGACGCATAGGATAGTCCTCTTATGAGCAATCAGCCCTCAAGCGTTCTTGAAAAAACAGAAGGAAACTCAGCAGTTGGAATGCTGTAAAGCAGTAGTTTCTTGCTTAAACTGGATAGTGCTTCAAACTTTTACACTTTATTTCCTCACGAGCAGTCCTTCGGAGGTTGATGAAGTTCAAGATTTCTACTCATTCAGCTACCTTTTTCTCTAAAGTAGTCCGCTATGATACAAGGAAATAAATTAAAAAAATTGAAAAATCAACAATGATAAAAATCATATACAGGATTGCTTTAATGGAGACGCTTTTTTTCAAGTTCAAATTCACCTCAGGCTATACTGTACTCTAAAGAAGACAGCTGTATTTCTAGCTGAAAATTAAAAAAACTAGTACCTATATTTGTGAGGTATTCTCTGTTTTAAAGAATAAACACTGAACACTTTAAATCATTTTTAGAAATCTCTTGTAACATGCTGAGAAAAGCTACTTTGTTTTCTTTGTGCAAGGAAATCATCCAGAACAGCAACAATAAACCCCAGAAAATACACATTGTCAAAACTGCTGCAAATCTGGCACTGGAAACAGTCCTTAGGCTTTAGTCCGGAACGGTGGCCGCTTATGGACAATGTGACTGTTTGCAAGACCAAATAACTTGTTTGCAAATGGTTACAGGATTTTGCAAGTGTTGACATTTTTTTGCAGTCTCTCAACTTTACAATTTCTGCCTTCCTCCCATGGCAGCAAAGAAGCTGGTATCAGCTGTGGTATGGCTCCTGAACCTATTACTGAGGCAGCTGGACAGACCTGGGGCTAAACAACACAATGACACCTTTTGGAACTGCTTGAGCTCCCTTTGTAGTACTGTAGGAAAAGACTAGGATAGAGCTAGTCTAAGTTAGCTTAAAATATAAGGCCTAATGTCGTGGTTTAACCCCAGCCAGCGAGTAAGCACCACGCAGCCGCTCACTCACTCCCCGCCCCCCCCACAGGGATGGAGGAGGAAATCAGGAAAAGAAGTAAAACTGGTGGGTTGAGATAAGAACAGTTTA
>JAVJGG010000017.1:22680943-22697194 GCA_035590195.1 Aviceda cuculoides
GAAAAGTCCTTGATTTTAGACTAAACACTACTGAGCAACAACTGAAAACATCAGTGTGTTATCAACATTCTTCGCATGCTGAACTCAAAACACAGCACTGTACCAGCTACTAGGAAGACAATTAACTCTGTCCCAGCTGAAACCAGGACACCTAATGCTTAGATTTTTAAAGTCTTATTAATGCTGCCCTAGATGGAAACAATCCCTTGAAAACACTCTGTACCTGGAAGGACCATTCTGGTTTGGTAGTATTTCATACCTGTCTTGACTCAGTGATTAAAAACTCCTGTTAATGCTACCAGGGTGGGAAATCTGTCTGTTCCTCAGGTCATAGCCCAGTACATAAATGTCCCCCAAAATTCATATCATTTGAAGTTAATGTGCTGGCCATGCATGTCAGTGACAAAGATCTTTAATACCTATCCCTAACAGAGCCATCACAGCTGCTAATTATGACAAGGATGAGGCAGAATCATGTCTGGAGCACAAGAAAATTGAGGCTCTCTAGGCAGTGCAGTGCTGGTACAATCGTTTTGTGCTCAACTTGCTATGACACACTGACAAAAACAATGGCCAAGAACTAGAGAAAGCAGAACGTAACGTAAAGCAGCCTGAGGTTGCTCTGATAGTTGAGGCCGAAATGAACATAGGAAAGATCCGAAACCCATGGGCAATCCAATTCCCTCTTCTCCTGGCCTGTCTGCAGTGAGATGCATTTTGGTTAAACACAATGCAGGGGCTCTGAAGTGTGAAGAAGTGGAGAGGCTGCAGTGGAGGCCAGTCTCTGCCAGCCTGGCACCAAGCACAGACCCACCAGCCAAGGACCAGACTGCTGAAGGTTCTGAAGGTCCAGCAGGTAAGATTGTTCTAAAACCTGCATTATAGTCTCTACAAAGCCTGTTCTTGATCATAGCTTTTTGAATTGTAAAAGCCTTTTGAAAAAGGTTTGATGAAGGATTTGTTACTAAGAGTCTTGTAGCTCATTCCAGATGAAACAGCTTATGGCCCAAAACACAAAAATTCATTCTACTTACTTTTAGGCACCTAAATGAGGAACAAAAGCTAGGAGCACAACGGGCCTACAATTTTATTCCTTTTCAGTGAAAGGAGATGGGCTTATCCATAGATGAAACTGAGTCTTATTGCTCTACAAAATATTCCTTAGAAATATCCTTGAAATTCCTTCAAAATTCCTTACAATTACCCCTACTGTGAAAATCAAGGCTATTTTGGAAATCTGCTCTTCTGCATTTTATCCATTTGGATTATGTGATAAAATGATTGTATCCTCGATATGGAGTCATCCATATATTACATCAATAAGATGTGTAACTCTGTTATTTATCCCCCAGACAAAAGTTAACAAAGAGTGGTTAATCCTTGTCAGCACCTCCACACAAAGGGAAAGCTACATTTGAGATGCAACTGGGGTTCTGCAGCTGCTCTGCGAAGGGCTGGGGTTTGCAATATTCCTGAATGGGGAACAAAGAGCTAGATGTTAACACTAAGTCTCTAAAACACTGAGCCCAAGAGAGAGGAACTTAAGAGGACTCATGCAAAGGGAGCTTGAGTAGGAGAAGGAGGGAAATGGGCACTTCTGTTAGAGAAGAGGTGCTTCGTTACTGTGAGGCAAGGAAACTAGCTTCATGATGTCTCAAGGTTCACTTGTAGGAAGAGACTCCAGCTTTCTCCTAGAGACTAGGCAGAAAGTTTGAAACCCTTAGAGAACTTACGTGTCTTTGAAAAAGTGGGCTGTGAAACAGAGTATCAAAGCTGGTGCTCTACAAAAGCCTGCTGAAGACCTCAGCTTTAGGCGTATGAGGTCAAGGAAATGTGACTGCGAGGTCCTATTTTGTTGAAGGGTAACTAACAGAAAACATGTGCCAGAACAGCCAAGGAAAGAGAGTTTGGCAACCTGTTCATACCTATGGAGGCTTTGGAGCGCAGTGGGATGTGATGTCTGGAGAGGGTTTAGCTTGGAGCCATAACCATGTCTGTGCTCAGTTTCCCAGATTTTCAGGATTTGGTAGTTTGTCAGATTGATTTTTGAAGCTGTTTGTAAGGGCAGAGCTAATCAGTGAGATGCCAGCATGCAGGCACACAGGTACAGCCATTTCTCTTACCTAGTTTCTCCACAGCTTCCACGCACACACTGGGATACATGCCCACTCTGTAAGTAGCAACCAGGATGAAAGTCTTTGTCTTCACAATGATCAGGCCTCCATCTGGCTAGATAATATGGAAAATTTGTGTAAGGTTACAAGGTTCTAAAAAAATACATAGGTATATATATTGCCTGACAGTGTGGGCCAATTACAGGCATTTTCTTTGCCAATATCCCTGTTTTTGGGGGGAAAAAAAAGGCAAATACTGTCTTAAAGTCTAAGCCAGAATGCAGACAAACAGTGACAGTGAATGTTCTGAAGACTGCTGACTATTAAAGCAAGTCAGTCAAATGCTTTATTATATTGCCTATTCTTATTTCCATTGATTAATGTATTATTGCACAGCATTTTGAAGAAGTGTTATCCTAGCGCTCAATGTCATATGCAAAAGCACTAATAAATGCAAATAAAATAACTAGCATTTACATGAAAGCATGCCCAGTATTTTATGAACCCTGCCTCCCAAACTCTGCCTCACCAATGTGTAATAAGGAATGGAAAAAGACGTTGCAAAATACTGCATTTTTTCTGAAACAGGATCCAAATTTAAGAGCCGCTCAGCTTCTTCTGCAAGTTGCTTAGCTCATTGCAGGATGGATTTACTGGGGAGGGGAAGAATTAAGAAGACCTCAGTAATACCCAGTTGGATGTATTTACTTCAGAATGTGTCCCTTGGCAGTAGTAACAAAATTCTGCCATCTCGAGCATGGCTGCATGCAGCCATGTTCTCAGTTTCTGTTTCTGAATTTCACAGGTGAATTACTGAGGCTGGCGTCCCACAGGCTGGGTAAGCTGTCAAACAAGGCCCTGCTCACCCATGTCTCTTCCCTCCCCTGACCCAGCTACCTGGTCCTGCTACCTTATTCTGGCCTTGGGCTTGCCAGGCCCTTCTATTACCTGATTAATTAATTAATGAGGCAAGAAACCAACCCAGAAAAAAAAATGAAGTGGTAGTTTTTTCTCATCTTAGGGAGATGAACTGATTTGAAGGAGAACATGACAAGCCCTACAGCCGTTGTTAGGGAAATGAATGGTGTTACCCATCAAATTTGTATTATACAGCTGATACTTTTTTGTATTTTGCACCGATTTCATTCCACACCTGCTGTGAAGGTGATATGGAGAGAAAGAAAGAAAGAAGCATTTGAAGGCTTTCTGCTTGTGTTACAGTATTCATATAACCAGGCAGCAAAGGAAGGAAGCGGGAAGTCTCCAGATTTCTCAGGATCGCCACAGCTCTTGTCAACATACGTTTTGAAGATAGATGGAATGTTCATCTGCGCGGACACATTTATAGTACTTCTCCTTGAAGTAGAGTCCTCCCCTTCTAACTTGCAATAAGTTCTCGTAGAAAGTGTAGATAAGGTTTAAAGTATTCTCTGGTGGCACCTGTGTTATAGAACACAGCGTTATGGACCAAAAATGCATGTCTTTGCAATAATGAACTGCTTTCCGCCCTTCCACTGTCTTTCATAGTTCACTTAAAATTATGATGTAAAAAAAAATTACAAAAAAAAATTACAAAAAATTACTAGGTCTGGCTTTGAAGCTAGACCTAGTTTCTGTACTGTCCACTATATTTTTAAAGTCTCATTTGATACGATCTGCTTAGTCCATGATTACTATCTGTGTAGTCCCATTACTCAGTGACACTTCTCTAGACAATGTGCCCTATGGTGACCGGACCCTTCCATTGAAAGACAATATAGGGTAGGACACAGCCTTCCCTGGGCTTGCGCAGAGCTTACCCAAGGATGCCAATTTCAAATATTCTTAGTCTTTAATGGGAAAGTGTAACTTTTGGCAAGTTCAGACCAGATCATCACACCTCATTGGAGCAGTCTACACAGGTCACAAAACTGTTCAGGTCAATGAGCTCTTGGACTCAGTGTATGTGTAACTGGGTCACTGGTTTGGCAGATTTATATTCAGCTGGTTGGATGAGATGATCCAGTGATCCCTCCTGGCCTGAAATTCTTTCAAGTCAGTGGAGCTGGTGGTAATTTACACTGGCTGAGGACTTTGCTCTGGACCTCAGCACATAATCTGCCTTGCTAAAGAGCCAGCAGGCCAGCATCTCTAAAACCTGTGGTTTGTATTAAAGATCATTTATATGTTAAAGACAATGTCACTGTTACCTAGTGGACTAATGACTCTCTCTGATGAGAATCTGTCCCCAGGGTTGGGGCTATCTTAACAAAAGCTTCATCTTCTGAACACATTGTTCTGAGCATGCCAAGCATAGTAATATGTGCCCCTGGAAAAACTGCCTGGAAATGTTTGAGAGCTGGTATCATGGGGATTAGGAGAAGAAGTGGTACCTTCCAACAACATAAGGATGACTGTGGTGCGGGGAGCATTTCTGAACTCCTAGAAAGTTCATGGACTATGTTGGACTGTGTATTAGTTTTACCATATAATATGATTGGAAGTGCTGTTACTCTTTTGTTTATCAGCTGACAGACAACGAAAATAGATAAGCTACACCTATGCTAGCAAACTTAAGGTGCCAGGGAGCAGTTCTGAGTACTGTCAGACCAGTCCAGGTAGAGTTTTGGCCTGGGCCAGCAAGCACTTTCCCAAACAATTCCGAGGCACAGTTTGCAATATTAGAATGGCCCAGGACTGCTCCCCATAGGCAACCTGGTACAGGCACTCTGTTTTGGGGTTATAGTATGGGCATGGCACATTCCATACCAGCAGGTCTCAGTGCCAGAGAATGGACCTGCTTACATCTGCTTTACTGGTGGAATCATTGAGCGCTCAGTGGTTGAAAAGGACACCTTGAAAAACCCAGTTAAATAGCATCTTTCTTCCAAAAATCAAAGATGTGAAATTAGCAATCAACTCTGCAAGTTAGCCTCTCAACACAGCAGCTAGGCTGTACCCCTGTAACTCGGTCTCCGAGGTTGAAAGAAGCAAGTGTGTTTAGTAGAGCGCTGTGCTCCCTGCCGTTATCACTACTTTGTGCTCTAGATTCCTGGAGTTTCTACCTCTGCTCTCACTTTCTAGGATGCTCTTTGATCTCTTACAGTAAAGCCAGAGGTTGATGCACAGACTTTTCTTTCCTTTATGTTGATGATAGCTGCGTTTTCCACATGCTTTGTTCTGATAAGACTGTCATTCAGCAAAGCCTGGAGTTGGTTCATTTTCCTTCTGTTCTGTAAAAAGAAATTGATGTGTAAGTGTTCATTCCCCTTCCCTTTCTATTGGAAACCAGATCCTCCTCCAAGTGGGATTTAGGAGTTTCAGCAGAAATAATGCTAGGCCTCAGATAAGCAATGTAACAAAATAAAAATCCTAAAACCAAGAGAGCAGCAGAACAGACCAGCAGGAAGACAGTTACCTTTATCAGGAAGGCCATAAAAGTCCAGTTACATTTTTATAGTTTAAGTATTTCTGGGGTCTTTTTTTCCTGGCATTTAGTCTTCCTCTCACTGAGGAAACAGTCCACAGTGAAAACAGTGAGAAATGAGGTAAAACTTGCTACAACCAACAGATCAGAGCAGAAATTGGGGTGGGGGGAGGCGCTGTTGGTTTCTGGGCCAGGCTTGGCCCAAAGCAAAAATTATTTTTTTAAATACTCAGCACTAACATGGTTGTTGTTAGACCTCTGGGTTAGTGTGACATTACTGGGGTGCTGCTTGGGGAGAAATCCTACATCTCTCTCATGTGATGGTATCTCTGGCTGTCTGCATCAGCAGCAACAAGAGAAATTAAATCTTCAGAGAATTGCCAATAGGCATCTTGTTTAATTCAATCCTGGCTAGCTACTAGATGCTGGCAAAAATTGCAGGCCAACAGTTCTGTTTATGCCTTTCTGCTGAAATCATAATTAATTAGTAGAAAACTGGTATTTCCTTATCACTAGAGTACAGCCATATCACACATCATACTTAAGTTTCAGTTTGAGTTTCATGAAGTCAGTATTACACGATAATCTATGAAATCTTGTAATAGAATTTAGTAAACTAACTCTGGATAAAGCTTGTGGCTTTATCGCTATGTGACCTGGAAGGGTTTATTTTACACGAGGGTATTGGAAACGACATTAATATCACAAGTAAATAAAGCTATCAGGTTTATCAGGCGGCGTAGCAAACCGCCCATCATAAAGACATCAAGCTAGAGCATTTATTATTAATTCCTGAGCAAGGAGGGTGTATTTGAATTTTAAACCAAGAAGGAATGAGAGGTATTCCGTGGCCAGATGCCACAAGAAGCCTGGCAGAAGGCCGCAGGGCTGGGTACGGCGGCTGGGCCCGCTGGCCGCGGCTGACAGCCTTCCCCTTCGGGCTGACAGGAGGCGGCCGGGGCCGCTTTCTGCCCCCAGCCAGGCGGTTCCCGGGCCACACAGTTGATCCCGAGGCTGCTCCGTTGATCGTACGAGCAGCCCCCGGCCCGCCCCGCTCCGCCACCGGCGCCCAGAGCCGCCTCCGCTCACCGGCCCCGGCTGAGGCGTCTCCAAGGCGACCCGCAGCCCCGGGAGCCCGACTGCGCCTGCGCGCTGCCCGCTTCCCCGCGGCGCTTCCCAGCATGCCCCGCGCGCTGCCGGGGATGCTGGGAGTTGTAGTCTCCCGGCCCTCCCGCTACCTCACGGACGGGGGAAGGCGCTCGGCTCGGCTCGGCTCGGCTCGGCTCGGCTCGGCTCGGCTCGGCTCGGCGCTGCCCTTCCTTTCGGGCTCGGCGCTGGCGGCGGCGCCGCCTCTCACCCGCCCTGAAGGTCGGCTGTCCTCGCTTCTGATTGGCTCACTCATCCAGGCGCTCCCTTTCTGATTGGTGGGAAGGCCTACCCAGGGCGACGGAGCCCGAGGGAGGGCGCCCAGGTTGGGGTTGCCATGGCGGTGAGGGACGCTGGGCGGCCGGGCGCGGAGGGATCCGGCCGTGCCCTCCATCCCGCCTCTGCCCGGGACGGCCGCCAGTGGGTGCTGGCCCTGCAGCCGGGGAGACGGATCGCTGTCCCCACGGGCGACCCCTCCTCTTCCCGAGAGGCTGGGGGTGATGGGGGGGGACGGGGACTATTTTCTCCGGCGGAAGGACACTGAGGGGCGGTGTGAGTCGATATGAGGCCTGGGGAGGGGGGCGCCGCCGCCATCTTCCCCGCGGCTGGGTTTCGTCATGCGGCGTGGTTGCGACTGCTTCCCGCCTCCCCTGGGGCCTCCCGGAGCCTCGCTGGAGCCGGTGAGGGCATCCCTGCACGGGAGTGTGGCGGCCGGGGGGGGGCGCGGGGCTCTGCTGCCTGCCCTCGCCTCCCCTCGCCTCCCCTCGGGCCTGGGGGTTGCCCCTCAGGGCTGGGCAGGCTGCGGGGCAGGCTGGGCCCCCGGGGGGGGCGGCCTTTCCCTCTCACCGGTGTTGGCCCCATCGCCGCCTCCGAGGTAGAAGGGCCCTCTGGACGGCTGCACGTTATCCGTTAGGTTACCATTCACGAACTGCAAGGTTCTGTTCGTAGAGCTGCCCTGTTTGCCCTAGAGGCTGGTTCTCTGCTCGTACTCTGTCCCTGACCTGAGGGAATCAGCTGAGACCAAGCCACCGGTGAAGAAAAAAGAAAAAGCCCCGTGCTTGCAAAGGGTGACATCCTCAGATGGTGACATGTGAGGCTACAGGCATGGCCTGTGTAACTGCTTTTGTCAGAAAGGGGCTTTTGAGAGGACTGAGGAATGCGTGAGGATACTTACTTTTTGTCCCAGAAATGATTAAAATTTGTCTTCTCAAAGCTACTGCAAAGACTCCTGTTTGGGTAGGGACTGTGTGTGAATTTTAGCAGATGGGTGGTTGGGGGAAAATGGTCTGCTGTACTGAACAGGACTCATGAAGCAAGAGAAACTTGTCTTTAAAAAATACAGATACAAAGCTATACTGCTGACAGCAAAGCAGGATGCGGGTGCATCTAGCAAGAAATTTTAGGCAGGGTTATTCTCAGGTTTGATCATAATAAAACAAATGTCCTAATACAGAACAGCCAACCTGCTCATGGGGTTTAGCATTTGCAGGCACAACTGTGAGATTAACTTCAAATCTTGTTTTATCTGTTCAAACTTTGGAAATCCTTTACTGTGTTTCTGTCCCAAGAGATGATTAAACTTTTAGTTTTAAGACTGGCAAAACAGCTGGTATCTCATGCAAGTGGGCGCCTGCCTTTGCCAACCGTGGAAAGTTGGCATCTTATAGCAAGAGTCCAAGCAAAACAGAAAAAGAAAGGATTAAGATTAAGTGGCAGCTTTAGTTATTAAGATAGGGGGGAAAAAAAATCTGCAGCTAGAGATGTTACCACATGTGGTTTCTTTAAAGCAGATTGCTACAGCAGGCAGATTTTTTGTTTGCTCTGTTTTGTCTCTTCTGGGTTCCCAGTCCTCTGTGATGACAGCAAACATCTCCTTTGCTTTGTGCTCACAGAAGGGCTCAGTCTTTCTTTGTAAGGTGGATGGAGTCTTAATACTAGTTACTGAAAACAGGTGGAAAGGAGGCTAGTGGAGGTTTTTGTTTGTTCTGTAAACTTAAAAACTATACAAATATGTATTTTCTTCATCTTAAGCTTGTCCAGGGATTTACAGCATCCCTATCTCAGAAGAACAAAACTGCTTTGAGTGGAAGGAAATCTGCAAAAGATGGCCTGAAGCAGGAGCTTGTGGCACCTTTGCAGGTGGGTAGGATATACTGCTCATAGGAAAGTGTGTTGACTTGTCTAATACCAAGTTTGTAGCACCTCAAGTATCCAGATGTTCTTCAGGCCTCACTGTTTGCCTGTTTATTTTATATCGGAAATTAGTTCAGTGCTAATCAGGGTATGCTTGCTGTTCTTTATCCATGTAAGTAATACAGCGCACAGCTTCCTTTAATCAGTCATTGCAGGATGAAGAATAAACTGGGAGGGTTGTTCCCCTGTTCCTCAGAGACCATGAGGTCAGATATGCTTTGCAGCGTTCCCTGGAGCTTAGTAGACTCGGGCTGTCTGGAAAAAGATCGTTTTCAGGGCAGGGGACTTCTCACAGGGAATATGAGCCTGCATGGTAGGCACAACACTGCAGAAACCACAGGCACATGTAGACAAAAAAAAAATCTTCATTTCCAGATGGAGATAGGCAGGGTACCTGCTTTCCAAATCACATAGTAGTATCCTAATTGTAAGCCCCTATTTTACTCTGTCTTTTGTCTCCTCTGTACAGAGAAGGCAGGAAATCATGTTAGAGAAAGTGCCTGCTAGCCTGCCACAATGCTAAGGCTAGTATATATTTCTGGTCTTGGAAGCTGTCTTACAAGGGCTGAAAAAAATACAGCAGAAGATGGGGATGTTGTGACCTATTCCACTGCAAATAGTTTATTTTTCCTTGTGCATGATGAAAGAATAGAAATCTTGCAAAGTTATGCAGGAGGGAAGGAAAGTTGTTGATACCATGTGCATTACATTGGCTTTTTTCCTTGCTTTGGTTTGTCCTGGATTACATGGCAGAAGTGAGTATTTTTCTTTTATAGATGCAGCTGGAGTGAAAAATAGGAGCTTGCAAATTTGAGGAAGGAAATTTTCAAAACTTGACTGGGCGAGGCCCTGAGCAATCTTGTCGATGTGGTTAACTGTTCTTCAAGCAGGCAGTGGGACCAGATGACCTCCAGAGGTCCCTTCCGACCTATGTTTTCCTGTGGTTTCTGACTCTTTCAGTCAGAAAAGATGGGAAAGCATTTCTGTGAGGAGGAAGGAATACCCAGGCAGATGTGTCTATCAGTGCATAAGAGGAGGGAATATGAAATGAAACAAAGTGTAAAGTGTAAATTAAAGACTTCACCTTGAACCAATGGTAAGAGATTTGAATTCGCAGTCTAGAGAGGTCAGTTGGGAGTCATAGTATTGCTGAAGTGCTGGGTTGGACAGAGTAAACTCTTAAAAGTTGTCTTGTACAAAAAAATCTTGTTATCTTGTACAAATACCCGATTCAGAGAGTCTTAGTAGATTTTTTTAACTAGGTGTTGACAAAAATAATTGAAGAACAGATTTTTTTTCATAGCTGAAACATCTGGCTGGAGAGCGTGGAGCTCAGTATCTCTGCAGAAGTAAGCTTTTCTTTTGGTCCCATCTTTACCCAAGTAATTTTGTGAACACACTGTTCCCTGGAAGCGGGGTGTCTCCAGTGAATCTGAAATAGAGGTTGCTGTAAAGAGCATTTTTCCTCTGTGGTTCTACTATCTCTGTTATAAATCGATCCAAATGTAGTGGTGCACATACAATAGAGGTGTCCTGGTTTTGGCTGGGATAGAGTTAATTTTCTTTTTAGTAGCTGGTACAGTGTGTTTTGGATTTAGTGTGACAATAATGTTGGTAACACACTGATGTTTTAGTTGTTGCTAAGTAGTGCTTATCCTAAGTTAAGGATTTCTCAGTTTCTGGTGCTCTGCAAACGAGCAGGTGCACAAGAAGCTGGGAGGGAGCATGGCCAGGACAGCTGACCCCAACTTATCCCAAAGGGATATTCCATACCATAGGATGTCATGCCCAGTGTATAAACTGGGGGGAGTTGGCCAGAAGGCCCGGATCGCTGCTCGGGCATCCATCAGTGGGTGGTGAGCAATTGCACTGTGCCTCACTTGTCTTTTCTTGGGTTTTATTTCTCTCTCTGTTTTTTTTTTTTTTGTGATATTACTATTATTATTAGTGTTATTATATTTTATTTTACTTTAGTCACTAAACTGTTCTTATCTCAACCCATGAGTTTATTTCTTTTTCTCAGTTCTCATCCCCACTCCCAGTGGGAGTGGGGAGGAGTGAGTGGGTGGCTGCATGGTGCTTAGTTGCTTGCTGGGGTTAAACCGCAACAAGAGGAGATAGAATTTTCTGGCTGGAGCTCACTTAGTGCTTCAGCATAAGGTTCATCTGGTAGAACTATCTTTTAAAACCACTAAAATGCAACCATCCCTAGGGTGGAATGTAGCAGTTATTTGAAACTGACTTTTATGTAATTGAAAAAGGCACAAAGGAAAGAAGTAAAAGTCAGGAAGTGGAATTTGATAACCCTGAAATGTTTTCAAAGCTGACAAGCATTCTGGAATAATTTGTGAATCACTTTGTTCTTTGAAACAAAATGTACTCTCCATTGCTTATGGAGATGAGGACAGACAGTTACTATCAGAGGGAGTGTCTGACTATACACCTGATACTTTATCTTTCTGTTTAACTTAACTGTGATAGGAAAATGCTGCTGGCATCAGCAGTTAGAATTCCTTTAGAGATTTGTTTCATTGTTTGGTGAGAATTGTGAGAAAACTAGGTTGTTGCTGTTTCTACAATATGTTTTTGAATGTTTTAATGTTTCTCCCAGACTAGTCCAACAATGCGTAGTGTGAATAGCTCAGAGACTCCCTGGCTACTAAGATTTACGTGTCGGAGACCTGTGAGAGAACACGCTCAGCAAAGGCCTTGGCAGGTGAGTGACTCTCAACATTTCCTCAGCTGTAGATTCTACTGTGAAGTAGCAAAGTTCAAGACACAGGAAACCAGTATCTATAACTGGCATCCCAGGATATCTGGGTGTAGTTGAGCTCCTGTCTTGGAACTGGCCACCTAATACCACTGAAGTTCTGGACAGTGATCTGCTCTGTCTGTCTGTGCTCCAGGATGCCTCCCTGGCATGCGCCTGAATTAATTTGTGAGTCCTCCTCGGCACGCACTTTGTGCTTTACTCCATCCCTCCTAGGCATGCTCAGAAATGTGTATTACAGGAAGATGTGTCTGCTCTGTCCTTCCTGACAGCTTGTTGTAGGTTGAGTCTGTCTAGTGTTCAAGTATTGCATGAATCTTCCAGAGGAATCCCAAAAGTTAATGCCGGTCAGCAGTGTTAGTACATTTGGAAATTATATCACAGCCTGTCTTAACGTATGCATGAGTAGGCTCCTGACTTGGTAAGCAGCAGTCTGATATTACAATAGGTGTTTAAACTGTGAGTGGGTAGAATTGGATCTATATGTATATTTTTCTTCAAAGAAGAGTGCCTAAATCATTAAAATCATGGCTTTAGATTGGGATATCCCAATCTCCATTGTTTCTGTTTCATCTGTGTGAAATGTTCTCCACCTCCTATCCTGAAGTATTCCCAAGAACTGCTACAAGAATGCTTTGTTGTACTTCCTGCACAGAAATAACAAGGTTTGCAAGGCAGCACAGTGTGAAGATGTCAGGTGAACTTCTTGCCATTCTATCCCAGTTTGTAGCTTGATTGTGGAACCTGGATGAGAACCTGATCTTCGTAAAGCAGGTTGGCTTTTTGTGCAGACCTCTTCCTTTTTTTTTTTTTTTTTTTTTAATTTATCCAGAGGTTCTCCTCAGCACCAGCAAAGAGTGGTGCAGCAAATACTTTTGACTGCAGTAGACATTTTGGGAAGAAAAATAGTACCAAAGATTGGCTAACACAGTAAGACTTCTGTCGTGTGAAGGTATGAGTGGAGGAATGAAATAGAATGGAAGGTATGAAGGGAAGAATGAAAAATGGTTATTTGCAAAGTCCTGTAAAACCTGAGATATGTTTGTTATTGGGAAGGGGAACAAAGAACTCTGGAAATAGCAATTCAATGGGTTTTATTGAGCCCTTGCATCCTTTTGAGGCAGCTTTATTGAGTTCCATGCAATTAGGTATGTGGAAAAGTTTCCCATAAAACCTCAAACAAGCTTGTGACTAGTTAGAAGCACAGACTCAGAACAGCCCAGGCTGGAAGGGACCTTGAAATATCATTTGGTCCAACCTTTCATAGGAAAGTGACACTAGATGAGATTATCTCGTACCCTGCCCAATCGCATCTTGAAAACCTTCGGTGATGGGGACTCCACCACATCCTTGGGGAGGTTGTTCTGTGAGAATGGAGGCTGTTCCAGGAGAATGATTGATCCCACTGTAAAAAATTTCTTTCTTATATTGAGATGAAACCTCTCCCAGTGCAACTTGTACCCGTTGCCCCTTGTCTTCTCCATGTGGCTCCTTGTGAAGAGAGAGCCTCCGTCCTCTTTGTAGCCATCCTTTCAGTACTGGCATACTGTGATAAGGTTCCCCCTGTGCCTTCTCTTCTCCACGGAGAAGAAACCGAACTCCTTCAGTCGAAGGAGACCTAACTCCTTCGGTTCTGTAAGGATTCTTCAGACATGTATCATTCTGAAGGAAAACTTTTCACCTATTCACCAATGTGTGTTCTGAGTATGTTCTGCTAGTGGTTCTTTTCATCAGCAGAGATGGCCATGTCTCCCTGCTGCCGTTAAGGTACTAGTTTTAGAAAAGTTCTGTGATTATGTGAAGTAGATCTCTCAGGTGTAATGCAACATGCCAGTTGTTTCAAATAAGTAGGATGAAAGGGTTTTAAACACACCAGAAATTTAGATTTCCCCTTTCTCATTTGGTTTTTTTGTTTGTTTGTTTTTTATACTGCTTGTCTCCTCCCTTCTTGCTCTGATGTATGAAGTCCTGCTCATCTCAGGATATAAAGCCTGTTGGAGTGTGGAGCTGGTCAACGGGATCAAGGCAGACATGACTGGAAACTACACTGTTTATTGGGATTAAAAATTAATCCTAAGCACAGGGAGTAGCAGGCTAATTTTCCATTCTGTGCATCAGATGCATTCCTTGAGTCTTGCGCTGCCACTGGCATGGTAGGCTTGCGCAAAAATGCGATGGCTGTAGCTCAGTTTTTAAATGGCACAAGAAGGTCACAGCAGGGATGACTCTGAATTCATCTATGGAAACCGCGGGACCTAGGCAGCAGGTCAAACAGATGAAACGTGAATGTTTCAGCCCTGCCTCTGTCTTACATCTAAGTAAAACCAGGTCACTTGAGGATTAACTTGTGTTGGTAGAAATATTTAGTATGGATGTACTGAAACAGATTTAAACTTTTAGTGATACCTAAGCTGGTATTTGCATCTGCGCAACTCTTGCAAAATGCAAACTTGAAAGTGATGGCAATCATACGACGCACTAGCTGAGCCTTATTTCTCGGCTGGGACAGGCTGTGAGCGTGCCATATACGGCAAAGCAGCTAATGTGGTCATTTGTTAGGCTGTAGGAACTCAGTTGCATGCCTGTTCTCTTAGGCTAAGCTGGTGCAAGTGAAGCAAGTCCCTATCAGTGTCTGAACAAAGGGTTAGTCCCAGAAAGCTTAATCCCAGATTGTAAATTTGTTTTAGTTTAACTGAGATGGTCTGTCTAATACAGGTTGTCTTTTAGTTTCCTGCATTGCAACTTACCGCCTGAATTTTTAGCATAATGCTGAAAAGCTGGTAATTTTTTTTATAGCGGATTCTTCAAGATAATTTTGCCATGGAATTAAAATTCTTTGTGAACTTGTTGCTTATAAAAGCTGCTGATTGACTCATGAAGACAAGATCCCTGTGGTTAACCCACAGAGTTGGTGCTGCCTGATCATGAGGGAGATACCCCCATTGCGTGTGTGCTCTAATCTTGCCTGGAGGGACTCTGTCCCCAAATGATAGACTAATTCAGTCTGTGTGGCTTGTGTTCCTTGGCCGGAGTGCAGGAGTTGCAGTTAATAAGGCACATGTTACAAGGAATTACCCGTTTAAAAACCAAATCAACAACAGCAGTGCATCGCAAGGGCTGTTGTTCTTAAATCATGTTTTAGTGTCCTGATATTCATGATTCAGGGAACAATTTCTCCCTATTCTGATCTTCAGAAAGAGTAAGATGAGGTTGATGCTAGAGGAGAACTTGGCTGATGTCGCAGCAGTAACTGAGATTTAAAATGCAAATTCATGAGCAGACACAGCAGCGAGGTAGTTTCCTGCTTTGGAGGGTTTTTTCTCATTATCTTTCCTCTTACACTTCACCGTTTTCCTCTATTTTTCCTTTTGTGAATTCCTTGACATAATACCTCATCACAGTTTTGATTTGTTTGATTGCTATTAGTATAGCGTGGCTGTATCTGTACTGAAAACGAAGGTGCAGAGAGATGCCTCTTGCTGCCTTCGTCAGGCACATTGAGCAACAGTGGCAGGGAGCAAGTGCTGGTGCGGTGGCAGTGAGGAGCGGCCAGGGAGGTGGACGGTCTGGTCCCGCTGAACGTGCACATTGCAGTTCTTCCCACTCTTCTGTCGCTACATCTAACCCAACTGTTCAGAGCAAGTGTCTCAAGGATTTGCCTGCCTGTGCTATTCTGCCAGCTGGGTTATGGTATAATGTGCCTTTAATAACAGCACAAGTAATTATTTTGAATTCAAAAGTAATTCTAACTCCTACTGTAAGTCGTGCTTTTACTTCATGTGGTTTTTTGATGTTTTGTAAGGCAGCACCTGATGAAAGTCGAGACGTCATTGCTTCTGCTCAGTGCATCTTGGACAGAGAAAATTATTTTGTGAGGGTAAGAAGTGGTATCTCTTCTCTCGTTTGCTGTGTGCTTTCCTGCATGTCAATGTTTTTTCTCTCCATCAGTGATTCATGAGAAAATGTCAATTGTCCGTATTCTTGAAAAACTAAATTTAGAAGTACAAACTTCTGGCCTCCTCATTCTCCTCAGTGTAGGACTGAAGTGGTAACTCTGAACATGAGTTTAGGAATCATCTGTCTTTGGTGACTTGCCTGTTTGCACCTAACTTTTGTTCTGTGGGTGTGAGTAGATGGTGATGGTGGGCCTGTGAATACAGGGCAGGAGGGCTGATCTGATCTAGCAGATTCCCACTGCTGCAGGGAAAACGTCCTTCTCCTGCTGGCTGTCTTGCACAGTCTGGTGCTTGTCAGACCCATGCTCTGAAGTGATTTCAGCTCACGAACCTGGCAGGAGAAAGTGAATTATTTTCTACCAGTCTTGTACTACTGCTTAAAAAATTAGAGTCTGAATGCCAGAGCTTGTGGAAGGGAGAGCTTGGAAACAAGTGGTGGGAAGTGGAAAGAGGGAGGAGCAGAAGGAAGGGCTGGAAAACAGGGCCCTCACAGCAGTGACCAGTCAGATCAGGTCAGCCAAGCTTCGTAGCTCCACCTGTGGAATCATTAATGTGGTTGGCCAACAGGCTTGTCCTGGTTTCAGCTGGGATAGAGTTAATTTTCTTTCTAGTAGCTGGTATAGTGCTGTGTTTTGGGTTCAGTATGAGAAGAATGTTGATAACACA
>JAVJGG010000017.1:22697595-22726192 GCA_035590195.1 Aviceda cuculoides
TCTCTCCCCCATCCCACTGGGGGGGGAGGGGGGGGGGAGTGAGTGAGCAGCTGTGTGGTGCTTACTTGCTGGCTGGGGTTAAACCATGACAAGGTTGTATGGTTTTTATTTTCCATTTCTTAGGAGGTGGACAGATATTTAAGCCACAATGATTTCTTAAATCTGAGAAAGAAGGAGATCCTTTACAAGAAATGGCTTGAGGATGTTTCAGAGCCACTGCTGCAGAAAATTGAGGACAAAGTGGACAGCCAGTCAAGTGAAGAAATACGGAAAAGGAAAGAAGAACAACTCTCTCTCTATTTAAACTACTGTAAAAAGAAGGTAACAACGAGAAGTAAATTTCTGTCATGGAGAGGGTTTCCTACAAAGAGTTGTGGACAAGATCAGGGGTTTAGCTGTTACTTTGCTGTTCACTTGAGTAGCCTGGAGTTCAGATATGCCCTACCTGTAACTTGTTCTTCCCAAGGGCTTCTGTCATGGTGACATACATCGTTACAGCTGTTTGTTTAAGTTTGCCATCAGATACAAACAATAGCATTGTTTGGTGCAGCGAGCACGTGCTGGGGTCTGAATGTGGTCAGACATCACATTGTGGTGGGTTTCCCTCTGTGAGCTGAACCATTTAGAGGGAAAACCTTGAGCTCTGTCAGCTGAAGCCAAAGGCTGAGCCTGTGACCAGGGAGTGGACTGCAGTCTCGTGTCTCAGGAGTTCAGCTAGAGCAGTACTGCGGTATGTTGGCAGAGCATCAGTGAAATGTGTTCGTGGCCTTGGATTCTACTGATCAAGCTCTGTAGAAGAAAAAAAGGTGAGAACAGGGAGACACCAACATTTTTCTTAAGTCTGCATGCAGGTGAATAGACCCAACTCATGGTTTCTGTAGATCTGTTTCAGTACTCAAAAATTGCAGCCACTGTAGGAAATATGTGTTGGTGTTGTTGGTTTTGCTCTGAATTTCACACCGCTGTTGAGTATCAGATCCCATGACTCAACTTTCTGCATCTCAGGAGTGGATATATAGAGCAGTAGGAGCAGTTGCATCATCTGCCAGAAATAGAATAGTATTTTATATAGAGCAGGGTTTTGTTGTCAGTGGAAACCACTGCACAGTGGAGTTACGAGACTGTGAACAAGCTTCCCACCCAGAAATGAAAATGTCATGGGAGCTGTGTTGTTTTAATGAGAGCAAATGATCTCTTTTCCAAAGGTCCGATGTGAAAGACCCATGCATTTAAACTGCACGTAACGACAGAGCTGAACCAGTCCTACTGCTGAAGTCCTGGCATTTAGGATATGTTGAGTGTACTGTACATATGTGGGTCTGCACCAGTCCATCTTGCAAGCTTCTGTGTCAGGTCAGGACTTTGTTGGGTGTCCTCCAAAAGCAGTGGCTGGTGTACTGGGATGTCTCCTTCTCCCTGAACAAATACAGCACCACTGATTAGCCTCCACCTTTTCTCCTTGCTCTGTGGTGTCAGCTCTGTCATCAGCATGTCTGAAAAACAGGCTGAAGCCCTTCAGAGGGGTGTAGGACAATTAATTTGCATAAGTTTGCATTAATCCTGGCAGCATATGATAGATTTTGCAGAACTTAAGACACTTCTGTGGATTGGTTAATATACTGATTTCTGGCTGTGCATTTTTCTCTCCTCTCCCTGCTTTTTGTCCATTTTCTCGTGCTCCCTTCCCTGCTATTAGGCTTCTCCCTGTCTTGTTCCCCACATCTCCTCACCTTCCTGTTTCTGTCACCGACCCACTCCCCCTTTCCATATCTTCTTCCTCCAGGCTCTCCGATCGCTCTCTTTCTCTCTCCAGTCAACCCCTTTAATCCATCCCCAAGTCTCTCACTGTTTTGCCCTTCTTTCTTCTGTCAGACTCCCCAGTGCTGTGTTTCCCTCTCCTTTTTGCTTCTGATGATTCCTCCAAGTTCTTCACTGCCGTTTGCTTTCCAAAGCTGCCTTCTCCTCCTTTCTTCCATTCTACTCCTCCCCTCTAACTCTCCTCCTCACTGTCCTTCCAGGTTCCTTCATCTCAGTCTTTCTGTCAGCTCACTTTTCTGCCTCCTTTTTCATGCCATTTGAGCATTCCTTCTTTGCCTCCCTTCCTTGACTCTCTGTTGTTCCAGTGACCTGCTCATGTGTGTTTTCTTTTTCCTTAAATCTGCCTCCTTCTCACCCCCATTCTCACCTCCTCCTTACCCCCAGTCCCAGGGACATGGACTGCAGATGTATAGTGAGATGGTTGGTCATCGCATGAAGATGGCAGCAGCTCTACTTTCTTCTAGCATCGGCAGAAGTGCCATGCTGCAGCCTGCAAGGAGGGGGAAGTTTCCCCAGCCTGGGTTGCCGCTGTCTTAGCCACAACTCAGCTTCTGGTAGTCCAGGATATTGTAGGCATTGTATGCTGAAATGCTGCAGAGTAAGAGACCCTTCCGACTCGTTTTTAAGAGCAGGCTGTTGCTCTTTCTGCCAAGGGATGTGTGGGTGATAACACATCGACTGCATGAAGGGATCAAACATGAGCGTGCTGCACAGCAGCTAGCATAATCAGCTGAGGTCTCTGCACATACTGCAGTGGGGTGATAGGTAATAATAAACCAAGGGGTGGCACTAAAACTCTGCGAATTGAGACTTGTTAGGGCTTACAGCTTTCCATGGACAGAAACAGGAGATGGTGAGTGCGGCTGCTGCTTGCTCTCTGGGGAATTGTCAGATCCCGAGGAGCAGAGGCCCCTGCAGAGGCAGCAGTGTTCATGCTCAGTGGTAGCTCAAGCCCCGTGGAGCTGCCCAGCTGCCCGCTGAGAGCCTGGGAACAGCACAGGGGCCTGGCTCACTCGCCCACGTGAGCACCTTCAGCACAGTGACCTCTTAAACCTACTGCAGATCCCACTTTTTTGGGTTTGGACTCATCTTGCAGCACTCCTAACTGTTCATGTTAAAGTATGTTTTTTTCAACTCGAAGTCACATCCACAGACAGCCAAAAAGAACTGTGTAGGACTGAGACCTAGAGGGCCATGGCCTGAATGCTCCCTTTTCTTCACGGGACCCCTGGAGAATCATCTGCATGAGGAAGCTGAAAAATTTTATTTGCAAGGTTTTGGAAGTATGACTGGGAGTAGTAAGGAGAAGTATTTCATTTGCTTGCCCTGTTCTTACTATTCTTAGGGCATCACTTGTGGCCTCTGGGGTTTTTTGTTTGTTTGTTTGTTTTACTTACACGTTTTGTTTTGTCATCTGTACAGCTCTTATTTGATGCAATTTGATGTAAATCCTGGCTTATTGGCTGTAAACAGTACATTATAATTTGGAGACAAACGGTTGTAGTTCACCTTTCTCAGCACCAGTCTTGATCAGTGTGTCGACCTCAGTCTCTGTTCAGCTTCTTGATAGCCTGTTTGATCTGGTGTTCTTTGGTCTTGCAATCATCAATAGTGAATGCCAAGTGGTGGTACTTGCTGTTCCCCAGCTAACTCTGGTCATAGGGAACTTGAACTGCAGAATCTGAAGTTTGTTGCAGGCAGAGTTCTTGATGAGATGCAGCTGTGGTCTGGACCATTAGGTATGGTTCAGGTAGGTCTCTACCCCCCTATATAGATAAAAGCATGCTTATGACCTAGACTTGGAGCTCACATCTCACAGACGGTAACTTGCCTAGACCTATGTCTGGTGAGAGCTCAGTCACTTTTTTTTCCCTTTTCTTTCTAGTATCTGTTTCTTTCTTGGTCAAAACATTTTCTCTTGAATGAAATTTCCGTTTTCTTGACTGCCCTAGTTGTGATTAGCCTTTTAGCCTGTAATTATTTCTGGATGCTTCATGAAATCATTTATTTTGTATTTATGCCTATGATAAATTAAAATGGATGGAGGAATTTTCCTGTTACACTTCAGTCACCTTCCGAGGTGCAGTGTGTGAATATTCAGGAGTCTTTCCCTCCATCACCTCTGGTCCTGTGTTCATACCATGCCTGGCTGTGTAACACCTAGGCTGGCTGCTCTCTCACTGTTTTATCACCATTAGCTTCTGAGACCTGACCCGCTACCTCCTCCTCCCGCAGGGCTATGTGGCTTTGGAAGCTTACGACCCATCAGAGTACGATCCGTTCTTCCTGAAGACGTGCACAGACTGCTGGAAGGTGTGATGGTTATTTATGCCGTGAGGTTTACAGGGACCCTTTGACTGGCAGGAAGTTAATGGTTAGGGAGGAGGCGGAGAGTGTCACTGATGTGCTGCTACGGGACTGGTGTAGAGCAACACATTGTAGTTTTATTAACTCAACAAATATGGGTCCCAGCTCCTACTGCATTTAAGCTCAAGAGTGTTTGAAAATGGTTTTCACCAGGAACATGGTTTGGATCCATACTAAGCCCAGATTTGGAGGCACAGCAGGCAATGGTGGAGGGGGGAGGTTTGTTTTCCTCATCTCAAATTCACTGTGGCAGTGTGGGAAGTGTACTGTCTAACGAGGGTTGGTGAGTTCCCAGGCAAGCTGGGTGTGTGCCCTGTAGAAGGAAATAATCTGACAGTTCAGATGATCTTTACAGAAGCTCGCTCAAATGCACCAAAGACTTGGGTACCTAATAGAAGAGTTAGGTGGGACTCCGACACAAATGCATGAAGTGCTGTCCTCAAAGTCCCTTGTGGATGCTGTGAGCCCTCAGCAGCTACAGGGACTGAGCTGATGCTTCACTGCCATGTGCCACGCAGGGTTCATCAAGATCAACCGCCTCCAGGAGATCAGACCTCATGTCTGTGTTCAAACTCTGTAGCAGAGCTGTTGAATGCATTATGCCCTGCATTAGGAGCTGAGATGCTCAGCGTTTCTTAGGCCACTCAGGTCTGTGCCTTGTGTTTTTATTCATAAAAAATGAGGTTGATGCTCCTTCCCTGCTAACCAGTGGTACCTCGACATTTACCTCTGACTTTGGTCTTTTGAGACTCTCTTGACAAAGTGCTTGTGTTGGTGCGTAACCATGAAATAACTGTCTCTGTCGCAGGTTTCAATACCAACGTTACAGGATCCTCTGTTAAAAGACATTCAAAGAAAGTTTATTGAGACCGACATTATCAAGCAGTGCGAGACAGGTATTTTAAACAACTGGTATCCCTTGGGAGTGTTTCATACTGGGGGGGCCATCATTACTTGTGACAGTAGATGTTCACACGAAGCACTTGTAACTTTCCTGCCAGGAAGACCGTGTTCTACCAGAGAGCTGAACCAACTCAGTAAAGCAGAACTGCCACTGCTTCCTTTGAGCCGGCAGCATATGGATGCAGTTGAGTGGCTGAAGATACCCCACGCCTACATTGCTAGTGAGGTCCACCAGACGAAGAGGTAAGAGCTAACGTGCTGGTTACTGAGAGGGAGCACAACAGCTACAGTGTATGAGGGCTCTCCTTGGCTGCATAGCACAGTATTTGCCAAAACTTAAATTTCATGGTGAATTCTGCTTTATTGTGTGTTTCTCCTGAGAAAGAAGTGTTGGTGAAGGGACAGCCTTCAGGTACGGAGTGGGCAGCAGGATGTATTAAAGCAGAGCATTGATGGTCAAGCTGAACCTTGAAATAAAGTGGCTTTTGGTGGGGAGTTTCATGCATTTTCTGCATGCAGCCTGGCAGCCAGCCCTACAGGTCAAGTCATGGAGTATCTCCTGGGTGCTTTACTGGAAGAGCTGAAAGGATTTACTGTTCATACTTACTTTGAGTTTTGGGGGTTTTTTTGCTATTAGTTTCTAGACTTTGGGAGCAGAGTGAGGTCATACTTGTATCACAGACTGGTTGAGGTTGGAAGGGAACTGTGGAAGCCATCTTGTCCAACCCCCTGCTCAAGCAGGGCCACCTAGAGCCAGTTGCCCAGGACCGTGTCCAGATGGGTTCTGAATATCTCCAGGGATGGAGACTCCGCAACCTCTCTGGGCAGCCTGTGCCAGTGCTCTGTCACCTTCACAGTAGGAAAGTGTTTCCTGATGTTCGGACGGCACCTCCTGTGTTTCGGCGTGTGCCCATTGCCTCTGGTCCTCTCACTGCACCGCTGAAGAGCCTGGCTCCGTCCTCTTTGCACCCTCCCTTCAGGTATGTGTACACACTGGTGAGAGCCCAAGGCTTTAGAGCAGTTACGGGATAATGGCACATTCTAGAAGAAAAAAATGGTCATAAAGACAAACATTTCCTGGAGTGACTCAGTGTGGGAAAGAGCTAGTGCAAGAAGCTGTGCTGGGAAACACCAGCCTTTGTGTTGCATGGACTGGTAATAGTTTTTACTTCTGTTTAAAGGCAGAAAGTCATCAGCCGCCACAAAGATGTCGAGAGCCGATGATGTTACCTGTCCTCCAGCTGACTACAGCAGCAAGCACAACTATCAGAAGGTTACATCGTCCGCCAAAGCCAGGGATAACAGGCCAGGTCTTCTGGCAAACTGCAATAAACTGTCTTAAACACGTGGTTCTGAAGTTACCCAGCAGCCAAAGAAATGTTTGAGATGCTACTGCTATTTCCAGCTCCAGGCCATGCTCTGCAGGCCAAACCCAACTATTTTAGGAGGTTTAATGTAGGCTCAGCCCCACAAAGACAGTGCTGATGTTCTCTGGTTTAGAGGGTGATGGAATCGTTGTATTAATGGACATGAACTGGTCAGAGAAATTCAAGAAGTCTGGTAGGCCCCTCTTCTACACAGCGCAGGATCTGTATGTTATCTACTGTTCTGGCAACAGCTACAGCTCTGAGTCTGCTGTATTACGCATTACAAGAAGCAGGAAAGTTAGCAGTGGGCAGAGGGAATGGCAAAGCTTGCAAAATTCTAGCTACAGCTGTTGCAATTTTGCATGAAGCTGAAAGAGGTGCTCCTGGCTATGTGTGTGGTTGCCAGATGCAGCTTAGAAAGCACTGATATGGAAACAACGATTTGGTTTTGTTTGTTCAAATCTTCATCAGAACTCCTGTAGTGAATGTCTTGCAAAATATTATTTGCAAAATAATGTTTAGGGTAATACCGAGGTTCCAAAGGACTTTCTCCTGGGGGCAGTGTACAAGCAGTAAATCAAACTTTAACATACAGACTGAGTGTTCTGAGAAGGCAGGACATAATTAGGGGAGAGGAGATGTCTAGTACTTTCCAGAGGGTCAGTGCTGACCCTACAGCTCAGGTTGTCTCTTGTGCCAGCGTGGTCTCCGTCTCTGCGCTAGTGGTGCCTGCACAGCAGCTCTGGTGTCAAAGCCAGAAAACCGTTTTCTCGGTGCTTTTTCAAGAAGCGCCAAACTCCCACTGTACAGACACAATCAACTCAAGAGTTGCCAAGGTTTAGTTTTATTTAGGGTTAGAAATACTGAACCACAGAAAACTGTTAAAAGTAACAGAGGTTGACTCAGCCCTGTAACAGGAGGGTACACAGATGGCAGTCGGGCATGAAACTGTCAGACACCAGGAGGTATTGCTGCGCCCATGGAAAACAAGGGCAGGCGCTGCTCAGAATTGCATGCTGTGCTTTTTCAACAAAGCCGTTTAAGGAGGCAGTAAAATGGTTACAATGTATCAAACCTTTTATAAACAAACTTTTTTTCTTTTTTTAACCATCCCTGATTTTAGTGCCAAGAGAAAGTTTTTTGCTTTCAACCAATCTCATTTTACAGATTTGTGTTGGGGGGAGAGTTCCCCAGAGCAAACCTTTTAAACTTGTAATAAACTATTCTTGAATTTAATCCTGTTTTTCTCATTATTTCACATTCCCCTGTACAATAAAATATACTTTTTAAAAATCACTATGTATCAATAAACATCTGTAGACAAATTACATTAATAAACTTATATTTTACTCTCTATATACATGTTGGCAATGTCAAAGCTTCAAGATTCACATGGAGGTCTGTAAGACCAAAGAAATGTACACAAATAACTTATATTTAGGAAAAAAACTAAAAGCTGAAGAGTATTTTTCCACATTATTGTGGGTCACAGTATTTAAAATATTTTTTTCTAGTTATTCTTCACAACCACATTGTCTCAGCAGAGAATGATGAATCAAACTGAAGCAGGAAGAAAAATCAAGTAGCAGTTACTGATTTCAGTGCAGAACTAAGTCAAGTAAAGAACTACACTTGATTCTTAAAGAATATACAGTATATCGGAGACTTCTCCAGTGCTAAGGCTTCTTCAGCATTTAATCTTTAAAACTATCATCCTGAGATGGGAAAATTCCAGTGGATATCACTTTTCAGATTTCAAATGGAATGATTCTAGTGCCGAGCTTAAACCATTCCTCAGTCTATACGTTAGACTAAGTGGTAAAATGCACATACAGCTTGATGCCACATTTCTACTTAATACTTTTTATGGCCCTGGAAATGGAAACATTGGCATCCAAACCCAAGATATTCCAACATAATAAAAAGGCACTGAGCTATAGTACTGTATATACAGTAACATCTGTGTTTGCATAGATCAACAACTTTGAACGCTGCAAGGAACTAAACGCAACCAGTAACTATGAGGAAATAGGGAAGCAGCAGGAACTCTTGCTTAATAACCAGTGTGGGGCATGGAATCTTTTACCAAAAAAATGTTCAGGCTGTCAGCTTCAGTTGTCCTTCATAAATTAAAAAAAGTGTTCTTAGAGGAGTGTTTTCTGATCAAAGAGCTGCAGGTCAAAACGGACCCAGACTTCACCTGTTGGAACTTCATGCAGCAGTAAGTGCTTCGTCGTGGGGCCTTTGCTTTCTTGTTCTGTTCTGATTTTTGCTACTGGAACTTCAGTGCGACCCAAAAAATCTGTTGGGCAAGTGAATAAGAAATTTCATTAAGCAAAGACGTTAAGCTTAGAAAATCTGCAAGCGTCAGGTTAAGCAGGAATGCTGCATAGTATGTATTCAGTTCCAGAGCACTGCTCCCAGGCTTCCTGTTTGACTAGACCTCAGCCCTGTGCAGATCAGCCAGCAGTGACAAATAAGGGTCTTTTTAGGAGACGAAAATGCTGTGGAATTAGGATGGGAAACATGACTTTATGTCACAGTTTGATCCAAGGGCTTTAAAAATACAGTTCCCTTTCAGAAACACAATTTCAAATGTTCTCCTGTCTTAGAGCTGGAAGGTCAGAGTTAAGTGATGGAACCTGTTTACATGTCAGCTGTGGTGCCACAAAGACAATAAAAAAAAAATCTAACTATTTTGACTCAGCCAACTTTTAATTAGCCTTATATATCATTCTTTTCACAAGAACAATGACCTTGAACAATTACTGCTACTTGTAGGTTTACTGTCCTATTCAGAAATTGTATACCCTCTCTGTGGCCATTTCATATATAACGTCTTTGTGTGTGTGTACGCGAGCGCATTAAAAGGTTTACCACGAGCTGAAAAAACCAGCCTTGGCTGTCCAACTAGGAGGAGAAGCCTAGCAAAGTCACGTTACCTCACAGGAGAAAAGGCCGAGCTATCGTTACACATAGGGCAACTCGGGTCAGGGCAGTACCTTGCAAATCTGCAGTAATCAACTGTGTGTCAGAGCCCTGAAAAAGCACTTAACTTTTTAAAGAATACTAGAAGCAACTGCCTGCCAAAAACGTGCTCAGTTTCCAAGGAAAAAAAGAAAGCTTATCAAGCTGTTGCTCTGCAAATATAACCTAGCACCTTATTTTCAGGCATGTATAGTAAGAGAGAAAAATGTATGCTTTCAACTTCTCTGTTTCTCCAGTCTGACAAAAAAATAACTCTGTGTCTGATAAAAAAGCCAGAGTGGGATCAAACCTGACTGCCCAGAGCTGTTGGCTCCGAAAGGCTATTGAACCTCTGGAGTAAGGAGGCATTGTTTTTACAGAACATTTCTCACAAATCATACCTACAGGCTCTTGGAACTGCTGGTGAGGAACTGTGTACCCCATCACAAGAAAGCATTCTTTTCCTAAAAGAAATGTTCACGCTTACCATCGGGTGAGAACTGATCCCTGTCAAACATGGTGATGCAGAGGACATCCTGATACAGATCCTTTACGAAGAACTGGCAGTTGAAGTTCCACTTGGGGTTCAAGGTGTCCTGCAGGGTCCTGGTAGTGTAGCTCTGAGAGCCCAGGCTGATTTCACAATATGGGTTGCTCTTCCCTGAACACAGAACAAGCAGTGAAACACCTCTGCAGCGCAGAAGCCTCCCTCCCCCTCTGGAGGCTGCCTGGCCACACATCGATGCTGCTGTCCGGAAGATGGGGGTCAGGCAATCCCTATATCCTAGAGCAGCACAAAGCTGGTTCTTTGCTCAGTCCTCTGAAGCTAAATAATGGTGAATTCATTCAGAAGCTGTAGCTGAAACCACAATGCTTCCCAAATCACCAGACTCCTCTCAGCAAACGTCACAGGAATAAAAGTGATTTGACACTATTTCCTTCACTTACCATTGGGCTTACAGGCTTTTAGTTCTGTTGCTTCAATCACATGCACCATCAAGCGTCCTATTCCCGAGGTTTTCTGTGAGCGAGCTGTGAACAAAGAAGTCAGAAATAAATGGACTGGTTGCAACCGTAAAAACTGGCAATAGATCTGAAGAGGGAGACCCTACACAGACACTGTGGCGTCCTCCAGAAAAGGCCCTGCCCACGTGTCCACATGGATGAGAGGGAAATACAGAACTCGGGAGGTACCTTGATAAGCCTTTTCACGTTTCTTCTTCTCAGTTTCGATGTACTGCTCTGATGCTGCTTTGATTTTCTGGACCCAGGCAGTACTGCAAAGAGCAATCCCTACAGTCAGGGCCATACCACAGGCAGGAAATTCTTCAGTATCAGTGACTCTGCCCCAATCTCTTTTGCCATTTTTTTTCCCCACACTGCGTTTCAGAGGCATCACGAATCTAGTTAGTTCAAGGACTAAAGTGATGGAGTTTTTGGATTTAATCTTGTGCCCCATTTCCACATCAGCCTAAATAAATGAAAGTGGAGCTGCTATGTTATTAAGGACTGCTGGGTCACATTAAAGACCAACGAGGATTGGGGAAGAATCCTACGGGATGCTGGATTTGCAGCCCCAAACTATTCTTCTACACAACTGTAACATCGAGGAGCAGTAGACGTGACTGGATTCCACTGAAAGAGCTGCCATGCAAGCACAACAAAACCAGAGAAAACTTGTAATTCAAATGAGAGTCAAATGAGTTTATTTCCTGACCAAGAGACTAAGCCCTGTTCTTGAACTCAGAGACCCCCATGTCTGCTCACTGGAAACAGCCCACAGCCAGGATCAACAAGTTTAAGCTCAGTTCTGCATTTTCACTACTCACCGCTCATTAATGTTGTCAGTTTTAAGCGTGTAAACTCTGTCAATGTGTGATATGTGGAAAACTGGCTCATCACTTGAAGGGTCTGTGGGCAATTTCACTAGGACTTCATTAAGGAAAACAGGCTGAAAGAAAAGCAAACATCACTGTGGCAGCATCGCCCTGACAATGAGCGGAAACTCTACAAGGATGTTTAAATACATTGCTTTACTGTAGGGAAAATGAAAGTCGTAGGACACAGGACTAACAATCAGATCAGCATGTAAAAGGTGTGAGAAAGGACAGAGAGAAAAACTACCCTGGCGATACACCCCATTCTGCCTTCCTAGATGAAGAGCTTTGTGAAATGGGCAGGACTGTGTAAGCACAGCTACAGTATGGAGCTTGGAAACCCCGGGGATCTATCAGGTTCCCTGCCGGAAAGCAGCCTTGATACTTAAACTTATCCCCCAACTCTAGAATCTTGAGAACATGTACTGTGTGGACAACAGAGACTGAAGTTTTGCACCTCTTGCTGTTTTGTAAAGAAGGACAGGTAATTTCTTGTGGATGCAGGAACTTGTGCAAACTTAAGTCAAGGCTCCTGCTTCTGAACATCCCACTCAGCGGCTCAGGCACGATGCTGTTTCTGCCCTTTCCTCCAAAGCGGACAGAAGTGTTTATTAAGCCAAGACACAGAAGCCGGTCCTTTTCCGGGGACTAAGCCAGCAGCACTCGTGCATGTTGGCTGCCAGTACGTGCCCGTACGATCCGACGGGGCCTGATGGCTAACCCCGGCAGGGAGAACAGCATTCCTCGTCAAAAGCCACGTCCCACTCTATCAACATGACCACGGGGCACCTTGATTAACTCACCATTTTGTACATTTTGAACTGTGAGTTGGATTTGGGGCTGAAGAGTTTATCGGAGCTGGAAGATACAAACTGTTTAACCATGTAGGTGAGCAGGAGGAAGTCATTGAAAAGGAAGCCGTACAGCTCCTTATTGCTCTTGGCCTTGTACAGCTTGCCGCTGTGCAGGAGTTTCCGTGGTCCCAAGCAGTTTGTGAGGGAGTTGAACACAGGTTGCTAGGAGAGACAGAACCCATTAGCAGCAGCAAGTTAATGCAGACATCAGTTCCTGCTCCTTTCACAGTGGGGATTGCCCAAACTACTTAAAAAGCTCTTCTGTTTTGTTTAATGAATTTAGTTACAAATGAAGAGAAGGGAAACTGTTTTATGATCTGCTGTGGTATCAGCACTACTCCCAACTTAAAGTAGATCTAAGTTACACCAACAACACATGCAGGGGTCTGACTGGATGAAGGCATTTAACTCACGGCCACTTTTCTGTTGTCCAGAAGCTGTGTTTAAGAAGAGCCTGCAGAGTCCGCAGCCAGGTCATCTCTTATGGGTGCACAATTAGGTGATGGAAATAGGACAGACCTTCTGGGCCTGTCAAGCCCTGGTTCCTTACACAGCTAACGGAGAACTGTCACACACCTCATTTTGAAGGCTGTCGTGAAAGGTACAGGAGCCTGAACCCCACATATCTTTGAGGACCTGACACTGAGGGCTTCTGTGCCCTTTCTGCATGAAGGAAAACCCTGGGACACATACACTAAGTGAAATTCCACATAGTAACACCTGACTCAGCCCAGTGGCAGCACAAGCAGAACTTCAGAGATAAAGAGTTACTTCTGTTCGTTTAACTGTTTAAATGGCATCAGTTTTAAGCTGATAAATCAAGATTTCTCCACTGCCAAAATCATGCAAAAATGAGGGTTCAACACATGATGGCTGTGAGCAGAATTCAATAAAAGCTGCTTTGCCAAGAGCTCAGCAGTGGATCACGTTCCAAGAACGGATGTGAGCAAGGACTCCCATTCCCTCCCCCTGCCTTTCCGAAATGGCTCGGAATAGCCTCCGGCGTCCAGCGTATCCATGTGGCTACCTCAGCAAGACCTTCGCACTGGACGTGGGACTGTATCCATTCCAGCCTGTCCGAGTTCTCCTTCTCACGCACCCCTTCGTTAACTTGAGAGCACAGCTCCTCCGCACGCTCCAAGGCAAGCTTGAGGTTACTGTGATCAGGGTGATTTTCTGGAGTGTTCTCTAGAATCTGGCACGGATCAAAATGCGATAAAAACAGATGTAAGCACAGGTACTGCTCCACACTCTCAGAGAAATCCCCATAAAGGGACAAGGCTTTTTTTTTGCTTTTGCTATTGAGAGCAAACTCAAAAGCATTCACCTACAAAGCCTCACGTAGGGTACTCACACTCTTTATGAGCAGAGGGTAGCGGGTTATTCTTTGCATTGGTTTCAGGAGGAAACTGGAGAGGGGCATTCCTTTGCAGCGAGGGTCCAAGGCAAGTTTCTATAGTGCAACCCAGAGATTTAACAGAGAGATTGCGTTACTCATCAAGAAACAGTTGCCTCACCACACTGAAAACTGAAACCTGGCTGATCAGATTCATTTTTCCAGGCATTCCAAGAAATGTTAGATTTTTTTGGGAAACAAACAATACTTGTATCTAGAACAAACAGGAAAGCTGGTGCTGTCATTGTACCCAGATGCTTTGCCAGCATAAGACATAGGATCATTGCTCACGCAGAATCCTTACATTCAAAACTGTTCCAGCTTTTATTTTGACATTACAGGCTCCACTCAGGTTGAAAAAAACAAAGCACTGAAAGAAACAAATGCCTGATGTCAACAGTTCTGGCATTTCTCCTTTCATGGCCTCAAAGCCATCACATCAGCTGCAGTGTGGCAGCAATTCCTTATTTATTCACAGTGTGCCTGCCTGTGACGCTCTCAGCACACCTCTGGCCCTGGCTGCAACCCCACCGCTCAGACACACTGCACGCCCCGCTGAATTCCAAGCGCGTTCAGAACGACAGCTTTTTTATTTCCACTACACAGACTCTTACCCGTTCTGACAGCATGAATTTTTGGGAAGGTGCAGACACCAGCACCGTAGCTTTGTGAGGTTAGCGTTACACTGAAGTGGGAAATGGAGTAATAAATTAGCTAGAGAGAAAGACAGCTAAATGAATAAAAAGCAGACACAGTGTTAACCATGGTCATCATAGAAATACACCTTGGAAGGTTCTTAACTATTTTTGCAAGATTTTACTCTCCCGGGTTATCTGGTCGATCTGGTTAGACAGGCTCCTGTCGTTGAGGAAAGGAGAAGGCACAAAAGCTACTGAATAAGGTACCTTTAAGTAGTCTTTGAAATCAGCATCTTCATCAGTTTTCTGCTGCAGCAACGAAGCCCCGTTAAGCTGGCAGCTGCAGAACCGAATGTAGGCCTGCATGTGAGAGAGCTCTGCTGCTAAGATGTCCCCAATCATCTGCACCGGCATTTTTTCTCCTCCCGTTTTCTTACGCACTCGCAAGGCTCTGGAGACGAAAGAAATCACCGTTCAACTTTGCTGCCAAGTCTGCGAGGCCTAAATCAAGATCCTGACAACATCCATCCCTGAAAGGACGCAAGTCTGCGAGGTGAACTCTCTGACAAAGCACGGGCACTTCCAGGCGGCTGAGGGTCCAGCCTGAACCCCCAGAAGCCACCAGCACGACACGCTGAGCTGAACGATCTGCCTGATGGGGTCCGTGGGACTGAGACTCTCCTTCGAGGTTTGTGGGGCAATAGGCATCAATCTCTACACGCAACCAGCGTCCCATTTCAATGAATTATTAGCCACTTTGTCTCTCCAAAGTTTATTTTTAGAGAATAGAAGGTTGCTTTGCAGAAAACTGGGAAGAACGCCTCCCGTGCACGTGCTTTTTTGTAGGCTCTGTGTCTAAGGTATTACAGCACATGTGCATCTGTTCTTGCTGTTTATTCGCCCCCTCTCTTTTGCAACAACTCCTTCTTTGTGAGGTAGTCTGAATGCATTTAGCTGTTCTGAATGCACACACGCACAGGAAATAATGAGCAAGGACAGAAATATTTACTGTAAAACCAGAAAACTTCCTGGGGAAAGGAACAAGAGAATAAAGATGAAGAGGAAAGCATAAAAATGCAAGTAAGTACTCACTTCAGTAACTTTGTATTTGACATGATAAGTTCCTTCCAGTTAACAAAGATCAGCCCCATTTCTCCTTCTGTGAGACAGCCCGAATCAGCCATCGGTTTTTGGAAAACCTGCAGTCAAAAGATCAGAAAGGTGAGCAATTCTTCAGAAACAAAAGCAGCTCAGCCTCTTGTTTAGCTTAGCAGTAATTTTGCTTTTTTTGAATGTTCTGTGTCCAATTTCTCAGAAGTTAAAAGCAATTCCTTACTAGCATTTGTGACAGCTGTCACCATTTTTCCTCAGCGTGTGACCTCGTTCTGACACCAGCATTGCCATTTGCAAAGCAGGGGCAAGCCCTGGGACCTGCAGGCTGACTGTTCAGCAGGAGAGCGTTCCCGTGATTTCGGAGTCAATTGCTACACAAATTACACTTACGCATCACACCTGCCCCCATACCCAGACACTCATAGTCAGCCTGTGTGCAGAACTCCAGCTTTTCAGGGGCTCTCGGCACAAGACCTCTGGAGAGCAGAATACCTGTGTAAGTCTATTTAACATCTTTAACACTTCACCACACAGTTGTTTTATATAGAGAGGTCAAGTCAGATGCCCAAGACCACCTAATGCTGGCCAGTTCCTGCCCTGCCTGGTGAGGTGGTCTTGCTTCTGGAAATAAAATTGGAGACGAAGGCAGACGATAAACTTTTATGGTGCTTATACAGCTTCTGTCATGAGCCTGTGCAGCTTTGCTAGACACCCCAGCCCAGCCCATCACCTTTACACTGAGCCTGAACATCTCGGAAGAGGATTTGGAAAATAGGAAGGTCCTTTAAGATGATGGCTTTCACAACATGATGTTTCTGCCTGGTGGACAACCACATAACATTCACTAGAAAGGGAGATGCTCACACACCTTTCTTTCTCTAGAATTTCACAATTCCTAAGAATCCCTTTATTATTATTCAGTAGGACAGAGGTGTTCTTCCAAATGCATTTTCACATCCAAGACATCTCACCTCCAAGACGAGCTGAAGATCATCCATATACCTTTCTTCTGTCTGAATGAGTTCGTGAATGTAGCCCTGCCTCTTCCTTTCCATCGGCTGCATAGTGTCAAGGCTCTGGAGATCAGCACACCCTACGAGAAGTTAAGCCAGTAGTTTAGATTCCACTCAGGCTATCAGATCTGATGAATTAACAAAATTGCACCGACATACACCGGCCTACGGATCAGACTATATACACAGTGGTAAAACCCTGTCCACAGCAGCAGCAGGTTTCAAAATTGAGTGATGTAGTGGTCAACCCCCTCTCCACTTTATGTCATTTTTTTAGTCTGTCACCTTTTTATTTCTTTGAGCATCCCTTCTTCTTGTATTGTGATGCAGAATAAGAATTCCTGACTTCCTGCCACTCCATTTGTCTCATGGTTTTTCTCATCTCTTCTCCTTTTCTGCCATACTGTTTCAAAATTGTGATTTTCTCTTACCTTATGCAATGTCTTTTGTGAGATGAAGTCATCTAAAACGCATCTGGTTCTGACTTAGGACATTGCACCTTTAATCTCCACCACATTTCTAAAGTACTCTGCCTTGTTTATTAATTTGTGATAAAAACCACCAGTACAAATTTGTAAAGTTATAATGCATAATGTTATAGTTGTGTAACTTGGCAGTTGCACAACTTTTTTTCTCATTTAGAAACAAAACGAGCCTGAAATATGTTGAATTATTTTTATGCATCAAGTGTGAATAATCAAAATCATGCACAGGAACACACAGACATTCAATGACATGAACCTCAAGTCTTCTGTAACACCATGCAGACCCTACAGCTTCACACTGGTTTTTCTCTACTGTATACATGTTAGTAAGCATGACAAGATCTGAAATTTAGTAACTGAATCGAAAACTGGTAAAAACCAAAGTGGTGAACATTTTTAGATGAGTAAAGGAGAGCATACAAAGTCAAACTCTGATCCCTCTGATCACATGCTAGCAGAGTACTGCAAAGTAGCAGGGTTGGGGGAAAATAAAAAGAGAAACAATTACAGAGCATTTGAGAACATGCATCTATCACTTGATGTGATGGCATCAGGTTTGAAAACAATGTGAACTGTGGATTTTGCAGAGTAGCAGGAAGGACATCGCAGGGACTCATTTAGATCCGACATTTCTAGAGGAACGATACTTTTTGAGAGTTTACAGGTGTCGTGGAAGGCAGCGTGACCTACAGCACGAAGGGCTGCGTCTCCCTTGGCACCCTAACACATCTAGGACACTAGAAAGTGACTTTGTTCTATTCACTGCCAATGTATGGGAAGGCTGCTTTAAATAATGAAATTAAAATAAGTTAGTATTAAATCTGGGGGGAAAAACAACAAGAAACACTAAACATTTGATGTGACAGTGGCCTAATGGGAACCTCCCAGGCTTCTGCCCTTCCTGCTGCACAAGCGTCAAGCTCTGAAGGAGCAGCAACCTTCAGCAAAAAAGGAACACTTGTCAGATGAACTTTTATGATATACCATTCGAAGTATTTTACCAGGGAAGCCCTCTGAACAACACAAAGAAGTAAAACAGTAAATGCAATAGCTGGGTTTGACTCAGGACTTTTCAGTTCTGATTTGTACCCCTAAGGAGGATCACAGATCTTAAGCTTTCTGATAAGATTTGAAAAAAATGCCACTTTTTATATAGAGATCTGGGATTGCAGCTCTTTTGATCATGCAGAATGCTGCTTCTGGCCTTAGTTATTCCCGAAGTTACAATCAGGCCAAAATTAGATGAGAAAAACGAGTAAAGTTACAGATCAAAGCGATTCCTACGAAGTTTTGTATCTCAATCCATCAAAATGGACTGTGGCCAACATATGCTACTTCTGGATTCTACCGTCATTCCGTACAGGACTGAGTTTAAGCCCACCTGGTTCCTAAGACATGAAATTTTAGGATAATCAAGGGCCTGTACAGTAACCAGACTTCATCTGCCAGATCTGGAAGTCTCAGCTTTGACCACGTGGTTCTTTTCTACCGCAAGGTACGCTCCTGCAACAAGAGCAGGGACAGACTGAAGCTCCTGTTGCCGTTTGCTTGTATCGCCGCCGTTAGAACAACCCACACGCTCGATCGGTGTCCCTCATGCCGTCTACTTAAAGTTGAAGCAATCGCTGGAAGGAAAACAGGCCTGTTTATGTGCACCTAAAATAGACTTGGTTTATAAGCTCATTATCAGATACAAAAATGCAGTTAAATTAACTGGCTCCTGCACTAAGCTTGTGTTTGGCCTTTGGGATGAACGGACGAGTGCTATTTTATATTTAAATAAGCACTGGCGAAACCACACCAAATTTTGATGGGTCTGATGATACTGGCACAAAAACACAGTACGCAATCCTCACATCTGATTTTAGAGGGTGAATTCAGACATTTGGATCTGAGGGGAAGAAAGGCGAACGAGACAGAGAATAAAACAACCTACCTAGTGAATTTGCCAATGTTTTACGAAAGTGGCCACAGCAACCCATGGGCTCGCTGGTATGGAAAGGGTGGACCTGGATCTCTACCCATTCTCCTCCCACATTCCTGTCGCCTCCTTTCCTTGCATCAATTCTGGCACTTATCTGACTCCCAGCTCACACCCTGGCAGCAAATGAATCCCGAGAGGGAAAAAGAAAACAGTAGTTTTCTGCTAGTTTAGCAGCCAGGAATGTGCGTGGAAGCAGTAAAACTGCCTTTTTTTGGCAGCAGAAAGCTGTCGGTTTGGCTTCTGTCTTGCGAAGCTGCATCCCAAGCTCCCCATACGGCTAATGACAAGCAGCGAGATTTTTGGGAGCGCTTGCAGAGGGGAATCTCGGCTGCCCACGCTGGGGGCTCACCTCCCTCTGGGGACCAGATAAGAGGTTTAACATCACCTCTGCAGGGCAAGCCAGCCCCTTCGGACAACCTGGGGCGCGATCTGCCCAGCTCCCTCCCCAAACCAACGTGTAACGGAGCAAGCGGTGGGTGCCTGCTACCCTCGAAACTTAGGGCACAGCAAGAGAGCGATGCCTACTAGGACTGTGGTACCTTTTGTGGTAAATCCTGCTCTCCAAGACGAGGAAGCAGCTGTCTCGCAGGCGCAGGGTAAAACAAGCTGGAGAGTTTATAAACAGGAAATCCCAGTCTCTAAAGTTGTGTTTAAAATTATACCTCCCTCTCCAAATATACCTGAACAAGAAATATTTTCTCCCTACTAACATAACTCACCCTGCATGAAAAGCTACCAAGTTTCACAGTCAAAAGATGTCTCCTCTGCAGAAGATTCGAATGTCTGAAAAACTTGGGGTGCTGGGGGAAAAAACCTTTCCAATTACTGACATATTTTGGATTTGAGTACATTCAAGGGAAGGAATGACGCTTCCTGAAGAAAAGAAATCCTCCAATGAAAGAAAGATGAATGAGACCTAATACCATCTCAAAAAAAAAAAAAAAAAAAAAAAATTCATTTTTTTCTTTCTTAAAAAAGGGGGAGCAAATTAAAATTCCTCACTTAAAAGCCAATTCCAGAGAATTGAGGTAAAAAACAGGTGGATAAAAGGCTTTCAAAGATGCCCAGATCTGCTTGGGCACCGAGTGCTTTGTCCTCTTCCCCAGTGAACTTCCCCACTCAACGAACAACGAAAAAACATATTAAAAATGACAGCTCTGGAAAGACATCTTAAGCCTCAAACACGAGCTCAGGCACTTTCCCTGAAGGATCTATCTCCACCAGAGGCACCACTGCTTTGCGTCACCAGTGAAGATTATTTAGGGCTAGAGGTGGGCTATATTTGTAGGAATATATATTTGCATTTGTAAGGAAACAGCTCGGTTTGTTTAGGGTTGTGGGGTGGTTGGGTTTGTGGTTTGGTTTTTGGGGGGGGGGGGGCAGGGGGGAGTTGGTTGTGGTGTTTGGGGTTTTTTTTAATTTTTTTTCTTTCTTTAGCTCAAGCCAGTTAATATGGCTGGCAAAAGCAGGTAAGAGGGTTTTTTTGCCTGTATTAGCCTGCCTCAATTTTCCCAGGCTGCCATAGAAAGACTACATCTCACCTTAAGTACCATGGGCTGGCATTAATATAGTCCCTTTAGTACAGCCAGAGAACAGACTGATGGTATCATGGGACATCACCCGTAGCCATTTTACAATCTCTGCTGGTGCACATAAGGCTAATTCACTTGCAATGAACCCGTCACTGCCTGTAGCTGTCAACAGCCTCTGTACCTACTGAAACATGTGAAAAGAACTAATCCAAGAAATTTGCCATGGCGGAAAGGCTGGTTTCCATCAGGCCCTGGGAAACATAATAAAAACTTTTATCCAATCTCCCCAAATCAGTAAATGCAGTACACTCTCTTTGCTACAACAGAAGAAATTTATGATTCAATTTTCAAGAAATAAAAAGCAAAATTAAGTCACTCCATCACAGAGCCAGGTAACTTAATGCTCGTACCAAGCTATTCAGATGGGAAAAAATCCTCCCCAAATGGACAAAAAAACCACAACAGACAAACTAGATCCTTTTATGTGTCCCTTTAATAAAATACATTTGCATAGTTATCTTACAACTTTGTTTAAAACCAAAAATGAACAATTGCCTCATGCTAAGCACAGCCTGCATTTGCATGTCTTAACAATCATCCTCAAACATGAATACTCTAGCTTGAAAAGAACAACAGAAGAGATTTTAAGGCAGCACACACCATTACGTAGCAGTTTTACTAGTTCAGCACATGAAAGTAGCGTGACCCTGTAGCAGCTCCCAACACCACTACAGGCCAAGGTCTGTCAGCATTCCCACGAGCAGACTTATTTACAGGTGTTTTCAACCCGACTCAAGAAAATCACACAGGGATACAATCTGACAGAGCATCAAGACGGCATAAACATTCAGTGACCGGCAGGAGATGTTTCAATTATTAGCGTGTGACTTTTTTGATGGAGCTTTATGCCTTCTGCACTCCCAACTGTAACACCATTAACACTGCCATTAAGACAGCGCTTTGTGCGCGTCCACAGCCCTTCACCGTCACTGACGACTCGCACACCCCAGCCCTGCAACCGGGTCTTGGTGGTGGCACAAGACTTTCCTGCATGGATCCAACCGCTGGATCAGGAACTCGGCTCTGTAAACCAAGCTTTTGTAAAACTACACTTTTGTAGGCTGTTAGTCCATTATGCAAACTAGACAGTTATAAAATTAGGAAGCGTTTCAGTACCTGCTCTTGTGCATTTACAGCATGGTTTACATTCTTACCCCCAATTACACCACAGCCCCTATTCTCTGCTGGCCCACAGGAACAATATTAAGCAAGTATTATGCTGCAGGCAACATCATATTTTGCTTTCCTGGTTGGCTTCAGTTTTAACTGTTAACCTTGTGTGGCTCTGAGCAACATTTAGACTCTCAGCTCTTGACTGGGGATCATCGGTTCAACAAAACCCCTCGATTTTCCACCTTGTCCTTAGTTCCAAAGCCCACCTTTTTCACCCAAATAAGGGACGTACACTTCAACACTAGTTTTACTTGGCTGGCTGGGATGACAGCTGAACTCAGCTCTATGGACTTGTATCAACAAGAGAGTGGATTGCACACAACCAGAGGAAAAGTAACATTTTTGAAAGAAAAAGTCTGATTTAAGCCCAGCTTCTATTAGCTACACCTCTTCATTGATACAGAACATTATTTTAAAATAACCTTGCCTTAAATACATCCTCGGCATAGTCTCTCCCATTGATGATCTGATGTATGTATTCAATTCTTCCTGCACCAGTGTGCGACAGGAGAGCAGAGCTCTCAGGTGATTGTGCTTGAGCTGTGTCAGGCAGACTTTTGCAGTAGAGAGAAATACGGAAGGCAGGGATTACATCTGTTTCAATCAGCATTATTAAGGTGTATTATTATCTTTGTTATTACAGTTAGAGAATTTGGAGCATACTCAGGTAATACTGAAACATGAAAAGGTAACTCTGAAAGCCCCAAATGCTTCATTTCAGTACTCATCAGTTCAAAATGAGGAGCAGCTGTTTCAATAATTATCAATGCTCAACTACATACCCAACAACAGGGCCACTTGTGTGAAACTTTGCCTAATACTACCCTCATCTCCAGTTGTATCAGTTAAAAAAATGGGTAGAATACCAGCTGGTTTTGGAAAATGCCATGTAACTATTTCCTAGAACATCCCAGATAGGATGTGAAGTTGTTTTTAATTTTTCAAAGACAATTAGTAGCAATTTGGCATTCAAGGAAAACTGGCACTGAATATTGGGAAGTCAGTTTGGCTCAAATCCCACAGGTTAACAGTGCCTTTCAGAAATGGGATAATTTATAAGACAAATTATTAGACTACAGTAAGTGACTGCTCAAATGCCACTGGTGTAGCACAACACACTTGCGCCTGTATTAAACAGGCTTTCAAAGTCAGAAATTCAGAGAAGGCAATTCAGGGTGATTAGCATGTTTTAGTAGAAATACTTAAAATGTAGTTTCATAAGGAAATCAGGTCAGCTAGAATACTTGAGGAAATATCTAGCACATTATTTGCCTACAATAACATGATTTCATTCTATAACAAAATATTGGTTTACACAAAATACATCCAGAATAAAAACCCATTTGTAGTTATGTAGGCACATTGCTCTAGTCTGTATTGCACTGAAGATATCTCTCTGAACTAAAGGGCACATATACATTATTTGATCAAGTATATTAAATACATAACATAGAAGTTTTGGAGAAAGGCTTTTAAATCTCCGCAACTGGACTAACCTTTTCCTGATAGTACCTTCGCAACATTCATATATATATATATATATATATGTATGTATGTATGTATATAGTAAACAAGCAGTGTTTTGTAAACATTTCTGATTGCATAAATGACCTTTGCTGTTTCATAACCAACTTCAGGAAACCAACTAAATTAAATACCATGTCTACTTGATCTCTCCTGTTGTTACAGGAGCACAGCACTATAATTAGACAAGCAGTCTGCTATTAAATTAATCCTTTTATTTAAAGGTGTATCAGGGTTATAGTCCTGAAGTCCTGGTCCCTCCTTCCCTCCCCCCAAACTAATAAAAGGTGGGTGCCTTTACTGCACCGTACTACCACCATGCCATAACTGTACCTTTAAGGACCACTTTTGAGCTGAGGGGTGTAGTTCCATTTCTAAACCCGAATGCTCTGCCTTCAGCTCCAGGTGGTTCTTTTCTGGCAACATATCTTTATTGAGGTTACCTATGTATTAGGCTGCAGCTTTCAGATAGTACTTACTTTAAGTCACTGCAGACCGTAGCCAGATAAAAACACTATTCAGTACCGTTAACTATTTAATGAAGAAAAGGGGCAGGGAAAGGGTCTAGTAGCACAGAGGCTGTAGAAGTACTTACTGCAGTAACTAGTACATGTTTGCTGTTTGCTAACACTGAAAGCAAATATGAATTATTGGAATAAAGTATTTAAAGGAAGGAGGTTGTTTATGGATAGGATATATTGAGCCAAAACAACCTGAATTCCTGCTACAGCACTACTGTGAAGGGAGAAAAAAATTAAAATATCCTCCACTCTATGCTTAACAGTTCTTTCCCCAGTTAAAAAGGGTATTAAAAGGCTGGATGGACTGCATCAGATCTAAATCTTAGATCTTGTAGCATGTTTGTAATCACAGTGACTATCAGCAGCAGAGACTGGTAGGGTTTTGTTTCCTGGATGAGCCTTGTAGGCTGCCAATTGTAAGAGCTCAATATATAAGAGATTTCATGAAGTCCATTAGAACAGTAATCAGCGAACATTTTAATTCTGCAAAGTATGTACATTACAACATTAAAAGAACACAACTGCCCATTCAAAACAGCTCAGATAAACTGTGCAAATAGTGGGTCTTTGTGTGTCTGCAATCCCACCATGCAAGCGATAACTTGATATGCATGCTAATGATCTACGATTATCAATACCAAAGAAAACTACTAAAGGAAACAAGAATGAACAGCAGTGAAAGCCACACAAAGACCCACTATCCTTTCTGCTTTTACAAATCAACTGTAATTGTAGATTATAAGAAAACCCACAAAAAACTAATTTCTTGACTGGATCTAATGTTCAAACGAAGCAAAAGGATTGTGTCAGAGATACATGAGCAGGGCTGGCCACCCTGCCTCCACGCTACAGTCAAACTCGGATAGTGGGTCTCTGAGGTGCTTTCACACTGGAAGACAACATTGGGTCCTAAAAAAAAAAACAAAAAAAAATGAAGGATAAAATGAACACAAATTTGAAGAGTGAAACATATGAGTTCTACGGACAAAGACAGAACAACACCAAAAAGATCAGAAAGGAATGACTAACATTCAACTTTCTGAAAACAGACATCATGAGCTTCTACTCTTGCAATTTCATATTTATAAACACACACAGTTTAAGTACTTGTGACCAGCCATCACTGACTCTGAAAAACACTTGTAGCTGATTCACTTGAAGAAGAAAGTTTCTTCCCAAGGAAGACTTCTGTTATGTAGACTCAACAACACAACGTGAAGCCCTAGCATTTTTTTTTAAAGGCAATGGCAAAATTCCCTGAGATTTCAACAAAGCCAGGATTTCCCCTAAGAAACTTGTAACGAGACATTAGAAGATCAGATAAAAACTAAACTTGTAAAGAAAAGCCTCACTGGAATTTATTCATACTGGCACATAAAAATTAACATGTTCGACTGTTCAAAGCCTGAAAGAAATGAAAACCTTGTCTCTAGTAATATGTGTCCCTGAAGCAGCATGTACCACATCACTCAATATACCCATCAGAAACCAAGGTCTACGTGGTCTAGAAGAGGTCTTTAACCTGCAAAGTCAGGTTAAAGGCAGATGTATGACGTGGGCTGCAGCTGCACACACTTTGTGGGCAATCCAGAGACTATTCCGGTCTCCAGGATTTCAACCTGGAAGCTTTATCAAGCCTGACTGACATTCACCAAATAGTTTTAGAAATACAAAATGACTATGTCACTATGAACTAAGGGATTGATTTTGTATTTGATCCTAGGTAAAAGGGATAAAATTCTGGAGCTGTTGAGTAAAATCTTAAAATAAATTATTAATCTTCATGTGTTAAAAAATGAATGTGGACCTGCAACACCTCAAAGCCACTGATACCATGAACTCTTACTCCATAATCATGAAGAGAAGTTACTTGGCAATAATAGAGAACTTCAAAATGTGTTGTCCATATATAGACATAGAAATGCATCTGCCATGAGCATGTCAGTTCAGAAGTTGTTTTTTTCACTATGAACACCCTTGAAACTTGGTCAGCTTCATTCATTAGACAGTGGTGAACAGAAATTACTAATGGTCTTTTGTGCATGGAGATAAACTTCTGGAAACACAGATCCTTGTGTTGAAAGGACAGGACTTGCCTCATGTCTCTAACGTGTCACATCTACAAGTAAGGTTGGGAGGAAAAAAAATAGGTAGATCTACTCGTATTACTATAAACATCAAGTTTGTACCTAAGGAAATTCACACCATCGTCATACACATGTTAAGAACAGTCTATGGAGAAAGGATCTGTTCCCAGTCTAACCAACTTTTGCCACTGCACTGGCAGAAGGCAAAGAAGGCAGGTTTAAATGGAGGAAGGAGGTGCTTAGCAGGCTATGGGGACTACCTGGAGCTCATGTCAGAGCACATGAAGGAGTAACTTAGATGCCTGAGGAGCTGCAGCAATGCTGGGCGATGAAAAGAAAAAAAGAGTGAACAGAAACAGTAACTATATGTACATTAGTGTAGAAAGAACTGGTACAATATTCAGCTTACGAAAGACCAAGACCATCTCACAACAGGAGATGAGACACCTCAGATAAGGTGGACTAGAAGCCTCTGCACACTGAGCATAGGTATGTTCACCTGGCTGAGTTGTCCAGCTCTCAGCAAGAATGTCTCCGAGAGGTGAACAGATCTCTAACATGAAGAGACATCCAGCAACCAAGTAGGCAGATGTAGCTAGAGCATCCGCCTTGCCTCCATCCGAGGTACATGAGGGGAGAAAATCTCAGCTGAAGAAAATATAAGGACAAGGCTCAGACTGGTCCCATGGATAAGATGACAAACTGAAAAAAGGTGTCTCACTGAAAAAGCTAACACATAAGGAGAGAACAAGTTTCTAAGAGTAAATGTTTAAGGCAGACGAAGACTGGTTGAAATGACAAAATTATCTCCAGACCAGGCCAACGGGAAGAACTGTAAAGCGGTAAGTACACCATGCCTACCCCGCCTCACACATCCCTGGCGAAGAACAGGAAGAAAACCTGGTAGACGTGTCTTAGGTACCGGCAACACACAAAAGATCTGACCCTGAATGGTTGAGCAAGCACTCAACAAAGAACAGACAGTTATGCATATTCCTTTACTTTAAATCTGTACCTATTCAAATTTTGAAACCTTCTGTGTATCTTATTTATCCTTTATGATGACTTCTGTGCAAACATTAGAATAAGGGCTATTAAAATGTCATTAAAACATGAGTAAGTCTAACCATCACCAAGGTCACTGAGAGCACGAGACTCAAGTATTTTGTGTTCTGGAATCACCAGGACTCAGTTGTATTTAAAAGACCTGTTGAGAGACCTATGACATGCTTCATTGATTTTTTTTCCTTGCAGAGACCCTATGCCAGGATGTGCAGCTACGTCAACAGGAAAAGTGATCTTGTCAGCACAGCTTATTCTGTTCAAAGAGCTATTTCAGCAACCTAAGAAACATCTCGCTGACCTAAGTTCCTTCTTTGCTAGGGAAGTTTGCCATTACAGCCATAACTAGTAAGTCCCAGAAAAGACTCTGGATACAAAGGTGGTCCATATAACAGAGTTTAAATTTGAGGGAAAAGCAGAATTTTCCTAAGCCGCAAACCTATTTGAGTAAACTGAATCCGCCTGCTCCCTTTCAAATACCATTACATTTGACCATCTAGAAAAGACAGTGGGAGAAACTGCTATTCTTCAACAGAAACATTACAATACTCAGAATAACAATTCTTTAAAATATAACAATGCATTTCTTAAATTATACTCTGTTGTATCTCTAAGCTGATCCCTAGAGGGCCACATCAACATTTCTGTGGGACAATTTCCTTAGTGATTTCTCAAGAATACTAGTGACAGTTTCTGCTCTATATTTAAACAAGAGCAAAAAATATTTTAAGGAAATCCAAGGAAGTTTGAAAGTTCAATCAGTACATATTTAAATATTTCTCTGGTTATAGAAGAATGGTACAGCGTTAGCTTACTGCTAACACAACTTACTAGCTCAGACTTCACACCATACGAAAGCAGCCCAGCTGAAATCAGTGTAACGATATTTGCACAATGATGCACTTGAGCTTAACAAGCCATGCTGCTTTTGAGCAGGCTCTGGACTTTAAGCAGGATTCTTCCTGAAGTTTCCAAATGCATATGTTTTAATATCACAAAAGAGTGGCAAATCCCAGCACAAAAGCGATATACAAGTTTGCTTATTTGAAATACTCAGAGTATTAAAAAAAAAATTTTTAAAAATAACATACTCTTCATTCACCAATAGGTGGATTTCATTGACTGAGCACCAGTAGATCTGCTTCATAGCAAACAGACTACTTCTTAGACAAAAGTTTAATGACCAAGTACAGATGACCTGGTGCACATCTGCTCATGTGCACATTTACTCATCTGACTGCCACTAGCTGACCTTTGTCAATACACCTTCAAAGGAAAATTCTGTTCACACAGCCACAGTTTGATGTGGGTAGAAATATTTTTACTCCATAACATTGAAATCCGAGAAAAAGCCTAACGACGTATCAGCAAACAATGAGAAAAACTTAATCATCGTATCGAAAGTTTCCAATTACAACTTGGTCTTACCACTGCTTTTGTTGGAAGTTAGTGGTATATGTCATCACCTTGCACTTATCACATTCAGCCACGTAACTCTAAATGGCAACACACCTGGTGTGATAAGCTAGTATCTCTATAATTTTTGAAAATTCAGAAAGTTTTAATACTCAGCCAAAGTCTTAATTTTATAGCCCATCTGGATTTAGTCTATACTATTTCTTCAAAACTGAGATTTTGTAAACAACAAAAAACCCAACGACTTTCAAAGGATCATTTTAATGACTTAGATATCATTTTTTATCAATTTTGATTTATCTAATCAAAAGAATGTTAAGTTCAATCTAAATGCTTAAGTTTTCAAAATCACAGCCACACCGGCCAGAGGCATTAAAAAAAAAAAAGTGTTACCAAAAATGTGAGCACAGATGTAATTTAGCTACCCCCCCCCCCAAAAA
>JAVJGG010000017.1:22726207-22766374 GCA_035590195.1 Aviceda cuculoides
AAAAAACCCCAAACAAAACCCAAACAACCAGCCCCCCATCCCCCAACCAAAAAACCAACCTCAAGTACCATAACAAGCTAACCAGGGAAAATATTTTAACTTTCCAATCCAAGCTGTACCTTCGCTATGAGTTTGTGAATTGTTCTGTAAGAACAGAACTACATTAATAAAATCTTAAGTGTGCGCTGGTCCTACACACTAGCTACAGGCTACTAAGAGTGAACCTCAACCAGACCTCTGGATGTGTATCTTTATACTGAGAAAAGTACAAATGACGCCTAGGGAAAAAACAGGAAGCGAAGGGACAAGGCTTGTTATGTCAAAGGAACAACTCTGACATCAAGATACACTCCCAAACCCACTGATGGCATGGGTTGATAAGAAGTTGGTTTAATCACAGTGCCGCAGGATGAAAAGCTGAGGGAATAAAAATGGTGGTATATTTCTCTGGGGAGACGGGGCAAAAAAAATGGGGACACACACACACATACTCACACACACACAATATCAGAAACCTTTACTGTGTTTACATGCAAAAAAATAGCAGAGAAAATTTTGACTGTCAGATAGGTGTATATTCTAGCATTCAGTGCTCAGCCTGCTGCTGCTAATTTTCAGCTTAACATGTTTCAATATATATCTTGTTTCTCAGAACTGGATGAGAGCTGGATTGCTGGGAGCCAGGACACATGTATTTACCATAGGACAGATCACTTGATAAGGCTAGAATCTTTTTCCTATCCTTTCTATGGTTATTTTTACTTAAATGATAAATAGTTTAAATACGAGTTAAAGATGACTACAGCAGACGCTTTTTCGTATTTTATAAAAGTCGAGCAAGTTCTATAATCAAGCACAGTTTGCCTGCACTGACTCCCAGTCTGTGTCAGTTATCAAACATCAGCATCTTTAATGGAAGGGGAACACCTACCAAATCTAATATTTTTAGCTCACCCTAGCATTCTTACTATCATGCACTGGCTGGTTGGTAATGTGCTGGTTGTTTGTAGGTTAAACAGAAAAGTATTTAAAGTACTTAGTACTATTGTAAAGTATTTAAAGAAAGTATCTGAAGTACCAACAAATTCAGCTGATGCCTGGAACTCCAAATTCCAAGCACAAAGCAAAAGAATAGCAATGCACCTTTGAAATAAAGTAACAAAATTAATAAAAAATAAGAGTTGCTTACACTGCTGACTTGGATCAGAATCCGTGGTCATCTTCACGTAGTTTGAGGGGAAGAGACCTGTCACACCACTGATTTCTCCTTGCCACCAGTCAGCATCATCTTTGCTCAGTACATTAATAAGCTGCCCTTTGGAGAAACTGAGCTCATCTTCATTGTTTGCCATGTAATCATACATCGCTATCACTTGACACACTATGAAGAAAACCCAAATATAGTAGAACACTGTTACACAAGTATTAAGACTGTTTTTGAGTGTTTTACATAACCACAGGAAAGAAACAACAATTTCACACACACTGTTACATAAGAAAAATGCCACATGATCTTTTCTTGATGTGGAACTGTCCTCCCTTTTCTTTTACTTTTTTTTATTGGGCCAGGCAGTAACGTTTGTTTCCACCTTATGCATCTACGCACTTACACAGTGAATTGATTCAGTTAGTATAGCATCTATTGACCTTCTAAATATTTTAAAATATAATTAAGTATACTCCTATCTCTTTTACTGGCTTGGGAACGAAAGATAGTTTGATTATCTTATAGCTAATACTTGTGAGAAAAAACGTGGCAAAGGCAGAGGAAGTGTGCCTTAGCTAACCACGAACTGCCAGTTTAGTCAAACGGAAGTTTTGTCCAGTAATAACCAGGAAGCTGTTGTATAAGCAAATCATAGCTGTGGAGAACTGCACAATTTGAGCATGCAGAACCAAAAAAGGTCCTTTTATGTGAAATAATCTAATTTGTACCTGGCCAATCAAATGGAAAAATCTAGCGGAAATTTGCTGCATAGTCTCCCTCCTTTTAAGGAGCAGCGCACGTAATTCCAAGGTGTTTGTCAATGATTGCTAGTTTTCTATAAGTTTTTTGCTAGCATTTGGAAACATGGAGTTTCCAAATGAGAAGAGTGTGGCTCTTCAGTGCATTCAGCAAAATTAAAAAGCTCTTGCCGTAGAAGACGGACTGCTGATTCTCACAGATTTCTGGATATAAACATCTTTGTATGACTGAGACTTTCTGTTGTAAGGTATGTAGAGGATAGTATATGCTAGGGAGGGACCCTATGAAGAACTGTGTTGATTAAGAAGTTGGGAGATTTTACCTTTCTTGGACAGAGATAAGAGCTAAGTGGACAAGTCTATCAAAAGACGCAGATTCTGACTAGGACTTTACCTTCCATAGCGACACCACAATCAGATAGAGCCATTAAACATAACATTACACTAGTTATGTAATTCAGACTAGTATCTGAACAATTGAAGCAGTTACATAAAATACTCTAAATGAAATATAAAGTCATTTTTTTTTTTTTTTTCACCTGAGGGAGCAGCAGATGTGGTTCTTTCACTGCTTGGACCCAGTAACTTCACATGGCTGGCAGGGAACCATCCTTTCTGTCTCTTTTTACCTCTTGCCTGTAAATGTTTAAAATGGTTATTACACAATTAAGAAACCAAATAGTCTATAGATTGGAAAAAATGCAACAAATATGTCACACAGTTTTGCCAACAAAAGACAAAAAGCTAGGCTTTCAAACACCAACTAAATAGTAAACAGATCTCAAAAGGAAAAAATTTGGCTAAATTATGAAAAAACCCAATTCAAATAACGCTGCACCCTTATATGTTCTGGCAAATGTACTAATCCAAAATTTTCAAGTGCAGCTTATTATCTCAGTGCACAGTTTAATTGCAGGGCTGAAAATTCACTCTATGAACATTCCACTTATGCATCATACAAGGAGTCTCTAATAAGATACCCAGAACAGAGGTAACAATTACCACAAGCTACTTTTGAAAATCCTGACCTAAGTACTTGCTATCACTTCCTACCTAGTACAGCACGTGAGAGTTTGAAAAGGATTTCCTCATTTTTTAGTCTTTTGCATTTTTAGTCCCAGAGGTAAAGATGATCCCTGCACATGCTGAAGAAACAAATATACTTCAGAGTGCACAAAAAGGTCAGGATGTAAAAATGAGCATAGATTTTAGAAAGCAGTAACTGCAGTCAGCTCTATTACAACAAAAAAAGAAATCAGAACTAGCAAGAACTGACAATTATGTATCTTAGTTTCCATTCCCCCATTTTGTTTGTTTTTTTTTTTTTTTTTTTTTTTTTAATTCTTTGAAGCTTCTTCAGAACCAGCACTGGGACTACTTTCCTTAAAATACAAACTATTCATTGTTTTCTGTATTTATTTCTCTTTTTTGCACACACTATTAATGAATTTTCCACTGCTGTTAATTCACAGCAAGTCAGAGCAGCCATTTCTCAACTTGCTCACTGTGATCTCTCTTCCTGTGTCTGTAAAGCAGGCTGGTTTTAAAAACAGATGCTGAATGGTTAGATCAGCCCTGTTTTAACTGTTGGAGGGGGAAGATGGGTGTTAACAAGAATATTCACTCAGAACAGAGTGCGTGCGGCTGTAGAATACCTTGGGAAAGGGCAATTAAGTGATATTAAGAGGACGGAACTTTCTATTGCGCTGTTCAATCCCGACATTGGAAATAGCATTCAGCATTGGAAGTAACATGTCCAAATTCAGACTAACGCTGCAGATTCAGCTAAAAGTCAGCTAAAGAAAAGGGTAACAAAGAGACATTATAAGGTCATGGTTTAACTTTTTGCATTGGTTGCAAAGGTGAAGGCTATTACAGACAAGGTCCATGGGGCTCCAAAAGTCAAAATATCAACCATGATTTAAGAAGAATGTCATGTAACAGTACCTTCAACCCTTGGGACTAGAAATTCATCACTAGGTGGGGAAAGGAGAAAAGTGGGAATAGCAATCTTCACAATAAACTAGCTTCCAACTTCAACTTCCAAGAATTCCTGTTCTTTCATTGGTAAAACACTGTAAAATTATTCTAATTAAATCCTAACTAGTTTATTAACTGTCAACATCCCTCTTCCCCCTCCCATGCATATGTTCATTGACAGTTTTAGTATTTTCTGTGACCAAGCCCCCCAATCAAAAAAACAAACAAAAACTCCCAGCAATGCAAAGTTTAATTAAAAACTTTTTTCCCCCCAAAATATGGTTTATATAAGATGAAAATAACTTTCTAGCCAGCTTTTAGAACACTATATTTAGTTGTTTCCTTGAGTTAAACCCAAGACCACCTCCTTGCTGTTCATGAAGTCACAATTACTTCTTCTTCAATAACTACCTGCAACTCTCCTTGCCACCATCCACTAGCATTTTTCTTCAGAATAAGTATTAGCTGTCCGGGAGCAAGACTAAGCTGTTCGGTTCCTGATGCAGCATAGGCAGTAGTAACCTGAGCAATTTCTGAAAAGATAATGTATTAATTACATTTGCTATTTTTTCATTACAGGAAGAGCCAGATCCACAGAAATATCCTGGTACGTATCTTGCAGCTAAGCACGTTAGCCACCATTAAAACTCTGCTATGAACCTAAATGTTCATAGTCACTTAAGAAACAGTCCTAAACGTTAAAAATTTATCACACACTTACCTGGTTTCTTATTTATTGTTCCAGTTTTGCCAGCATTACTGGAAGCCTACAAAGACACAACAATCCTCTTTTAGTGTGCAGTAAAAACAGTAGAGTTTACACCAACTTTAAGCATGTAGATAGAAACGCACATGGAGATTTTAATTTTGGGCCTGTATTTAACAAAATGCCATCATGTATGGAGAGAGGCAATGTGACATTGTGGCTAGAGCACTGATTTAGCACTCAAGCTATTCCAGGCTTTTTCTTTTCTGTCAAGCACATTAAGCTGTGCTTAAAATCACTGTCAAAGAGCTAGATATCAATACCAGTATATACAATAAAATTGAGAGAAAACATCGTGCATGAATTCTTAGAATATGAACTCACTTCTTGATCCTTTGGTCTGACGTAATTGGAGGGGAAGATTCCAGTTCTGCCATCAATGCTCCCGGTCCACCATTCCCCTTCCTTCTGGGTCACTAGGATTTCCTCACCTTCCGTGAAAGTCAAGTCACCAGGCTCAGAGCTTGAGTATGAATAGAGCGCAACATACTCTGTGCAAGCAGCACATAAAGAAGGAGACAATAGTTTCAGATAGGAGGATAAAAGTATATCAGATGCAAGTAAAGGTATCTTTGGTATCAGTGTTCATAACACGGATCATGTCTTTACAAGTTTGTGAATCAAACTACCTCTTTCTTGATTGTAATCACATCTCACCTCATGCTTACAACTGTGAATTACAGGTATACAACTTTGTACAGATAGATGAATTTGGCACAGCGAGAGTTATTACTGTGATCATCCTGCAGATCAGCAAAGGCTTGTAAGACCACAGCTTGAAAAACTCATCTCTTGCATTAAATATTCCACCCTACTTCTGTGTTTCAACAGCAAGCATGCATATTCCACACCTAAACCTGATTAAAACCATTCTTATCCAACTAACACAGCAAAAATGAAAACCACAAGTGGAATTAAAGTATAACTGGGGAAGCGTGGAGATACACTAGATGAAGAGGCTTAGAAAGTGCTTCCCACAAATTTTTCTCCAGTAATACTTGTTTTCTCTACTCCCTACTGATTAAAAGAGAATGATCCACACTCAGGAGACTGAAAATCCCTTCTCATGTCTCTACAGTATAGCATAATACAGCAGAGAAGAGCAGGAAGGGAACTTGGCTTATGGGTATGAGACATATTTAAGTTTTCAGAAATAAACTAATGCTTGAGCAAAAGTCTTAAAAACAAAACAAAAACCCAGGCTTATGCTGAACCTGAATTAGTTATAAGCTTTACTTAAGTTCCTGTTTTGGAATTCTCGTATCAGTAGCTCAACATTTGCACTGTGTCTTTTGGACAAGGATTAAAAGGCCTGCTCAGAAACTCTTCACATATTTAAGCTTACTCACGTCCCATTAAGCAGAAACAGACTGTATCATTAAGTAGCGTATTTCATGCTGTCTTACCCTCTCCTGCTGCATAAGACTGTGTGTTAGGCTTTTTGTTTACAGCTGCATAAATAGCTTCTGGCCTGCAGAAAGAAAAAAGGGTTTGTGTAACTAAAAGGTTGATCAAGAACAAATCTCTTCTTTAGGATGAAACTAAGCTCACTTTGGTTATCTCAAAGCTGGTATTGCCTCTGAATTAATTGCAAAGACTTTCTTGACTGTCAAACAGCAACAGGTATTACTGATATTTAAGATATGAATGGTGTCCAAGAGCACACCGTTTCAAAAAAAAGAAATGTAATGTGATGAAAGACAATAAGATATATTCGCAAATTATGCTATCCAAAAGAAGTACAAATTAAACATTTTGTCCAAATTCTCTCATTCTAGAGAATTTCTAAGAACTCTTTATCATAACGCACGGGAAGAACAATTCACACACAATGGTGCAGCCATCCCAGCAGTAGCCAGACTTTGAATTGTTACCTGAACAGTTACCTTGCAGCTTTAGAATAGACATAATGATCTTTCAAGTAAAGAAAAATACACTACTTGTGCAAGATGTGCCTTACGAGCTTACAATTATTTGTAGGTCACTTAGAAATTGGCACCTTCAAAGGCAGAACACAAATACACTGCAAGAGAGCTGACTCAGTAATGAACCAAAACAAAGTCTGGCACTTGATGAATAACCAAACTGATTTTTCACAGCACTCAGCCTTGGAAGACTGTCTATTTACACAGTAGCGAGCCCAATACTACTTGGCTTGCCAGAATGAAATAACAAAAGCCTAAAATGGCACAGTGTAAATTGTAAACGGTATTTATGCTCTGCACTTTAAAGCATTGCAAGAATTTTGCACTCTAAACCACCTCTTTTTGTAAACTGTTGAATAAAATGAAAATAAAAGTCGCACTTACTCCTCTTTCTTGATTTCGCTCCCAGGTAAGAGCTTAACATATGATTTTGGAAACCAACCCCTTCCTCCATGTACCTCTCCAAACCACCAGTTTTCCTGCTGCTCCAGGACAGTAATGATATCATTTTTTGAAAAATTCAAGTGGTTATCTTTTTTTGCAGTCCAAGAGCAAAGTGCTTGTGCTTTTAAGTTTTCAACAGGCTGCCCCTGTTAAGACAGAAGTGGAGATGTTGACTGACCACACTCCCCAAACTGGTGCCAAGTGTTAAAAACAAACAAACAAACAAACATTGATGTATCTTTTATTGAAGTTTAAGCAACTTCATTCCTAAGTGATGGCTGAATAATTTTTTTTTTTTACGTTGTTGTATACAAGCTGTTAATTGAGGATCAATCTCACAACTCTGTTTCTTATTTGGTAGAAATATCTTGTGTGTCTAATTACAGGTGAAAATTATTTTAGAGTTATGAAACATACTGCATGAGTGTTCTTGCTCAGGGGTCCCTGGAAACATATGGAATTACGTCAATGCACACTAGTGGAGCATTCAGACTAGCTTCTTTATCCTCTAGCCTGTTCAGTCCACCCATTATTAGAAAAGTTGTGTTTTGGTTTTTCTTTAAATCAGTTTCATTAACATCAGTCTAAAATACAGCAAGTTCTCCACTCTCACACAATATACCTGTCCATGAATGGGTGAAACAGATCCAGGGGACACAGTGCGAGTAAAAGCTGATTTCTGTTGCCATGCTGTATTAACATTCAGGCTAGAAAAAGGTGTGTTTTGGTGATCAGATTCTTCTGCAGATTTACTTGGTGAAAGTGGTCTGCAAATTGAATACAGGCAAATTTAATATATTACAATTTTTATTTAAAAAGTACCTCAAGCAGAATAACTTTTTTTTTTTTTTTGGTAAGAAAAACATATATATAAAACAGGTATTCTATACAATGCGAAACAGACTATCAAATACTTAAAATTTCCAAACTAAGACTTTCAGGTAGGTTCTTCAGTAAGTTTTCTGCATTTATGTTTTAAAAACAAACACCAAATGAAACTATACAGCACATTATGTGTTAGCTAAATTTAGAAAAAGCAATTTTGACACAAATGTAACAAAAACTCACTCTGAAGCAGCTGAGGTAGTAGATAAAGATACTGTAGGAGGAAGTAAGGCCTTCTTAGGAGATAAAGATTTTTCTCTTTCTGGTATCTTTTCTACATAATTGCATGGAAACCAACCAAAATGTCCTTGAAAACTCCCATAAAGCCAACCAGGCTCTCCCACGGTTTTTTCATCGACCTATGGACAGGAGGATAAATACAAAGAAAACACAATTAGCAGTGTGAAACAAACAGGGTATCTAGCACGTACCTAGTGCGTCAGCACCTGCTGTCACTCTGAACTGAACAGCCCGAGCAGCACTCATACACGGATCAGCATTTTCATTCTCTGCCCTTTCAGAACTGAGCTGAGTTTGCCCTGTTCAAGAAACAAAGGTTATGATGCAATTGCCCTGGTTTTAGACACAGGTAGGGACAGGCCTCAGAGACATTACATTCCTTCAAATGGGCCCCACACATGCACACTGGGGATCATGCACTGCACCTGGAGCCTCTCTGGCTTGCCAAAAATTATGCTGCAGTGTTGTATTTTGCTGAACGCGCAGCCCAGAGGCAGCGGCTGGTGAGCCTAGCAGCACACGAAAACGACTGCTGCAGTTCTGCTTCCAGATATAATTGTGTCATTTGACTGCATCCATAACACCTGCAAAAATTCTGCTATTTACTATATGATTAAGTATAGACCATCCTTATTCATAGCAATGCTGAAGCCTCTATTATGCTGCAAATTAGCAAATTACTTAAAATTAGCAGCTCATCAAATACTATCAGCTAGTTAGCTTAGTTGAGGTTTGGGGTACAAGAGGAGGAGGTGGCAGCTGTTAGCCTATTTCTAAAATAAGTTATCAGTAGTTAAATGACACAGTTAATTATATCTGAGACGGAAGCCAAAACAAAACCTACTTCTCTTGTTCCCTCTTCCATGCTTCATTGGTATGAAAATGCAAATAATGATTTAACACTAACAAACTGAAGGCTAATATTTGTTTTAATATTTTGTACTGCATTGCTTTGTAAATTCTCCCTTGTCACCTACTTATATCACTTACAGTCTGAATGAGGAGGAACCATACGTACTTATACATTAGATGCATATATACTAATTGTATTACCACAGTTTTAAATCAGTTTTCACACGTCCACCTGAATGCACATGCTTTCAAAAACATACACACTGGCAAGTGATATAATTACATGAAATAACACACATTTCAACTGAGATGCCAGAAGACATTTCCAATCTTATGGTCCTACTGTAATATTATAGACAGCATATTCAGCTGAATCCAGAAAAGTGCTAGGAAGAATGGACACAGAATAAACTACTATAGATATCTGCCTGAGGGACTATTTATAAAGGACCAGCCAACAAAAGGCAGAAGTCTATGTTAACAACACATTAGAAAATGGTGTTAAGATTCAGAAGAACCTTTCACATTTACTTGTTAAACAAATAGTTTTATTTTAATTCAAATGCCATTAATTAATAATTCATGCCTCTATTTACTATGCTGTCATGGTTTAACCCCAGCCAGCAACTAAGCAACACACAGCTGCTTACTTACTTCCCCACACCCAGTAGGATGAGGGAGAGAATCGAGAAAAAAAGTAAAACTTGTGGGTTGAGATAAGAACAGTAAGGAAGAAAATAATTATGATAATAATAACAACAACAATAATAAAAGGATTGGAATATACAAAACAAATTATGTACAATGCAATTGCTCACCACTGGCCAACCGATGCCCAGTTAGTTCCCAAGCAGTGATTCCCCCAGCCCCACTCCCCCCAGTTTATATACTGGACATGATGTCCCATGGTATGGAATACCCCACTGGCCAGTTTGGGTCAGCTGCCCTGGCTGTGTCCCCTCCCAGCTTCTTGTGCCCCTCCAGCCTTCTTGCTGCCTGGGCATGAGAAGCTGAAGAGTATAAACACTAGTGTTATCAACTTTCTTCTTGTACTGAATCCAAAACAACATTATACCAGCTACTAGAAGGAAAATTAACTCTATCCCAGCCAAAACCAGGACATAGGCTTATATTTCAAGCAGACACTTAAGAGGCCAACCTGTACATGAACAACAAACCACAACAACTCTATCATTCCTGATCTGCTAATTTTAGAAAGTTTATGTTTTGCATTCACTACTGTTATTTTAAACAGATTCTCAACACTTCTATGATGCGTAAGATCCAAAGAAAGATTTTTTGGGGGGCTGAACTAATCCTAATTTCACCTGTTTAAAAAAAAAAAGGCAATCCAATTTAAATCTTGAGTAAGCCTTAAAGTATATCAGCGTAATGCTTTTGACATTTAAGACCTTGTGTATCTCAAGGCTGGGGAAGCGGAGGCAGTGATTTTTGCAAGTTAAATGTGAATGGCAAATCTTACCTGAATTATGTCTCCAGTATTAAAGCTCATCTCATCATGATTCCTTGCTTCAAATGGATATAAAGCTCTGTAATTTACCAAGGCAACTGAATTCCTAGACTCTGAGACACCAACTGCATTGCCTGAAAGGATAAGAAAACTAGTTACCATTTTGATACAGCCGAAAGACATGCACCTAGTTGGAGCCCCATCATTCTAAGCAACATGTATGAACCTAAGAGGGGAACATTTCTTGCCCCAGTGACTATGCAAGTATCAAAGGAGATCACCAGCTACAGCAGGCCGATGGGATGCATACAATGCAAGAGTTTAACATGCTAACCGTAGTAAATGTAACACAGACAATAAAATGCATTGTCTTCTGAAGCAAAAAAATGACATCTTTATCTTCTCATCTTTCCTTGTCAAACTGCTCTGGCTAAGCCAGTGCTTTAACATAGTCTTGTTTAACACAATTATCACTTTCCAAGTTGAAAAGATACCACTGTTGCACAATAAGTGTTCAGCAGCATGTGTGAAGATTTTACCTAGAAACCTAAAATAGCAAGATATCATGATTTCTATTTTCTTTGCATCTCTGTTCCCCAAGTCTGTGACTGATGTTGCTAACAGTGAATGTTTTACAAGGCATAGCTGAGGTTTGCGAATATCTTTCAGCACTGTTCTAATTTGATTCTTGCTGAACTCGCTGATAAAAGTGGCTAATAAAAACTGACAAGAACTAATGAAGGATGGAAGTAATCAAAACTGCCTTTAGCAAAAATATTGTTAAACTAGTACTTTTCAAAGTCCCATAACTAGAGTTACATTTAGTCATTCTGTTCTTTGTTTTTTAATAAGAGGCATTGAGTAACGCAAAAATAAGCTAGATTTCAATGTTAATAAATCACTTTGCTGAGCATTACCTGCCCACCCACTCATCACTGAACAAAACTCCTCCGTATTAGCATTCTGCGTTAATGACAGGAAGTGCAGGCCTTAGGAAAAAACTAAAATATTACTGTTTCCAGCATTTGTGATTTGTTGACCATGATCACTGGAAGATTTGTCATCAGAGTCATTGGTGCTGAAAACTGATAGAATTAACCTAAATTAACAGGATTATTTATAATGAACTAAAGACATGAAACATTGTTGGTTGGTTTTTTTAAATAGTATTTTACACAATAAGCCTGCCATAGTGTCACATTAACAATAATACATGTAAAGAATGAAATAACACTCAGGAAAGTAAGAATCATTAAAACAAAAATCTAACAGACTAAGATTACCTTCATTCTTCCAGGGTGGCTTAAGACTTTTACCCTCTGTTGGTTTCAACAGATCTGCAAACTTCTCATTTATGTTTAATTTGGAAATGCGTTTCTCCACCTCTTGAGAGTTGGTCACTTCTTTTATCTTCTTTATTTCTTCATTCTGCTTATGCCTCTCCTCAGCTTCTTTTGCAATTTGTTCTTGCTTTCTTTTATCTTCTTCCAGTTGCCTCTGCCTTTGTTGTTCTGTCTCCCTCAAGATTGTGGCTTGCCTATTTTTCTCCTCCTCTGCATGAAGCTGTTGGTTATTTTCCCTTTCTCTCATCAGAGCAACTGCTTCTTCAGCTTTCAGCTTTTCTTGAACTTTTTCCTGCATTCGTTCTTCCTCCAATCGCTTCTTTTTCTCTTCTTCTTCCCTTCGGATATTTTCCTGCCATCGGTTCTCCTTCTCCCGTTTTGCTTTCCTGAAAGAAAGGAATGAGAGAGAGCTAGGAGAACATTCATATAAAAATGAACAAGATTGTGTTCATGGAGTATTCGACTGCACTTGTCAGTAAACTGAGTCTATGACATCAATCACTCTCCTCTCTGGGCAATAAGCTCTTCCACAGGAGACCATGCTTTGCCTTATAAGTGCCAGTATATTTCATATAGATTAAAATTCTTGGTATAGAAACACTGCCACGTGGTTACTTGTGCAAGCACTTCTGCTCACTCACATCCTGATGAGCCAGAAGTGATCTGTTAATTGAACAAAGGTGCTTTTAAGCTGTCCACCAAGGTAGTATCCAAATCTCATAATTGGAAACTAAGATTTCCAAACAGATTAACAAAATTTCACTCTGGTACATACATAAAAAAGCCTTTGCATACTGATCTTCGCTGCTTGAATTTTTTGCCTTCATGAGTTGTAATCTATTCAATACGATTATGCCTGCCACTGCCACACTCTTCAGCAGACAGAATCTGGAAATCTGACTGTATTCTCTGAAATTATTCAGATTTTATCTTGTGTCTTATCGCTCCAAAGAAGTTATTAGCCAATTCGACGCTCTTAAAAATCATTGTATTTTAGCTGTCAAGACCTTTCTTCTGAAAAGAGCGGACCTAGCCCTTTTGGGCCACCGTCTCAAGAGGTTGTTGAAGAGGGACCATGCCTAGGGGAGACTGCTTCGTCAGATCACTGTGGGAGGTCCACTCATCTGACGGTCATTTTATTGTGTTTTCAAGCACATGACAGGATCTAGCAGGAGCTATGCAGTAATGTTGTTACTCTTATGGTATAGGTATGTTCAACAGAAAAATAACAGATATCACAATACACAGGGCATATGGTTCTCTTAAAGGGACTGTCACAAATGTTATGAAACTCCAACATGCTGTTGTAGAAAAAATGCTGTCATGAGTTAAGACCACACATACTACAAGGTCACTAGCTCCGTTTCATTAAAAACAGTCAAAGCAAATATGAATCACTGAAAACCTCTCTCAAATTAAAAAGACAAAACACAGCAATTCTCTGAATGTGAAGCCCAAACTAGTAGACCAAAGCAATTCCAGAGCTGGGGACTGCCCACTGAGAGCACCCATCCAGCTTCCAAGAGTAACACAGGAATTAAGCAGTCAATGCCCTTCCTATTGTCTTAAGTATCAGTCTCACAACTGTCTGCACACGTGACAAAAAAACCCTAGTAACTGCTCAGTCAGAAGTGCTTTTAAGGAAATCAGTCAGATGTTTCAAGGCCAGTAAAACAAGGCAGAATATATGAGGAATTTTAAACGTGTGAGGATTATCTATTACAGGAGCTAAAAATCTTAACAGCAAAAGTGACTACTTGGTTTATTTATGCATCAAATCTGAATTATAAGGGTTTTTTTAAAAAGAAGATAAAAACAGATTGGAAAGAGGAAATTCAAACCATCTTATACCGGTGGTACCCCATATAAAATGTTTCCTCTAAGGCAACTCAATAGGATGTATTTTTACTGATTAGACCTCCCATTTAATACAATCAGTGTCTTAAAAATCACCACAACTTTATTCTGCTTTAAAAACTGCTACGCTGATACATTCAGACATGGTACCTTGCAGCCTCATCTTCTAGTCGCTTTTTCTGCGCAAGTTCAGCTCTTCTTTTTTCTACCTCTCTTATTTTGTCCTGTTTGATCCTGTGGAGCTGCTCCAAGGCTAATTGCTGCGTGCTGTAACTTTCTCTCAGGTCCTAAGGAGGAAATGCAATTAAGTACATCACAAGCAACAAAGCCAATCTTTCGAGAAAAGCATCCAGGCATTTTAATGCTTTGTGAACCAAGTTTTAATACAAATGGGCAAAGTAATATTAAGTTATTAATAGTCCTTGGAGGTCACTGTAAAGGAAGTCAAATAAACAGAAGTATAAAAGTAAATGGCAGGTTTGCAAAGGCTTTGACGTAACTTAGGCTTTCAAAGAGCCCTTCCAGTCATACACCTGCTGGAAATGGCAAATACAACAGAGAAGGGAAGATATAAACCCCAGCGTTCAAACACAACATTATCTAAGGACACAGAAGGCAATGAAGCATATTTTAAATAATTACAAGGAGGCAGACTTCAACTGAAAGCCAACACAATACCATAAACCTGAGAATGCATCCCTTCAGTAGGGTGCTCGCCTTTGCAATACTTTCTGAATGATCAGTCCCATATTTAAAAGCAGTAAAACTTCATAAAATATCCAGCAGGCTTACCACTGTGGGAAGCCATAGCCTAAAGACACTAACTCAGACTGGAGCTTTCCTGTATTTGTAAATACAATTTTACTCTTTTTCTTTCAATCACATCCTTCGATTCCTATTCCATCTCCCTCTGGTAACAAACTTTTTCACAGCAGAAAATCAGCATGAATCTTTAGGATAATTAAATTTACAGAAGAAAAAAAAAAATCAACAAAAATAGAATTACTTTAGATTGTACTTCACCACGTTACAAAACATCTGTAAGATACTACAGTATTTTTTCTTAGGAATCCTATTGATACACACTGAGCAATGCAACAGGTATACCCTGACTTTTCATACCTGATCTCATAAATGCAAATAAAGCAATTAAGAATGATCTATTACCACTACAACATGCACCTCTACCAATAATCAAGTTGCCTAAGAGATACTGTAAAATTTCTATGAAAAGGGCCAAGTAACAAGATTTCTGTGCCAGTGAAAGTCTCTGTAGCAACAAACTACATCAAGCAAGTGACTACAATTTTTCCCCAAACATATTCAGCTGAGAATACTTTTTCTTCTCATTTTGCATAGAAATTGAGGATCACTGTGGAAACAAACTTGCATTATAAAACCTCTTACACCTTTGATTTAAGGACAGAATAATCCTTATGTAAAATGGGAAGGTTAGTTAAGTAATTCGGATTTTATTTTCCTCATAAATTATTCTCAGAATCAGATTTCTGACCCCAGCAGACAAAGGCAGTGTTGAGGAAAAACAGCAAGTAGGTTTTAGTACTGGGTTAATCTGCAGGTTTAACAGCATTGCGTTTGCCATGTCATATGTCATATTCTGGATATTGATGCTACTTCTAGACTTTTAAACTTGGATGAGAATTCATATACCTGACTCACAGCTTAAGATGTATCGATACAGGTAGACAGCAACAGATAGAAAAGTGGGAGAAGACTGTTTCCATTTAAGACAATATTTTTTTAGTTGATGTTACCTTAATTAAAAATAAAAATATCTGGGTAAAACAACTTAGTGAACATAGTCTATAAAGAAATAAAATGGCTATCAGTACTTTGCAGTTTGGATTTCTAAGCAGGTGAGAAAATGTTAAGTCTTTAAAAGGATGTAAAAGCTAGCAGAAAGAAAAAGAGCCTATCGATTTTCTTTTAGGAAAATGTATTTAACAGAAGTTGTACATCCAAACAGAAAGAGTAAGCAGAGAAAAATTGCGAAATAATTAAAAATCAAAAGAGCCAAAGATTAGAAAATAACCTTAAGTAAGAGGAAGAGGTTGTTGAGACAGCTTAGCAGAGACACAAGGCACTGAAGAACAGAATCATCCATATTCTCACACTGTAAGATAAGGTAGATAAAAAGCCAATTAATCTTTGCACTGTATTTTGAAAAACATATTTTAGGGAAGACTGAATATTAGATGCAGCCACTGAACACAGCAAGCCATGCAATAAACAAGTAACTAAAAATACATGTTGTATGTAGCTATCTTTTAAAAAGAAAAGAAACTCCTTAAATGTTTACAATTTTTTGTGTTCTTTTTATTGGAGAGTGCAGAGCCCTCACACTGGCCCAGCATAAATCCATCACTTAAGAATCAAGTTCACATCAGTGCCACTAGGAGTAAGTTGGTAAATAAAATGGATGCATGCTACCATGCCTGAGAGTTGCATGCATTTTTAGGCAAGTCAAGAGTTGCCTCTGAAACAAAAAAAGCCTTCAGAGCCAGTCGTCAATATTTCTTAACTTCTACACAGGTAAGTGGCCTATGCTTACTTTTAGGAAAATGCCTAAGTCTGCTACCAGATCTTGTACAATGTACTATGAAACCATGTGCTTCTTTCAATAAAAGTTAGATGTTCAGTCCACAGTTCAAAAATAGTAGCCAATATAACCTCAGTACTGCAAGAACAGAATTTGCAAGGGCCCAAAAAGCTTCAATTCTAAATCGAAACAAATTCTAGAAGGCAAAAGTTGAGAGTGAGCAACAGTTGATTCATGCAAAGCAATGGTTAGCAAGAGATCCATATTTTAGTACATTAGAAATAGTTTTAAGTGCATTTTTATTGCATCATTTACTCCAAGACTTTTGGTAATTCTTACTTGACATTGGAAGTTGGGGAAAGCTTTTTGGAAGCCTGGTAGAAGTGCCACCAGTGTTTGACTGGGTGGAGAAATAACGATACTGCTTACCGGTGTAAGACTTAAGTACTTAGATAATGCATGTACCTTAAGCTGACTGTTAAACGCATCCATTTCAGCAAGTTTAGAAGCAGTTTCTTTCTCAAGGGCATCTAGTTGTTCCTTAAGTCTTTGGCACAATTCTTCCTTTTCTAGGGACTTCTTGTGCACGGAACTGATGCCTGTACCTGCATAAGGAAAGACACGTAATTTTACAAGGACCTCCGTTTTCACTCAATATTTTATTATTTGCCTAATATACACACATTCCCAACCTCTTTCCTCACAAAAATTCCTTGATTTACCTTCCTATTTGTATACTGCACAAAGAAATGGCCCCAATGCTTATCTGAGACATACAGGCATTACATGTAATATTTACAGAATAATTTGCAAGTTGTTTTTCCTAAGATCAGACCAATTCACAGCAAGCTTCTCTAGATAGGGACTTCTAGTGTGATCTGATGTAAAGAGCAGTGTAAATTTTACATAAACGAACTCCCTTAAGTTTACACTACTGAAAAAAGACAAGGTGTAATAGTATCTGTGGGCTGTATAGTCTGTATAAATAAAGTTTCAAGCAAAATCTGCACTCTCGCAAAAACGTGTTTGTTTGCCCCTTATTTAGAACATGAAGGAAATAATGGAATACAGATAAAACAATGCTAAGATGGCACTAACTGAAGACATACAAAAATGAACATGCGATTAACATCTCTGTATCCTTCAGCCTTTTTTAGAAGTGATGAAAAGCCAGCAAGGCAAACAGAAGAGAATTCATTTGCAGGCACTTACTCTGAGTGTTTTCAAGTTCAGCATTTTTAATTCTTTCACTTAATAACTGCTTTTCAGGAACTAAATAGATTAGTTTATTCTGATAGTCCTGTAGATATTGAAGAGAACATAACAAATTTTTAATATTGTTTATAAATCCGTAAGTAAAAATGGGTGAATTTTCAAACATAACTTCAACTCATGTTAATGAAATGTGGATGCAAGTTATCATTATGAGGTACGGGAAAAATTACTTCTATACTCTCAATATAAATAGTATTAAAATTTAACGCTTTTTGACCCCAAAACATTAACACAGCTGGAAAAAAAAATTAACAAACATGCTAAAAGTGTAAATATTATTATGAAAACATTTAAGGTGACTGCCCCAAGCCTAACATAAACCAGTAACTTTCTGTGACACACAGGAACATGAAAAGTTTCCCTGATCTGCAGGAGCATTACATAAAAATATAGTAGAGGATGATTTATGGTAATCAACTGATTTGAAATAATTCATGTCTTGCTATTCAAAGAGAGAAAAAAAAAAAAAGAAAAAAGAGCAGCAAGTAATTCAACCTGAAGACCAACTTGCTCTGCATACAGGAAAACATTCCTCAGAAAAACTTGAGTCTGGAGCCATAAAAGAATTCATTGTTAAAGAGAAGTCACTATTATCAGTTCACAAAAGAACAGCTGAGGTATTAACAGCTGTCCTCATTCAACTATCAGCTTTTTGTAGTACCTATAATCATTTAACACCACAAATAAAACTAAAAACCTCTGCAATGTTGATGGCCTTGCCCATTTCCTCTCTCCACATCCTATGGGGATGTATTTATTATCAACAGCATTACAGAAACACAGAATAGGAAGTAAAGGAAAACTACAAGCTTAACAGAAATTTCCAAACCTGAAGCTGTTGTTGCAGTTGCTTGACTTCCATGATTCCTTGGTCATATTTCTTATCTAAAGCCTCCAGTTCAGTTTTCTGAATTTGCTTTTTGCTTCGAATGTCTTGCAATCTGCCTGAGATTTGCTGATGTTTGTCCGTCTAGAAAGAAATCAAAGACAAATTATACCACATAGGGCAAAAATCGTTTCTCCACTAAATCTGTGGGCAGATTAGTTCATGATCAATTCTTTAAAACAACCCAAAGCGTCTGCTTTAGATTTCTCATCCAGAACAGAGTGAAACTTCTAGTGGGCCATTAATGTAGATTCTAAGATTTGCATACTTCAAAATACTGTATTTCAAGATGTGCAGTGAAATTTCTGTCTTACCAGGGCTTCTAATTCAAGATTAAGGCTCTTCTTTTTAGAGGTCAACTTGACTATTTCTTCTTGTTCCCTGTTACGTTGATTAAGAAGTTCTTGGCGACGAATTCTCTCCCATTCCAATCGTCGCTGGCGCTCAAGTTCTTGCTTTGCTGCCTGCAGAAAAGTTACATTACCTTAAATTACAATGGAGATGCAGAATTCAGAGACCACGATTTAATATAATGTGCTCTATTTCTAAGTAGCATAACAGGAACACAATATATTGGTTTTTGTAAAGTGCTCTTATATACTTCAGCATCAAAGAACGGAGGAAGTGATCCTATAAGATTCTTCATGCCATGCTCCTAACTCTGGATGAAGAAAAGCTATATAATTCAGAGAGAAAGTCTGTTTAGCTTGGAATACTGCCCATAAATGAGCACATTGACTGATATTGCTCATAACCTTCGAGTATTTCACAGAACTAGAGAAAATATGCAAGTCTTATGCATGCGCTGAGACACCAAGTAGAAGCAAACTTGTCTCCAGTTCAACTGTCAAAATATTATTAATTATGCATTCAGTACAATCTTGTATAAATCCAAGAAATCTGTCCAAGAAAATCTCATCAGTCCTATGAAGTATCTGAAAATCTTCAGCCTATACCAACAGTTGATTAATTTATAACAGACACAAAGTTTTCAGACAGAAACAATGTTCTATCTCCAAGACAACTTGCCAACAGCCATGCAAGGAGACAGAACCAAAGCCAGCATTCAAATCCTGAATGCTCTGTCAAGTGGATACTGTATGCATGTACATATTCCTTAAAGGATTAAAAAATAATTTCAAGAAAACAACCTCCCGCCTTTCTATTTCTTTCCTCCTTTCTTCTTCCCTTTGTCTTTCCAACTCTCGTTGTCTCTCCAGCTGCCTTTCCATTTCGAGTTGCTTTTTCCGTTCCTGTTCCTGACGTTCCCTCTCTCTTCGCTCTTGTTCTTCTCTTTCTTTCTGAGCCTTACGTTCAGCCTCTCTCTGCTGCTGCTCCAACAGGACCTGACGGCGTTTTTCCAGCTCCATATTTCCTCTCTCATAGTTGGCTTTCCTTTTGTCCTCAAATGTCACTAAAATAAGGAAAGGTAGTTATTTCTGTCCTGTGCAAAACACTGCTCTCAAACAAGTACCTCAGTTATGTCACTAAAGATAGATACTTTCTGTTTGGCAAGCTCAGGTTGTTGGGTCATGGATGATATAAGCATCTTGCATTTGTTACAGTATTATTTTTATTTTCCTTTAAATTTTCCTAAGTCGAGTGCAATTGCAAAAAAAAAAAAAAAAAAAAAAAAAGTTGTAATTTAAAACTGACCACAAAAATGACTTGAATTTTAGCAGAAACATAAAAGAACAGCTTTTATAAGCTAGGAGAAGACTATCTTCTGTTAAAAAGATTTCCCAGTGTGCAACAAACGTTAACACACAGAGAAAGAACTTAGTTTTTAACGGTGTTCCCTATATGAGCTCCTAGAATTAAAACCAGCAGAAAACAAAACAGGATCAAGCTCAGTTATTGCAGTATAGGATAAAAAGAGATACAAAGGAATGGTTTAGGCTCCCCGCAACCACTCTTCCAAAAAGAGAGGCAAGTCATGTCTTGCAGCATGCATGTAAAAGACCTTTGCTGGTAGCATCAGGGAGTCAATAGTAGAATCTACGTTATGCGCAAATTGCATCCAGTTTTCAGAGAATTAAGCTATATTGCAACTCCTTGCTTTCAAAATGTCCAGAACAAAGTAATGCCAGGAACTTTCAACTGAAAAAAAATTTGCAGTAGCATGGCAGTATTTGGCCATGAAGGATTTCTTTTTCCAAAATACATTATTAATCAGCACACTTTTCCTTTCCTACAGCTAAAACCAGCCCCTATCTCTGCCTTCTCAATTCTATTAGATGTAATACACTGACAACATCCACTTAACCTTTAACAAGTTAAAAGGGATCTAGCTCCTGAAATGAAGCTCCCTAGGGATTTGATTGTGTCTTCCACTTTCTAAAGGTTTCAGTGCCCTTCAAAGACAGCCCTATACATTAAGAATGTGAACCCTATTTTACCTGGCTGTTTTTTCTGTGGCTCTTCCTCTTGCACAGGCTGGTAAGATGGCAGAGTTCCATTTATATTTTCAGTACATTTTCCACTCCTGGAGGGGAAAAAACACCACCATTGTTAGAGAAATAACACAGTTATTTTCTTTGTATAAAATGCTTCCGTTGAAAATGTATTATGTTTCACTGCCCTCAGTGATATACCTGAAAGAAGGTGGTACCAGTTCAAGAGGCAGAGTTAGTGGCAGAGGTTGTCCAGCTTTGGCCATATCAGTTAGGTGCATGGCTAACACAAACTCGTCAGCTTTCAGCTGTCCATCTCCATCAATATCAGCTAGTGACCTGCACAGTTTTAACAGCAATAATAATTAGAACCAAACATCACAATCACTCAGAAATGACAGCTGAAACAATTTCCTGTAAAAATAACTTTAAAAACAGAGAATTCCTGGGAAATGTTCCGGTAAAAATCATTACAATTAATAACATGAACAGTTGATGAAGGGAGATATTATTTTGTTTAATAATATACTGCTATTCAGATGTTTTCGTAAAATACAGCAAAAAGGACAGGAAAGGTTAAGAGACATCTCTTGATTTATTTTATCACCAAGAGAAGAGCTGGGAAGAGAATCCAGGACTGTTCTTAACCAGCTCAAAATGCTAGAAACCACTTTTTCCATTATTTTTAAAGCAAAAGAAAACATTATATAAAATTACATCAAATTCTACAACAGGAACCTTTGAATAGAAATTTTTTTTCCCGTTGTGTCTCCTCAACAATGTAGGGAAGATGTGAGCTGCCCCAGAGTACCTTGCAATGGGTAGGAAGAGGATCACCTACCCGCTCTAAGGAGAAGGCAAACGACACAATCATCTCATCAGCCTACAAAATGCTTCCCACACAGCCAGGGTGGTGGTGTGGGTGGGAAACCAGTGAAATGTTTCCAGAGATGCAGGCAAGAAAGCAGGAACCTTTCACAAAGAACTATCTATGTAGATACAATTGTGAGAACGTGTCCTTAGACTGCACTTAAGTGAAATGCTTAATAAAATAACTGCTCCATTAAAAAAAAAAAGTCAGTTAAAAACCCCAGCTACTTAAAACCAAAAGGGAAACAACAAAAACAAACAAAACCCCTCCATCACCCACACCCACACCACAGTGAAAAACAAAAGCAGGAGATGATGAAACAAGATTTTTATTATGTTCACAGACCAGCACTATTCACACATAACAGGACCATTATTACAGTAATTACCATGAATATGGTACCCTGGTAGAAATATTAGTAATTCCTCAATTTGCGCAGAACTGAAGCTTGGGCTCTTAATCCTCTACATGGCTACACAGACCTCTTCACATTGGCTACTGATATATTCAGGCTAGGCACCCAGGAGGAAAACAGTGACTATATACCTGCTTTATTTCCCCATACTCCAGAGAGAAGTAATACAACCCCACACTCCCTTTTTAACCCTCACAGCATGCAACCAAACAAGTTGAATGAATCGTAAGGAATATTTCAGCTCGCTGCTGCTAGAGACAAACAAATAACTGCCCTGGGATAAAGATGAAGAAGAAAGGGGACTCAGAAAGAGATGTAAAGCACCAAGTCATTGTGAATTCTGTAGGGCCAGTGTATTTTATATTTTACGTCTGAGTTATGTCTGAAGGCGTAGTCCAAACTACCGTATCTAGCAGGGCAGATTATTCAAGCCTTCAGACAGCTGTAACCATTCCCATCACCACAGTAACAGCAAGTCTTAACAAATGTGTAATATGCAGATACCTTTATTGGGAACTGCAGTAAAATTCTAAAAATCTGAAGGGTTACTTTATTTTTAATCTTTCTCTATATTTTAAAACAAGCTTGATTTCAGAATCCTACTTTTAAAATGAACAAATCCTCATCTCAGCTAAACTAGTGCACCACTGAATCAGAAATTGACATTAATATCTGTACTATTACATGGAATTTAACAAACACAAAGAGCGGAAAAAATTATTTATACTATGTCAAGGTATCTTTTGAAAATGTACTGATGAGCAACCTTGTTTAAGAAGTAGCTTAGTTTCAGTTTATGATTTATGATTTTAGATCTACGGTGTCCCTTCATCATTTCTTATTAAATAAAGTATATTTCCTCTCTTAACACCATAAATGTGCTGAATTCATAATCACTAACTAAACTTACCAAATAGTGGCCAGCTGAGTCTGTGAAAGGTTTGATTGCAGAAGGGCATTCCTTGCTTGAAATCCTTAGTGAAAAAGATTTTAATAAAAATAAATACTTTGAACAGACTCACATGTAGCAAAAAAATAGGTCATGAACTGGAGCATGTTTATTTTTCATATTAATCTAATCCACTTTCATCAGTGGCTGACAGTTGGCTTTACTTCTCAGCTTAACAACAGGCATTAGAACCTGAACACAATAAAGATGTAAGTATTCTTGTGTACTTTTTTTCACTCAGAGCACCTAACAGAAAAACTGACATGAAAAATGGATATTTATGGTAATCCCCACAGTTGTTATGAAAGCACAGCTGACTGTCTACCTAAAGCTTGAGCTAGCATGCTGGAAAGCTGCCAGCTTTCCTTTGATAGCACAGAACTGTATACCTTTCCTTCAGAGATGGAGAAGAGATGAGACCTTCAGCCCAAAATCAACCGAAGAAGATAAAAAGCATCGAGTCCCTTTCTTGAGAGGGAGAACTATCCTCCTTTTTTGTAGGCTAGGAAACTGAGGCAGAGGCTTGGTATGTGCTTATTAAAAATGGGAAACGTAGTCAGCTACAGACATACATACTGACTTTACATCTACTAACTGTTTGACCAGCATTCTACTCGCTGCATTACACTGAGTAATCCAGTTTTATAAGAACTTTCATAAAACTCTACTCTTGTATTAACTTTGTGTGAAGTCTTTCGAAACCACCATAACGCCATGGCACAGCACAAATGTCACTGAAAGTCAGCAAGGAATTATTCCCTTAAATTACTTTTGAAAAATTCCCATCAATGGCTGCAGTGCCTTTCCTGAATTGTTTTCTTTGAAAAGACAAAGCCCAAATATCTAAGCAATTACAAATACATATACATAGCAGCACATGGCACAAAAATGATCATGAGATGTCCCCCAGTTTACAAGTCATAAGAAAGAGTTTCAGTCCAAAGAGTGATGTTTAGAGAACGACTGCTGACTTGATGGAGCTAACTTCCCCACCCTTATGGTTCTCAGGCTCTTCTAGTTAGATCCCACTACTGCCACTCTTCTTCCCCTCGACTGCTGCTGTAGCTTCCCCAGTCTACCTGGGGAAACTGCTGCCTCCTCAGGCTCCTCCAGGTCTAACGCAGAGCCCAAGCCAGTAAACTGATAGCTATTTCCATTTCTTGTCTGACTGGAACCAGTAGCCGAAACTCACTCTCTCCTGCATAGGTCTGAATGTCAACAATTTCATCTTTTATTTCATATGGAAGTCAAATCCCAAACTGGGATTCCACCCCTCAGCCTGCGACATTCCAGAGGCAGAAAACACTGCTGGTTTTTCCCCTTCCATAGCAAATGCCATACTCACCTGATAAATACCCACTCATACTTTTATCAAGACTGTTAAATTTCTGTCTGTATTTTAATCTGGAGGCCTGAGGAACCGCCCAGTCTGAGGATGCAATCTTTGGTGAATTACCAGCTAGTGAAGCACTAGAGGAAGAATTTGAACTGTAATACAATGAGAGAGAGAGAGAGAGAGAGAGAACTCAAAGTTACTTGGCTTAATAATAAACAGGCATTGGAATAGAAGATATGTAATACCTTCTGGTAACACGAAGCAACTTCCACAAAGTTTTTCCTCTGCTAACTTGCTACAAATATTTTCATCACTAATATGGAATGTTCCTGTGAAAGTAGGGACATATATCTAAAAGGAAACTCTTGAATTCAAGATCCTATTCCCTTGGTATCACAGACACTTACACCACATAATTCATTGGTCCACCACTGCAACATAATACTACTGGAAATCACAGAAAAACATTTCAACTTTCACAAGAATGTTTACAAGGGCTGTGAAGCATTAGGCGATGTCTAAGTAACTTTAAGAGGTATGCAAATGAATAACCATGAGCATATAAATTTATCTGAAAAACTCACAACTAAAAACAGCTTCTAAAGCTGCTAAAGCCATTATATTCCACCTCTACCTATTCTTTTTATTAGTGACAATGACAGGCTGAATGGAGTTTTTCCAACTCATTCAGTTTCTACAGAATAGCACTTGATGAAGAGTTTAGTTACAGCTATAAAACTTCTACCTGCAACTCCCAGAATTTTCACAGTGTCCCATCTCTGAAGATCAGACAAAACCAGGTGCATCCAGCCTGCCTTGTTTAAGGTAATCCCCTACTCTGCCAAGTAAAAAACTATTTGCAGTGTTATCCACAGCAATAAAGTAAAGAATGCTGATATAAACAAAGCCTTTTGGGCATGATGCTGGATAGACATCCTTTGCATGGAATTAGGTAACGTGACGGTGAAAATGCTGTCAACAGTAACACTGAAGAGCTACTTTGCAACCCTACAACACCAGCAAAAGAAAGCTTTCTAATTAAAAAAAGAAGGAAAAAACCATAAGATGATTACAGGCACACACGAAGCCTACAATCACCTTATTGAACATGTGCCAGTATCAGGTGTCTGTATGAGGAGCCCAAAGTTAGACATGTGTTCATTCTAGATGCCTTGTATCAGCAGAAAAGAGGTACAGGTACTTCTGAGTCACCTTCTGGAACTGAGCTGGGGCTGTGATGCTCTCTGGATTGTCATCTGGGAGACTGTTCCCTGGATGCCCAACTGATAGATAAGCCTAGCCCCTCACTTTGTCTATGGCAAAGCTCTAAAATCAGTGAAACAGAGCAGCTGATTACAAGGATTTATACTCTCCTATTATTCGTAAATCAAATTCACACATAAATATTTATAACAAATACTATCCTTACATGCCTGTCCTTGTCAGGCACACCTTACATGGTGCCCTCCCTAATGAATGAGCACATCGATCCATATACATTGCTTTTATAACCACTTGGTAAGTTTCACTTCTATTTCCTAATGAGATACTTTCCCTTCTTTTTGGCACCACTTTCTCTCATTTGAACTCCTTATCTACTTCGGATAGTTTTGTCAGATTTACTGAAAATATTATTTATTGTGCATATCAAAACAATCTGTTTTCAGACTTGGTAGGTCATATTAGATAGACTAATTTTTAATGAGTATACTTTGAAAATAGAAATGCTCTGTAAGTTTTGGAAGGTATACTACTTAAACTTAAGATATAACCATTTTGAACTTAACTTTCATACCTGCTAGATCCTAAATCGATTAGTGACTGTGCCTTCTGTATACTAGTACCACCAAACCCTCCTGCCATGGGACCTAAAGAACCAGTATGAGGCAGCGCTGAAACAAACAAACAAACAAAAAACAAAACCAAAAACTGTAAAGCAACTGGGTATAACGTAATGCTTTCTAATAAACACTCAAGGCTTTGAGAGAAGTAAGAAAAGCTAATCAGAGACTTGTTATTACGATTAACTAGTTAGAACTGATTTGACAAATGTGAACTTTGGAAAAATACAATTATTTTTTTTTTAACTTGCATGCAATAATTAGCATTCCTGTCTGGAATTAGCCATAGAGAAAATAAGATTCACAATTCTGAAAGCGAGCACTGGACTGTGCTATACTTACTTGAAGAGAAAGGTATGGACAAAGGCTGCAGAAGGCTGGACGTTCCATTTGGCAACGAGGACGTACTGACAGAAGGCACCAGGGGAGCAGAGATAACCAAAGGAGGAATGGAAGTCATGGAGGTCAGAGACATGGGAGCTAATGGTGTGATCGTAGACATAGACGTTGGCATGGACAGATTTGGCATACTACCCATTCCTAGAGCAAAATCCAACAATTCATGATTTAATATTGCAGAGGCTCCAGCAAGAAATTGGGTCCATTATGCTAGGGAGAAAATACATAAAGCAACCTGTGTCCAGAGATACAATGAGTTAAAATAGATGCTTGTGTATAATATTTACTTTTTCTCTAAAGTTTAGACAAGACAGCTCACAGAGGAAAATATACTAAAGAACATAAACTAAAAAAAATTAAAAAATCCTTACAAGCAATTCATTCTCAAGGTAGATTTAGCTATTATTTCACCAAAGAATAAGATCTAGTTTTCTATAACTGCAGTTATAACTAGTTCTTCAAGAAGCCTTTCCATGTCTGGCCCCTGAGACAGAATTACAACACAACTCAAAAGTTGTGACAATCCTCTACAGGGAGAAGCTGATACTGTTTCTGAATCAAGTCTCTTGCAAGTGTCAGCCTTGGAAGAATCCATACAGGTGAAAAGTCCATACGTTGGGACCCCTGCCTAGCAAATCGTTTCTTTAAGGCAGTTGCCTGAAGCAAATAAGGGCACTTGAATTACCGGTTGAATCTTGTGGAAGACAACAGCATGCAGATGAGATGATGGAAGGTTAATAGGAAGTAATTGTATGCCAACCATAGCTTACACAAGTTGCATACACTTGTATGCAAACACTCAAAATTTAGTGATGGACAGACATTTTAAATTGTGTATGTAATTAATATGTGCATATATTTAATTTCAGCATAGAAGTATGCACGAATTTTGTAATCCAGCTGAAGTCATTACATATATTTTGTTCCACAAAACAACAAAATAGCAACAGGCATGCACCAAATCCCAAACACCATCAGAAAGGAAAAAAAAGTTAAAATAATTCTATTCAATTGATCATATAACCAAAATAGACAACCTGATTAATTTTGAAAAAATATTTTAAATAAGTGTTCTACCAAAACTTTGACCTTTACTAAGTTAACTTTACAAACCCCAAGTACAAACAGGTGAATGAGTAGGAGGGAGACAAAAAAAGACCACCAGTACAAGATGACAGCCTGAAAGGCAGATGACAGATGTGAATGGCCTTCTTGCACCTCATCAAAATTCAACAGAAGGTTTTCCTTTATTATTAAATGTCTTCAAAGAATGAAATTATAAAAAATGTCAAGAAAGTGACTTTGTGAATTTTCTAAATCAGAATATCCTTGGGTCTTTTTCACTGATTCACTCAACTGTCATGGTCAGATTAATGCTTGTATTTGGCTGCAATTAACTGTGGTTTTTTACCTCTGAACACTAAGTAATTATATATTGATAAGTACCAAAGCGAGCTGACATTAGCGGCGAAAATACTGGAGTTTGTTTCATGACAGGAGGAAGAACTGCAGGCAAGTGCTGTCCTTGCAATTTCAGCTTGATGAGTTTCATTGCTATAGAGAACTCCTGTTGATCCATTTTTCCATCTTTGTTCAAGTCCGATAGTGTCCTTACAAACAAAATAAAATAAAATTAGAAAAAGCCCACAAGGAAGAAATGCCAATTTAACTTTTTCACTTAATGAGAAGCTCTTCTATCAGATTTATTTACTGTTTTTGTACAAGAAAACAAGAAAGTTATTGCAACCATTTGTAGATTTTCTACTTTTGACAACATTCAAACCTTCAGAAGTTGTAGAAGTTTGACTACCCCCTTGGTAGTCTTCTGCAGAGTTCAGTTTTAAAGCTGCTATATATTAAATCCTTAACACCTGAGAAAGTAGGAAGACACTAGGAAAAGCAGTAGTCTCCTGCTCAGTGGATACACTTGTTGCCTCTGCTGCATGCCTCTGCTATGCTTTTTTCTATGCTACTAGCCAGAATAATTATTTTAAATTAATGTCTGGTAATGTAAGGAATTAATGCAAGAATCTGAAAATGGGAGGAAGCAGAAACCTGCTAAAGGCACTACATACCACTATGAAAACTCCATTAATTCACAAACAGTGTTGTGGATTTTTTAAGCCTGACAGCCACACTATCTTCCTTTGACACTTTTCCAAATAAACTCAAACACAACAGGAAATATATGCAACAGTGCATACATAAACAGAAAAAATTTCTGGTCATACAGAAAATATGAAATCTTACTGATACTTAAACATGCGAGGACCAGGCACAGGAATGTAAATATAATTAGGAGAAAAAAAAAAAAAATCAGACTTAATATTAAGCTACATTTTCAATTTCATTCTGTTACTATTCAGTATAAAAGCCCTACATAGAAATTTCTTTGCTGCTCTTTTCTAGGCACTTTAAGTGTCTGAAGAAGAAATTAACTCTACATTTAGTTAGTTTCTTTAATATTCTTTCACAAGTGAGTTTTTAATTACTATGAGCCTCCACTCTGTGTCTTTTAGCACGTGTACATCTTGATAACAACCAAGTACCCCCAAATGAACACAGTATTCTAGTGAAGACCAAGGAGTTACAAAGAAAAAAATGTCTGTTTCAAGTGTTGCAATCATCACATATATGCTGCAAAGAACAGCACTTCCAGTTCCTGTATTACAGCACTGGTTGCTATCTTACAGTGTATTACAACTGTATTATAACATTTTCTGTGGCTTTAGATTTTTTTCCCATTCTTCTACTTTCAGTGTATTTTCCACTCCCAGTTTAGTAGCATATCATTTTTCCCACGCTTAATCTTATTGCCATTTTTTAGTGGTTACTAGTATTTCAAACATAATTCAATTTGGTATCTCCATCAATTCATTAACCCATTATTTACCTCTTTTCCCATATTATTATTTAAAGTGTTATTTTTTGCCTCTTTTTCCACATTATTATTTAAAATATAAAGACAAGGCTTATCAATTACCTTTGTGGCAATCCAACAGGCACTTCCCTCTATGAAAGCCTTGCAATTTATCATCAGTTTTTGTTTCAAGCACTTACTATAGTTTAAAAAGGCTGTGTTCAATATCATCCAATTTGAATTAACATCATAAGAAAGATTTTAAAAGATACTGTTTTTTAATTAAGGGTTGGCACACATATAGGCTCAATCCTTCCTCTAAATTTAAGAAAATTAAAACAATGATTCAGACAACACTCCTACTTTGACTGCTGAAAGCCTGTTTGAGACAACACAACATACCAAAGGTAGTATTTGAATGCTATGTATCTCCTATCTTAAAAAAAGAAAAAAAAACCCAAAACCTTACCATATTTCAGCAAGGACTGAAGCTGGTAGACCTGATTGCAAAAAAAAGGTACGTGCTTGATCACCTATGACAAACAAGAAAGACAGACAAGACTTTTACACTAGAGAATAGTTTTTCAGAAGACCCCAGCACTCTCTTATGGGACCAGATTTTCAAAAGGAACCAGCACGCTAGATGCCAGGCTTGCCAGTTTCATACCACCTAACTCCTTCCCTGGTGACAGCAATCACCAGATACCCATGTATTCTGTATTCCTGAATCCCTGCCCTGAGAAGTGATTTCAAATAGCTATAAAAAGCTTTAACAGGTCACAAATAACAGCTGCTAACAGTTTAATAGATGCAAGATTTAAAGAAGTAAAAATGACCGAAAATTTAGTCCTGACCCAATTACTTTTACAGGAAAGGATGTACATGCTATCTCTTTCCTTCTCCTTCATTCAATCGAACTTTAGCCAGTACTGCCTCTCTAGAAAAATTGGAAAAAATTCATGTCCTAACTAATATCCCGTTCTGTCAGAGAACATCCACTATTTCAGTATTTTGGGAAGGTAATGGGAACTGTTGTGCAATCCCATATCAAGTTCCACATCAATTAGTACTGACAGTGCTGTTAAACTTGTAATAAAACACAGATAGTGGTGTTTATGCTTACCTATGAGTGAATTACAGATGCTTAAAGCAAAGACTTCAAGTTATTCTTTCAGCTTTCTTCCTTTATATTCATACACAGCCTTCCATCTCGAGCACTTGCCAAATAAATAATGAAGTCTACAAACGTACGTGCAGGTAAGAGCCCAGATGTGGCCTAAAGGTAGTCAAGTCCCTGGGACTGCATACTTTTCAGCTGGTGGTAAAGTAAACACCAGCCTCCCAGAGCTGTTTGGCCAAAGCATGAGTTACCTATCACTTAGCCAGAAGATGTGCATGTTCCAGACAGACAGCTTCCCCATTCTTTCCTCAGTCTTTTTTGGACCCAAATGAGGAAAAGCAGGGCCAGTGGAGTCACCAGATAGGGCATAAGCAGGTAGTTAGGAGGGTAGGAGAGATTGGGGCTGGTCTTTAGTGCCCACCTGCACATAAAGAATGGGGCATTCTTAATTTAAGTCATCTTTGCCAGTGAAATCAAGCCTTTTCTTGATGTCACAAGCAGATTCTTAAATTTAAAAACTGCAAGTTCTGAGGTGTGCAGCAACATCACCCAATTGTTTCAGAGGAGAAGCAGCTGAAAGCAACTGGAACTGACAGCAGGCCATTGCAAAATGCCATTAGCCTCTCCAGAACTTGCGGAAGGCCCAAGGGGTAATAAATTTCAAGCAGTCATTAACAAGGACAAGCTGTCAGCATCTCTCTCCCTGCCTCCTCCCCGAAACAAAGATATCTAACAGTACAGTATTCTCTAACACTGTTCAGACAGAGGAGAGCCACTTCTGGTGTCTCTGGCGTCACTTGCCACAATAGCTACTGTTAAGTGCTCCTTGGCAGCCTCCCATCTAAGCACAGATTCCGCCTGATACTCTTTGGTTTTTGAAACTAGGCAGAATGACAGCACATAACCACTACCCACAGAAGTGACAGGGTTAATAAAAGAGCGTTCCTGTGCCAGACTTTAGCCCAAAGCTTGTAGAAGTTTAATAATAACGCATGGCTGTTTGCCCAAAGCGTATGGTTATTAGTCACACAGCAAAGGGCGAGAAATAGGATGCAGTTTTCAAACTGTTTTACAAAGACACTTATGTGTACACAGGAGTTAAAGCGTAATGCAGAATCTCAGACCAACCTGTAATGTAGCCTCCTGTGGGCTTAAGGCTATCAAACTGCTTGTCATGCTTGGCCCGCTCCTCAGAGGTGATGGCCCATATGTTTGGACCTCCTAAAAAAACAAAACAAAACAAAACCAAAAAACCCACACTGAATAAAGCACGTCACTTGTAAAATAAAAGCTCAGCTTCTCAAGAGGCAAAGTCAGATCTAGACACACCCAGCTCCTACCAGTTTGGCAAGGACCTTACGAAACACAAACCTGCTTCCCAGATGTGCAAGCGCTAGCTGAGACAATTCCTCAGCTACACTGCTTTACTCGCGGCTCTCAAACAGGGTCCCTCGTCCTTCAAACTGGTGCAAAGCGTTTTCCTGCGGCTGCCGATCGGGTGCAGCCCAGGCAGGATGCACGCTGCTCACCATACCCTGTGTGAGCCAAACACTCCTCTGGTTCACCGACAAACGAATGGCGTTCAACGTCGCTTAAAGGTTCTCGTACAGAGGGCTAACGCCGTACGGCTGCGAAAAAGACTCGTGCTTCGTCTTGCCAATACTTTAAAAGAAAAAAAAAAATTGGGACTGCTAACAAAAACATGTTGGTTTTGTCTGACAAAGGAGTAATGTTCGCGGTTGTTTTTGTTTTGTTGTTTTTTTTTTTTTTTTTTTAAAAGCATACAATTTCAACATACCATTTTTCAACGCTAAAAAAAAAAAGTATAAAATATTATACCCTCGAAGTAATAAAGAGAAATTGCAGGGAATAATCATATTTACAGAGCTGTGCTGATATACCAGTTAGAAACAAAGTGACTTTCAGGAAAAACTCCAACCTGCTGTCTAAAGGTCAGGGTGTGCATCCTTTGCAGGAAAAGCAGTTTGCCAGAAATAATTGGGATTGTTTTTTAAGTAGGAGGAAGTTTTAGTCATGAAGTTCTTGACAAATATCTAATTTTTCAGATCAATGAATGCAAGAATTAGCCAAAATTCTGAATGGAAACCCCCAAAACAGCATGAAAAGGTTATTACTTAAAAAAACCCCACCTTTAAAAATACATTCTATTGAGCATTACTACTTCCAAATAACTGTTAAATCTGTTCTTCAAGTATTTGTACTGCTCACTAGAAGACAGTCAAGGGAATAATAATCCTTCAAATAAGATATTAACAAGTTGCTTTAAAAACCACAGCGCTTTTAAAAAATATAAAATGCTTCCTCTTTCCCTACACAAACTTAGTTTCAAAGCTTTGAATCTACAAAATTTCAACAGTTTCCTTCAGTTTTTCAGAGAATAATAACAAAGCAAAGGGACTACAAGCTGATGTACATGCCAATATAGACACATTAATGATGTTAATCATCTCTCATCTGTGTTTATTCATATATGCAAACACATTTTCCAAAAAGACTTAATGTCTCCTCTTAAGAAGCTCCTGTTAAGACTGTCATTCTCCTCACATGTGCACAAATTTAATTCTTCACCCATGCTGCTCAACAGGGAAATACAAATAGTTAAAAAAACTAAACCGAAACAAAACAGAAACTCACTGGGAATACGCATGACAGGAAAAGTGGGAAGGCATTGGGATACAACCTCTATGCACCTGGAATTTGGAGTTTTGCTTCCCTCTCTGAAGGATATACCCATTTTTTTTTACAGTGGCCTCAATTAAAGGGTCTTTTTGCTGGCCGCACACAAAACTGCACCTCAAGAACCCCCCCCTTCTTTCTTCTGATTAAATGAGTTTAAATAAATCTAGATTATATACTGATAATAAATCTAAACAGATCTAAATCAGATCTAATCTAGAATTTGGTGGGCAGTGTATTGATATAATACACAAATGAGGACAACTTATGCCCAACGGCAAAAATTAAGAACAGCCCTTCAACCTTTTTAAAATGTTAATTTTAAGATACGAGTGGGAAGCACATAATGTGGTTAATGCTTACAGAAATTACCTGGACAAGATAAAGAAGTCCTCCTAAAGCTGTCAGCAGCAACTTCATTTATGGAAAATAAAATTTTAGCAACATCACATTTTCCTTATATAAAATACCATGTTTTGATCATCTTTTGAAGCAGGTATCTAGAACACTCCTCAGCTTTTTATAATCAATGACAAAAAGATTAAGAACACCACAATATATTCACACGGTCAGTGGCTGCATAGTGCTAAAAATACAATAACAATTCCTTGACTGGAGCTACCACCACCACCATAGTTTCTCTAAAGAATCCAATTTACATTGTAAGGGAAATTCTGTTTAAACATACAGTGAAATGCACAATTTCCTATTTATATATCACAAAGTAAGCAAGAAAATGGCAATCAATCTTGAAACTCTTCTAATATATTTCAGCAAAACATGTCTTTGAATACAATCTGGACAATTATGTTTCCTCTTCAACTATGAAATTCAAAGTTCTACATGGCATTCTCTCAAATGTGCTAAAATTTTGCAGTTCAATGAATCACCAGATTCACACCCGTAGCTGTATGATGGTTAACATCTCATTCAAGAAGTGTTTCAAGGTCACCATTCACCCTTCATTCTCATTTTTGCCTTCATAAACACTCCCCAAGAATCACACTATTTTTTGCACACGCTATTTCACGCACTTTTGCTCAAAGGACCGCGACCGCTCTTAGCATGGTTTATTAGTTCCCAGATTAAACATGCAAAAGCATTTTTTTCAGCAACCATCTCCATGGCAGGTTTCTTGCAAGTATAAATTTCATTTAAAAAAAGACATCTTTGGCTACAACCCACATTATTATAGCAACAAGTGCTTCTAGCATAGTCCTAGCAAGTCAGTGCAAGCAGCTACTGTCACAGCAAAGTAGTAACTACGAACACACATGTTATCAAAGTACATAGTGTGAATGTTTCAGGAGAATGAATACATATCCTGAACAGACCAGCCTGCTAATAATTTATTTTCAAAGGTAAGAAGAATTTTGGATTTTCCCTATCCCTGAGGACAGAGAATGAAAAACTTTTTTTCTGGCAACTAATTCCATAAAGATATGCTCTCCACTGGGTTTTTTACAGGCATGGAAGAAAGTAATGTAGTAAGTCTTAAAATCCAAAGCAGACCTCCTCCCACATAATTTGACTGTTTTACTTAGAAGTAAATATGTAAAAATATACATACTTTGTAAATATAAATTCAAAGAAAACATTCAGTTCAGACAATTTTAGCACATCTCTCTTAACACCTATCAACATTCAGTAATACCTTGAAATTTAAGATGTTTAAAAGGCGATATCACAGCATCTTTTAATTTAGAAAGTTGAATGAAAACATGTATTAAATTCCAACCAGAAATGAAATAGAGGGAGGGGCAGGGGAAGCAAAGCAGTATCCAAAGTCCTTCCAGAGCTGTGATTCCTTACAAGCCAAGCCTAGAAAGTAATGTGGGCTTTTTTTAGCAGGAATTAGGATCTAGAGAACAGCGTACCTTCAAGTCAGCACAGCTCTCCCAGTCTGATAGTGAGATTTTTTTTGTGCTTGTCTGTAACTGAACAAAGTCCCAGAAAACTAAATTTTAACCTAACATCACTTAAGAGAGAGTGTCTGCCATTTTCAGCCTGAACTATAACAGGTCATTGTTTTACGAATACCGGTTAATAACCATTGGACAATGAAATCATTTGTTTAAAAGGAAAAAAAAGTTAACCCCCCCCAATACTTATGATAAGGATACACAGTGTGGGCATTCAAGCCCCATCCAACATTTCTTATTTAAAGGATTCATTGTTTTTTCCAACTCCTGCCCCAATATGCAACAGAAACAAAATAAAGAACATAGCACAAAAGGAGAGTTTAAAGCATTGCGAGCATTTATTTTTAGCTTAACCAGGTGCTCATGTCTCTTTTGATGTTACCATTCAGTGATACAAACAAGAAAAGAAAATTTATGTACAGAAAGTGTCATTTAAATTAAGATTCCTCAAAACACCAACCACAAATATCACATTGGTCTATGTGAAATTAACACTTTGAACAACGGGGATCACAAGGTCTTGGCAATTCCACAAAGCATGTCATGAAACCATTCTTCAAAGTAATTGCCATGATTACTTACAGTACAACCGAGACCATTACAATAAAGACTTACCACAGACAAAATCAGTTTGAAACTCAGTTCTCCTGTGCAATCACCATAAAAACATGCTACAATCCTCACAAATACTCCGGCTGCTTTCCAAAGCTACCACCAGTGGTAAAACTGGCCACTCAGCATCACTGCTGAGAAAAATTACACTGCCTGGTTTACAAACAACCAAGTTTCGGGCATGCTGAACTGCGACAAAGGGGAGACTACTCCTTTTCTTGGCAGGACAAAGCTGCAGGAAGGGTCAAACAGAAACATCTGCCATCCATATCATCTAAACTCAGCTAGCTTAGCTCAACATCTTTTTGCACTAATGCCTTCAATCCCAGGGCTGAGAAACATCTTGCCCATAAGCAGATCCAGCTAAAGGGAACAATTAATTTTGCCCAGAGACATCGTTGTTCTTCCTTCCTCACAGCCCCAGCCCTTACTCATGGCAAGTCATACGCAAATCACAAAACCAAACCGCATCCATCTCCTCTTCACAAACATCTCTTATCGCAGGTTGGAGCAAGAGGCATCCATCTCCTTGATGGAGCAGTGGTGAACCTTTGGCTTTCCAGAGATTCTCAGCAGTGCACTACAATACTTTTACAAATCAGTTCAGCATCAGAAATCAAAATACAGTTGCCACTACACACTCTCATGACAGGCTTTGCTGCAGCCAATGAATAGCACATTACTACTTTTCTGACTTAGCTTAGATTTCCTGGAAATTTTCTAGAGAGAAGTAATTTTTTCCCAACTATAGATGGTACAATTTTGGAGGGGAAAAAAAAAAAAAAAAGTACAGTCTCTCTGACATGAAGATATCTCATAAAATAATTATTCTTCAGAAGAGGTTATTTTGCAATCTCACAACTTCATACATGAAACAAGACCCACCTGGATGAAGCTAACACTGTATTTGACTACATTGCACTTTTAGAAATCAAAACTCAAGAAATGCTGAACCTGGGAGACTTTCCCCACAAAGATTTTCCCCAGAATAGAGTAACTATTGCCTTCGCTTGCTTTTTCTGTTTATGAAGAAAACCCATATTTCTATATTAGTAACACTTTTGGAAGACAGGTGTCAAACTATCTTTCTTTTCTAGAGAAGGTCCGTACTTTCAGAGAAGACTCTGGATAAACATCGGGACTAGAAAGCGCATGTGGATTCTACCCACACAGAAAGTCCGTATGGAATGACATAGACCCACACAAACAACTCTGTGCTAAATATCATTTTAATGTACCTTCAAGACTTCTCTAAAGATTACAAAGTACATACCAACTTCACCTTCATGTAACAGGTATTAACATGTAATTCAATGTGGTAGCACTCACAATTTTATAGTGTTGGAAACAAGTGACTATGCTGGGGATTAAACAACTTTTTCTGTTCCTCTAAACTCATTCTAAATAAAAAATATCTTTCTACGAGAGAGTATGAGGGTCTGCTTATGGCAGGATCACAGCATTTGGTAGGACAGCTCCAGAAATGTCTTTACAACACTGCATCAGACTGACAATCTTCTGAAGAAAATAAAGGACTTGATTTGATGGGCTGCCAGCATCAGAAATGGAAACACTGTTCTTTTCTTAAAACGGTAAGCTGCCATCGAAAAAGAGGGGAGAAAAGAAAGTGCAATCCTAGAAGAAAAGTAAATAGACTTGAAAATGCTCTGTAAAGACCTCTGCCACTGGTTAGTACTACTTGTAGGCAAAAGGTAGTATACCAAGAGCAGTGCTATTAGTGAAAAGGATAAAGGCAACTTCTTACTTGTGGGAAATCGTAAGACATTTCTGACATTCTCCAAAGAACTGTTTGGTTTTTACTGATATGCGTTGCTTGGTTTTCTCTAATAAAAACTATGCTCCTATGACCTACAAAGTTAATTAACTCCACAGAGATAATAAACCTAAATTAAAAGAGCATTCCTTGTACACATTAAGTCACGAGGATGAGTGATTATACCACTACCTTTTTAACTATCAAAAAAAATAGTATTAAGCTTCATAATGACCCTAAATAAATATTTATCCCCATGTTTAAAGACAGGCAAATTTCAATACAGACATGCAGCAGCATGCCTCAAGCTGCACAACATGGGGTTTTCCTTAATGCAAGCAGCAATTACATTACTGTCTCCCATTAGGAGCCTTGAGAGAGTTGTTTGGTATAAGACATGTTGGGATAAATCTAATAATTCCAGTCTTTCTCTGTGTGTGTTTGTAGATAAGTTTACCACAGAATTATTTATTAGATTTAATGCTCCCAACAGAGATGTTGAATCACACTTCTAATTTTTCCCTCAGTGGTGAGTAAACACTCCAGGAGTCTGAAAATATACATAACATTTTACCATTGGTCTGGATTTCCAGATTCCTTATCAGTGCTATTGCTATTTTCAATATTTGCTACCCTCCCTTGTTGTTGATTCTTTATATCAAACATAGGAGAAAATGCTGACCGATGATAAGCATTTATTCTTATTTAGGTGCGCAAACGTGTTACTGTGGCTTTGGGTCCACCCCAAAGTACCACCTTGCTCTTCCTTGAGGAACGCACCTCCCATGCTCCCATGTCCTTGGGCCACAGCAGGAGCCACATGCAACCTCCTTTCACAACGCATACATTAATCCCACTGCTACTTGTCCTACCAGAAAAGCTTCGCGGAGGCTCTCAGCGTATTAAGCAACACTGCAGCAACTGCCAGAGGAAAAGGGTATGTCCATGCTTAACAACAATTTCAGCAGCTTCTTTATACACAGTTAAAAGGAAACATCTGTAGCTAAAGCATGTTAAAAAAGAGGAAACATGTTTCTCCTTCAATTTTGTTTTTTTCACTAACATTACAAGAATTGTGCCCACTGAAGCCAAGAGAATTTTTAAAGATTTTCAAGTGTCTCTGATGTGCTATCCAAAAATAAGTGTTACCTGCAGACAGGGTGTTAGATAGTCAGACAAGTGCAGAGCTACACAGATTTGGCCAAGAAATGCTTGCTTAATTGAAGAGCATGCTTACAGAAATATGGACAAAGCAGCAGCAGACATTGTATTTTAAGGTACAGTTCATATTGTCTACATTATGTACAGGATTTCTAAGTATTTTGGTGTACTGGGAATCCTTAGGTTCAGCAGTTCACTAAAATCAACTACTGGGCTCATTTAAACTAACCACCAGCTCCTACAAAACAGAAGCGCAACTCATATGATGCAGTATTTTGCCTGATAGTATGGTCACTGGCATCCCCCCACTTGGATATACAAAAATCTATCTGTAAAGGAAGAACATTAAAATTTCTGTGCCATGCAATGATCTCAATGTAGAAACATAATCCTTGCTTTCAGAATGAGTATAATCCCTAAAACAATTTAGAGATACCTAACAGTCTAGTCCATGCTAACATTAAAGATCCACTTGTTTTCTGAATTTTACAGCACAACTTGACTATTTCAAAGCACTTAAACTATCAGTTTATAATAACAGGATAGTATTTCCACACTTTATAAAAATCACAGAATCATTTAGCTCATTATGGCTATCCATTTCCAGCAGTTCCCATTTAACTAAATTATTGCCAAGCTTCACTGAAACATAAAGCAACACATCGAGCAAACAAAATATATATATATAAAAAAAAAAACAACAAACCCCACAGACAGCAACTTACAGCAATTTTACTTGAAGATGTGTAAACAAAAAAATCTTTTTTAAAAGTTTTGTTAGAGCTCTGCTAATGTAAAAAAATACATTAGGAAATGTGTATAAACATGACAGTACTTTCAACTGCACATTAGCATGCTACCTTTTACACTAGTTTTCTGTAGAATTTGTGACAACTCATTCAATAGTATTTTCTGAAGTTTTAATGAAACAAGTTTTCTACTTCTCAACAAAAAGTGCAATTACTGTAACCTACACTGTTGGTAAACTCATACTTTAGTCTTAAAAGCTAATTTAACTTTTCCTTTTCTTATAGGAAAAAGTTGGCACACAGACTTGGCTTAACCTAAGCCTTCCCCATATCTACATTCAATAGTAGCAATAAATATAAAAGTATTTTCTGCCTAATTCTGGAAAAACAATGCCATTGAAATCACCTGTAGTTGTTGAGTTACTAACACTGATGCAGCACATGAAACAAGCCCATTCTACCCAATGACATAGCCATGTCTTTGCCCAGAATCATAGAATCATTTAGGTTGGAAAAGCCCTTTAAGATCATCAAGTCCAACTGTTAACCCAGCACTGCCCAGTCCACCACTAAACCATGTCCCCAAGCACCACATCTACACGTCTTTTAAACACCTCCA
>JAVJGG010000017.1:22766702-22790379 GCA_035590195.1 Aviceda cuculoides
TCTTTCCTGTAGTGAGGGGCCCAAAACTGAACCCAGCACTCGAGGTGCGGCCTCACCAGTGCCCAGTACAGGGGGACAAATCGCTTCCCTCATCCTGCAATTAATACTTTCAGATTAATTTTAGAGATGGAAAAAAGAGAGAAGAAAAAAAAGTCACACCAACAAGAACCTTTCCAGTGGAAGGTACGAAAAGTTCAAAATAACAAAATAAGCAATATTATCAAGGCATAAAGCAAGCAGACTTTGCCAAATTCTCCCCTACCAGCTGCAAGACCTGCCTCCATTTGTTGTTAAGGTAAGCATGCTTCCAGCTGACGGACTCCATAGCCTTCCTTCCCAGCATGACACTGAAGACGGAAGATATGCTTACCCTTTGGTTTAGGACAAGTCAGAAGCTTTTCTGAGTAAACTGTCAACCTGTATAGCATCAAAGTCTTCAGTGAGGAAAATGAAAGTTTCTAGTGACCATGTTTGAGGAAAAAGGCCACCAGAGCTTAGACTGAACTTTTCCAATTCTGAAAACACTTTTTACACTGCTGCTGCTCACCAGCATTCGCAAAAAAACACTACAACTTAATTAAAAATTTACAACAGGATAATTTGCTTAATTATTGTCTAGAAAATCTCTGTGGTGTGCAGCAAAATTAATAAAAACCAGGTGAGTTTCCATCTGTGGCAGCTAGTAAATCTTTCCACACTGGCAGAAATGCAGGCAGTAAAAATAGCAGGCAAAAGGATGCAAAATGAACCTTGAAATTAGGTGGAGTAAAGGAAATGATTCTCCTACAAAAACATACCCTGACATAAAATCAGAACATAACTCTGTTCAAGGAATATTAGACTCTTTACAGTAATTTTTGTAGTTCTCGTAATTATCTGGCCATTAGTGTAAAAATGGCATCTCCGGGTTCTCAGACTTGAGGAGGAAGTCTGGGACCAGGAGGAAGACTGATGGGCTATATTTACAATGGAAAATTGGGATACAGACTTGAAAGGAAAGAGGAAAAGAGAAGAACCACCAAATCAAAAAAAAAAAAAAAAATTTACACAGGAAGGGTGGGAGAGAAGGAAAATAAAGAGGCATTTCACAAATGATCTGTGGAATAAAATTAATTTAGGAGATAATTTAGGAAACAAAACAATAACGACCCTGCCAGCACAGACTGAATATTCACCTAGCTAAGCTCCTGGCACAGAATGACAGGCCGAGGCAAGCGCGTGGTGGTACTTCCCCAGGATGTCTTCTCAGCTCACAGTGTCGCTCCTGAACCACAGGTGGTACCTCATCAATGGAAGGAAAATCCACCCATCTCTAACTGCTTAAGGAATCCAAGTACCCTTTTGGCATCACAGCTTCCTACGGCTTTCACTGTTTATTTGACACTGTGCAAAGTGCTCTGTTTGTTTGGTATCTGCCAGTGGTATTTTCATTTGATACTGCTTAATTCTTGTGTTATCAGAAATTAATTACTATTCCCTTGCCTATAAAATGACGAATGACCTTGAGAAGGTGACATCTATTGTATCCACCATCCCCACCGTTTCTTTTCCAAGCTGAAATGTCCTAGTCAATGTAATTATTCCTCATATGGAAGCTATTCTGTATCTTTGATCATTCTTGTTACCCTCCTCTTTGTAATTTCTAGTCCTGACAAAAGGAAAACACATAGGAGAAGCTGGAAGAAAACACAAGGGTAACAAAACCAAGAATAAGAGAGTTTGCTTAAACAGTACTCCTTATAATGGTAAATTACTAACTAGCAGAACCTGCCAACTATATCCAGTACATATACAATACTACTTTCCCAGTGCACTGAGGAGTTTGATTTTAAATATAATAAATTAAAAATTGTCTAATGTTCATAAGACCTTTGGTATCAGTTCATACCATAGTCCCTAATTCTGCCTCCACAGTGGCTCATAGGGCCACTTAGGGAATAGAATTAGGAACGGAATTCTTGCCTGGGTATTACAGTTTCTCAACTGTCAGAAATCAGCAATTTGGCAGACTTCTTGAGCCAAAAAAGCACCAAAACCCAAACAACAACAACAACAACAAACATTTAATAGCCATGGCATAGATCTTTCCTCCCCAAGTTTTAATTCCACATACTTGGAACTTTTGGTTCCAAAGCATCTTGAAACAGTGAGTCCCAAAACTGGGTTGTTCATTAAGTGAAACAAACCAACCAACAAACCCATTTTCTTCTGCCTGCCTTAAGCTCAGTAATTTCACTAGGTATTGCTTTCCTTTTCAGTTGCAAAAAACAGTTGACTATTCTTTCCTTTGTTAGCCTTTTCTATACTAATATGGCTTTACAGATTTCTGTCATAAGCTCAACTCAGCCGTCTCATCTCTAAACTAAACTAAACAGCTCTAATCCATTTAGTCTCCCTTAACACAGGAGCCATGTTCTCTCTTTGGCCATCTTTTTCCTTGGTATCCTCACTCTGTGTCTAATCCTAGGTCTTTCCATAGCCTCGAGTGTAACAGATCCCGGCAATAGCAGAGTGGATAATTTCCAGGAAGGTGAGCCTCGCAGATGTTGAGTTATTTTCAGGTGAGGTTAGAAAGTACTGTCTGTGTATTTCTCAATCCAATCTGAATGTAGAGAACATGAGAAATAAGACAAGCAATACTGCTGGCCTTCCAACCCACATCATCTATATCAGAAACAGTCTATATATTAACTCGCACCTGTATTCCCCCACCCCCCAAAGCTTGAAGATTTCTTGTGAAATACAGTGTTACAAAAGCACCATCATTTGTTGCACAGCAAATTTAACCTGGAGTTCTTAAGAAAATATAAGCATACTTTTTCCATACTGTTATACAAGTATCAACACACACTATAACAACTGCAGAGTTCTTCGATAATAGTGAAACCATGACTTCCAGGAAACATGTGTTTCCTAAAGAAACAAAAACTGTACTGCAGAGATCACAATTAAACATAAAACTAGGGTTATGAGAAAAAATGCTGGGGAAAATGTTGGTACATGCTTTAAAAGATACCAACTATTACTAAAAAACAACAACAAAAACTTTTAAACAGCTTCCCTCAATAAACAGCATTAAGACAGCTCTTGATATTCAGTTTATCTTACCTGTTCTTGAAACTCGCTCACAGAGAACTTCACATCCAACTAAACCACAGATGTTTTTAAGTTATTAAAATATCTTCTCTGAACGTATCTGATAAGAATGCTAGTCCCATGAACACTGATATTCTTTCAGCTTTCCAGGGTTTCACCCCTTCTAGCTATCTCAATTATGATTTAAGGTTACTGTTCCATTGTAGGAAAAACAACAGATGTCCTGAAGAACCGATGCAGTATATTGAAAAGCCCGAACACACACGATTCCTAATTAAAGTAACACAGCATTATATAAATATATTTGACAGACCACAATGTCTAAAAACGTGTTTATTCTTGCCACTATAATTAGTGGGCTAAACCTGAACTCATTCTGCTAATACCAATTAATATCATCTATGGCCTGTTCAAAGTGGCCACGATGATCACGGATGACATGGAATTTAGTAGATGTTAAGATGGTACCACTTCACACGATGGCCACCAAACCTAAACCGCAACGACCACATGAAGTGGTTTATCAGAGTAGTACATTTCCCAGACTCTTGAGCTAAATCTTCAAGGAAATGAAAATTTTAACAGTCAAAGCCCTTTGAAGCTCAGCCATGGGATAGATTTATGTTTCTGAATCCCTTCACCTAAGCTTTCAGTCCTCTGGCTCCATTTTGGGGAAGTAATTGTAGATCTTCTTGTGTTTTTTTGTTTAGGTTTTTATACGCTTTGAAGAAAAACCATCAGGAAGTCTCACTGACATCCAAAACGAATAAAGCAGCTTGCATTACAGTATTATTATTACAGATAAAAACTGTCCTGGGTTCCCCACTCAGTGTAATGTTACCTTATAAAAGCTAACACATGACTAACAAAATAAAAACTTAGCAAGACAAAGCAGCTATAGGCTTAAAGTAAGTTAATGGATGAAGATCTAACACTAATCTTCACTAGGTTATGATCTAATTATTTTATTTAGTTCATTTTTTACATTTTAGGAGCATTGGATTGGAAGGGACTTCCAAGGTCACCATGTCCAGACTGCTGCTACTCCAAGAAACTCTTAATACATTAATTCCTTCCTAAAATGAGAGCTCTGCCATAAGACAATCAGACTTTTTCCTTGACCATGGTCCAGAATGTCACTGCTGACAGAACTGTTCCCATTCCCAGACCAACTGCACCAACAGCTGATTCATCTCTACCTAACCTTGTGCTAACATTGTACTTAAAGTTATTTTCCCTCCTTAATGTTTATCTTCCTAATACGGAAAAATAAAGAGCAAATTTATTTACTACAAAGTAAATACAATGAAATTAAAAAAAAAAAAGTAAGCTTTTATTTTAGTAGGTTAACAAAGCCAATCTCTTTAAGTCCTTCTCAACATTTAATTCATTTCTCCGGGATGACATTGAAGCCTAACTCTGCATCTCTTACACTTCCTGGGTTTCCTTCTCTCCTAAGCAGGTAACCCAAATCCTAGCCTATATCCCACAAGATGTCTCACCAGTGCCTTATGCAATAGCACACAGTACTCCTTATTTCACCCACCACATTTTAGGATGCATTTCCTTTCCCTCAATCATGTAATTATTACGTGATCATCTAATACATCCGGTTGTCCTCCTCCTTAGTCACAGCCATCTTCTAAGTTCCCAGCATACAGCAAAAATTCTTCTAGCCCATAATAGTATGACTAAAAAGCTATTTGAAGACAGCACAACAGAAATGTGACGAAACTTAACCAATGATATGCAATTCATACTGTATAATTCTGGCTGGAAAATGACTCCTAAGTTTGTGTCATCAACCAATTTAACCAGCACACATTTGCTTTTTACTGATGATGTTGCCATAAATAATAACAACTAAGACTGGTCTCAAGATAAAAATCAATGAAGAATTATCACTATTACAACATCCTAATTTAAAGTTTGCATTTTCTCTCCCTCTTAGTTATTTCTCTAAGTCCAAACACAGATCTGTTAGACTTTGTCTACAAAATTCAGTTACTGAAGAAGGCATAAGGTGCAACCTTCCTTTGTTAAAACCTAGTTCTATTTATTCCCTTTAACGTTTACCTCCATGTCAAATTATTTCTTCCTTCCAAGATTTCCTCTTACATCTTCCGTGTGAATCATATTGTCCTCATAATTAAATAGGAATAAGACACTTTGTATTCCGCAATCCTATAGTGCTATTTCTGACTTGTTAGGATTAAAGAAAAGATATAATACGGCACACACAATTGGAAATCTAATTTTTTGCAGGGTGTAATAGTAGAAGATGTACGCCCCTCTGACTTGAGTATATGAATTTTGCTGCGTATCAGCTGACACCACTGTCCTCACTGAAAAGTGAGAGGAAGGATTAATTTATAAGTAAGGACACAGAAAAGTATGTGTCCTTGCCTTAGAATTTCTTTCCTTTTCCTTCTTTCAGATGAGAGAACAAGTTCTGATATTTTCTTTGTAAAGTCTAATTCAGCTTTGTATCTTTATCTACACTTGTTGATTTCCAAGTCTACAGTTTCCATATCTACAGTGCACACAAGGTTAAGAGTCAGATTGCATTCAAGTAGTTTTTAACTGAACTGTGATGACTAGGGTTCCTCCTAATTCAAATTCAGACCACAGATCTTGAGACAGACTTTTTTTAATAGAGAAGATGCAACAGAACTTAGCATTAGTGAGTGTTTTACCCTTGACATCAGTGGAACCAGGACCTCACACAACCCTTTTATGTCTACCCTAGTCTCCAACACACCTAAGCGCAGGGACGCAAAACTCAATTCTACTCACAGCAGCATAAATCCAGTTTGACCTACGAAGGTTGAGAAGCATGTGAAATGAGCTACGAGCATTAGTTTTTGCACCTCAGTTTATCAGAGGTATCTTCCTGCTGGACCACAAAAAATTATATCAAAAGGAAACAGGTGGTAGGAGGGAAGAGGAAGGACAAATAAAAACATAAACAAAAAAAAGCACAGCCCAAAAATTCCAATGGTACTTAAGGAAACAATGTGAAAGATACTGATCGGCAAATACTGCCTTCCTTGTTCCGGCTGGACCATCAAGATTAAATCTCCCCAAAGCAAGATCCAGCATCAGCATGGATATTAAACCCTGAAAAAATCTAGCCTACAGAAGAAGGGGAGTTAGGAGAACAGCAACATCTTGCAACCGCTCTCCAGCTCTAAAGATGGCATACAATGACGGTGAGGGCCACTTCTTCCTGTTCTGTGATTATGACAGCAATCACAGAGACAAATTAAGTGGAAGCACATTTTAACCTATTAAAGCCTTTATCCTTTTAACTGTTGTTTGTGGTTAGTATATTAACTCCTTCTTTAGAAATGAAATTGCTGAAAGTATATGTTATTTAGTGTAACTAAATGCTGCTTCCAAAAGCTTTTGCAAGACTTAGGATGAATTCCTAAGAAAGCTTTGTCCAGGTGGAGAACTGTACGGAGAAAAAACTACCAGAAACTGGGTTTGTTTTATCATTTTCACAGAGATAGTGATCAATATTCAGGCAGTTACAGGATAAAACTAAATCTTTAGTAGGGAATCCTTGATCTCGTTTGTGGACTGGGGAGATGGATGTGCCTGGAGTGGCTCTGATAGAACTGGACTCCACAGGGATAAATAAATGTCTGTTACCCATCTGGTGCTGTATGTATATTTTGTAATTGGCAGTCTTTCTACATAAGAAGAAACAGGTTACTCAGCCTTGCCTGTTCATATAAAATGTCATCACAACCTTTACATTTTGCACAGGAGATAAACTTGTAAAAACTGGCAGGTCTGCCCTGAGTTCCAGAAAAATCAACACGTACTCTTTAAGTCCTGCTTCTCCTCTTTGCATTTCCAACCTGTTAGTAGGGCATCCACAACGGTCACCTTGCACAGAATTGGAGAGTCAAAGGGAACTCCTTTCTGTTCACTGTGTCCTTTCATGACTTTAGAGAAGAAAGGTAAGCAGTCTAGCAAGATCATGTGCCCCTAGAGTACACACCAGCTCAGCAAGCTGAAGTTTATATGTGGCCACACAATTAAAGAATATGCCAGTTCTCAGTATAACATGCAGTTTGGCCATCAGCCACATGCTGAAGCTGGACAGTCTTGGGAACCTGCTCTGGTGGACGTATATGCTGAGTAACAGCTCAAGGTGCCCTCAGTGAAGTTGAGTCTCTCAACTGCAACTCAAGCGCACGTCTCGGTTGCCCTTCCTTTTTGAGGTCCTGCGCAGACTTCCCTTTCTCTGCCTAGGTTCGTAAATAACATGTTATAGCATCTTCTACTTGTATTTGTTTGAGACTGAGTACTGTGCTTTGTCATCTGAACCCTGCAGTTCTCAGATTCGTTGTCACCCTGTGTCATATAATCACATACTTGTACACCCATCTACTCCACGCTATCCACTCACTTTCCTGTAACACTGAATGCCAAAAATAATCCTGAAACAGAAACTACTTCATGCCTTACACTACTAATGAACTAAAAGCTAAGTATATTGTACCTTGATAAGAATAAGAGGTTTTTTCCCCAGAAGAAAAACACCATTTCCCCTAGTAAGATACAAAACGAAAGGGTCAACGCTCCGCTAATATGAAGGTGTGGCAGGCAGCCAGTGGCAATTAGGCTGCAGCAATTCCTAATGGTTTCAGATGTCTCCCGAGTACCTCATTCTTCATCTCACGCTTGAAGTCACTACCAAGGTCTAACAACATAATTAGAGGTTTCCACTGAGCAATGAGTGGTAAATGCAGGTGATCTATTTTGAATGCAAACAACAGCGGTAGTTAAGTAGCAGGGAAGAAGAACACAGGTTAGAGAAGAACAATTTAAACAGCAAAGTTTGGTCAGTATTTATCCAGAAATCACATTAAAACTACTCTTTTTTCCCACCTGACTTGTTTGAAATTTAATCACTTCCGATAAGAAATAGGATGGCAAAACTACACACAGCCATTCAAATAATCTGTGAGGAGCAACAGCTTAACTATTGCCTGGCATCTCTTTCACTCGCATTCTCTTACTACGTTTTTCAACACAGTAAAACTCTGCGAGGGGAAAGGCAGCACCTCGTGGCACTGTTCCTTTTGAGAGTGGCAGACAGTGCTGCCCAAGGGATTTCAGATCAAGGAAAGGATCACTCTCCCAAACTGAGACTTCTGAGATCAAGTCATGTATGTGCTCAGTGCTGTCAATACACTGGCAATCCTCCCACAGAACCTAGGAGTAAAAAGCAAAACCAAAAATACACCAAATAGTTTATGCCTAAAGCAACCATGGAGACAGTCAAGGACGTAAATCTGTATCCTCCCTGAAGAGAGCTTCTGTTTGTTTATTTTAAATTGAGGAGCAAAAAGCATGTTAAAAAAAATTAAAAAATTTAAAAAAAAAAATGCATTTTCATTATGTCCAAGAAAGTGGAAAAAAACCAACCGGTACTCAGGTTTTTCCCTATAATATACAATATATTGACTTCCTTTACTTCTTTTTTATTGTTAAGTTTGTGAAACAAAGTCTGGAACAAACTGCAGCTGACAGTATAAAAAAGAAAAAAAAAGGTGTTGATCACACTGATTATTTTTTCACAAAATGTTCTATGCACGCGTGAAACAGATGCATAAAACAGAGGTTTAATCTGAAATCTGAATGTTGTTCTGCAAAAAAGCACTTCCCCTTACCCACCCAATTTATTTCAGAAGTGACGATTTTCTAAATTAGTTAAATAAAGAGCTCCCAGTCCTGCAGTAACCTTCACAGATAAATGAGATAAGAAATACTTTTTCTTATATCTATTTCCCTATTTTTATCAGAAGAAATACTCCCTATCTGGAATATCTGAAGTGCAAAGCATTGTTCCTATACTTGTCTTTTCATTTTGGCCAGCTCTGTAAACAACAACATGTAAGCATCAAATTTCTCAGCAGGTATTTGCAAATTGTGTCTTCACAAATAAGCTTGCTCTAGAAATAAAGAGCTCCGACACGCACATACGTGCACAAACGATTTTAAGGTTTCAACTCCTGTATGTCTTTGAAAGGAAATCACTAAGAAACAAATAAAAAAGTATCTATAGTAGATGGGGCACAGAATCCAGAGGAAAATTCTTAACATTTTTTTTGAGAAAGACTGATTATTTTTGCCAAGGTAGCAAATTGCTTAACACATTCAAATGTTACAGTTTAAAATAAATAGCATAATATATTATAATGAAACACATTTTGTGCTGAATTATGTAACAGAAAAGGTATGCAAGTTTAACCAACTATTACTTAGCATATTCCCCACTTGAAGTCAGACAATACTCACACTACAAGTCACACATTCCTCAACCCTTTAAATGATCTGAGATTAATAGATGCTCCAGGCCTATCTGTACTCTAAATTGTACTGCAGCAACGCTTCTACTGAATTTCTCCCAGTTTTGCAGTACGAGTTAGGCTACAGGAAGCAATCTGCAGCAAACTGACTATAATGCTGCTGCAGGTACTAAAACCAGCATTTACATAAATAAATAAATAAATGAAATAATAAAAGACAAATGCTCCCACCCCTACCTAAACAAACCAACCCGAGCTACTCACCATTCATAGCTGTGGGAAACTGAGCCATCATGATCTTGAATATGCCTTGCTAGCTCTTAGCCATCTGCAACATAAAAACATTCTGCCATTAATAATGCAACAAGGGCAAAACGTAGCTCTATGCTCCCGCTGAGCAGGGGGAATGTCTGTCCCCTTTAGCTCACACTTCCGACAGCAAACAATGCTGGGCTTCAGGCTGCTGCTGAACAAGCTGAATTTGCATTTGGGAGGAGGTGGGGGAATTTTTTTTTCTATTTTTTTTTATAGGGTATGCAGTGCAGTCCTGAACCTAGTGGCACATTCTTAAAGGAAAACAGTACCAACTGTTTAGCAACTGCTGAATAATGTACACAAACAGTTGACAACATGTCAGAGCATATGGCGTGGAGAACAGCCCTCTCCTGGCAAGAGGACAGACTCGGGGTCCTAGCAGATCTTTTCCAGCTATCCCTGGTAAATATTTATGCATATCACAAAAAAATTGCAACGCACAGCTCCATAACTGAATGCTTCTGCTGAGAAAAGTGGAAGAATAATCATTATTGGAATTCATCCATTCCACTACTCCACACAGTATTTACAAAGAAAACACTCTTACATGATGTATTCCAAAAAAATGCCTTGTCCTAATAAAAGTTTGTAGTCAGCCAGTTTTCTGTAACCAACACAATGAAATTATTCCTTCTCTTGAGCTATTGCATAGACTCAAAAGCAGGATTTAAAGGGGTCTCAATATAATTTATTTTCATAATAAATATCAGAGTACTAAGACTTTTTTTTCTAGTATGTGTCCTTTCAAGAGTACCTGTATTAATGTTATTAATTCTTTAGAACTCCAAAGTATTCACTAATATTTATCTGAGGGATAAGCATAAGCATGGCTTTACATAGAACTAAGACAATGCAGTGAGCTTGTGCTTTGGATGAGATCATTTTAGTTAAATACTGAAATTTATACATCATTATCCTGGGCTTTACATGGAGAAACTATTGTTCAGGATGAAGCTACAGAAATTAAATTTTTATTATAATTTAAAAAAATAAAATCACATCTCATATCCCTCTGTCATGCCCTCTTTAGATACCAAACCTTCTCCCCGCACCAAAAAAACCCTTCACATCTCAATACAACCACAGATTTTAATATTAAGTACAGAAATATCACATCCCCCACACTCCCTCCCTCTCCAAAGAAACTCCTGCATATCTCATCACAAAAATCACACAAATAGAAAGCACTCTGGTTTCATGTGTAGACAGGAGAGCATTTTTTATATCTATTGAACATTTCTGCTATGAAAAGAAAAATGTCTGGGATCAGTTGTTAACAATCCTCTCTATATATTTTATGTCATTATCATTACTATATTTATTTATAAGTTTATATCTTATTTGTATTATTATTTACATACCCTAAAAATAACACCTAAAATAAAGCTATTGTAATAGGCCACAAATCATTCATTCTCACTGGGTCATTTGTACACCTCATAGCCATGTGCATACCTGGTCCCCCCCAAATGAATGAAGAACAGTATTTTATCTGAAGTTATCTTGCTCTATGTTGCTTATATAACCGTCCAGAAAGGAACGAACAACTTATTTATTTATTAAAATCTGACACATTACAGACCAGCGTCATTAAGACACTTGACATTCCAGGGTTTTTTATATACATTATAAATACATACGTTTGTGCATACACAAACACACATACATATATAAAAAAGAGTAAACTGAATGATTAGCAAGTCCAAATGATCTCTCAGGGTGACATTAGGCATCAGCTGCAGAAAGATGAAAAAAGGAAGCATGGATCTATTCCAAGACATGAATTCTAAAACAAACTGGAGTATTTTTAGGTTGCTTCCAGCATCTCTTCCTAGGCCTTACCAGCAACCTCCCAAAAGACACCTGAAATCTATATATAGCCTTCCCCAAAAACACTTCCCATGTTGTTGAACATTTCTACAGCACATTTCTCTGCAAAAGCCGTTCTGTCAAGGAGAGCTAGAAGAGAACCTGAAACCATGAGAGAGAAGTGGGATGCTGGAGAACATCCCCAGAACCCACAGAGCAAAGCTCAGCAGAGCTCTGCGTTGACAGAGACTTCCACCTGCACGTGACTTGTGCTAGATTTACAGCCTTACTGGATAAAGGCTACACATTTGATCTTTCCTCCAATGTGGTTTTTTTTTTCTCTTATTTTCAGATCTCTTTTAGGGTTTTTTAAATGAGTTATTACAGTAGAATCACAGAACCACAGAATACCCCAAGCTGGAAGGGACCCGCAAGGATCATCGAGTCCAACTTCAGACCCCACAAAGGATGACCTGTAAGTTAAAACATTTTTTAAATTAAAATTTTTAAATTAAAATTCAAAAATTAATGAAAAATTTAATTTTAATTAATAATTAAATTAAAATGAATTAAAATTTAAAATTAAAAATTTTAAAATTAAACCAAGAGCATTGTCCAAACACTTCACGAACACCAGCTGGCTTGGGGCCACGACCACCTCCCTGGGGAGCTTGTTCCAGCACGTGACCACCCTCTCAGTGGAGAATTTTTTCCTAACATCCAGTCTTAACCTGCCCTGACGCAGCTTTAAGCCGTTCCCTCGCGTCCTATCCCCCGAGAGAAGAGACCAGGACCTCCCTCGCCGCTCCCCCTCATGAGGAGGCTGTAGAGAGCAACGAGGCCACCCCTCGGTCTCTCCTTCTCCAAGCACAACAAACCCCAGCTGCTCCTCACAAGTCTAGCCCTCTAGTCCTTTCACCATCTTTGTTGCCCTCCTTTGGACACATTCTGATATTTTTATATCCTTCTTACATTGTGGAGCCCAAAACTGCACGCAGTACTCAAGGTGAGGCCTCACAATACAAGTCAGATAATTATCAGACAATGCAAGTCTGATAATAAACTGATTAACTCTTATAGCCCAAAATCTTAAGATCTATTTTTAAAATAGTTTATACAACTCGCAGCTACAGAGAAAGTCAGACTTTGTCTTCTTTGGTTTTGCTGAAATGGCCCATGTAGGTTGAGCTTTCTGAACTCCCAACTGCCGACCACGAGTGGGAGAAGTAACCCAGGCAGCTGCACGCACACAAGATGTGTAAACCCCCTCTCCCTCGTTTTTATGTCCCTAGACTCTCAACTACACTGTGTTATGAAATCAATTTCAACTGAAAAAATTTGAGGTCGAAGCCCTCGGGTATGCTTGGTGAGGGTCTTTCCTATGTATGAAAGATCTGCGCCTGCGGAGCACACGTGTTCCTTGTTCATATTCATCAGCTGGGGTAACTCCAGCCCACTGTTACCGACAGCTACATACACAGACAACTACCCTTCTCTAATCTGCAAGACAAGTGTTCTCCATCCTGGGCTGCATCAAAAGAAGCGTGGCCAGCAGGTCGAGGGAGGCGATTCTCCCCCTCTGCTCCGGTGAGACCCCACCGGGGGTACTGCAGCCAGCTCTGGGGTCCCCAGGGCAAGACAGACACAGACCTGTGGTAACAGCAGTTTCACAGCTCACATCAAGCAGGATTAGAAATCCTAGTCAGACACCGAATACAGCACACCCAAGTTATCATCCGTAGCATTATCTGTCCTCTCAAAAATAATGACCAGCTCAGCCCAAATTATCGACACAGGTTTTTTCAGCATACCTGAAAATTCCCTAAATTTCCCAAGCCTGGGCTGACCCAGCCTGATAAATCTGCACCAGGCACTGCCATGTAGACACACCACCAACCTTAGGTCCAAAACCAAGAGGGAACTGCCCAACAAGATCTGTACTAAGAGTACATTACAGCAATGTGATGTGATTAAATCATGATTTAGCTCTGCCATCTCATTATTATGTCTATAGGCAGATCTTGTCATATTTTAAAACACTAGACCTGAAGGGCACCAAAACCCTCCTACATTAACCCCTACAAATAATACTGAAAACTACAACCTTACAGAAGCAACCAGGAATCATAAATGGGGTTTTTACAAGATTTCATATCACATCAGCACTTAGAGCCCATTCTAGCCCTTTACACAAATCCGTTTCATTCAGACACCAGGGTTATACCAAGCACACATGCTTCTCTAGTGACAGATTCCAAAGTTGCACCAAGGGGTGAAAAAAGCAAAAATAAAAGTATCGCTGCAACACAATTTCCCCCCATTCAATTTTTTTAGGGAAGGAGGAAACAGCCCAGTAAACTCAAAGTATACACATATTTTTCAAAGGTCTGTGGAAACAATCCCTCCCAAAGAATGCAGCTTGCCCTCAACAAGTATTCCGTTGTCTACGTTCCCACAGCACACCTCAAAGGCTTGGATATTATGCATATATCAATGTTAAAAGCAGCTTATTTTCACAAATTCCAAATAAAGTTGCTCTAGTCACCATCTGTAAAAGTATCTTGCACCTTTAGGACACAGGTGTTCACCATTTATTTACCAAAGGAAATCTCAGCAAAATATTCTCGCTTTAGGCCAAACTTAATTTTTTTTAGAACTACTCTGATAACTTTCAATCATTAATCGAGGTGAAAGCTGTAAATTTCGGAAGAACCTTATTACACAATACTACAGAGAAACCCAGTGCCACATAAAAACATTTACTGAAGAGAAAAAAAATCAAGAAAAGACCATAACCAGTATCCCAAACAGAAGATATAGATGGAAAAAATGGCCATCACAACCAGAATATCTCACAGAAAATGATCAGTCTCTGCAAAATGTTCTAGGAGAGGTGCTTGGTGAACTCAGCTGTCCATTGCAAGAACCTGTGGCACCCACAGCATGAAATCCACATTGTAACAAAACATAATCAAACATCCTGGTGAACACTCTAGACGACATGAAGCCCTGATGCCATTTAGGGTGAAAACAGGAAAACTTGGATGCTAGGTTTAAATAGCAGAACGGCAAGTTCTTGTAAACAAACCATCTGAGTAGTCCCAATGTTTAAAGCACTAATTGTTTTCATAAACTGACCTGCCAAACTGCAACTTCTGCTCCCTCTCTCAGTGTTCCTTACAGTTGATACAAGTTGAGAAAAGAAATGAGATTGCAAGAAGCACGGGCCCTTTACGACCATGCTGAAAGCATTAGAAAACATTAGAGCTGGGCAGACTGCAGGAGAAAGAGAAAAGAAAAACTTTCTTTTCCATCATAGGCATATTGCCATTTTATGAAGAACAGTCTTACCACAATCTTTGTTAATAACTATACTTGAATCAATTTTTTCAAAATATTTCTCAGAAAAAAACAACAGCCACGCAGTTTTAGTAGGAATGAAGGTCTGGTGCATCAGGCTCTGTCCTACCAGTTTTAACTGGAATAAAGCAAATACCACAGAAGCAGCCTGTGTGGACACACTACTAGTCTTTTGCTTTTCTCAAGGACAGAAAGAAGATACATTGCAGATTTTTGCTGTAAGAACCAATTAGCAAGGACAGAGATTGCAGTACTAGTTGATCGATTTACTCTTTGCAACACCTGTAGATCTGGACAACACAAAGACTACTCAGTATGTGCAAATCAAACAGTGACAGCGTAACAGCCCGTGTAGTTCTTCTGTGCTTTTTTTGGATTATCCTTTTGAAAAACAGAGAATAGTAGGCATTAGTAAGGCATTATAAACCAGCAGAGACTAGAATTTCTCTTTGTTCAAGACATATCGGTAGAAAAGTTTACCGATTAAAAATAATAAAAGAAAAACAACACAACATTTTGGCAGGCCAAGAATTTATCTCCCTTATACAGTGGAGTTATACACAGTGACATGGCCTTTTCAAAATGTACTGTGGCCAGCTTCACAAAGTCCACCCACTCTGATAACAAATGAATGACATCAGTAACAAAACGAAGAAGTCAATCCCGGGTAGCTAGCAGATCGCTAGCTCTTCCTGCTCCCCTCTGTTACTGTGGATAAGAGTACTGCAAGCTAATATTTTGACATTTCAAGAAAAAAAAAAAAAAATTAAGTATTTTTCTTCTTAACCCTATGGAACGAAGTCCCTTCCTTGCTCACTTTTTACAGAGCAACTTGCTTCCAAACAGCGATTAAGACAGAACACAAAAAATATTTTTTTCTGACAAATACCCTTCTGCCCACCTTGCCCGACTAACAGGCTTTCTGAATATACTGACCATGCAAAATGGATGCCACACAAAATACAAGAATCTCTGTTTCTTTTTAAAAAACATAATTGTGTGGTCAGTATTGATGGGTTTACTCTCTTTCTTACACAGCTGCTCAGCTGTGAAAGCACCCATTCAAAATATCAAGACCCAGTTCAATTCTCTCCTCTGTCGCTGGTGATTGAAACAGGTCTTTCCTTCCTCCTAGGAGAAGGCTTTCCCACATTCTATTGCACAGTTGTTTAAGGAAACCCATGCAGAGTGTTTGGAATAGTAACGTCAACTCAGGACTTCAACCTCCTACATGAAATTCTCTTCCACTGAGCCAGACAGCCGCAGGTCCCTCTCTGTTCATGCCCCTCCAACTTTGATTCTTCTTTGCAAAGAAGAAGAAATTCCGAAGTAGGGAATGAGAATCCCACTTCAGGAGGCTCACTATTTAAATCCCTGGCCCTTCTCCCAGGAGATGCATACATGAACTTCCTCAGGAAAAGATGGGAATTGAACCCAGCTCTGTCACACCCTGGAAGAATACATTAACTAACCTGATCCCAGACGCTGGCAGACATCACCACCTCTGCTTGCTTTGCTTAAAAAGGAAAAGAAAAAAGCAGAGGGTGGATTATTTATAAGATTCTTTTTTTAAGGGGCTCTGAGCTTATACCTTTGAGAAGGAACTCCAGGCTGCATATCATAACCTTTCCGCATATCATAACCTTTCTGCATATCATAACCTTTCCAGAGAGCTGAGTGAGATAAACTTGCTCCTGAATGGGTGGTAACTTAAAATACACTCTTGTCTTTTTTGCTTCCTACTTTCTAATTTACATGAGTCCCCACTCCATATGCTGTTTTTTCTAGATCCTTTTTTGAGACACATCAATTCTCACATCTAATTACTTGCAAGCACTGTCCAAGAGCCCCAGGATGCTGTTTGGTGAGGTCCACACACCTTGAAACCTACAGTTCTCCACTTCCACACTGCAACTCCTAATATACGTCAATGTGGACTTAAATGAAACATAAATCTTTGATGAGTTTTCTCTTCTTTCCATTATTTGCTGACTTCAACCATGACTGGAAACATTCAGAGAGTATTACTTAAAAGCTTATCCATTTGAAGTCTTGCCATCTTAGAGGAAATTTTTGAGTCCCCTCCTGTCCTTCCATCAGAAGCACAAGCGGAATCTGCCTCCTAACAGAGAAAAAAAACAACCACCACCTAACAGAAAAAATTCTTACATTATCTTCTCTTTATGATACAGGAGCTGCTACTTAACCTGTTGCTCAGCTTTCAGTCCCAGATAACAGTGCAAAACATACAGAACATCTAATGGACTGCTATAGCTAAGAATAAAACAAAAGATACAGAATATGTGGCCAATCTTCTACGCACAGCGGAGAACAGTATTTCATTATTTGTAAAACTAATGGAGGTAAAACATTCAGCGAGACTTGGATTTACATTTTAGGTATCTGCTTTCAAGCTGGGCAGGTGCACAAAACCATCACAGGCTCAACTTCTCAAAACTGAATGAGATGACAAGCAGAGAGGAGACAGGCCACAAGAGGCCTTTAAAGCAAAGAAATGTAGTTTATTTTTGATGAAACAAAACCCAAGAAAACCTCATGGGAGAAAAAGCAAAGATCAGCATAAGGCATTCAAAACAAGAAAAATTAACTAGGTAGCATTATTTTGGATGGGCAACAGATGGGTAAAAACGCATTCCCCAAAGCAAGATAGAAAACTGGGGGTATAATGGAGGTCCAAGAGATCCTGCCCAGTAGAGGAGCCCCAGGAGACATGCTGGTCCTGAGCTGAACCCAGGACCCAGGCAGCATAGCCACAGCACCTCTTACCTGCCCCAGCTGAAGCCTCCTGCTCTGATCCTGCTCTCAGCCGCAAGTCCCATCCACGCTATATTACCAAGAACAGTTCTTCAAAGCATCCAGTTGAAATTTGGCCTCTTAACCTTCAACACTGAGCTCTAACAGCGTACAGTAATCATGTTTTGACCACTGCAAATGAATTTCATGAACTTAGGGAACCAATTATACCTGGGTTAGACATACATCTCAATGTCATGTAAAGTCCCTGTAAGCAAAAGTGTATCTCAGTTAGAAAGACACTTGTCCTACCTTAAGAAACTCATAATATTATGACTACACTAAGAGTGCAGTGGAAAAAGCAAGGGAGTTTTAGACTTTGATTAGTAAAATTCTTGACCTTTGAAAGATAAGGCTAAAAGTATTATTTAAGTCAGCTATGATTTTTGATACATTTATTAGTATAGCCATAATAGGTCATTTTTTTGCATTCCAGTTGTAGTATTTTTAGAAACAAAGAAGAATAACTCCCATTTCCTGTTCTTCCCTTACTTCATGTGTATGCTTTTGAATCACTAGCTGCAGATATCACTCACAACTGATGCGACAGCATTTCACAAGCTCCACTTGCATCAGCCTTGAAAATTTTCAGTAGAAGACCCAGCTCAGAATTATCTGCTACTTCTGAACCTGAAGCAACAACATCCCATATCAAAATGTCTCAAGTCAAACTGGCTGCTCTCAGAATCGCAGTTCCAAAGCAGCTGTGACTTATCTGGATCAGCCACGTTTTTTCAACTATCTGTAACTGCAAAAATGTTTAAAAATAGTACTCAGGTAATTGTCCTTTATTAGGTAACTTCAATGTGTTGTGCTGCTACTGTCATCATGTTACATCATTTGAATTTCATGTGGTGTTCTGAAAATAAGAGTTACACAACACTGTGCTTATCTATATATTAATGTTCAAGTCCTTACTTTAACTCTAGGATCCAAGTAACCAACCTGGCCAGGCTGTGTTCCTATACTTACAAAGTCTTAAACATTCTGAATTTGAAGAAAAATTAAATTTCATCAGCTCTACTTTTACTTTACGATTTTTATGTGACCTATTCCTCACCTTTTGAACGTTTGGTGCTAATGCCACAACAGTACCAGAAAAACAAGTTACTACAGTCTCTGCATAGTCAGTCTTGCAATATGCAATAAAACAAAGTATGTGTAGATGTAAGAAGAATCAAAGACGCCTCATGAAATAAAATTACCTATCTTGTTTTCTAGAGAAAGACTTCAATAAATCTGAGAATAAAAAAAAAATCCTGAGGGACAAGATCTTCAATGAAAGGAGTAACATCTTAGTAACCAAGCAACCAGTATGCTTAAATTCTTAGCTTGGCTTTCTAAGGGTATGAGACACGAGTAGTTAATGTGTACTTTGATGAATCACATCATCCAATATGAACCAAACTTAACAGAAGGGTGGACTTTGCAAAGATCTTAACTGCCTACAAGATCCATGAAAATAGGCAACCAGACAGAAAAGACACTACCACATTTAGTGCCCCCATTAACGAGAAAGACTGCTGTACATTTGCATACCAGTATTAGACACCAGAGAATCTACATGGCTGAAAGATGTTCTAAACATACTGCCCACGAGAAAAACTTCAACAAAAGCCTACATCTGATTAGATTCAGACAGCCAACACTGCAGAAAACAAGGCTTCACCAGTGGCACTGCTCACAGCTGGCTTAAAATTTCAGCTTACATTGGTCCATCACTGAAAGGAACTTGCACCAACATGTAGAGATAAGCCTCTCAGTTCTATACTGATCAGGACTCAAAAACAGATTTCCAGAGGTAATTCAGGCACCTGCAACATTTGCAACTAAGCATTTGAAAATTGTGGGATCACTTAAAACAGCTGCTTAGCACTTCCAAAAATCTGACCAGGCACTCTAACAAGAGTGCGTCCCCCCAGAATAGTCTGTTGCATCATCTATCACCAACCAGGGTACACAAGGAACGTGCAATTTCAGAAGGTAAGGTTCAAGGATGATAATGTGTTTTTAAAGCGAAAAAGAATACCCTATTTCACCCCATACCTAGGGTCAATCTCTGAACCTCAAAGTACACTTTATGTTAAGTGTTTTACTGACAAATGATAGTGCTTGCAACAGGTCAGTCATAAAAAGAAGAGAATTCTCTAAATAGCTGTACATTATCTTTGTTATCTTTACAATCCCCAATTATCACTTAAGATGAGAAGGTAAAGAAAGGTCACTGACTTTCCCATATCATTCAGCCACACAAAATGAGCCCTCCAGTCCAAAAGCAACACCACAAATTCACAAAGTCAAAAACCTATACTCCTCTCACAATTTTTACAAAAGGACTATGTTTATGTCAAGCTTCCCCCCAAAACTTAAAAAAACAGCAGGATCTGTCATCTAAGATACCTTGCCAAGAGATGTGGCATTACACTGAACTGAAAGCAGCTTTTGGAAGTCAAAATAAAGTAACTTGAAAACAAGGAAATGTAGCAGTTGCATACACATATTATGGAACAAACTACAGCACCAGCACTGCCAGGAACACTGGCTGATGTCATTGCAAGACCAAGCTCTATGGTTTTTGGAAGGTCTTGGTGACTGGTCAAGGATCTTGACAACTGGAAAAAGGCAAACATCACACCCATCTTCTGGAAGGGAAGAGGGACAGTTCAACAATACAGAAGGCTGCTAAGTCTGACTTTAGTCCCTGGAAAGATTATGGAGCAAATCCTCCTGGGAACCACCTACAGATGCTTGAAGAACAAGAAGATGATGGGAAACTGCCAGCATGCATCCACCCAGGGCTAACCACACCTGACATCTCATAGCTTTCTGTGTTGAGATGACCTGCTCTGTGGACGAGGGCAGAGCAGCTTGTTGCGACTTTACGAAGGCTTTCAACATCGTTTCCCACAGTATCTTTAGAGCCAAAATGGTGAAATATAGTTTTAATAGGTTGACTGTAAACTGAGTGGAAAACTAGCCTGACCACTGGACTCAAAGGGCTGTGATCAACAGTCCAAAATCCATCTGGTTGGAACTAACGATGTTCCTCAGGGGTTGATACCACAGCCAATACTGTTTAGTGTCTTCAGTGACAATCTGGGCAACAGGATGGGATGCACTCTGACCAAGTTTGGATGCCAAACTGGAGAGGGCTGCCCAGAGAGGCTATGGGATCTCTACCCTTGGAGGCAGTCCAAACACAACCAGACATGGCTCTGAGCAACCTGCTCTACGTTGGCTGTGCTTTCAGTGAGAGTTGGACAACTTATCTCCAGAAGTCCCTTCCAAACTAAATTATTCAACGGCTACATTTTAGGTAAATAAAAGCAAATGGAAGCAATTAAAAGCTATTTTAAAAAATGATATATTGGAGATCTTTACTTCTAATGTTCCTTTCTGGCCTATTTTCACTTGAAAGGAAACATGTCCAACTTTTGAACCAGTTTTAAAAAGGCAGAGATCAACTCTGGACTTGAAAAGAAAATCTCATGAAATGGTCTCTTCTCAAATTTTACATGCTGATCAAACTTAATCTTTTTAGGTAAGAGCAGAGAATTTACTTGTAGATTGTTAATTAATGAGGTATCTCTAAGGCCAGAGACCTCTGTCTCAATTTGCAACAGCAACTAGTGACCTGACCTACACTGCTCTTCAGGAGCTAATCACGAGATCTTTTCCCAACAGACGCCTCTTTTCAAGAGGTGTGAAGCTTTTTGATAATGCCCCATGCAAAAGACATAGATTACCTTTCACTTTCAAAATCCTGTCCCATTTTACCCACCAGCTCCAGAGGAGTAGCTGAATGAAGAATTACTATCACCTACAGAACTTAGCTTCATTTTTCATAGCTGCTACTTTGCTATGGCATGAAATTAATTCACTTTTCAATAGTAAAGACCCCAACAGAAATATCTGTAAATAAACCTACTGTAAGAACTGTCATGGTCCCAGTCACTGTAATACCTGAAACTCAATAAATAAAGCCTTCTCTACAATACAGTTCAAAATCAGTCACAGGTCACTTCTGCCTTAACCTACCTTACTCTGTCCACAACAAGAATGGTGAAAAAAATAAACAGCAGATAAAGCTGTAATAGCAGAACCACCTACGCTAGGTAACCCCATATGGTGATTAGCACAAACAAGCCATAGATACAGCATTTTTGTTATTGTTAGGGCTACAGGAACATACTCTTTGTTTAGATTACAGTAGCAGCTAACAGCTTAGTCAGGGACACATCCCATACACTACATCCTGTATAGACAGAGGAGAAAAAAGTAAATGCAATTCCCTCAGGATAGTAATTAAATGGAAAAGCATATTCACTTGATCTAACTTAGGTACCTGAGTTAAGATGCTAATCTGACCACAATTTCTGTATAAGAGAGAGCATGGAGCAGTCTCAATCCATGTTTGCAGGGATGCATGCAGTTCTCCTAACATTATACGGAGCCTAGAGTCTGAACTAAGGTTTCTTTTAATATCCAGAGGTATGGCGGTGTGAATGCCCCTCCCAGCTCAGTCAGAATAAAAAAAATACAGACAAACCAAACAGGGAAGGTAGAGTGGAAACATGAGAACAAAAATGGACAAGGTTTAGCAAAAGAATGAAGCCCAGCTAGCTATTTATCCAATTAGTTCCTAATATTAATTATTTCGAAACATCACTGTTGCACCAGTGGCCATAGATGTTTGTTACAGCTACAGTCTTTGAATTACAACCTAATTTCAGATGAACAATTTAAAACTCTTGAAAGCAAGCTGCATTTTGTGTACTGCCGATGTTATCCACACCAAGCCACAGCCGTACTGCTTCACATGCTTTTTATGTTTTCCTGTGCATATACGAGCGTGGGAGCTGCTGACATCACTGGCAAGCATGAACAAAAACAAATTTAAAAAACATCATGTTCCCAAAAGAGAGATGCAAGCGCTAGGGCAGCCTGAATACAAGGGCAAGCAGCTTGTAACTTCTCATTCCAGTGTTTTAGATGGGGAATTTCCAACTGATATTTAAGAGAACCACCATGAGTGTAGGTTAAAGATCATAGGTGCTATCTAATGCACCGTCTACTTTCAAGTTCTGCTACGTGACAGATGTCAAAGTGTCAACTGCTATGAAAACCATTTAATGTACTCAAAATAGTATCTTAATATTTAGGGAACCGAATCACGTATCTCAGCCTCATTTTATTTTCTGAACTACTACACGCCGAAGCACAAAGCCGAGACCAAGGAAAGCCAGTCTATTTACAGACCGAACAGTTTACAAACTTCAAACTGCAGAAACCAGTTCAATTTCTCCAAACTCCAGGCTTTCACAGTAACTACAAGAAACAAAATCCCCATCACCACAACCACCCGGGGGTCTCTTAACACGGCCGAGTTACCTCACCTCGCCAGGGCTCTCCTTTGGGAAGGCAGTCAGCTGTCTGGGCACCGATACCAGTGTTTCTTCCCCTCGCAGAGCAGTAACACAGCAAAGGCGAGCAGCAGCGCTGCCGTCAGCTCTGCCCGGACTGCCGCCCCCCCCGCCCCGCAGACAAGCAGCGGAGCTCACCGGCCAAACTTCACGGCCCGGCGACGGAGCCGGCTCCCGGGAAGCGCAGCTCCCATAGAAACGCCGGGAACGGGAGCGCGGCGGGAGCGCGGGGGAGCCGCTGCCCAGCCCCGGCTCCCTGACAGCGCCCGGCCCCGCCGCCCGTGGGGGGGACTCACGGCCTCGGCGGGGAGTCGGGCAAGTCAGCTGCTCTGCGGGAGGGCGAAACCTACGCAAAACGCTATTTTTAAGAGGAAAAAAACCCCCCAAACTCCACCACCCTCAAAGGCGGGGGTGCGGGTATAAATAAAGCGGCTTGGCGTAATCGAGACCTCCTCGCCTGTTCCTCCCCACGCCCGCCCCCTGCCCGGGCGGCTGCTGTGCTCACAGGACGGCAGGAGCCGGCGCTTCCCC
>JAVJGG010000017.1:22808716-22922552 GCA_035590195.1 Aviceda cuculoides
CCACATCTTTGCCTGGAAGCTCCTTGATTTCAAAATTGTAATAACTCGGAGGGAAGGGGGGTTGCATCTGCCATTCCGGGGGTGGGCTCCTGCCTTCCTTGGCAGACACCTGTCTTTCAAACCAAGACAAGTGGTGATCTGAAAGAATTTTGATTCTTTCTGGTTGCAATATGGTAGGCCGCCCCAAAATGTTAAATTCCTTTCTCTTCAAGACAACTCCATTTGCACAGGATATAATACGGTTATAGAAGGATGGATCAAGCCAAAACTATGGCTAAAGTGGAGCCACTTCTTCCCCTCACCACCATAATTTTACTGCAGGCATGGTCTTTTGGAAATGGCTTTTTTTTACTATTGAGGATCCTCAACATAGCTGATATACATGAGTTGAATATAGGGCTCTCGTGGCGTTGCAGGGTAAGGGAAAGCAGGGCACGGCAGTAAGTGCAAGGCACCTGGAAAGCATGGAAATTCCACCTTCAAGCATCTCTCCAAGCTAGAAAATACTGGCAGTAATTGTAGCACATTGTAAAAGTTGATAGAAAAAGATTGTAGGAAACACATGTCAGCTTCAAAGAAAAGGGAATGGAATAATAACAGACCCGAGAAACAGACTAATGTTTGCCCAGTTCCTTTTCAGAGTGAAGCCTTAATCGGAAAAGGCTTTACTTTTTTTGGTGCTTCTGAAACTCAGTGACTGCAAAGGCTTAAAAACTTTAATAAGAAAAAGGAAACAGTGCCACCTAACTGTGGAAACTGTATTTTTTTAGTCATTAAAGCTGAATATCATTAAAACTGATGTTTTGAATTTTAAAGCTTGGAGGAGGGTGGTTCTTTGTGAAGAACTCTTACCTGTAATTAAAATATTACTAGTGTGTGCCTTTTCTAAAATCATTACTGGGAGAGCCCAGTTTTCAGTGGAAGATTCTTCTTGTCCACAGTGCCTGTGTTAAAAATTTTTTCATTTGAAGACAACTAATCAGAAGCTGTATTAATATGAACATACAGACACATAGATTCATGCTTTTTCTGCAGTTCCTTCCATCAGTATTTGTCTTCAAAATGTTCACTTTGTGTTACAAAAAGCAAAGCTTGTTGAGACTAATTACCACAACAGTCCCTCAACTGAGAACAGAATGAGAATTTTATAAAATTTCCCACCAGAACGGTTGAATGTAATTTGCAGTGCCAGGTGAATCTATGCTTAGGTAAGTATTGGCGGAATAAATGCCTGTCCAGACCTGAGTTACACATGCGTAGGCTGATAGCCCAGTTTCCAAAACCATTCTCACTGCAGGTACCTGTGCAAAAACAACACACAGAATTTATGAGTCTACTCCAATTGTCCAAGTAAGTGCCTGAATAAAAATGAAGAGGAAATACTTCAAAAAATGAATCAGAACATGAATTGTAAAGTTCAGTGAACATCACAAATACTAAACCGTTATCATATAAGCCTGTTTATTTTCAATGAAAAGACTTTTTATGCTCACTTTTGAAAATATCTACTACAAATTCAAATCTATAAACATATTTTGAGTCAGTTGTTTTCTGGTTGCAGCAAAGTAAAGGTGTGACATGGTGGGCCCTGGAGTTTACATATGTGTGTTGTCCTGAAAAGGAAGTAACCATCAGCTCTTTCTTGGCATCTTATTCTTGTATCTCCTCTGAACTTATTGCTTGTCTAAGACACTTACATTTCTTCGTCGTAAAATCTCTCACAAAGAAGAGGGTGAAAATGTGCAGCAAAATGTCCATCAGCTGAAATTGAAACTTCATTTTTTTTAAAGAAAAACAGCTAATAGTATGCTCTCAGGCATGGCACTTATAGCTACTTGCTTTGGTGTTTCCATTGTAAACAAAACTTAATCTCAGTGTCATTTTGCCTAACAATGAGCTTTTCTGACTAATGGTGTTATAGATGAGAATCTCTTTACTTCAAAGTCTAGGATCCATCTGACATTTTCAAACATCATTAAAGTATTCAGAAAAGCAAAGTGTTGCATATTCCACCACAGTAAAAAGAATTACACTTGAGACTGATGCTAATCATGAGATAAGGTCTCATTCCCACATTTGGCACTTGATGTATGCTTTCCATGGCGTACAGAAATCTGCAATTATTTCCCTTTGAATTTTTTTATTTGACAAGAAAACACCAGTAAAATATTTCTATTAGTTGTAAGATTTCTGTATGATCCTTTTTGAAATTTTATCTCACTTTTTACTTCAGAAATGTGCTGGGTATAAAGCAAACACACAATTCTGGGGCTTAATCCTTGAAAGATTGCATGTATCTGAACATCTAGGACAACCTCCAATTCACTTCTGCAATATGAATGCCAGGCACAAGCCTGCCTGTTTCAGGGCTGTGTACTTGAATATGAAATAGCCATACATAAGAAAAGAGCAAATTGTGGCTGTGGGAACTGTCCCGGTTTCGGCTGGGATAGAGTTAATTTTCTTTCTAGTAGCTGACATAGTGTTATGCTTTGGGTATGAGAAGTATGAGAGGAATGTTGATAACACACTGATGTGTTCAGGTGCTGCGAAGTAGTGTTATACTAAGTCAAGGATTTTTCAGCTTCTCGTGCCCAGCCAGCAAGAAGGCTGGAGGGGCACAAGAAGTTGGGAGGGGACAGAGCCAGGACAGCTGATCCAAACTGGCCAAAGGGGTATTCCATACCATGGGACATCATGCCCAGTATATAAACTGGGGGGAGTTGGCGGGAGAAGGCGGATTGCTGATCGGGAACTAACTGGGCTTTGGTCAGTGAGTGGTGAGCAATTGCATTGTGCATCACTTGTTTCGTATATTCCAATCCTTTTATTATTGTTATTGTCATTTTATTATTGTTATTATTGTCATTATTAGTTTTTTTCTTTCTGTTCTGTTAAACTGTTCTTATCTCAACCCATGAGTTTTACCTTTTTCCTTTGATTCTCTCCCCCATCCCACTTGGGGGGGCTGGGGGGGAAGAGTGAGTGAGTGGCTGCATGGTGCTTAGTGGCTAGCTGGGATTAAACCACAGCAGCAGTAGTTTTAGTTGACTGGGTTTCTCTTTTTTAGGATAACGTCATTACAGGATGTACACCGTGCCCACCAGAGGGAGTATGAAAAATATGTAGAGGACATTGAAAGTTCAAAAATGACTGTCCAGGAGTTAGAGAAGTCTTCGGATGCAGCTATGAATTACAAATTCTACAGAGCCATGAAAACATACGTAGAAAACTTGATAAACTGTTTGAATGAAAAGGTATGTATATCTTCTTCTTCTTTTTTTTTTTTTGTAAGATGATAAAGGTGCATTCTGTCAACAAAAGATTAGGGGTTTTTGTTTGGAAATGATGAGGGAAACCATTCAGTTAAAAATCAGTTCTATCAGAAATTTTAATGTAACAAGAAATAAAATACAGGGAAAACAAATCAACCCTCACTGTGACCTAAAGTGATGACTGAGCTGGTATAGGTGTACCAACTTAAGCTATGGTCTCACTAGGTTCTGTTGGCTGAAAACAAAATGTTATTTTTCGGGAGTTTTCTGCAGGTCTAGTAACTAGAGTGTGTTGAAGTTGAGTGAGAGATGGTGTTTAAATTCGCTTTTGAGATCTCTCTAAATGTCTTTACTTAGGGTCATATAACAGAGGTAGTAAGGTTTTCACCTTAGGTTTGAGCTGAGATTGAGTTAGCAGAGCTATATGAGGATTTGTCTGTTATCGGCTGCATGTTTCCTGATCTGCAAACATTGTGTATGTAAAAAAGGGGAGGAGCTGCCTAAAGTTTGGCCTCAGTGAAAGTAAACTGCTGTTATCCTCTATAGATAGTGGTATGAAATCTAATTTATGTCACTTGATTGTATTGCAGTTCATAGAATCAGTTGTAGAATACCAGGTTGGAAGGGACCTCAAGGATCATGTGGTCCAACCATTCTTGGCAAAAGCACGGTCTAGTCAAGATGGTCCAGCACCCTGTCCAGCTGAATCTTAGAAGTGTCCCATATTGGGGAATCCACCACTTCTTTGGGGAGCGTATTCCAATGGCTGATTGTTCTCATTGTGAAAAACTTTCCTCATGTCCAACTGCAATCTCCCCAGGAGTAACTTGTACCCATTACCCCTCTTTATGTAACTTTAAGGAGAATTAATGAATAGATTTTCTTCAATGGCTAGTGGTTCAAGAGCAAACTGAAAGCTAACGAAGTACACCAATAGTGTCTGATTGAACACTTCTGTATGAAGTCGTGGGTAGTCCCATGATGAGCAACTGGCATTTAGTTTGTGTTTTTCAGTCTTAGAAAACAGTCTGAAAAATTCCAATGACTCCAAACATACTTTTCAATCTGTAATACTTTGGTTCTAACCAACTACTGAAAACTATTTTTTGTTTGTTCTTTTTGCATTTTATTTGATTGCAAATCTGGTTGCTGTTTGTTATCTTTCAGCTGAAATACATTAATGAGCTAGAATTGGCTGTACATATACTTCTTCAGAAACAAGCTATGATGGTATTGAAACGAAGGCAAGATGAGCTGAAAAATGAATCTGCTTATATTCAGCATCTGACAAGTTAGTATGATGTTAAAAGTTATTTTCTTATCGAATTATTCACTTTTCAAGCAGAAATATACAATTACTTTTTTGGGGTGAAGTATTTTATTCTCACCTTTGATCTCCTTTCCCCTTTTGTCAGTAGCCATGTTCTACTATACCTCAGTTGGAATCCTCAGTAAGGTCCATGATGTTATTTTTCTCTGGTTTAATAGTGAACATGACATGATCAAATACTTTGTTAATTTTGAGTTATTCAAGTCAGGAATTTCCCATCAATATTTAAAAATAAATGTGTAGTTGGTGTTCTAGTAGGTCTTAAGTGGGAGAAAGCTTGCGATGTGGGATTCTGTGAATATATGAAAAAGCAGTGTGTTTACTTGTGCTTACAACATTGTGCTTACATGAGAGTCTTCAAGGCTGTGCGTGCGCTCAGAATGGAGATTTCAAACTAGGAGGTAACATGTGAAGGGAAGGACATGAAGAAAGAAACATCTTTGTGTAAGGGTTTTATCAAAACCAATTTTTTTTGTCCGTGTAGGAAAAAGTATTACAACTTTCTCATTTCATATTTTTTTCCACACCAATGTATTGTTTGTATGCCGTGTAAATCTTTAGCTGCTGCTTTTTAAAATAAACCCAACCTCCGAAACCAAACCCTTTAAAACTGTTTAGGCAAAGCTACGAGCAATATGCTTGGAGCTGCTGGGACCAGATGGAGGCCAGATGCACCAGTTTCTGGTAACTACTAATCATATGGGTTCAGTCTTCTCACTACACAGGATAAACTGCTGATTAGAGAAAGCTAGCAGCCTGTATGATTTTTGTAAAATGGTGTAGCAGATTGACAGCAGGTGTTAAGAAAAAAGTAATGCTATAATAATAGTTGCTATTGAAATAATTTTACTTCTAGCTCATTACAAAGGAGACTGTACTTGCATATTTAACAGCACTTTTAATTGTTTTTTATGTTTCTAGTTGTATTTAATATAGTGGAAAGGCTGTTTTTTCTTACATGATAATACTTAAGTAGTAGTACACTTTTTTAAGCATGTTGTGCACATATCAGCCAGCTAGTAGTACTACAGATGAATGGCCCAATTTGAGAATGCTTCTAGTTTCTACTTCTGTGTTGGACTCAAGAATCAGAGTAATTGTGGTCACACAGTCAGTGACCACTCAGATAACAGGAGGCTGTGGGGAGCTGACTAGTCTTGAAATCGAAATGCAATGATTTTGAATAGTGTAAATTAGGGATTTAATTTCCACTACAATGTTGGAACCAAACCTTGAAAGTTATTCTAATTTATTACATGGTTTCATTTTTGATAAACAGGATGAAGTTAGGCCCCTGTGCTTGCCTTTCACACTGCTAAGAACCTGTTGTGGAAGGCACTAAGTTGCTTTTCCAGGATTAGGAAGCAGTCACTGGAATGTCATCAAACTCACCTTTTCATCAACTGCTGTAAGGGAACAACCACATCTGACTGTATGTGGTTAACAAGTAATATTTGCTGTGTGTTACTCTGGAGACTGTTAAGAGTTTTGATTAGGAGGTTTGATTTTTCTTTGGCTGTTTTCCAAATGAAGAACAGTAGAAGGAGAATGTGTGTTTCCTGTTTGGAAAAAATAGGAACTTTAAAATCATACCGTTTTATTTTTGACTGTTTCTGTCTTCCGATAGGTGGGAATGACAAACCAGCTAATGGTGGATTGGAAGATGATGATAAGGCACAGCTTCTGGAAATGTGTGAACATCGAAGGTAGCTATTACATACAGGTCCACTTAACTAATGTACAGTGTACTGACTTCCTCTCATTTATGCAGTGACAGATGTAAGCCTGTAAGATTACTAAATGAGATTACACAAGAAATATATATTTGCTTTCCAAAACTTGAAGTACTTGGAAACGATTATTTGTTAGTGTCATTCTTTTCATGTTGATTTGCATCTGAATGCTAATAGGTCTTGTTACTTTACATTAACAAGTCTTAAGTGAAGTAAAACTGTATGAGGGGAGCTTTTTCCCTCCTGTTTTAATAAATAATATTATGACCTTGAACAGAAATATATTTTTGTATTCTTGTATAGATGGCAAAAATAGGTGGTATTGTTGCTGCTGGGGTGGTAGTGGTGGTGAGGGAAGCAAAGCAACATCTACCCCTACTCTGTTATCAGTGTAGGCCAGACAGATACTACATTTTGGATATTTGGATATTATAGTGTTCAGAGATTGGTACTGATTTTTTTTTTTTTTTTAAGTTATTGGGAACTTTGAAAGTTTTAGTTGCATTAGTGCCTCAATTTATAACTGTACTTTGAAGCAGCAAGAACCTTGGAATTTAAATGGAAAACTGTATAGTAAGAACTTCCACTCAAAGCAGTTAACCTTTAATGCTAATTGATGTAAATAACCATACAAAAGTATTTATGCAATATCACTTTCATATTGTATATCATTTTCCTATGGCAGAAATGCAAGCTGTTGATTTTGCAGTCTGTTATGATTCTTGGTGTCATGGCAATAGTTTTTTGAGCCCAACTGGCACTTGGGTGCTATCACAGTTTTTATGTGGGTTGTTGCACAAGTACCCCAGAACTGAGATGGCAAAGGCTGAGAGCTTGGTAGTTTGCTATACACTAAAACTGTCAGAGAGAGTGTCCAGTACTGTGCTAGATGTTCAGTGTTCCAGGTGGGATGAGTTATTAGCCTCATCAGTGGGAATGAGGTCAAGTGAAAGTTCATAGGGGAGATGGAGATGGCACTCTAACCTCTTTTATGTCATTTCCCCAAATCTCCATCTCCTTTCACAGTTTGTGTCCTTTTAGTTACATAATTACTATTGCTCCCTAATTGCATTTCCTTAGGCTGTTGCTCTCGCAACTTGCTTTAAGTATGTCTTTTGAAGTCGGGTTATTTTTCATTAAGCTTCCTTCTGCATACATGGGAGAGGATAACTCATCCGAGTTCATTACAAAATACAGGACTTGCAGGCGGCAAATGAGAGAGTGTTCAGGAGAAGCTGATCACCACGAAGGCATGTCAAGTGACGATGAGCTGACTCCGTCAGAGGTGACCAAGTTCCAGAAGAGCAAAGGTTGGTGACAGTCTTATTGTGATGTCCTAGAAGAAAAACTCTTTCTGATATTTTTAAATGTTTTTTGTTTGTTTGGTTGGTGTTTTTTTTGGGGGGGTTGTTTGTTTGGGTTTTTTTTTTCGTTTTAGGAAATACTTCATCTGACTTCCATATTCTTAGTTACACACTGTAGAAAAGATGCGTTCAGACAATTCTGACTAATGACTTGGGAGATTAGGTGTATGGTTGTAGATTTCTGTTGGTATGAATTATGTGGTGGTGGCATTACACGTGACTGTTTCAACTAGAAGTAAGCTCTTTTAAATTATGCCAAAGCTGATCTGACAATACTCTTAATACTACAACGTGTTTTATATAATCATTGTTTTCTGAAGATAGTGAATTAAAGGCTGGCGTTCTAATTATCTTGAATGAATGGATGAAGAGGAGCAGGGAAACGCATAATACCTTTTCTCCAGATAACAGCAGCAGGGTTTTCATGTCTGAAATTTTCTCACTGTGGTATAAAGTTTGAAGCATAGTGGTTGTATAAAACTGTGGAATAGATCATGAGGAAACTTGCCTTTTTTGGTCTTCTGACTTTTTTTTTTTCTGAAACTGGGTTTTCCAGGGAGCCGGTTTTAAAACCCATTTCGGTGTCAGGTGTGTCAAAGATAAATGACAAATGCAATTATCATATAGATACTTCTTATGTCCTATAGATGCATAAACTCTTCAGCTTATGTCTCAGTAAGTTCTGTGATTGTTTCTTTTTATTCCCAATGAATATTATCCATAGATAACCTTTTAGAGGATAGTAAGAAAGCCTTTGAAGATGTACATGCAGATTTTTGTGACATCAGAAAAATCCTGTTGAAATTCCAGGAATGGAAAGAGAAGTTTCCTGACTCTTACTGTGATGCTTATATCAGTTTCTGCCTGCCTAAGCTGTTAAATCCATTGATCAGAGTTCAGTTAATAAATTGGAATCCTCTTGAGGTAGGTGCATCAGCTGACTTTGTTTTCTTAAAAAATTGTATGTGTGTTCATGTATTATGTATTAATATGAAAAATTAGATGTTTTTTCTATGTATAGCACAGTAGATTAGAAATGAATACAAAGATTCTGTATTGGTCTCAGAACTTGAAGCATGTGGTTGGACTCTTTTAACTTTCTCCTTTCCCCCTACCTCCAGGCCCTTTTCCAATACTCCCTGTAAAAAGAATTCTTCTCCTGAGTTCTTTGAAGACACTTCAACAATCCCACCCTTTAAATTGTAGCTTTAAATCTAGTTTTTGTGATTTGTTCATTTGGCCTGTTCAGTGGTGAAGGTGGATCTGAAATTAAGTGGGAATCTGTGCTATCGTTGGATGGAGCTCTTCTTCTTTTAATCCTGACCAGCTGAACAACTAACAAGAATGATCTTTCAGCAGAATTTTACAGGGTTGGAAGAGATGCCCTGGTTTAGGGCCATAGAAGAATTCAGTGATGCCAAAAATGTATCTGAATCAAAAAGGGATGGTGATACTGATCAAGAAGTTTTGCCTAGAGTGATTGAAAAAACTATTCTTCCAAAAATTACAGGTATAGTAAGATTGTCTTGAAAATGTTCACTGCAAGTAGGCAATGAAACCTTAAATAAAAGTGATAGCTATCAAATAATGTTAGTTATATAATGGTGCTCCAAGATGTAGTGATTATGTGGTCCCACCGAGTGAGGCTAAGGTATCCTCTTTTTAAGATTATTATGAGAGGCTTAGCTTTTTGTATGTTTACTTCTGTTACATTGTAAGGCCTTGAAACTAGAGTGGATAGCTACTTGCATACTGTGAATGAAATAAATTCCTATTTTTTTTTTTTTTTTCAGCATTTGTAGAGAGTGTGTGGGATCCTTTATCTACTTCACAGACAAAGAACCTTGTACAGCTTTGCAATAACATCTTTGAAAAACAAGTCCTTTCCAAACGTGAATGCACTCAAGCAAAAAGGGTAAAAGCTCCTGTAGTGTTGGGGAAGGGGGAACTTCATCCACTGTGTGTGCTTTCTACGCGTGCTCCTATGGGCGCTTAGAACATCATCCTGAAGTGGTTCGGTTCTGATTAGTTGTTTATTTTGTCACTTCATATTAAGAAGATTTAACAGTTAAACTTAGAGCTCTTTGATGCTCTCGTTATTAAAGATGATGGGAGATGGGACACTCTTGAGGCAGAAGTTAGCTCCCGTTCCTAGAAAAATTCTGCCTGTACCGATAAAGAATCTGACTGTAGATCTAATCTTGCTTCACTGTAATAACAATGGTTAGAATTTTAGATTTGCATTTAGTTATCTTTCAAAATTTGAGCTTTAAATGCTGATGATGCTCCAGTAGTCAACTCCTTAAGCTTTTATTTATAAAGTAGATCTAGAATTTTAAAACTTGAAAATCCCCAAAGGTTGATTAATTGGCTAGGAGAAAGACTACTTTGTAATCTTAGCAATCTTCTAATAATTACTTTTATACGCATAGTCACTCCAGCATGCCCTTCTTTGGCCTGATTGTGGGTTTATTCTGATGTAAATCTGGAGGTTTATCTAGTATAAAACTGGTGAAATGGGATGGATGTTTAGGCCCTGAGTATGAAAAGAAATATTTTTAAGAAAATGTTTATGCCTTCCAGCTGAGCCTTCTAAAGGTTGCTGATTTGAAACTGTGCCTTGAAGTCGAGTGGTACAACTGACCTTAGCCAAAATACTGTTTGTACAGAAAGTAAACCAAACCTTTAAATAAATAAAGAGGCTTAAAAAAAAAAAAAAAAAAAAAAGGCAGCTAGGTGGCAATCTATGGCACCTAAAAGCATGTTGCCTAAAAACACATACTACCCTAGCTATGGTGATACTTTTTTTTTTACATAGAATTTCATAGCTTTTTATGGAGATCCTATGTGCATAACTTATTTTGTTGTTAATATATACGTTTTTTCTGCTGCCTAGCAAATTAACATGCAAAAAAAGGCCTCATGGAAATAACTTAAAAAAAAGAAAAATGTTTAGATTAACTCTATAGACAATTACAGCAGTGATTTGTCTACTGTTTTTAATGTATTCATGGTCTCAGTGTGTATTATATACAAGTGGCAAGTGTACTTAGCTCTAATTAGCATTTTGTGGTTCTAGATGAGCAAATTAACCATTGAAATTGTTATAAATGGAAGATGAAGTCTTTCTTCAGAGGACACGTTAATAATTCTTTTTAAACAGGATTTGATGAACATGGTTGTCCTAAGAATGAAGAAATCTGTCGAGGAAGATGTCTTTATTCCTCTGTATCCTAAAAGGTAAGCTGACTTGGACTTTTGAAAGCTTTTTATTTTTTTATTTATTTTTTTTATTCCTGTACCTCTCTTACCCATAGATGTAGATGAAATACTGTAGACATCCATTAACAGCTAATGGAATAAGCATGCCTTCCACTCTCACGAGACCCCACCTGGAGTCCTGTGTTCAGCTCTGGGGCCCCCAACATGAGAAGAACATGGACCTGTTGGAGCTGGTCCAGAGGAGGGCCATGGAGATGATCAGAGGGCTGGAGCAATTCTCCTATGAGGACAGGCCGAGAGAGTTGGGGTTTTTCAGCCTGGAGAAGAGAAGGCTCCGTGGAGACTTTACAGCAGTCTGCCAGTACCTGAAGGGGGCTGACAAGAAAGCTGAAGAGGGACTTTTTACAAGGGTGTGTAGTGATAGGACAAGGGGTAATGGCTTTAAACTGGAAGAGGGTAGATTTATGTTAGATGTAAGGAAGTTCTTTGGGCAACCTGTTCCAGTGCATCACCACCCTCACAGTAAGAAGTTGTGGCTGCCCCATCCCTGGCAGTGTTCAGGGTCAGGCTGGACGGGGCTTTGAGCAACCTGGTCTGGTGGAAGGTGTCCCTGCCCATGGCAGGGGGTTGGAACTAGATGATCTTTGAGGTCCCTTCCGACGGAAACCATTCTATGATTCTAGTGTTTTATTATAGGAAAGGTTATGAAGGAAAGGCTCCTGTTTATGAACTCTTTCTAGTAAGGGTAATTCAATGATTTTTTTTTTTTTGCTTCTGTAACCAAAAGCTTTCCAGTATATGAGGTCCACAGTCTGGTTTTGGCATAGCAACTTATATCTGAGGGCCTGTGTTAGTTTAGGTGGTCTGGTGTCACGTCTGTGTGTCCCCTGATTCCTCCTGTCATTCCTAAAATAGGGTTTATATTGTTGATGCTTATTACTGGGCACTATTTCAAAGGTGGGATTGTAGGAGTCTGGGAGATGTGGTGTTAAGATACAGCTAGGAGAGAAGCTTTGCTAAAGCTGGTGTAGGATGTTTGGTTCTAAGCAGTGCTGGTTTGTTATGAATCCATGATATGTAGGCACTGGTATTTCCAATTGCTAATTTTATTGAAACTTATTTCATAGTAGTTGTATTATAATGGGTTCAAATCAACAGCTGTTTCCCTAGACCTTTATTCTGATTGCGGCTGTCACTGCTGAAAGAATGTCAGAATTAACATTCATCAGTATCTAAGAGATCAATTGTCAGTTTATCTTCTTTTAAGAGCAAACAAAAATTAAATCCTTATTTTACCTTTTTTCTTCTTTCCATGACCAGCGCTGTGGAAGACAAATCATCACTATGTTCAAAATTTCAAGAAAGACGGTTTTGGTCAGCTGTTAAGGTAGAGAAAATATACCTATTTTTTATTTGAAATTCCTTTTAGTGAAAAAGTACTTTGCAGTCGGTCAGGAAATATATCTTCAGGCAAGTCTTAGTCCTGGGAGATTAATACATTTTTATTAGGATGGATAACCATTTTTCTCAGTGGAGGATGTGTTCTCTGTGCAACCTGTGTGTGATGATTTAAGAATGAACCATAAATGAACGCTTTATTTCTGTTTACCCAACTGGTACATGTTCTGCAAGATACTTTGGTCTGACCATCTATTCTCGCTGGTTCATTTTTTTTTTTTCCCTTGAGTGGGTCAGCCAGGCCTGTTGGCCTTACATCATACTAGTTAGTCACTGTCACCCAACACTACGGGGACAGACAGGTTCTTTTGGGGATCCTGGGTAGAATGATGATGGCACTAAGTTGTAGGTACAATTAAAGCTTTACTTTTTTTTTTTTTAACAGAATTTTATGATCAGCATAGCACAGTATTTTATGATCTTAGTAGCACAGGATTTTTATAATCAGGATCAGTGTAGCACAATTTTATAAGTAGCATAGCACAGAATTTATAGCACAGCTTAGCTTATGGTTCCTAATCACCTGGACCCTCTGCAGACTGGGTCAAATCTTAACATTTGGCTTGCAGTATCAATAATACAACAGTCATAACATGTAAAAGAATGAGAGTCACTCCATCCTCGGAGGAAGCAGAGGACAGTTGAGGCGTCCCTGGCCACCCAGGGGGGCTCGTGGGTCTCGCTATCCAGCAGCAGTTCTGGTGCAAGTTCCCCTTAGGACTTGTAACTGCTTGATTTCATAGACAGTGCTGTGTGTGCTGTTCTGTTTCCCTGTTCTGTGACAGGGTCATCACCACCACAAAGTTGGCTGGGTGCCTGGGACCTTCAGGGCCGGTAAGGAGGGGAGTAGTCAGCCTGGCACCCAGGAATTTTGAGGCTGACAGGGAGGGGAAGAAGAAATCTGTTTGGTTCATCTACTTGGTGCACAGGACCTTCATGGTCTGGTAATGAGGAGAAGGGGGACTAATATGTGACCAGCTCGGTCACAGAGAATGGCCATTTGCCTTATAAAATGGCATTAGTTATGCTAACCATTATTGTAGAATATAATTACTGTGTGTTTATATAAGCACATCATTGTAGTTTTATTTCAGGGTGCTGAGTTGGGGATTTCTGAATGCCTGTGATTCAGTTCCTTCTTAAGATGCATTTCCTCTAGGAGTAGATTTGGATTCTTGCTAAAGATGAGATTTAAATGCGTAAAACCCCATTAAAATCCTTGTTTCGTGCTTTTAGATTTGACTGCTTCCAGCACCTTCTCACAGAAGCCACCGCTGCAGCCCCCCAGCTACCAAAACCTTGCCACACAAACCCAATACAGGCGGTCATATATACACATATTAGGGTACAGTTCATATGCGTGTGTAAAATTAATTATCCTACTTGATAAGGTTATTTACTATATGCAGCTTATTAGTGGCTAACTGACAATAAGTTTGGAGAGTGTGAATCCTGGGGTTTGAGTACTTAAATCAGATGGACATATTATCTTTTAATCTTTATCTTACATAAAACTTGTAATGTGTTTTAGCACAGTTCCAGCCACCAGGTATACATTTTCTCTGTTTCTTCATTAATGCAGCTGCTCTCCAATGTTCTTCTTTGGGATGGGATTGTACAAGAAGATACGGTCCGTGATTTGGGACTGAGCAAGTTGCTGAATCGTTACCTTCTTCTGAACATCTTAAATACACCACTAGGACCAGATAATATAGAAAAGTGTACTAAGGTAAAAGATAACATGTACATTGGCATTGAAAGAGGGAGTATGCTAAAAGCTTTTTTTTTTTTTCTCTTAAATGTAGAGGGGCCAAAACTGAAGATGGAATATTTTAAAAATTTAAAATTAAAACATTTAAAACTCGATTTTAAATTTAAATTTTTTATGACCTTGGTGCATAAAAGCATTTTGGAGCGAATATTGGTCCATAGGTTCTTAAGAATAACTACTTGTAGGGATAATCAATCGTGGTTTCAAAGAAAAAAACACACTTCTACTATTGACTGAACCTGCCAAAAAGTTGCTGTCAGAAGCAAGGTGACTTGGTTATATTTAAAGACTTTTCTTTTTAAACTTTTTACAAATATTTTTTGTGTGAACAGGTGGTTGCATGCCTCCCAGAAAGATGGTTCCAAGATCTGAAAAGTGGATCAACTCTCCCTGAGTTACTGAACTTCTGCCAGCACTTGCTGCAATGTGCCCGTACGCTACACAAGAATAACCACAGGTAATAGATAAGGCTTTCCTTGGGATTCAAGCACTTCCTCAAACACTTTGTGTTAAATGTTTCTTAAATTCCTTAAGTCTTATATATTTGACACTTTCAAGGATGTTCCTATCACATACGTATATAAAAGATGGAGTCCATAAGGTAAAGGAGCACTTCTGCAGTTCTAGTTTAATGTTTAATGTAAGTTCTAGTTTGAGGTGTTAGATGTTGGGTTCTGTTAGTGATGGGTGTAGCCAAGGTCACCTGATGACAATCACCCAAGGAGGGATACCTGACTCTTAAAATTAATAAACATAAAGTGTACTTAAGTCAGGTACATAAAAGTGCTGCTGCCTAAATTGGTTTGTTTTTTTTTTTAATAGTGATGAAACAAAAGAAGTTCTTCTTCTGCTGGTGAAAGTCAAAGCTCTGTGTATTGTTGAAGACTTCATTGAAGAGTACAAACTTGAACACCTTAAATTGATGATCGGGAAATAGAAATTTTTGAAGCAACACTTGTATTACTGAAACAAGCATTCACACTAAAGCAGTACTAGTATGAAATTCAGTTAGTGGATCCTGCCTACTCAAAGGTGTAGTGGTAATCACTGTCTTGCTGTTAACTAGTTGAGTTTTTTTTTTTTCCCAAATGTTGTCTTCTGCCATCTTCTCCTAGGTTAAGGAGTCTTTAGAAGTTACAGTTGTCAAAGCGGTGGTTCAGGCATTCTAAAATGTATGACAATGCTTTACTGCTTTATCCTTTTGTGGAAGGATTCCTGGAAAGACAGAAAGTGCCTGTAAAGCTTACCACTGCTAGCCAGTAGATGGCTTTACAAGCTATTTTCAGTATTAATTGCTAAATATCACTCTGACTCGGCAGTCATTGAGCTGTTCTAACTTGTGGTCCACAGTGTTTTTTGGTAGGGTTATTGTTAAGCCATCCCTAGTGAAAAAGAATTCATAATGTTGTGGGGGTTTTGACCCTGGTACAGGAACAAGGGAAGTCAGTGTGCAGATCAGGAGTTTGACTGATGAACGTTTACTGATGGTAAACGTGGGTCCAGTGAGGTAAGAAGTTGCACAGGAGAACATCTGGGGAAGAGCAAACATGGAGATCGTGTCTGATGTGGATAGTCTTGTACGTGAGTGATACAGACTGAACTCGCGTGCAGAACTGGAGTTGTCACACATCCTGCTTTGTCAGGCTTTTAATAAGACATCTTGATGATGAGAAGCACAAGAACAACTTCAGTTACTTTCTAGTAACTGAAACTCTAGGAAATTGCTTCCCAGTAAGATCTACTGAACCTTACTTCATCATACCCTTATTAGATTTCTAACATTTTATAACTTTGTGTGTTTGCAATAAATAGCTATAGAATAACAAGGATGCTTTATTGTAGAAGCTGTAGTGCATCACAGACTGTATGTTTACTTGTGACTGTATTTCTCCAAAATCTTCTGGGACTAGAATTTAACTCTTGCAGACTTAATCCCTATGATTTTTATATTTTTTTAAGTTAAAAAGCTATTTTTGTAAAATAATTGTAAATAGCTTTGATCACTGTTACAGACAAAAGGGGACTTAAAATTATTTTTAATTTTGAAAATAAAAATATTTTGCTGTGTTAATGAAACTGGTACAGTTCAATTCTTTAACATGTGACACGAATGTTACTAGAAGTATGAAAAAACTCAGACACCATTAGCCTTCGTTACCTTTGGGAGTTATGCTGCAAATCCTGCTTTCTAATAATGGTGAATTTCTGTTGCTTTTGCTCTCAGAATGCCAACAAAAATGTGACAGCTGATCAATCACCACAAGCTCATGATCTTGTTGCTTTTCTCTTGTTCTCCTTTGTCTCATCCTAGCTAAAGGTCTCCCCTGAAGCAACCAGCCTTGTGCTATTATAAAAGCATAACAGATGTTCTGTCACAATTTAGCACTGTAGATCTTTCTTTCTGGAAGAAAGATTGTTTGTAATGACTTACAAGCATGGGAAGGCAGTTAACACTTGAGCTCAGAACCCCTGTGTGCTTCTACTATGGAAATAGTTTCATGAAGCCAGTTTGTCCCAGTATTGAGAACCTACTCTGACACTTCGGGAGCCCTTCATCAGGAACCTCACACTAATTCACATGATTTGTTTTAAACAAACTGGCTCAGTTCTTCAAAACTGTGTTTGCTGCTCTGTTGGCAGATTAGAATTACTGCTCTATCAGAAGCAGGTTTGTTTTTTTTAATGGGAAAACTAAACCACCCTTACTCTGAGAGTGTATGGTTGGCTCAGACATGTCTGCTTCCCTGCTACAGCCTGTTTCTGAAGTTGAGAGTCAAGCAGTTCTACAACTGGCCACTACCTAGTCTGTAAAGAGAGAAGTAACAGAAGTGTTTGGAAATGACAATTACTTGACAAACCCCCCTTGTTAACTAATTAAAAAAAAGAGGCTTCTCCTTTCTGGAGAAGGGGTGAACACAGCATTACAGTCCTCAAAAAGGAGTGGCTGTTTTCAGGAACAGAAAGTTAGTGTTCAGCCACAAAAGTTTTTACAGTTCTGGAAAACTGTTAACTTTATTGTTTATTTTGCTTATGTATATACAAAACTTGACAACTGATAATCTATACAGTAAATTCAAAGTAAATGTTAATTTTCTCAGTAATTCCAAAAACCATTATTATTTTTTAAGCTCTTCACTCAGTTCTTCCCAAATTTTTTTCTCTATTTTTGAAGTATCATATTCTCGCAGCATATCAAACTCTAGCCATGGCTGGCTCCACTTCTGTGCTTCTTTCATTTTATTTTCAGGTAGCTCAAACTTTATTCCTTTTATATTGTATTTTGGCCTTTCCCACCGTTTTGACCATGGTTTAGGTTTCATTCGTACCTGCAGCTAGGGTGAAAGATTAAAAAAAAAAAGTATTAAGTAACCAGAATTTTGATTGTGAGCTTAGCAAAAGGTGAGACAGCTGCTTTTCTAATACAAGGAAAGTACAAGAAAACAGACCAATTTGTCAGTGTGTTAAGAAACTACTACTTTACACTGTTAGGAGAAAATGAATTTTTTGTGTCCATATGACTGTTGTCGTAGTATCTTGTAAAACTTCCTAATTAACACTGTCTTGATGTATTACACAGTCCTTAAATTGACATATAAAATTAACTCATCTTTTGTAGTTCTACTCCTGTTCTTTATTAAGGAAAAAGAAAAGCAGCACGACAGGGAAAAGGAGAAATGATCACTGTAAGTTACCTAGTTACCAGACAACACTCTTTGAACATCTGCTAGTTTTCTGGATCTTCTCTGACATGCAGAGAATCTTACCTTCTTTCCTGATGCCTACCACTCCCAAATCAGTAACCATGTTAACAATAATAACATTCCTGTAAGAAAAGCTTTCCTCTCTGCGCAGTGTTATATAGCGGCATGTGGAGGCCACTACTCCTTGCATATCTTCAAAATTAACCACTAAGGATGGTAGGTATTTACAGCCTCAACTTTCACTATAGAAATGGCATAAAGACTTGCCTTATTTTGTATCCTTTCATCACCCTGGTAACTGATATAGCAAAGAGCTGTTTAACCACCTTCCAGGATATCAGTCAGACATGAAAGCCACCTAAATGATCCTCCAGTTTCCCTCTGAAACATGCGGCTCCTACCTTGTTTACAGGAATTTCTTCATGGTCTAAATGAGACACAGGTTTCATATTCACATCGAAAGTACTATATTCAGGGAGGGCATCTCGCAGGTACATCAGGTTGTCATCCAGCCTCTTTTCTAGCTTCAGAACCTCGATGGCCTGGACTCGAGGACTGTACAGTTCATAACGTATTTCAACACCTTAGGGAGAGAAAGTCTCGTTTAGTGAACCAAATTAGGTAGAAATACTAACACCGAATTAGTATTTCCTCAGTATTATACGTTCCTGTATTATTCAAGAACTGTTTTTTACTTATACAGGGAACTACAATATACAGTGCTGTGTGCACATGTGATTGTACACATGCATTGTGTCTGTACAGGCAAATTCAGATTTCTTTTGTAAGTTAAGTCTTTGATAGCAGAATGGCTTGAGAGACATTGAATGGCTTGAATTTAAGGAAGAAGGGCTTGGATTTTATACTTTACTCCCTTTTGGTTACAATGGCTGTTATTATCTATCTCACTGTATGTGTAGTATATATAAAGAGACACCCACCTCTTTCATATTTGCTCTCAGAACATCAGTATTTGCATCTCCCCCAATTTTGCCATAAACCTGGACACGAGCCTATTATAAAACTCTGCTGCTCTGTTGCTTGTTAAACAGTGCATGCAAATACACAGCGTTCAAACTGGGCTAGTATTTACATAGCTAGCAGTAGACCGCCCAGGCTCAAATGTAAGCACAACCATAGTGGATCATTCAGTCTCCTCAGAATACAGATCTAAAAATTACTAAGTATATGGAAAAAAAATTACTAAGCAGTTCCACACCTTCAACTATATGGCACATCAGCATCTCTGTGTATACAGTTTTAAACCTGCAGTATCCCCTAGTAGGCAGACGCACGATTTCACTTTAATCTATTGCCACCCTCTCTGCAGACTGAATTTCCACACCAGATATCCCTTCACATACAACTTCAACATTTTTTTGCTTAACATTTCTAGCATAATTACCACAGTTAAAAACCCACCTTGGCCTTCTATAACGTTCCGAAGGACAAAGGTAGCGCCAAGTCCTTTTCCTCCTCTTTGAATGCAGATGCCAACAAACCGGTTGGCTTTCTCATTGGCATATGGATCTGCAGTAGTAACGGCAAGTACACTGCCTACCCAAAAAAAAAAAAAAATTAAAATAAATAGTCTGTTCAAGTAAATATGTACCAAAATGTGGGAACAGTCAGACAAAGCACATGCATTTAGGTACATTTTGAAAATGTTTTATTTTCCATAAAAACTGCCAGAAATAGAATAAACTTCTAATGTGCCCTGAATTAATATATGTTAAGGTGATTCTGCAGGTTAACTATGAAGCTTTTTCAACTTTACACCTTCACCTTTATCTTTCACTCTTCATTATGCAAACTGAATACAAATAATCTCATGTATTTTCCTTTCTTGAGCTTTACTGGTAAACCATATGCTAAAGTGCCAGGATTTAAAAAACACATTAGAAACATACTAGTATTATACTTTTAACGGAAACTGGATATAAATACAAAATTAAAATATGAAGTAGTGTGTATAGAAGCACATACTAGTTGATCTAACATACCTGATGCTGTGATGTTCTATGATATTCTACAACATGAAACCACACCTTTTACCATCCCACCCTACAAAACATATTGATGAAATCGTGAAAGTTATAGCACTGTTACTGACCAACATAGAACTCTGGGATGTTGAAGACTTTCCGTCTCTGTATCATATCCTTTCTTTCTATATAAAATTTAAAAGGATCTGTTCTCCCTCTGGGAGGTATAAATTCAGGGCTCAAGAACCTGTAAGAAAATCCAAACTTTTTAAAGTGTAAAACAAAGGTATTTTGCAGCTCCATTTCACAAACAGTAATGTATGCACTTAGAGTTAATCTCAAGGCATAAGTCAAAGGCAGACACAGGACCCATGTCCCTGTCACCTTGTGGCATGCTGAAGAGATGCATGCCTTTAACAGATAAAGACCTCACACATCAACCACAAATTTGCAAAAATCTTTACTGCTACACATTTTTTTTTTTCCTGTTTCACTGCTTTCAAGAACTCTAGAACACAGCATTTGAAGGTTTATTTTTAAGCGTATTTCAACGTGAATTACCTTTGGTAGAACTTTGCAAATACTTTTTGTGTAACAATGGCTCAGAGCTTTAAAAAGACGCTCACACAATTACCAGCCCGACAGCAGACCTGAGCACAGGCCCCTGTGAGAAGCACCAGGACACCCTACCTCCTCTCCTCTCTCTGCTTCTGCCTGTCAATAATGACGGGCTTTGGAGGCGGCTGAAATTTTGCTGGCTTTCCATCGCTGCTAATTCGACAGCTTGAGGAAGAAAAGCACCCTATAAAAAGAAAATAGTCTTTTAAAACCCGTGTTTTCAAGTTGAACTGCCCCCCAACAGTCGGGGGTTCGGGATCCCACTCCCGCCCGCCCCCGCTCTCTGGCCAAACACCCCGCGGCGCCCTGAGGGACCGGAGCAGGCCGCGGGCAGCCGCTCCCCGGCCGCGGGCAGAAGGAGGGCGCCGGGCAGGCAGGGGATAAGGGGTACGGGCGGTGCTCACTGCCGGGCAGAGCTGGCCGGGCGGCGGCGAGGCCCGCCAGCCCCGCGGCGGCACTCCGCGGCCACAGCCTCCCGCAGGCGGCTGCCATGGCGACTGCGGCCGCTTCCGGCCTGCCGGCGCACGCGCAGCCGAGCGCCGCTACGGCCCGCGCAGCGGGACAAACTAGCGCCGAGGGCGAAGCGGAGCTGTGGCCGGCGGCCCTGTCCTCCCGTGCCTGCAGGGAGGAGGGACCGGGCCCGCCCGGTTCAGACTTGAGGGAAGGACCCTGGCCTGCCCTGCTGGAGGGTCGGTGAGGCCGTGGCTGGTCCCTGCTGCAGGGATGGGCCCCTGCGCCATGGCAGTGTGCCGCCTCCTCACAGGGTGGGAGGAAACAAAATGGCGCCTGTCACCCCCCCAACCTTTAAGGAGATTCCGGGTGGGGGAGAAGGACCCAAAAGGAGGAGCAGAGAGCAGCCCCGGCCCTAAAGCTGACATGGAAGGGGAGAGGGGCAGGGGCTGTGGCGGTGGGGTGCCGGGCTGGGGCTTCCAGGGTGTCACTGGGCTCGGCGGTGGGAATACAGGGCAGGCAGGCTCGTAAAAGCTCCTTGGGACATCGAGGGGACCCACCGCAGTTTATTAATGCTGGCTTTGCTGCATCAAAGTGGTTTGCGTGACTATGGTTTCCAGAAACACGCTCCTCTGTGTTTTCATGATAGAAAGGTTCAGCTAGTAATCTTTTCTGGGCCATTGTGAGCTCTATCTAATTCAGATAAGCTGCAGTCCCAGAGTTTTCACCATGATTAGTTCAGAAATTATTATATACTTTGGTATTATTGAACTACTTCTAATATGTTTGTTTCAGTCAGATTTCCTTAGGTGTCAACAACAGTCTGGATTCAATTAGTGGCTACTCAGGCAGGAGAGAGGCAAAGTTTAAATGCAGTGTGGACCTATAAATAACATCCCACTGTTTAAACTTTGCAGAGGTTCATTTCAAAATATGCCTGACCTCATCAACTAATTAGATCAATCATGTTGCCTGTGATGTTCCCCCAGCCCCCTTTATTGGTGGCAGCTGACTTTGTAGCCTGATCCTCCACAATAATGAGAGTTATTTTCTAGTTTGTGATCAGCTGTTTGGTTTCTTAACTGTTGTTCAGAAGATGATAGGGTGTGCAGAAGACAAGTCACAGTATTTCTCAATAATCTGCTGATCTAACACAGATGTGAGTTAATAATCAGGACACGGATGGGACAGAAGAGGGCACTCTGACCCTTAAAATACAAAAAAAAAAATCACCATCAGCACGGAGTATACCCCTTGAAGCAAAGATCTCTTTGCAAGATTTTTTTTTTTAAGTTATCACTGCCTAAGCACTGTTAAAGAGGCATAATAATATATCTCAGGGGGATGAGGAACAGAGCATATAGGGGTAATTGCAATAACTTGTGCTGTGTAAGCATCTTACTTGTGTGTGTGGGTCCTGTTCTCAGCTGTCTTTTCAGGGCAGCTTTCTCAAGTTTGAAATACTGGTACAAGGGATCGCCTTCAGTTTCTTTGCTGAGCAGGTTCAGATGTAGGAAAGGAACAGCTGCCTTCCTACTTTTCTTACCTATATAAAAATATCTGTGAAAATATGGATCACTTTGCAATCACTTAAGTTAACTTCTGTAAAAGGCTTCTAGGAGTAGGGTGAGATTCATAGATGGTTCTGTTCATTAGAGGAAAAAAGGCCGATGTTTAGGGATTACCCTGGAATGAAGGAGACCTGCCTTGTGTTTTGTTCCACCTGTTCTTTGTGACTCTGAGACATTTTTATTTCTGTTTTCTGTGCTTTAGCTCAACTTTATTGTAAGCCTGAAAACCCGAAGAACTGACCCTCTCAGACCGCATGCTGCTTTTGGACAGATAGGGAAGAGTTATACGTTTCTGATGTGGAGATGCCCGACAGGCTGTACCAGTGTTGGCTCAGAATGAGTTCAGAGATAGCTGCTTGAGGTCTAGGATACTTCTGGATTTGTATGACACTGAATGTGAACTAAGAAACCCCAAAAACTTGTTACAAGCGTTGGGGCAGGGCTCTCACTCTGAGCTGTGTGAACATGGGCAGGCTGCTTCCTGGCTCAAGCAGACCTGCCTACCTGCATCTAACACATGCTATCTGGATTTAACTCATTCATGTCCCCATGAGGCCAGAGACATGGCGCTTTGGTCCCAGCATAGATACGTGCATCGATCTCTGCAGCACCAGGATGAGGGCTGTCCATATCAGCTTCTGAAACAGGCTGTGTTGCAGTCTGAAATCACAGAGATTTCTTCTAAACACCCAAGGCCATGTTGCAGCAGCCCTAACACAGCTGTCTGTGAAGTGTCAGAGGGTGTGAAGAAGGGAGTGAATTTGCATGTTGCCCAAGGGAACTTGGATGTCTTTTTAGAGGAAACACAGAAAAACGTGGTAACACCTGCTGTTACTGTTATTATGTCTCTAAACAGAAAGAGATGTCCACAAGGGGCTGAGCTGCTCTGGAAATGTGATCTGTTATGCATTGGGGGTTGAGAAGACCTAAACCTTCAAAGCTGCACCAGGGGAGATTCAGACTGGACATTGGGAAGCATTTCTTTAACGAGAGGGTGATCAAGCACTGGAACAGGTTTCCTAGAGAGGTGGTCGATGCCCCAAGCCTGTCAGTGTTTAAGAGGCATTTGGACAATGCCCTTAATACCATGCTTTAACTTCTGGTCAGCCCTGAAGTGATCAGGGAGTTGGACTCGATGACCATTTTAGGTCCCTTCCAAATGAAATTATTCTATTCTATTCTATTCTATTCTATTCTATTCTATTCTAAAGAAGAGGCAGTCAGATGTCCCCAGATTCCAAAAGAAATGGGGCTGGCTCCTGGAGGGCCTTCCCCACCTCATCCTCTCTGGGTGTGCAGAAAACACCTGTGGTCATCTTCAGAAATGGGAATGAGCGCTGGCTCAATACAGACCTCAGGACTTGGCACGGTTTGGTTTCAGTTGGATTTCAAAGTGGAAACATTGCATTTGATAATTCATTTTTAAAACTTTGCTTTGGCATTTGTTACCTCAGGAGTGAAGCTCCTTCCCCTGACATTTATGCAACAGTGTGGCACAAATGCTTCTCCTGTCCTCTCATCTGTGTTTCATTGATTTCTACAGTCATAATGCCAGGTACAGAGCTTGGAAGTGATCCCTGCTCACAGAGGCATCACTCAAATGTCAGTGTGAGGAAGAAAGGTTAAAGAGTGAATCCCCTCAAGCATTCACTATGCCCTTATTGCTAGGCGATGCTGGGCTGATATCTGGGACTTCTGAGGCTCTCCTGAACTGCTTTTCCAGTAGAGAAATGGAGGCCCAAGGAAGCTAACTGGAAGGATGAGGACAGACTCCGTGGTGTGGAGTAGCTCCACTGCATGGTGACATCTTCCTGAGAAGAGCAGCCCAGAGTCTGCTTTTGTCCTAGCTAAATCCTGCCCTTTACAGAGTAACTGTCAAGTTATTCACAGTTGCTGTAGCCTTACCAGTGGCTGGTGGAGAAAACATAGCTCCCTTCAGACTGTGGGGCCACGTATGTCACACAGTCCAGGAGTATCTGAGTCCTCCAGGCTCTCTTGCAAAACCATGTCAGTGCGGGCACAAGGCAGTGCCTAGATTCCTCTGTGTCCTGATTATCCCAGGTAACAAAACAGCACTGTAAGCTACTCTAGAAAGGTTTGAGTATAGTTGATTTTATTAGACTATTTAAACAATCTGATGGCAGCTCTAGTCCTTCTGGAAGCTTCCCTTTAATGAGACATGAGTTGTTGGCTAGCTTAAGGTGAGCTGACCCTGCTGAAACTTAATAATTGGAGATATCCCAAAATGTTGCTTAAAATAACCTAAGGTGCCAGACCCTTCTGGCTTGAACAGCTGTTCATTAAGGTAGCCATCAAGCATCCACAATTACATTTTTTTACCTTGCTGTAGAGCAAGCGAAGGGGAGAGGGAGAACTGTTCTTCAGACACAGCATCCTAGCACTGAACTTGGAAAAGCAATGGACTGGAAAATCTTCAGCTCATTCTGTCAAAACACCCCCAGGCCTCGGTCGTTTGGGAGCATACATGCTGTTGGAGCCATGCGTGGTTAACCCTGCCAGACCAACTGCAGGTTCTCCCCTTCGCGTGCCGTTGCTGGAGAAGTGATCACATCGGCTCCCCTGAGCCCAAGGCTTCTGGAGGGCATCTGGCAATGGGCATGGCTTCCACAGCACATCACCAGTGTGTTTGTGCACATCTATTTTCTTCCGTTTCCTTTTCCCTTTGTTGCGTTCCAGCCCTGAAGGATAAATTGTTATTGTATAACCTTTATGGGAGAAAGAAAAAAAAAACAGGTGCCAATGATTTCTATCAGGGTGCAGGTGATATATGAAATACGAGCTGGTCTGTTGGCAGCTATGCCAGTACCTCGGTAGACCCTGGCCCTGTGTTCAGAGTCAGAAGTGTTTTTAAATTCCTCTTGGAATCTGTGGTGTTTTCAGATCATCGAGAATTTAAGATGTGACTGGCTTTGCAGCTTCTCTTGAGGTTTTGGCTCTTGGTTGTGTCCCCACTCAGTACTGAGTTCCCTATGGGATGCCTGGCACCCTTAAAGGTTACAGAAGGGACAGCAACACTGACTTATCTCAGCATTCATGAAACACTTGATTCTCCTAATTTTCAGATTCGGTAAGATATTTTTAAGAGGAGTTGAATCTAATGTGGAAGCCAATGTTGAAATAAATCTAAAGTAGACTCCAACAGTTGGTGTAGAAGACAGGTATAGCATTGCTTCAGAGGTTAAATGAGTGAGACATTATGAGTTTGGAAGGGGATGAAAAGCCTGTGACGAAGTAAGATTAAGTTCAGTAATTGATGCCAGAGGCCTTTCCCTTAGGCAATAAATTCTTGGGTCCTCTTGAGTCCTGTATGGGTCCAGACACCAAAATGTGTCTGTGTCCCTGAGTTTCCACAGTGTAAATGATGGAGGGTGAGTTCCTGGAGCCATCTTGCAGAAAGCCGCACCAGAAACACCATCAAACAAATAACTCAATGACCAGTCCAGGTAGCTCCTTCAGTACTTATGTCAAACTGAAAGACAACTCTTGGGTCGGGAGCATCTACCTCATTCCAGAAATCAGAGATACTGTCCTTCAGAAACAGTCTGGAACATCTTGAAAACCTAAAGAGAGCACTGAGTTGAATGTCCCCATCCTTTTTCCTGAGATGCTTAAAAAAAAAACAATCAAAATGGATTATGAAAGAAATCTCATTCATCTTGAAAGGCAAGTGTAATCTAAAGACCTGGGTGAACTCCCAGGTACCTTTACATTCCATAGAGTCAATATTAGTTCTTTCTCCATTTATAACCCCATTACTCTCTCTAGGTGGGCAGGAGATTTCAAAGGGGGACCATTTATTTTTCTTGATTAATGCATTAATGCTAGTGGTTTGTCGTAGTAAATTATACCTACTATCACAGCCTACTCATGCAGGAGAAAAAGCAAGACAAAAATTTATGATCAAATTGCTCAAAGTCACAGCTTCTCATTTTAAACAAAGCAAGCCAACTTCTGCTCTTCATTACTGTGCGAACAGTACTAAACTGAGAATAAAATGTGGTTCGATGTCCTTTGTTTTGCAAAATCCCTTTAGAAATCATAACATTATTTTCCACTACACTGGTTCAACTGCATGCAGTAATATTGCATGAAGATAGGTGGGAGAGAGAAACCGCTGCTTCATTTTATGTCTCACTTAGCTTCCCCTGGATTCACAGCAGGGCTTTCCCCTGAGAACTGGGCTTTACAAGCTTTGCGTCTCTGCCTCCTCCTCCACGGAAGCAGCAGCAGCTATGGACACTGGCTTCCTAAACCAGCTGAAGAAGCCCTCAACTCTCCTAGGTATTCATAACACCATTTGTGGCTATCTTCTGGTGAAAACCAAACTGCCTCAAATCGGCACTTAGGACGGGGACTCCTTTTAATGAACACAGCTGCTTTTCCTTTAATGTCAGAAGGTACATTTTGCAAAGGGAGGGTTGTGTGAAGGCTAGCTGGTGTGCTGTGTCGGGGTCGATTCAGTGAGCTGAAAATAAATGATTTTACCTGTCACTGCAGGAAAGGAGAAAGTGGTTTGGCTAGTTATGTATGTCCAAGATGGGGTTAGCAAGTGAAGCAAGAAATTATCAACAGTGTAGTAATAAATAGAAAAGATTCTCCATGGGCAAGAGCATCTCAGGTTGAGAATGACTAGGGAAGGGCTGTGCATGAAAAGCACCCAGGGGATAACTGCAGAACAGGGCAGAGAACAAGCACCCGAGTGGCGGGTGGGGGAAGGCTGGGAGGGTGGTGCTGGCTTGTCAGTCACAAAGGGCTGGTCCAGCAAAAATCAAAAAGGGGTTGGAAGCTGGGTGGGCTCTAGTCCCTTCTTGCCTCAGCTGAGGTGTTTCTGAGGCACATTACTTGTGTATAGAAATGCCACCTTTTATGCTAGTCTTACGCAGTTCCCCAGTGCTTGCGACTGCTAAGCTAACGATTAACATACGCACACAGCTCTGCACGTAACACTGCTGCTGTCAGTCCAGTGCCTTGCCTGGTGAACTCAGACATTGGCAAATCTCTTGTAAGCCACTGTATAGTCTCCTTCCTTCCTCTGTGTTCTTTGTAGCTGGTCCAGTAAATAACGTTACTGATTAGGTATCAGCAATGTGTCTTCGAGCCAGGTGCCCAGAGACAATGAATGCCGTAAAATTTCAGTATGAGCTTTCTGTAGTGGGAAGTGTCTCTTGCCCTAGAAGCGAGTTAACTGGAGTTCCCTAATGCTACTGTTGTGGCTACAGAGTGCAAAAGTTTGAATTGCTTGAACTTCAGTGCCATTGTAAGTTCCTTAGACTGTTTTAGATGACATAGTCCAGGACTGCCTGCAATGCCCAGCACACTTGGACTTTGTCACTGCATAATCTTTTGAGACAATTGTAAAACAAATAATGTTTTATTTATGTGATGTTATTGTACTGAGGGCTTAAATGCATGTGGAAGCATGCGGTTACTCTTGAAACAGTCCTTTCAAATAGAAGAGATTAAAAAAAGGAAAAGAAAATGTATTTTTAAGCACAGGTGAAAGGAAAACACAAACCTGTTCTTGCAAATGGCAGACCTAGTCCATTGTTGAATTTGCACTGATGCCAGTGAAATTACACTTGGGATTAATTTTACCCATTCAGCAGGAAGGAATTTCCTCTGATTCCTTTTGATTTCTTACCAGTTTCTGATCTGTGAGCCAGAGGGGTTTTTTGTGTAATTTGCTGTCTGTACAAAAACGAGGGAAATACCTGGTGCCTGTAGGCAAGGATAAGCCTGAGGCAAAAGCTCAGCTGTCCGAGTTATGCTGGAAAGAGATGTGCTCACTGTATGTTGCTCACATGTTCTTCAGCTCTGCGTTCCATTAGACCTGTCCTTTAATAAGGAGAACATTAGAAAGTGTTAAGCTTCAGTGAAATTGCATCCCTGCAATCTAGAATGGTTCAAATCCATCCATGATCAAAGACAGGAGGATGGGAGGGACTTAGGGAGATGTGTTGTTGGTTCACTCTCGCAGGAGAAGACAGTCCTGACCCTGAACAAGGGAAGCCAGTAAAATATTTTTCGTTGACTTTGCCACCTCAAACATGAGCGCAGTCTATGCTGAACACCCCTGTAGGGACGGTCTGTGCTGCTAACCGCTGTAAATAGGTGGGAGCACGGCAGGTAGCAGCCTGGGCTGTAGCTGTGCTGGAGTCTGGAGGTGGGACTGCAGGCTGCACTGTCATTCCTGGGCAGCTCTAATCAGGCTTGCCTAGGTAGCAAGGTGGAGAAGATGCTGTAGCACTGGCAGACAGCACCAGTCTACCCTGGGTCCAGGGTTATTTATTCAGTTCTTAGCCCCTGCCACTGTGTCTTCACTATGGCTATTAAGAACTTCTGAAACACTGGAGGGTCTTTTAGCAGACATTATCTGGCCATGTTCATGCTATCAAATTCCAAAGCAGGATTCCCTCCTGCCTGTTGGGAATGGCCAAAGTCCCTGCCGACTCCCAAGCCATGCTCAGGAATTGACTGGGTGCCAGGTGGCCTGGGTCAAAAGTGTGCCAAGGGCTAGTCAAACAGGTAATTGTAACCAGAGGAGTTGCTGTGCTTGTGTCCAGACCCTTGCTTGGTTCAGCTTATTACTATAGATGTGGATGTTATGCAAAGACTTCACGACTATGCTTGGAAACAGTTTTGTGGGAAAGGAGGTCTCTGGCAATGAAAATGGCTTTCCCAATCTAAGTGTCCAATGTAAGTTATAACAGTAGTTGCAATAAGAATGGGGTGTGATTGTGTGTAGAGGATGTGTGCCCATGAAAGACAGGAGGATCTGGGGGAGTGCAGAAGGACTCTTTTGTTGTCCTTCATGTTGCTGCACTTGCATGCCCTCAAGGTGGAGTCCACAGTACTCATGAGGTTTGGGATAGGTGCCTGTGGTATCATTTTAAGTATGAATGTTGAGATGATTCCCAGTTTGTATCAAATTGCATCATGGCATGTTTCTTCCACAGGGCAAGCAGAGAACTTCCAGACAAGTAAATCTGGGGAAGAATTCTGGTTCCTGTGGAAATGAACAACAGTGTAAGTTATCTGTGAGGGTTGGTAGTAAAACAGGAAACAAAAGGGAAAAATATAGTGGAGATCAAGATTAAAAGGGATCTGCAACCTGAAGGGACTCACACCTATGTAGCAGCAGGATAGAGACAATTCTCCCTTGGTTACCATAGGTGAGATAATAGAAAAAAACATATTGCTAGTCACATTGAACCAGCTGGGATGTCTCTGCTTTTCAAAGCAAAGACCATCTAGGTCAGAGACAGATATCTTCAGGTGTAAAATTCAGCCTCTTATCTAACAAGGACTCCCAGAAAGCTATAGAATATACTAAAGGAAAGATAACAGTGGCAAAAAAAGCCAGTACATACCATCATCGAATTGATGGAGAAATCTTCTCAGGAAAACTGTTAGAAGGGAACTAATGAGTCAGGTCAAGTGGGAGAATAGTTTCGCATTACAGCTATAAGAAGACAGTGGAAATCCTGAAGGTCTCAGTGAACGTCAGGGTCTCAGCTGGGTGCTGTATGCCCACATAGCAAAAAATCTTAGGGGACAACATCCAAACAGGCAGGGCAGATGAAATGCAGGGAAAAGGAAGGATCCAATTCACAGCTGAAGAACTTTGATCCTTGAAATCCTTGTCTCTCAAAATCCTTATGTGACTTGCAGTGGAGTACAAAGATGAAGTATGAAGATGACTTCAAATCCCTGTAGTTTTAGCGATTAACCCATGAACATCTTGTACACAAGGCACCAGCTAAACCCAGTCAGATATGCTGGTCCCAAATAAAGTACCAGACTGTACAGTATCCTTTAGCATAGAACATGGCATCACTATACTAAGGAGAATGTCAGCTGAGAGAGTTTTCAACATCAATTACTTGGTGCAGACAAGAGGAGAAAGTTTTCAGCTTTGTTGTGGATTACTTTATAGTCTCCAGATACTTTATTTTTTACATTTTCATGCATTGGAGGATTTTGCATCACTCTCTACAACATTTCCCAATGTTTTAGTGAGATAAGTGCATCACTTGGGACCTTTGCTCTACACAGAATTATGTTAAAGCAACACCCCCACTCCAAACCTCTCCCAGTATGGAGCGAAGTTCCCCAGGTTTTGTAGTCATTTTGTAAACTGGGGTGATTGAATGACACAAAATGTGAAAACTTCAAAGGCTTACCAGTTTGAATATTATGCACAGCTGTTGTTTAACATTGAATATGGAGATGGGAGGATTTTACTTGTGAGATACTTGGTGTCGTATTGCAAAACTGCATTATGTGAAGGCCTGTGCCTCCAAATTGATGAAAGCAAACAGCACTAACTTCCATGAGTAAAACCATCTGTTTTTGCAAGACAGTCTTAGGGGAAAGAAATAAAAAAAAAAAACAACAAAGAGCTTTACTATTTTATATTTGATGCTCTGTCCACCCAGTTTATATGTATTTCTATAGGTATAAATGCACATATTCTTTGTCGTTAATATACATTCATTTACAAGGAGGCAATATGTCCAAGTAGAAAGAGCACTAACTGGACTTAAAGATTGAAAGTATTTAATCTTCTCTCATCTCTGACAGTTTCCCCTGGCTGACCTTGAAGAAGTAGTGACCTCAAATATATCACTGTGCTTCATCCATGTGTGAAATGGCAGAATGCAATGGTGGTCTTTTGGAGAGTGCTTTGAGACCTTAGAGAAAACACGGTAAGAAGTAAGTAATGTTACTAGGGTTCAGAAAGCAAGACTAGTGCTAGCACATTTGTACAAATAAACCTGCTTGTGACTGTGGAAACAACCATGGCTTCAACCCTACATATGGTTGTCTATCTGAAAGCTAATCCTGATCTGGCTCTCCTACTGACCAGCCCTTCCTTGAGCTGTTGATGGTTTAGTCAGCAAGGTAGAGGTTAGTGGTGCAGGGTCAGTGAAAAACAGGAAAGTGTTACCAAAAATCAGCCCTAGAAGGAAGCAAGATTAGCACATACAGCATTAAACTGGGAATCATCCGAACTGGGTCTATTCCTGATTACCATTTATAAACTGGGTGATGTTGGGGTGACAAAATTGGATGGCAAAATTGCTTCACTTCTCAGTGCCTCAGTTTCTCTAGTTGCAGTTGTACTTAACTGCTTTTAAAGCACTTTGGAAATTTGCATGCATGTTTCAGATATTACAGTGTTATGTGTAGCAGGAGAAGGAGAGGATCTGCAAGAGAGAGGGGTATGGGAGGAGAAAGAACAATGTAATTAAGTATCATAGTCAAAAAGGAGGACTGAGGTACAGTTGTTAGCCATCCTGGACTAAAGCCATGCTATGGTTCGGGTGCCTAGCTCGTGGTTTAGCTCTCGCTGGAGAAGCACCCCAGGAGGTGGAACTGGTTTGTGTGCCTGTGTCTCAGCGCTGAGTGGCTACAGCACCGATTACTGCAGGGGAAGATGAGAGGTGCTGATCTCAGGCCTAGGCGCTGTGGATGTAACTAGGTGCTGTGGACTTCTTCACTTAAGCTGGGCACAAAGACCCCATGTGCTTTTTGCCATGATCAGGAAGGTATTAAAACCCAGCTCGGACACAAGGCTCTGTGTCTTCTAGAGGGAAGAAGTGTTTTTACGTATACCCAAATGCTGTATCTAAAAAAAGCAGTCATTCTCCATAGTTACTCTGTGGAGCGAAAGAGACCAAATAATCATTCCTCCAAGCTAAGATGTAATGCTGAACTGCATCAGTACTGGCCTATTCCTGCTTCTGGGTGGCTCTGGGGACAAGGGATCCAAGAGCTTGTGTATCGTCATATATATTATTACCTATCCCCAGGAGACATATTTGAAGGCATGGCTGTATTTCAAGGGCTGTTACTCCTAAGAATAAAGATCCATATTGGTGTCCCCTTGATTCATGTTTACCCCATGAGACTGTCCACGACAGAGAAACCATCTTTTGTCTGTGCTGCTGTTGGGACAGGTGGCCTCTTTCCGTTTGAAACACACAGATGATATTCCCACAAGCCCTAAGGAATAAGGGCATTATGGAGATGTGCTTTAACTGAATTGTCTGTTTCTCAAAGGCCAATATAGTGTTTTTTTTTTTTTTTTTAAACAGGAGCTGCTTTCTGCTTTTCTTTTGAACACATCTTTACAAACTCGCTTAAAAACAAAGGCCTCACGTGACACTGCTGTAAACTTCCCCCCCTCTGGTTTGACTTTATTAACAATAATCTAAAGGGCTGCTCAAGCACACTTCCCATGTTTAGCCTTAAACCCTTTGTCACCAGAGTTTTTTTCTTCTCCATATACTGAGTCAGCCAAACCTAATTACCCTTTAATCACTAAAATCAACACCTGCTAGCAGGGTGGGCTCTTTTCAGCAAAATAGTGCTTCCCTTTTCCAGAGCCCTGATAAATTTCTAGGGACCCTATTGTTTCTTTGTCCTGCTGATGAGGAGCTTTGACTGATAATCTGGTAGCGGGTATGGTTATCTCATGCCTATAAGGCAATAGCGGTGAATCTTCCTCTTGGCAAGGGCAGCAGAACTAGGTGAGACAAGAATTATACTATGTTAGGAGCTAATGTCCTGATCTTTTCCCTTTAAAACGTAGGTCAACCCTGGAAAGTATGGGTCAGAGAGGTCTGGCATGTGGGTTTAAAGTCTGAGGTGAAATAAAGAGTAAGGCAGCCCATAGAAGTTCCTGGTCTTTGATCGTGGTTAAGCAGCCCTCTGCAAAAAGGTAAGGTGGCAGGATTGTCTGCAGAGAGGAGGGACTGGGACTGGATTGTACAGAGCCTGGTGGGTCTCAGGGTATGTCTGTGCTGTCAGGTCAACCTAGAGCCACCACTGTCCTTGAGAGGTGACCCATTTGCACCTTCACTGTAGATCCTCAGTGTGTGAAGAGCTGTTTGTGGGAAGGAGGGTTGGTTAGGTGCAATTCAGGCCAGACCAGCCTCTTGTTCACGTGGCCTGGGTGGATGGCTCATGGGCGGGATTCAAGCTCAAACTCAAGATTTCCCACACTACCCTCATTCTCAGTGTGGCTGGTTGGAACTTGAGCAAGTGGCAATATGGACAGAAAGTAAATGGGGCCACAGGATTACAGCTCCCCTTGAGGTCTGCTCTTAGGACATAGATCATTCCAGGACAGATTTCTGGTGGAAACAATGACTGTGGTATTCGTGGCAGCACTCTTGAAAACGTCTTTCACATATAACCTGACAGCCAGTCTGATTTTCATCTGAGAACAGATGAAACATTGTTAGAAATTTCAGCATAAGAAACTCTTTACGAGTGCACTCAGCTCTGAAAAAAACCCAGAGCCCTTTGGGCTGAAGTCTGTTACGCATGCTTTCAGCTCTAAGTTGAATGTTTTGGAAAGTTCTGCTTAATTCCATGTGATGAACAGGAAAGAGGAGTAAAAACCAGTTGTGGTTTTCCTTGGATGTTCCCACTCAGGTTATTTTTGCTGGATAGAAGCTGCAGCTTTGTTCAGCAGCTGTGCGTGTGCCTGGCTCCATCTCCCCTTCCCTGGCATCCTCACACAGTGCTGCTCCATAGGTTTGTGTATACATACAGGTTGCTAAATGGCTGGTGTTGGTTTTGCCTATGAAAACTATCCCCCCCTCTCTGCACTGACACTCAGCCTCTGCTCTAGCCTAGATCTATTGGTTGTGTTCATTATTTATATGCAAACCTATGCCTGAGCAGCTAATGCTGATGACTGAAGCCCGGGATCTCCTTCCCATACCCAGGGAGAACAAGGTCTGCCAGTCCAGTCCACCTCTGTGTCCCCAGAGCTCAGCTCAGCTCATCCAAGTTAGCATGGCTGGCTTGATGCTGCCAGGATACGGATGAAGGTCAGGCAGGATCAAGTACTGGATGTGCTTCCAGGTGTGCTGGAGCCTTCTTTTAACTCTGCAGGGTAAGCAGTGCTCAAGTTAGCAGCCAAGGCCATGCTAGTTGGAGGTGAAAGTAATTGCTATGGAAGGAGACAGGTCTCCTGGGTCTGAACACCACAGGTTAGGATCTGCATGAAAATCCTCTGTTGATTGTGATGGAGGGGAGAGGGGTCCAGTGGGATAGAGGGAGCCTGGCATGGCTGGCTGCTGTCGACAGGGAGGAGGATTTTGGATATGTGGGCTGACACCAGTCCCAGTCCTGCAATGAGATCCAGAAAGGTTTGATCCCTGGGCCTGTGCAGAGTCTCCTCCATTGTAGGATCTCTCTCAACAGTGAACACAGCTTTAGAATTGCCCTGTCACCAGTCTGGCAGGACAGCACTGCGCACACTGGTTTCAGCAGCAGCTACAAAATACCCATCACTCCAAAAATCCTTGTGAATTCGGGCTCTTTGTTTTGGGCTCCCTCCTTTGAAAATACTGCCCATCTTTCTGTCTGTCTGTCTGTCTGCACCAGAGAGACAAGATGCCTGGGTATCTAACCCAACAGCAACCGGGCTTCTCCAAACCAGCCCCCCCGGGCACATCCCCCCCCCCCCTCCCCGCTAACAGCTTGCAGTGCTGCTGCTGGACAGCTGCACACTAAGAGTCTGCAGCAAATTTGGGGGAAGCGATGGCTTTTAGGACCCTGGGACCTCCGCCAAGGCTCAGGTAGGTCTGTCTCATTCGTCAGCCTCGCTCAGCCGGGATTCATTCACTCCCAGGGATGTGTGTGAGTGTGTGCGAGTGTGTGCTGAGTGCTTTTCCTTCCCCGCTGCTGCTGCTGGCTGTGATCCTTCCAAGCAATGGGACTAACGCTGTTCTCCGGGCAATGAGGAGTACTGGATTCGGGCAGCAAGCGCTTTCCGTTTCTCTGGAAGAAAACAAGCCGTGAGGATACCTAAGGATGTGCTGCCCAGATGTGTCTCCCACCTCCGCCTTCCTCATAGGACTTATGTGCTTGGCAGCTTTCGGCAACTTTGCTAAGACTTCTGCAGACTTCTCAGGTAGGGGAGAAGCACTGATCCTTTCGTAGGCTGGGTGGCTGCTTATGGATGGGAGCTCTTGTTACAGTGCTCAGGAGCAGCTCAGGGAAAGGGGATGTGAGCAGACCTGGGATAGTTACACGGGGAGTAATTTTAATCTTTTTAAAATAAGCCGATGGAAAGGATCTTCTTTAAGAAGATTTTGAGTTTGTTAAAAGGCTTTCTCAAGCAAAACTATTTCAGCAGAGTTAGTCTGAGTAACTTTGGGACCAAGGAAGGGAATAGTGTTAACTTGTGTAAGTTTGTAGCAGGTTTTGTGCTGTTTCTCTGAGGAGTGAAAAGAGCGAGGTTAGGAGACTGGAAAGGTCTAGGACATAAGATAAAGCTAACATAGCAAGATCCAAGTATTTTGTAATGGGCCAGATTCCCCTCCCCTTTACATACAGCTCCTGATTGTTGCAAAAGCCCCCTGAGCTGAGATAAAGGAGATGTTACATGCACAGAATGAATTGTATTCTGAGCCTATGTTTGCTTAAGCCAGGAGAAAAAGTGTCTCATTTCTAAACCTAAATAATTTCTGAATCTAAAAATGTTCATAGCACTTGTTTTGAGTTGTGCACAGCAGGTAAATACACAGCACTTCTTTAAAGGTATGGAGTCCCATGTAAGTTTTATAACTATGTACAGCTACATCAGTCACTTTAAAATTACCTTTCTGTTTCTGTTCTTTGTGGATGCGCATGTGGATCAGAGAAAATATAGCAGATCTTATTTTACAGTTGAGCAAGGTTGATTAGTTTGCTTGGGAATGGCTAATGAGGGTCACTGCTTTTGGGATATAGGTTCTAATTTTGGGTCTTCGTGTGAAGATCTAGTCTGGCATATTCTTTAGGCGTGTGTTGCAAAACTCTTGTAGTGACTAAGAGCTGCCAATTACGGTTTGCTGATGAAAAAGTGTCATTAGCAAGGGCTGAATCTCACCGGACTCTGGTTTCAACACATCACAACGCTGCTACTTGCTTTCTGGGAGTGCATGTGTCTGCGTGCTGTGAGAGATTTGTGTTAAAAAGGAGGAGCTTGTGGTGGAGCGGGGGACAATATGTACAGTAGCTTGAAGTCTTAATGTGAATTGAAGGGGGCTGACTTGCTTGTGATTCAGTCTCCATTGGAGGCAGATCAGTCCTGGGGGCTGCCATTCAAGGCAGATCTGCCTCTGAATGGAAAGGACTGAGGCATTTCCCTGTTTCTAGTGTGTTTTTATCTTTCTTGGCATTGAGCTTTCTCTGTGCTCCTCCTTGCAAGCATGTTAGTGCGGAAGAGGTGCATGGAGTGGGCACGACAGGAGCTAAAGCTGCAATGGGGAAAGTACTGTCCTTCTGAAATACAAATAAAGTTTGTCCCAGCCAGGCCAAATTGCTAAGCATTAAAATGTGCAAAAGTGTCCCAGAACAAGGGTACTTTACATTGTGTGGACACGACACCGCTAGAGCAATGAAAGCAAATTCGATAGGCTTTGGTGATGCTGGCAGGGGGTCAGATGCTGTCCTTTTAAAAAATGGATAAGAAGATTGCTGATAACAAAATCAAGCTTTCTGCGACATCCAACCATACTGTCACACTTTGGGAGAAGAGGGGTGGCTTAAAACCCTGTGTACATGCATGGCAAGGCTGTACTCTGAAGCAGGGTCTATAATCCCACCAGCACAACCTCCTGTGTGTTTCCACTACTGTTGAAATGTTCTGCCAGATCTAAGCTATGTTTCCTGATAGCAGGCTTGGCAAACGTCCGCAGTCTTGTTGGACTGACTGTACCTTGTGGGACAGGAAACGTGGTTTGCTGCAGGAAAGGGCTGTACCCAGTGTGTAGCAGCTTGAATACAGTTTTCTAAGTTCAAGAGCTGGGTAGCCAAAAGACGAAAGGGGGTAGGAAAAGGTACACCATTTCCCAAATCACACTTTATGCTTCCCCAATACATTTTGCAAAGGCCCCATTCGTCTCCCTCCAGTGTTTGCGGGCATGCGCCATGTGCCTCTCTGAAGGAGCAGTGGCCCAGATAACTCTTCCTACCTGATGGAGCTCTTTGTTTGTTACTGTTACCCCTATATATGAATTGTCAGCTGGCGTGAGGAATGCAAGGGGTATAGCCTTTTAACATAATTTGACTGTAAAGGTTTCTGGCCACTTATATACTTTTTCTATACTTTGGCGTCTTCTGTGTTCTTCTCTAGCGTGGCTGGAATTGAGCAGGTGAACATCTTTGGGAAAGCCTTATAGCTTTACCATATGCTATCCCACCTAGAGATGGTGCATCCAAAACATAAATTGTCTGCATCCCAAGGAGATGAATGGATTTGCATTGGCTATTGCTGGCTGAGGAGTACAAGGCTTGCTGTGATCCCATGAGAGGTTTCTGCAGCAGTTCAGCTTCTGTCCACATGCAGCCTATTGGGATGTAAGGGTTTTCCAGGTTGCAAATAGCAGTGCTATCCAGAGCAAGCAGCTGATGCTCTTTGAAGAAAAATGGTTTTTTAAACTCAATCCTGTAGACCTTTGGCAACAAAGCTCCTCTGGCTTCTCAGCTTGATTCGACTCAGCACTACCAGGGAGGTGCTGCTGTTAGTAATAGGTCATGGCCTTTTCGTGATGGGCTAGACAGAATGCATAGATCCAGCCCTGGAAGGAAACAGTTTAGGGATGGCCAGTCTTGAGCTCAAAGCAGATCACAAGCAGTGCTGATCTGACTTACACACTGCAGCTATGCAACTGTCCAAAAGACTTACCAAGAATTGCGCACCCACCCATGTCCCTCTGCTCCCAATACTCTCCCACTGGCTGGGTCTTCAAGGTGTGTGTCTCTTGGCTGCAGAAGATTTCTTCTTTACATAGGTCATGGGAAGACACCCTGAGAGAGTAAGGAGAGGCCCAGGGTGGCACTCACAGGAAAGCACAGGGAGAGCTGGTGGGGATCTCCGTCATCTCGGGTCCCAGGCCTCTGAGCACATGGTCTCACACTGTGGCTCCATCTCTTCTGTTTGAACAGCTGAAATGTCACAACGTGAACATGATGACCGCATGTCCTGCTGGGGACTGGTGCAATCTGAGATGTAAGAATCAAAATTCCTTTTAAGTGAAGTATTTGAACTATGTGAAGAGTTTTGAAGTTGTTTTCTTTAATAGTTCTTAAAACATTGATGTTTGCAGGGGGTTGTGGGGGTAGGAAGCAGGTCCTTTGGGAAAGAGTGGAGCTATCAGGCACTTTGCAGCCACTTGTTAAGAAGGCCTGGACTTTTTCTGTGTGGCTGCTTGTAGTAGGGGCTCTTGATCTAATCTCATTCTGTGATCAGTTCTTGTGCTCAGGACTGTTTGAAGGCTTAGGACCCACTGTTGTGATGTGTCACATACCTCTTATGTTCAAGGTGACACTTGAAGACTGTGATGACGTGTGGGGTAAGAGGCTGGTCTTTTGAATATCTGTGCTTTAACTATAAACCCTTAATCCTAATCTCAGTCCCAGAAATGAACTCTCCAAAATCCCTGCTGGTTGATAAAACTTCACCTTTGTTTTAGCCCTTTTCTATTTGTGATGGGAGTCCAAGACAAAGCAATGTCCTTGCCCTGCCAGAAGAAGCTATGCCATAGCTCCTCTGTGTAGGCTCTGGGAGGCACCAATCCATATGCAGTGCACGGAGGGACTAGGTTAATGAAAATGGGGCCAAAATTAGTCTTTGGTGCTAAATTAAAATGCAGGTGTTGAAAACTTAGTTGAAAGCTTAGTTAACAGCTATTGCTCATATCCCATGTGCTGTCTCTAGCTCCAGCCATGATCCTGTGATCCTGTCTCTGAAGCTAATTTGTGCAAACACATGTTGAGTTCTGCTCTACCCAGTGCCAGCCAAGGTGACCATTTAACTTCCAGCTGCATACCTGCAGGGAATTGGGCTTATGTGATTATGATGCTGTGCTCCAATTCTCCTCAATAAGTTTCCCATTCATTAGCTAATTTCAGGCATGTTGGACAGAAAGGTAGTGGCATCAGATCTATGCAATCGCGGTGAGTTTCATGTTAGCAGAGGCAGACCCCTTCACTACTGCTGCAGTACAGAAAAAGCTCTGCTGTGAGCTCAACCATTTGCAGACATCAGAGAATCCACTGCAGGGAACTAAGCCAAAACCTTAGTTTTCTAGGCATGGAAATAGCTTTGATGGGAGCTCATGCCTTTTCTGACACAGGAGAACCCAGCTGCAGGACATAAAGCTGTAGGAATAACAGCCCCAGTAGCGCTGCTCCCCCTGGGCCTGCTTTAATATTTATGTTCTTTGCATTATATTTGGCACAAGCTGGATGTGAGCAGCACTTAGCTTAAGGGAGCTGATCCGGCATGGAGCCAGATGCAGATACTGCTAACTCCCATCCACACCCTGCAGGTGAGCCCTGGGTAGCTTTCCGGACCTCTCCCTGGAGGCTCTTCCTGGCTTTGAAAGCACAAAGATTGTTTTTTTGGTTGTTGGGTTTTTTTTTTTTTCTTTTTCCCCAAGAATGGCAGGTTTCAAGTGAAAGCTGCTTTTGCCACCTCCCTGCTAATTGGCTCAGTATGTTTGTTTGAGCTGATGAGGGCTGGAGCTGGGAGGGGAAAAGCAATTCTCTGTGATTGCATTTAATCAGCCCATAATAAAGGCAATTTGTTTGACAAGTCCATTCACCAAATTATCGCCAAAATCTACATGCTAACAGCTTCTGAATGGCTTTAGTCAGACTTTGATATTGGTTTTGGAGCCCTGAATGGGTCAATGGTGTCAAGGGGGGTCCAGGATTTCCATGTGTTGAAAGCTGCAGGCTGCAAGAGGGGGTTTTCAAGAGAAAGGCAGATACAATTTCTTTCCCAGTGTGGTGGTGTGACTCAGTAATGAGGTTTGTGCTTTTGACCCCAGGGGCAAACAGACATGCTTTAGACTTCATTTAAAGACTGGGCCAAACCCAGGCCACCTCCATACCTTCTCTTGGTGAAGGGCTCTGAGTGATGAGGTTGGGTGGACCCTCAGGCTGCTGCTGGAAGAAGTCCTTGCCCCAGGTGACCTCAGCTGGAGGTCGTATGTGCCAACCCATCCATCACAGCTGTGGAGGCTGCGGTTTGGCTTACTGGGGGAGGTCTGTGCTGGGATAGAGAAACTCTCCTTTGCAGAGGTGACAAAATCCAAAACCTCATCAAAGCCAGTTAAAAACCACTGTTGGCCTCTTCTGGTAATGTTCTGGAGATGTGGCTGCACGGCGAGCTGCAGGGCATGGGTCTGGGGAGCTGAAGGGGGTGGCTGGCTCTGGCAGCCATGGCTGAGCGGTTCTCACAAGGGGAAGCTGAGTCGGTTTTGTGTCACGTCTGTCTGTCTGTCAGTGGGAAGCAGTCTAAAGACCTGAGAGAACTGAGAGGTGTTGGAGGAGGAAATCAATGTGGGGGGGTGTGTGTGTCAAGTGCCAGTTCTGCTTCTTTTGGGAAAGGAGGAAAAGAAGCACAGAAGCCAGGGCTATTTTGGTGCCTTGGAGAGGAGTTCTGGTTTGTCAGCAGGGATGCAGCTTTCTGGGCACCAATAGACCACGTTGAACAAAGATACAAGTGTCAGCGTGCTCTTGTCCTGAGGCCTGCTCCAGAGAGTACCGTGGATTTCCCAACAGTTGTGACGGTAATGCTGTGAGGGAGGACTCGGCACTTGCTGACTCTTGATATGTTCAGAGTTTACTTTTACTGACAGCTGAGGGGACGAAACTGAGCTTCAGGAAAGAGAAACACGTGTTTCCAATTCCGTGTGTTTGTGGTCCTGGGCTGTGACCAGAAGTGCTGCTGTTACTGCTGCAGAAAAGCAGCTGCAGGTCCGTATTTGTGGTGCCAGGGAAAGGAGGCACTGTCGGGGAGGGATGGATGGGGTTGCTGTGGGTGCCAGGATGTCTCGTGAGGGGTCCGTGTGAAACCTCGTGTAGGCAATAACTTCAAGCTCAAGAGCCGTATGTATGCATCTGGCTCGCATCATGTGGAAATCCACTGTTTTAGCCATCAGAGCTGTCAGCAAGAGCCAAGAGACCCCAGGGATCCCAATGTCTGTGTGATGATTGGCAATGTTTATATAGTACCCGCTGATTGCAGTGGCCCAGAAACTGATCCGCTGATGCAGACTTTTGTCAGTACCAGGAACAATTTATTTAATTAGTATTATTAAAAAAAAAAAAAAATCCGTGGTGGTAATTTTAATCACTTCAAAGTATCCCAGGTTATCAGTACCCACTAGATGCACAGTCTATTTGAGGAAAATGTCCTTGCAGCATTCTTCCTATGCCTGTGTGTTGTTAGGGATACAAATGCTGCAGAATTAAAGAAAGCAACTGTTTATGTCCTCAGGTAAAAATTGTTCCCTGATTTAAGACTCTGTGAAAGCAGATTTTATATAACACGAATAGTTTGGTCAATTTAAAAACAAAAAAAAGCAGGCATTTTAATGTATCCTTTCTCAACCAAGATACTTAGAAGCTAAAATAATCATTTAAGTTGGGGTTTTTTGAATAAGCTTAATCTCTGCAGGGGGAAAAAAAACCCCTATGTATTTACACTTGGCACTTCTGCTGATCCTTTTGTTGATGCTAATTTAAACATGGCCTGATCTCCCAAAGTGCTCGGTATTCAGAACTAGAAATTGGACTATGCTGTGTTTAGGTGGGTGTGCAGTGATTTAGGTGGCCAACACCACAACTGTTTACATGTCTTATTTGAGATTGGCTGCTTGTGCTTGGCGTGTTTGTGCATGTCTAGATTGAACTTTCTGCTTTCTGTTCCAAGATAGCAATCCCAGTCCCTGTGGGGGGACCATTTGAAGCAACTACCCCTGGAGGGGTTTTTTGTGCTCTTGTGATTCCTTTTTATCCAGATACCCAAGACCTTCACAGCCTCAGTCTGTTTCTGTCCCTTGAAAAGTATGTGGCTGCCTGCAGGAACAGACCCAATGTCCTGCTAAAAGTAGTTCAGAGGATTTTTGGTCAGGTTGGTTTGGTGCAATACTACAATGTTCCGTGTGTCCTTGGAAGTGCTGTGCCTCACTGATCCAGTACTGCTGTTGTCTGGGATTTTTGTGCTCTTTCCAAGAGACAGGCAAAGGCCAAATTCAGCTCAGCTGTGAGTCAACTTTGCTGACTTGCCAAGAGCTTTGCAGGATGTACAGAAGCACAGAAGTTAATCCTAACTCATCTTCTTGCTGATTAAATCTGATATAGAAGTAATAATTGTGAACATGTTTAAGAGAGCTGCTTGGGTTACTATTTATTTATTTATTTATTTACCTAGCTGCTCCTTTTGCCTGAAGGAAGATGGTGAGTTATGTCTCTCAGCCTGGGTTTGGGCTGATGCAAGTATGCCCGGCTCAGTTCACTAACTGAGGATATGAGCTCATTCATAGTAATTAAAGTATGTATGTCTGCTCTTTTGGGGATGCTTAATGCTTGGCTGCCTGGAACCCAGTGCGTGTCTTTTCATGTCAGAGAGACAATGACGGTTTGGCAGTTCTGAGTTGCACAGCAAAATAAATCTTGGCTGAGTCTCTTCAAATATACTGAGTGCTCTTGAACCATGTTGGTAGATGCTGTGGTGTCAGTGTTGATGGGGCTCCTTTTGGATGTTAAGGGTTGCTATGCAATAATCACTCTTGTGTCCATCTGGATCCTTGCATGAAGTTGAAGCAGTGTGTGTGGGGGACCTGCAGTTTGGGCAAACTCTCCGAGTGGTCAGGTTTCAGAAGTGTATTTGAATTAACAGATGGATGTAGCATTCTGCTGAAGAATTTGCAGTAGATGTTGTCCCAGCGCTTTAGTTATGGTGGGCAGGGGAGGTTACATCCACCTGCTGGCAAAGTGTCCCATATCCTTAACAACAGAGGAAGAAAGATGTAAAAAAAAAAAAAAGTAATTCCTTTTTTTAACGTTGCATTAAGAGAATGGCCTAGAGACCCAGACTATGAGAAGTTTTGCAGCCACTTACGATCAAAGAACTTCACTATGTACTTTTGTGCACCATCTTTTGACTTGATATCAACACTAGTTGCCAGCAGAGACAGTTTTCACTCCTCCAGCAGCTCATAAAAGCACCAGAATCACCAGGGTGAGAGAGGGCTGTCTTCAGGTAAGTTATACTAAATCTTCAATAGAGTTGGACCATTCAGACCACCTACTCTGAGACCCCCTATCTGATTGTTTTATTTTATTTTCATCTACTATCAGATGCCTGTGGTTCTGCTGCTATGATAGTATCGACGTGTGTTGTATTAGCCTCAAGGGTTTAAAATGGGCTTTTACTCCAACAAGTAAATATAAAAACAAACACAGCAGTGGGGGGATTTTCTGCTAATCTTTCCTCTGTGATTTTTGTATCACACCGTGGGCTGTGGTGACCTGCATCCTGTGCCTAGGACCTGTGGACTCAGCTGTGATCCTTTATCGTTTGCTCCTCTGCATTGACATTAAGGTTGCTCTATGGCAGGTACTATTCCTGGCATTAATTTCCCATGTTTGCTGTATTTTGCAAAGGCTTTTGGCACATGCGTTTTTACTTAAAGCTGTGTTGGGCCAAGAGTGCAGACACCTAGTGCAATTAGACTGATAGGTGGTAACTTGAGCTGCTGTAGCTGGATTATGTTCAATTTTGGGCCTCAGTCTTTGGGAAATCTCTTCACTCTGTGGTCTGTGTTGGGCCACCTATGTGCAGTGCTGCTGTGGCCCTGGTGATGTCCGTAAGATGCTATGGGACAAAAATCTGCGCTTTGGTTTTGAAAAATTTTAGCTTTTGTGTGGAGCATTCAAAGAACAGCATTAAGGTTGCAAATCAAACATGTGGAAGTTAAATGTTAAAATTAAGGTAGTTTTAACTACTCGAAACCAGCCATTTGGGTTTTTATGTTATGAGTTACTCTTTACTGAGAACATACTACTTTTTCTTCACCTCCTTGGGACTCCTGTATTGTCCAGTGACAGGACAGCTGCCTCACCTTTGTTTTCTTTATCCTTCTGGTTCCTTATGGCCCTAGGGCCTTATTTACCATGTGTTATTTAAACCCTATTCTGCTTGTTGTGCGTGTCCTACAAACAGGGATGTACTTACTCTTCTGTAAGGAGAGTCTGGAGTGTTACCTGCATAGCACAGATGAGGATCCAAGGCAGAGAGATTAGCATCAGGAGCTGTTACTGCCTGATATTTCAGAGATTGTTCAGTATCTACCTTTTTCTCCAGGAGTGGCCCCTTACCCATTCTCTCAAGCTGTGATAGGCAGGAAGAAATATGTGGTACTCGATACACAATTCCTTCTCCAATGCTGTAACGCATATATGCAAAAGGGCCGCATGGCTTAAAATGAGCATTACAGTTGCAAAGTCAAGTGCGTGTAGCTAAGTGCTGTGGGTTGACCCCCGTAGGCAGCTAAGCACCACATAGCCGTTTGCTTGCCTCCCCTTCCCACCCCCAGTAGAACAGGGAAAGAGGAAAGGAAAAGTAAAAGCAAGAAAACTCCTGGGTCAAAATAAAAATAGTTTCATAAGTGAAGGAGAAGTGAAAGAAAAAAGAAAGAAAACAAGTGATGCATCATTCACTGCCTTTCACAGGTAGACCTGTGCCCAGCCAGTTCCCAAGCAAAAGATGGCTGACTTGCCTAAACCCCACTCCACTCCGTTTTATGGCTGGACGTGACGTTATATGGCATGGAATACCTCTTTGGTTAGTTGGGGTCATCTGCCTGATAGTGTTGCCCTCTCAACCTCTTTGCGCCCCCCAATCTGGGGGGGCAGACTGAGAAACAGAAAGTGTTGATGCTGTGCAAACACTGTTCAGCAATTGCTAAAACATTAATAGGTTATCAATACTGTTTTTGTTACAGATCCAAAGCACAGCACTATACAAACTGCTACGAAGAAAATTAACTCCATCACAGTCAGACCCAGTACACTAAGGAAAGGGCAACATTATGCCTGTATTTTATATCTAATATGAGCTAGAGGTGGATATGATAGCAAGCTTTCAGTTGGCCGTTATGACCCATAAAGCGCAGTTGTAGGAAGGGTCTGGTTTTGCATAGGTTTTTGTCTTAGAGCAGTCATGCTTTGAGGGTTACTTTATTTGGGATGAGATAAGGGTACTTAAAATTGGGTTACAAACTGGGGGTCAGTCCTTGGAACGTATTCCAAGAGACCTTTAAAAATGAGTTTCGAAGACATTCCCCCTCCAAATTTTTGTTTGTTTGTTTCTGTCCCTTTGTAGGAGAAAAAAAATGTGAAAGTGCCTATTCAAAGGCACGAGTAAAGATCCTCTGGTGCAAATGATATCACTAAAAACTGGAGCCCTGGGGATTTGTACGGTTTAGTTTCTCTCTAGATTTTTGTTATGTAGGTAACCCCTTGGAAACTGAGGTTGACAATCTGACTGTTTCCAAAGCACATCCATCTCTTCATGTATCTTTTGTACGGGGGCCGCTTCTGTTTGTTAACGCTGTTTGCTTCCTGGTTTATGTGCTCAAGCTGAATTCCAGCTGAAAGAGGTTAAAGCTTTATAAAAGTGAGTTGAGCAGGGAAGTGGCTCCACAGCTGATGATGAAGCACCCGCATCTGTGACCCATGCTGTGCTCACATGTTAGTTTATTGTTAGTCTCACAATAAAGGATAGCACTGTTTTTTGTTCAGCTAAACAACTTTGAAGGAATGAATTGTATAGAAAAAAGAATAGATGAAGCCTGGCTGTTAATTGCCAAAATGTTCTTTGTTTTAGTTGTGTTGTGTGGGATGCAGAACTCCCAGAAGAGGATGGTCTCTCCTATAGCAGCCAAGGGGAGCTGATGGATTGAATAGAGAGGCAGAGACAGAGGCAAGAAGGGGTGAAAAAAATCTTCTGATTCTTCCTGCTCTGTGGGTTGGTTTGTCTTTAGCTGACAGCCCCAGGCTTTCAATTTGGCTATACTGCAAGAGTAGAGGCTCTACTATACCAATAAGTTGCACTGTAAATGCAGTTGGTGCCATTTGGCTTGGATTTGGTTCAGAGTTAGTATGCACAGATAGTAGTTAGTGCATTTTGGCAATGGTATAGCTGGTGGCTGGAGTGAAAAGCTCTATCAGCAGCTGCAGAAAGCTGAATGCTTGGTGTTAGACAATCCATTTTTCTTGCTGGATAAATGAAAATCACTCTTTCTTTATCTCTCTTTTCTTAAACATCGTCCATATAATTGCAGGGCAGGGTTCAAGTTCAAACTGATAAGATTATTTTGCTTCCCTAAGCTGCATGACAATGGTCCCCTTAGCAAATTAAGCCATGGACCTCCTTTTGCTGTAATGGGAACCAATCTCATTAGAAACAGAGCTGGATTAGTGAAGAGTCCAACCTAGCGTACAGATACGCATTCTGACCCCAGCAGGCCTGAAGTGCCTTTTGTTCACTTCAGCCTCCTCTGCATTTTCCCATTGCTTATCCATCTGTGTGTTGGAGCTGGTGGTGATTATTTCTGCTCAAGGAAAGCCTGTTGGAGGGTGAAAAAGAAGTTGATTGGCCAGTGTGATATCACAATATGAATGATAAATTGTTTTTTAAATGTTTCCTTTGATTTAAGTCATTGGAGTACAAGACTGATTAGGATGCCTATTGCAGGGTATTGGAGATTAAGGGCCCCTCTTCGCTGGTTTGACCTGTGAGACAGAAGACCATCCTTTTCTGCCTCTCTTCTACAGATCAGAAAATCTGGACCTATTCACAGCAACCTCTCCAATGTCTGGACACAGGAAGCTCTTTTTCGCAGAAAAGACAGACAAACCTTTTCACCAGTGACCTGTGTTGGTTCCGTCTCTCCTTGGTGACAGTTGTTCGCTCTTGATGGGTTGCATGTGGAATGTCCAAGCTGCTTTATCAAGCAGTTGGGAGCTAGAGCTTTGAGCTGGATCCGTGCACACCAGTGCCAGCAAGATAGTGGCATGACTGTGAGGGAGAAGTTGTGGCTCAGGAGCCGATGCTGAGCTGTGGGGGTGCTGCTTCTGGAGATGCTCCTGTGCATGCCTGTGTTGGTCCTAGCTCAGTGCTGATGTTGTATGTGCTGCTGTTGTCTATTGCTTGCTTTCTTCCCTTTGCATCCTCACATTCTGCTTTTGGGATCCACCCTATCTGTCTGTTGATCTATCTACTTATTTGTATTATCTGCAATTTTTCCTCTTTCTGAGGTCCCTCAGCTCTGGGAGATTAGAGGTACAGCCCTGGCTGATTCCAGCTGCTTCCATGAGATGGAGCCATGCTAAGGATGCTAAGAGGGGTGAATCCCACCACTTCCTGGGTTAAGAGCCATTTTCTGATCCTTAAGGAAATCCTTGTGCCTATGCATCTCTCCTATGTCCTACTTCTCTGACTGATCTTGGAAGTATTGTCTGGAGTTTGACTCCTGGCTGGAAGTTCATGCTTGAAGCAGTCTGACAGGGAGGGCAGACTGTGGACACTGTTTGAAAGTGCCACCAATGAAAGAATGAGCTTGGCCGGTTATTGTAGTAATTTGTTGCTATTGATTAGCCTGGAGGCTAATGCTTAAGTGGTGAGGAGTCCTGACTTGGTGAGTAATTCAATATAAAGCAGTGGGGCTATTCACATGAGGGAGACTTGGCTTCTCTTTATACCCACTTCTGATGGATATGAAGTGTTTGTTTAAATAAATGTCATTAGCAGGAGCAAGGGTTTACCAGGGTAATTAACACTGCTAAGCTATAGTCTATCTGTTGCCAGCCAGGTTGCAAACAGGCAACAGAAGAAACAGATCTGTTTTCTGTTCTTGTTACATTTCTGGATATATTTTAAGGTTTCTCAGAAAGAGCAGAACAATGAAACACCGTTTGACAATACCTATTTCTTTTCTTCATGGCCCAGCCTGAGCACATTCAGAGCCTTTCCATCTGGGATTGCTCATTTCCTTTATTTTCCTCCTGAAATAAAAACAGTACTCCCCCAAAAGCACCCCTTCTGCAGTGCTGTGACAGAGCCAGCCTCTGTTGCTCTATCAGGCAGGCATCGGATTGGACATTGTCTTCTGTTTTCCCCCTCTAAGCTGCAACTCAGGGAAAAAAAAAATCATAGCAACAAAGAAACCCTTTTCATATGTTGTTTTAGTGCTGTCAAAAATAGTAACTAATGCCCACTGTGAATTCATCTCAGTGCTTTCTTCAAAGACTTCCATCCTTTATGTGCACAGGGGAGAATGAGGCACATGGGAAAGAAATTGCATTCAGTGAAATGAAATATCATCAAGCCAGTTGGAACCACAATCCTTGGGTGTCCTGGAGTCTGAGATTGTAGCACCAAACCTGGTTCAATTGTGAGGGGACCCTGTGATTAAAGAGACTGTCACAGACCTGTGTGTCCTGCCTACACAGCCCTGATGCTCACCGCGAGAGGCCATGGGACTCAGCCTCTGTTTCCCTGCCTGTCCCTTTTGATTACAGGTTTCCTGAGTGTCTCCATGTATCTTCTACTGTAGCTTGATTCCCTGCTGGTTTTTTTGGAGCCCAGATCCCATAGTTACCTGCATTGTAGTGACTTCTAAATAGTTTTGGGTCTGGGAAGTTGAAGGGTATGTGTACTGCCCCATTAGTAGTGCTGGCTCTTTGAAGACTTTATGATACAGAAAGGTCTCCCAAAGTAGATAACTGAGCAGATGGTTAGATAGATAGTCCCGTCTATCTGCTGCTTTCAAATGAATGTTTTTACTCGATCCTGCCTGTGACTAGTTAGATGAAGTTACTTTGGAAAGGATGCCTTTATTTGCACTTCTGCAGCCCAAATAATGGGAGTAGGCTCAAAAGTAGCATACAGAGGGTTTACCCACATCTGTGAAGTTTGCCAGCAAATGCTTTTGGCAAGACATTGCTTCAGCAAGTTGCTAGCCTATAAGACTTATGGTGGCTGCCTGCCTATACCGTGCAGCATACCTGGAGTAAGGTAAAGGTGCTGCTGTGGCTGGTGGGAGCATTTTCTTTGCCAGCTTGGCCTGACAATGGCAGGCTGTGATATACCTTCTCCACTGTCCCCATGACTTTCTTGCAAAGGTGGTAAAGAATGAAACACTTCTACTGCTTTTTTCACCACTAGGGCTGTGGTCCAGCTGTGCCCCCGCTGCTCCCCGGTTTAGTATCAGAATTGTCTTGGTCCAAACTTTACGTGTTGTCTTACAAAGGACCAAATCAGCCTGACCCACCTTGATCTCCAGGGGAGACCTTATTGCAGCCTTTCGATACTTAAAGGGGACTTATAAGAAAGACAGAGAGAGACTTTTTACCAAGGTCTGTAGTGATAGGACAAGGGGCAACGGTTTTGAACTGAAAGAGGGTAGATTTAGATTTAGACATAAGGAAGAAATTTTTTATGATGAGGGTAGTGAGACACTGGAACATGTTGCCCAGAGAAGCTGTGGATGTCCCATCATTGGAAGTGTTCAAGGTCAAGTTGGATGGGGCTTTGAGCAACCTGGTCTAGTGAAAGATGTTGGGGGGATTGGACTAGGGGATCTTTAAAGGTCTCTTCCAACCAAAACAATTCTGTGATTCTATGATCATAAGAGATTTCAGAACTGTCTTTAAACTCAGATCTGTCCCTTTGTACAAAAGTCTTCTGCAGGTTGAAAACTACTTTTCTGCTGTGGGGTTCATGAGGGCTGCAGGATGCTGTCAGTACTGTCAGTGAGATATTACCCTAGTATCCATGCCTGTTGGATGCAGAATTGCCTTTTAAAGTCCCTCTCAGCCTTGTCAGTGTTGGGGGATTAGTACAGAGCTGCATTTCTGTGTCTGCTGGCCAAAACAGCCCAAACTACAAAATGCTGAATGGGGAGGGAGGCTGGCTAGATGCTTGATCCCTTGTTTCAGGGCCTTTCTGGCCCATTTCCTAGCATAGTTTTCTGGAGGAGATCAGAGCTGCTTCCATCGCAGCTGTATGTCATTGGCTTAATGGCAGCACTGATGTACATGAGGGAGATGAGGCTTTTGCCTGAACACTTGGTCTGGTGGTGGTGGGGCAAGAGTGAGGTCAACACCCTTTTCTGCTCTTGAAGCAGTGGCTATCAAGAGGCAATAACTTTTCATTTAGGCCTTTTTCTACTGGTGATAATGAGCCTGATTTGCATTGTAGAGAAGTTGTCATATAAATGGTGTCTGGCTCATGTGATAACAGCTCAGCTGTGCTCCAGCCCCTGTGGGATGTGCAATGAGGGTAAGAAGTTTTCTTACACATTAGATATGTGGAATGCATACTTATCACAAAAACATGGTGCAGAGGGGTGGGGAAATGACCATCTAATGGCGTATTTAACCAGAGATTGAGCATGCAGGGAATTGGTGGACAGAGGTGGAAATTTACTCTCCCAGGCTATTCTCCATCTTAATCTTGCCTGACCATGTGAGGGGAGGATCCAGCCCTTCTGATACACCAAGCTTTGCTCATGCCTGGGTGTTTTGAATGCTCTGATGAAGGCTGTTTTATTCGCAATCTGAGGGCTTGTTCATGCTAGTGCTTCAGTGATAAATCATTATTCGTGTTTCTAATGAGGCTTTTAGGACTGCTCTGGAAACTTTAAAACCTGTAGTAGTAAGGTAAGGCTGCAGGTTAAACACCTTGGAGGCTTGGTGTGCCTCCAAGGCAAGACAGGCCAGGTGCTTTTTGTTTGTGACTTGACTTTAAATTTTCTAGTTTTACTTGAAAGTTGTAATGTTTCCACCCTCTTTTTCCTCTAGTTCTGAATTTCCACCAGGTCTCCAACTAACATGTTTAAGTACACTCAATAAATCTATCAAGAGTAATTCACAGTTACATAGCATCGATCATTCATGGCTGTAGAAGCATTTTGCTGTAGAGGATAAATACTGATAGCACTATCTTGCAGGTGGAGGAACTGAGGCACAGATTGTACCATCAGCAGTAGGATTCCATTTTCCTTAACTGTTCCAAAGACACCTTCATCTCACCTAAGCTGTTCCTTTGGACTTCTAGGGGATGCATCATCTGACTTGCATTACATCTACATCTAGAGATCACTGGCATCCCATGATTGCTGGTTCCTCTCCAATGACCCAAAGAAGGTCCAGACAGCTAGCTTAGACTAGATGGATCCTGCTCAAAATCACTGAAGTAGAGAGCAGTAAAGCTGACAACCTGACTTCTAGCCCATCTCCTGTGCCTTTTTTAGTTCTTGGCACTTTGCTGATATGCAATGGATATAAGGTGATTCTGTAACTCCTTTCCGTCTTTTTAGGACACTTTTTGCAGGAAAATTCCTATTAGGGTGGTGAGGTATGGAACTGGAATACCACCCTCTCTTAGTGTCCTTACAAGTAATGTCTATGTACTGGATCGCTAGCCTTGTAGTTGCTCCCTTACCATGAGGAATGCTAGATAATACACCTTGTACTGCTCTGACAGAGCTAAACAAGCCCAAGGAGCGAGGAGATTGGCCTCAGTGGTTTGAGATTAGCTGTTTGTGTTTGTATTTTCTATTTTTCACTTTCCAGCCTAAGGACATTCAGTAATTGTTTTGATGTATGTGCCATCTCCTATTCTTAGAAATGCTGTGCTTGTTCTAAGAGCAGAATGACATTCATTCGCTCTGAAACAACATGTGGATTTGTTTTCTTGGGTGTTGTAAAGCAGAGTAGGTATAAATGCTGCAATTAGGAGGTGATGGGCTAATCTCATTAGTCAACGGGAGGAAACACTGGGGTCAGTGGGTTGGATAATGAAATCTGAAGATAAATTTTGATGTGCCAGATGGCCTGACATAGTGGTTCCACTAATTTGGAAGGAAGGAGAGTCAATGGTATCTTTGAAGAACAAAAGCTGAAGCAAAAGGCAGCATGTGATTTCTCTGAGCTAAAAACCTGTTTTTGTGGTGTCTCAGTTGTATGCAGGCCTGTGGGATTCACTGAGGCCTACTGTCTTTTTTTGGCCTTTTTGGCCGGTTTTGGGCAGTAAGAGACAGGCCTCCAGCAAAAGTTAATGACGCACTGGCAGTATATTGCTGTGCTTGTGTGACCAGTGGCTTAGCAAGAAGAAATAATCCTGACATCTCATTCTTTTGGAAGAGGCTCATAATTTAAATATCTTTGTTCTGTAGGGAAGGTTGTGTTTATGGTGTCCCCTTATCCACAAATATGTAAGACTTAAGGGTCAGAAATCCTGATATTTGTTTTTGGGATGAGATTGTAGGCTTCTTCAGCATAACACTTTGTTTGGCCTCAACTCTTCATTTTCTGGGATCAGTCCTTTCATCCCCACTGAAGCAGGCAGGAAATAGAGGTTTGGGGGCTAACAAATAGAGGGGGAAAAAAAAATATTGCAGTTTGCAAGAGTGACCTGTGAGACAGGAACACCTCTGTTTTGGCTTGGCTCAACCTGAGATACTGTCACCAGCTACTGCTTTCACAGAGGACCTGCTGGTTCCTTTAATTTCCATTAATTTTAGCATGTTTGGCACCAGCACACACTGAGGCACTTCCCATGCTGAGTCTCTCTGCAGGATTGTGGCCCAAGAGATACCCCAAAGGTAGGTGGGAAGAAGTTGGATATAGTCCTACTCCTTTCTGCTTTGCTCCATGTTCAGTGCAAGCACTCATTCCTTACCTGTGTTACCTACCCACACCAACATTTTTCCAGGAAACAAACAATAAGCAGGGTTTGCCAAGCTTGGCTGTATTGCCTAAAACAAGAGCTGAGGAAATCCAATTGCACACTCTTGCCACCTTACCTGGCAGCACCCTGGTGCTATTTTCTTTCAGTGAGCATCCAGCGCAGGCAAATCTTGTCCTGGGCTCTGGGCCATTGCGACAGCTCTACTGATGAGTGCCCAAGCTTGGAACAGTCGGATAAAAGCTCTTAGTCTTTAAAGCAGTGTCCAGAATAGTAGCCAGACTTCATCTGGCCGTGAAATAATGAAGAGTGTATTTACGATAAGAAGCCTTATTGAAAAATGTACTTGTAACTGGGATGCAGCCCGTCAGCACTCTGTATCTCCTGGCAGAAGGGAAAGGAGGAACTTTTTCATAGCAGTTTAGTGTGTTTGGAATTATGAAAGCTCAATGGGCTGGATCTTCAGCAAGCGTACAATAACATAGGTCTGACAGCAACGATGCTGCAGTGATAATGATCTGTATAAAACCCGAGAGTAGCTCAGGTTAAACATAGCTGGACCATTCTCCTCAGATCCCTTTACCATCCCCATAGGGTGATGTGGGCTCTAGTTTCTTAGCCCCCATCTTGAGTCCTATTTACATTATCATGGGTCCAAACCAACACTATACATACGACTTAGTTCCAAACTAATGTCTTCCTAAGAGCTGTGCTGGAAGTAGAATTCAATGTTGAAAACGTTAATCTGGCAAGTGACCTCCTCCTCCTGCAAAGGGTCTAGGTTCTGCTGCTGTAAGGGGACCCGACTGCCGGGCAGACAGCGAGCGGAGGCACTTAGCAGTGGCAGGGAAAGTCCCCGAAGAGATGCAGCTGGGGGGGGGAGGCCATTATAAATCACGGTGGCCCCAGCTGTCGGGCAGGGCAGAGGAGAGATTGATGGGGTGGGTGGGAGAGCTGAGGCAAGGAGAGTTCAAGCATCACCCTGACCCATGAGAGGGGAAAATAGCCCCAACCCTCAGCAAGGTTTAATTGAAGCCTGCTGTTGCCCTGAAGGGGAAAGGTCAGGCTCAGCTTTGTCAGGAGCCCTCAAACAAAAAAACCTGTTTATACAGGACCCACCCCTGTACCTTGTGCGATGGAGGCTAAATGGGCTTGGAGACATTCAATTCTCCTCTCTCTGGTAACGTTTGTGTCAATGAACAGTGGAAATTCAGATTGGGCTGGTAATAAAAACCTGAGAGCAAGTGGGCAGGTTAAAACCCCACGCAAACATTAACTGGAGTTAGCCTCCATAAGCGTTACATTGGTGGTCCCAGGATGATGCTGTTGGCGCCTCGGTTCCCCCGCTGAAAGGATGGGATGTGTTGGAGGGTGGTGGTTGCTGCCAGCATGTGCTCGAAATTACGCCTGAAGCAGTGCACCGCTGCACCTATCCCTGCAGCCTCGCAGCCTGAGCGTGCTGCAGCCCCTGGGCAGAGGAGGGTTTCTGCGCTTCATTGCCAGCTCTGTGACGCAGGTACCCCAAGGACCTGGCGTAAGTTTTTGCCAGCCCCGATGGTTCATCTGGAAATGAGATGTAAATATATTGTGTGTCTGGGAACCCACAGTCAGGAGGACGGTCGTTTAGGGGCGTCTCAAACGGTGGAGGTCTCTGCCAGAAAAATTGACCTTCTCTGCTCCCACGTGTCCTTTCCTGAGTCCCCCAACACGTGGACAGGGAATAGCTTCTGGCCACCTGAACTGTTACGGTGTCCTGCTCCCTGTCGCTGTCTTTCAGAGGGACTCTGCGTCCCGTGTGATGTGATGGGTACTTGTCCAACCGTCATATGATACATACATGTGACAGAGGCATTTGTGTTTGTACATGACAAAACATGGGTATTTGGAATCAGATATGACTTCCGTGCCCTGTCCTGCATCTGGTTTGTGCTCATATTGTAAAGCTGTTTGAAAAGAGGGGCCTGCGGGACTTGCCCTAGCCAAAGGCTGGACACTTCTTCAACTTACCAAAGTAAGAACTGGCAGTTCAGGAGCCAACTTCTGTGTGAATTGGATGTTTCCATCAAGGGACAGGAGGCATGAAAACAGCTTCAACCGTCTGATTTTAATGTACGACCATATGTCTGTCGGAGCCCTCCCAGCCGCTTTCCAACCTCTCCCTTTCTGCCCTTACACAGAGGAGAAGCTGAACCAAGTGCAGCTCAGCCAAGCATGGGCAATCTGGCATCTCGGCTCTGGTGCTGCATGGCTTTTATCTGTTTGAAAGTTACCGGTATAGAATACATTGATTAATGGTCCAGTAAATTAATTGGCAGCCTCTGTACGTTGCTTTACAGCTGATGGCTGCAGAGAGCTGTTGGAGTGGAAAAGCGTAACAAAGTGCCAACTTATTAGGCTGTGACGGTGCCCACTGTAGGGCAGGCGTTTTCCTAACAGGAAAGGCAACAAAGGCATTTCACTGAGGAATGTCGCAGGCAGAGACTGACTTGCAAGCAGGGTGGGGGAAAAGGAATTTTAGAAAGCCGCAAACCAGGGGGGAAAAAACCAGATGTGTAGTTCACACACAAAGTTGGCGCTCTTCAGATAATGGAGCCTTTGCCACAGGATTGTAGCTCAAAACTGACTTTGATTTGATTTTACAGAGTTTGATTATATGGTCTTTTGTGTGTTGAATGGAAGATCAAATTCTGCCCAAATCTGAGTCTGTGAAGGTCTCTCTTGTGCTCTTTCTTTCTAAGGCAGCATAGACGTAACTGAAGAGGGAAGTGCAGGCTGTATCTCTGCCAGCTGCTGCTGAGGCACTGGCTTTTCCCAGCTCTCCAGAGTCACGTTCTGATCAGTAAGCAGAGCATCGACTGGGAAATATGACCTTAAAATACTCCCTGTGTGTGCCGAACAAATTTCTGATACTAAATATCAAAAGGAAAAAGTTTCTGTTGTCCTGTAACAAAGTAAGATTTGGCTCTGTGTGGGGAGCAAAAAGTGCCATTAAGAAAAAACAAATGAGACTGGTTGATGACACGTTAAATAAAAGTTATTACCTCATTTTTAAATGTCATGGAGAGAATCCCATCATCTGCCTGATGCATTTATTCAGTTCTTTTGCACGAGAACCATTATTTTGTTTCTCTAGTTTTGTAAAAGAAGCTATTGAAGCTTATTTGAGTCGTCTAGATATTACAGGAAATAAAGCAAAATGCCTTGCTCTGCCCTGGTCTGAGGTGGTTGCTTGTGTGAAAAGCTTGCTTTGCAATGATCCTTCCGTACTTGGGAGACTAGAATTTAGCTCCTTTCACCTTCAGTGTTGTTACAGTTCCCTTAGTGGGCAACAGGGAGGGAGATGCAGCTCCAGAAGTCAGACCCTTCAAATGGTCTTTGAAACACCATGACTTAAGTAGGATTTTAACTAAGTAGGAACTTTTCTGCTGCTCAGACTCCTGGCTGCTTGGTTGATTTTTGGTGAGAAGTAAGGATTTTAAGCAAGACTCAAGCTAAATCTTGTATTGAATCTGGGTCTGAGCCTGTGTCATTTAAAGTCACTGGGTGGTTTTCCTTTGGAATAACTAATGGAACAAAACTTCACTGTAGGAGTTTAATCTTACCAAAAAGGAAATCTAGCTTTAGGGCTTTTGCAATCAAAAATGCTGCAGCAGTGTAACGCAAGAACTTCCTCTGCTGGTTTAAAGTTGTTAAAACAGAGTTTGATGGGTTTAATTTTATATTCATTCAGAAGCATGGTCTTGTTCTGCAGTCGGGATGGGGGAAAACACGTACAGGAGTTGTGGAAGGGGCTTTAGCAGAGAGCAGATTTCCAGCTGTTGCCTGGCACCTTGGCTTTTTCCCCACCACTTGCCTTGCTGTCACTCTGCCTGCCATGTGAGAAGGCCTATGTATGGGGGTGTAAGAATAGTCTGACCAAAATAAAACAGAGCAGATGGTTTGGAGGTGAGAGCTAGAGATAGCGGGGCAAGCGTCTGCTCGCTTGATGGGTGCTGGGGGTTCTTCAAAGAGTAATGAAAGACTAGGAATATTTTACTTGAAAGACCTCACCGTGACTTTCTGCACGTCATACGTCCAAGGTGGTTGATCAGTAGGATTCATTACAGGAAAATAATGTTAACTTTACTGTTTTGTTTGGTCTGATTAGGCAGAGGCCAGTGACCTGCTGCCAGACTAGTCACTTGGCTGTCTGACCTCAAATGGCTTCGACTAGAAGAGCGGGAGCCTGTCTGCCCAGAGATGATGTGCGTTGGCAGTGCTGGTTGTGTGCTTGGTATTGGCAGGTCTGATAAAAGCTGCCTTCTCTCCCCACGGGGAAGGAGAAGAGCACCTTAGTGCCTAACCCAGCAGATTTTTACTTAGACACAGTCATGTCGCACACCAGTTTATGTGAAGACAGACTCGCAGCCCTCGTGTTTTGCCTTGTCTTTGCGTAATGAGACATCAAAGTACTGCTCGTCTTGGCTAAACAACAGAAATTGGCTGTGATGAATTGCATTTGTGCCTGTTTCTGATAGGTTTAAGGTGCCTATTTCAAGTGGCCAGCAAGAAAGATGAATGTTTACATTTTCTTTAAATGGCTGGCGCAGGCTCTTTGCCCCTAAGTAGTCCAGATTAGTGCATAGCCAAGAGTTCTGGCGTAGGGCCACAAGGACAGATTATTCACTGTACTTTGAAAGGGTGTTGGGTTTCTGGATCTGACCTTTTGGGTGGATAAATGGGAGGATTAGCTGCTAAGGAAGCAATTATCCACTCTCTATAATTAATATCTCCTTCTTATTCTCTGGTGTTACTTGACCTGGAACCAGAATCTGTTGATGTTGCCAGTTTTGTGTAATTGCCACCTTTAAAACAAGGACTAGAGTCCCAGACTTTTCGAAGTCACCGCACTGGTAGTGGGGAGTAAGAATGCGAGGGTGAGGTTATTGAATCAAGCTCCAGTGTCCAAAACAATGAAGATCGGGATGATTAAAGACTGTAGCTTTGTCCCTGAGGTAACTTTCTACCCTTTAATGCCACTGTGTCTTTTGACATGAAGATTAAATATGCTTGCTATTCTTAAACAAAGCCTGCCCTGTCAATAAAGCCAACAGGTGCTTAATGCTTCTGCACATGCCTTTTTAAAGGTTGCCTTTCCCATCAATTTTATTTTGTTTTTAGCTGTCACAGTTTAAAATGCCATCTTGATCAGGTGCAGCTAGAGATTGTCATTCTGCACTATCATTTCCTATTTGCAAACCCATGCAGATGTACCTAGATGTTGATAGCATCTGACAGCTCTACGATGAGGATATGTCCTTTTTACTCTACATTTTAAAGTAATCCTGGATTCCTTATTTATACCTCTGTCTATTTTGGGGTATTTATAGTGTCCATTGCCATTATAAAGGAGACTGAGACTCAAAAAATATTTAATGGTTATCTGGAAATGTCCTATTTTGGTGTGTACCTGGATTTTTTTTTTTTTTTTTTAAAGGACTATAATTTTAAGAAAAACAGAGCAGTAGCTCAGCTAAATCAAATTGGATTCCCCTCTTTGAAAGCATTTTTTGTTAAACTTTCACACACAAAAATCACTTTTGGAACAAAAAGCCAAAGTAGAATAAACTTTTAAAACATGTAAAGTTAAATATTAACTTCTTTTTAAACTTCGAACAGGATTAAGTGGAGCTTTTAAAATGTACTTGTAAGTTAGAGATTTATTGCAGACTCTTCTTTGATGTCATTGCTGAAGTAGCACCATAGAAGGGAGTTAGTTATTTTTCACCTGCACTGTATTTTGAAATAAAGGGAAATCAGAGTTAATAAATTAGGGACGATTAAACCTTTTATAGGATACATATTTTAGACTATGCTCTCTGAATACTAAGGTTTATCAAAGAGATTGTCAGCTGAGTGAAGAGTCACTGGGGAAATGCTGCTGGGTTTCAGGGAATGATGAGGTTTGAGCAGGTAAGGTGGGACTTTGTACAGCACATAGGTAAATGGGGAATGGCATAAATACATAGTGAGATTATGCACTGCAACCCAGCAGTGGGATTATCGTCCTGGCTACTGCACACTGGAAAGCAAAAACAAACAAAAAAGGTTAAGCATTTACAGTACCAAACAGCAGCATTTTACTTGGAGAAGATGTCCTAAGTTGTCTCCTGGGGACCACATCTAAGGAAGAGTTAATCTATCAAATGGTCTTCTGCAGAGCACTAATTCCAGTAAAACAGCACCCAATAATCTGTTTACCAGCCCTTGAGTGAATAGAAAATTTCAATGAATAGTCAAAAATAAAGCAGGAATTTGCTATTTGTGGACTAAGATCTTTCTCCAGCTGAGCATGGGAGGCTGAATTCCTGGAGAAAATACCTTCCATATTTACTGCAGATACTAGAAAATGTCATTTTCTTGATAGAAGGGGGTCTCAACCGCTACTAATACTGTGGAGTCATTCTCAGAGTAGAGGGTTCCCCCCGCCTTAGGAGGGTTACGTGGCCTTGTTTGTCTGAGCTCAGTGGGAGACGGATTGAATTAGCCTGACTTAACCCTGTGCAGTGTGAGAACCTGGGGACTGTTATATTACCCTTAAGGCAAATTTAACTTGGAGACAAACATTGACAGTGCGGATTCAGAAGAAGAAAAACGTGGGGAATGTGAAGGGTGAACATCCTGTATGCTCTTGCAGATTAGGGTGCTGCTGCCTTTTATTAAATCAAGGAGGTCATTCTGTGTTGTTGTAAAAGATGTTTGTCTTGGTTTTCAGAATACATAAGGACCAGCCTGCAGGGAAACTTCAATTAGATCTCTCTTGTCTTCAGTTAAACTTACTAGTTCAATTCAAATAATAGAAAACCACAAGTAATCTTCAATTAATGGATCATCACTAAGCAGTATTAGCAATAGTTTATAGTAGTTGTAATTTCTCAGTTGCTGTGTAGGACTTGCATCTTCTGGGCCAACACTTGGTTGGTTTTTTTTTTTTTTTTTTATATCTGACAACTGCAGGAGATACATCTACCTTGACGTGTTCAGATCAGGAACATGCTTATTTTTCTGTGTGTCAGCTGATACTGCATGTTGGTATCATTGTAGGTCTTCTTGGCCAGAGATTTCCATTGCCAAAGCAAACTTAGGACTTTTCCAGTGACAAGAGTTGATAATCTCCCAAAGTTAGCAGCAAAACCAATGTGAGCTCTCTTGGTGCCTGCATCATTTCTGCTGGTGGTGACTGCCCCAAACTCAAAACTCTTGTGGTCATCTTTTTTTCTCTCAGCCCCAGAAGAAGGACTTTCTGGTTTCTTTTAATATTCTCAGCCTCTACTTGTCTCAGAGATAGCTCTGCAGTCTCTCTCCCGCCAAACATTCAACAGTTGCAAATCATGACTTCTACTATAACAATAATCATTAATTTTAATGAGAAATAAGTAAAGTTAGAGTTAATTCAATCTGTCTTTGGTTGTACCCATACATCTGCTAGGGGTACTCAAGGCACTTCTAGTTTTTTCCACGGTGGCTACAATGTACTTTTAAAGTAAGAAAAGTAGGGATTCTCCCATAATCACCTGTCTCCAGGAGATGGAGCTCCAAGAAAAACACTAATTACTGTTGGGTTTGTAATTTAAATTATGAAGGTTAGCAACACTAGTTTTATGTCCCTGGCTGGGAAGACTTGTCAACAGTTCAATTACCATTACTGAATCTCATTTTGTATTCCAGGAGTGTAGTGAAAGGAACTGAGATGAGAAAAATACACTCATTTACCTCAGCTGGAGAGAGCCTGGGCCTGTATCCAGTTGTGAGTAATGCTTGCTCGAAACAAGACGTGAGCATTTAACAAGGAGGGTAATTAACTATTAGTGTAGCTTATGAAGATATGCCACAGATTTTTGCTTGCTAGGAGCTTTTCAATCCAAAATGCAGGGGTTTACTCAGTGAATACTTCTTTTTGAAGTTATTGAGCTTTAGTGAAAGGTTTGTCGTGTGAACACCTAAGACCTGTGTTATGGTGGAGATCTGGCTAAACAGGCTTAATAGTGCTGCTTGGCTTTGAAATCTCAGTAATTGGGTTGCACGCAGGGATGTGAGGCTAGGATTTGGTCTTTACTGATTAAGAAAATTTATACCAAAGAGACCCTATGCATTTGGAACTTGAATAGACCACTCTCTTTTGGCTCTGACGGCTTTCAAAAGTCCTGAAAGAGGTGAAAACCCTGATCCAGAGCCCTCGCACCCTGCTGTTCCCCCCTGCCTTGGCTGCTGCTTCTCCCTCACTGGTTGGCCTGGACGTGCTCTCCTGCTGTCTTCGGGAAAGCAGGGATTTTCCTGGAAAGTGCTTCCTTTCCTGAGGGAGAGCTGGCTGTGCACATATGCCATATAGTGGATCTGAGGTTTGATGGGAAGAAATTCAGCCTGTTCAGTGCTGGACTTCTTTGCAAATGGATTAATGAAAAATTTTGCTTCTTAAGAGGGACCGTGACTTCACCTCAGCCCTAACAGGCTACCAAGTAGTTCAAAGCTATTTAGCAAATGGCTAGTCAAAAGTGTCAATTATTGTGGTGGTGCAAAAATGCCTTACTCTAAAACATAATGCTAAGTAACAGTCACAGTTTTTATTTTAAATAAAAATGAAAACATGTTCTACAAGTTCTTTTTTCTATGAGATTTTTTTTTTTCCCAGTTTTTGAACCTGAAAATTCCAAATAAGGTGAGAATTTTCAAAGACAAAACAAACCAAAAACTTTTGCTCAGAAAGCCTTTTTTTTGTTTGTTTTTTAATTTGGGAGGAAAAGTGATAAGAGAAAAATCGATAGTGAAGTACACAGTTGTGTTTTTTCATTTCTTTTCTTTTTAATAATCTAAGACAGGTAGGGGCCTTTGGTCACAATGAATTTTTCAGTGTTTTAGGAGTTTTTTAACCAACACTAAAATCAATAGTGAAGATTATAAAAGATGGCACTTCAGCCTGAAAAATACCAGTCGCTTGTGTAGGCAGAAATGTTTGTATGTACCCAGCTGGAGCACTGAATTCGTTTTTATGAGTTTAGACCAAACACCTACCCCACTAATAGACCATTTAGGGGATGAAATCAAATTAACACACAGCTTCATGCTGTTGGAAATGCTCAGAGCCCTTTTTCTGAAGACGAGTAATACAGAAATCAAGATGTCCTTTCAGACAAAGGAGAGACCTGCTTTTGTGAGTGCCAGTATCACTGGGTTTTAATGTTATTTTCTGACACGTGGGAATGCTTTAACTTGCAGTCATGCTTTGAAATGCTGAGTTTTGTCTTTGTAAGCCATAACTCTCCATGGATTTTATTTGCCATAGCTTTTTGGGAATGATGTGCTCCCATCGCTTTTAGGCTCTGCATGAAGTGCAGTAACAACTGAAGAGTGTGCTTGGAGGTTCCTGCTGTGCCATAGTTTTGGTATGGGCTATAGCCTCTCTGGCTTCTTTTTCCTTGTGATTTATAGAAGAAATCATGGATTGTGACCGTAGTGCCAGTGTGTTTTGATAGTCTGTCGTACTGTCAGACTGGTCCCCTGGCACTTTTCTAAACAGTTTGCGTGCAATTTCTGGAGTTAGGGATGGGCACGTGGGGTCCAGCAGTAGTGGTCTGGAGGATACAAGGGATTAACCATAGAGCCAAGGCCAGGCCAGGCCAGTTGTCTCAGGGCAAGAGAAGGGGACCTGCCACTAGTTATTATTTTTAAGGGTGTACAAGAGAAATGGGTGATCAGGGCATCCCTTCTTGTCATACGAGAAGATGTGTGAAGCCCAAAGAGGATAGGAAATTATCTGGGTCAGCTGAAGATGATGGAGTTGCTGATATGGCCCATACATACCCAAGCTGGGTGACTGCATGGTACGTATACAACCTGGAGTATATGATTCTGTGGTGGATGTGCTGAAATCATGGTGACTACGCATCTCACCAGGTCTTGCAGGAGGCAGTGATAGGTCCCTTTTAGGAAGGTCTTCAGGCAGTATCAGTCATATAGCATTAGAGCAAAAGCAAACGGGATAGAAGGACAGGAGTAAAAAAAATTGTGAGATAAATGAGGTCTTGAGCATGATCTAAAATTTAGGATACTCTCGGAGCTGCCTTGAACATCACCAGCTTCTCTGCTACTGCCATTGCAGAGGGTGAAGTTCTGTGGAGAGCCTCAAATTTGGCCTCAAGCACAGCAGCAAGGCTGCCCTTGTGTAACAGTATGCACGCAGACGTTAATATCCTATTAATGACCACTAAGATGTTCTCTTCAGGAGCTGAGGGCTTCGGTTAGCTTTATGTAGCCTTCAGCTCTGATGTGCTTGTCCTTTCTGGAAGGAGGAACAGTTCCTCTGGCCCTTCTCTCATCATCTAAGGGCAGCCTGGGGAGGAAACGTCCCCTGAGAGTGTCACTTAGCCAGACTGCCTAGGAAACAACTTGATCCCACACAAAAGCGTGGAGCAGGTGTCTCCGGAGGGTCGGAGGTCCTAATAGCTGCTATCCCTAGTCCCGTGGTGTAAATGCTTGCAAGTACCAGCTGTTACTTCTGCTGTTTTAACGGTTGGCAAGAGGATGGTTTGCTTTGCCTCTTTCAGTTTAGTGTGCTAGTGCTTGGCTCATCATGACTCCTCATGGTCCACATTGTTTATTATTGGGGAGAACTGCCAAAGGCTTGGGGTCTGGAAAAAAATGGTTGAAGTGTATTGCCTTTCTCCCTGATTTCCCATGGCAAATTCTAGACAAGCATGCAGGTCCTTCTCTGCTTGTCAATGTGGAGTGAAGAACTGGGCTTTCTATGCACCTAGTGTTTCTTGGCAGCCTCCTTACGTGTGCAGACTATGTCTGCAGGAAATAGGAGATGTTTCTGCATGCAGATTTCCCCAAGATATTTCAGGGATGGTTCAATGAATCATGCAGGGGTTTCATTCGTCTCCCCACCAGAGCCTCTCCCCCTGCTTCCCACCAAAGCGGCAGAGCTGCTGCTAATTGGCCTGACAAGTGGAACAGGTCCTTTCTGAGGGAACCCCATGCTCTGTTGCAGAGAGGAATTTGCTCTGAAGTTGTCTCCTTTCCCTGTATTGTCTACACACCTTGCTTTGCGTGAGTGTGATAAATGGAAATCAAACAGTCCCAGACCAAGTAAATGACTGCTAAGTCCTGCTTGTCATTCCAAAACATTCGCTGTGCTTATAATAAAGCTGTCAGGGTTGCACTGAGCAGTAAGATTCAAAGCAGCCAAAAAGCTGAGTAGCCAAACGCTGCTCTCCTCACCTCAGTTAATTTTTTGGGGTAAGAACACATCAGAGCTGGTGGAAGTGGCTTGAAGTGAGATTGTTATTACTAACCTCCATGTGTGACACTGTCAGAAACACTGTGACCCAGCACAGCTATACCATTGCAGTAAGAAGCCCAAGACAAAGTTTGTAATTAGGATACTCAAATAGATTATTCACACAGTGTTATTACTGCTTAGAGCCCTCAGACATTTCCCAGCCATGTAAAAAGGGTGATTTCTTGGTCTAATAGTTAGATGAGTAGAGCAGTATCAGTAGGTCACAAGGCTGGGCTTTGGTTCCCTGGTCCTTTCACAGAATGGCAATGTGACTCGGTAAGTGGTTTAATGTCTCTGTGTCTCTCTTCTTCCTCTCTTCCTTTGCCTCTATCATCTGCTCTGAGTCAGATGGTAGGACTGAATTAGACCCTGTACTTACAGGGGTAATAAATCCCTCCATTTTGTTTATCTAATGCATCAGGATGGGGAAAAAAGGAGGCGTTTTTCCTTAAAAAAAGGGGGGGGGAGGGCAGGTGTGAACAACGCTTAAAAAAAAAAAAAAAGTGCAGGTTTTCAGCTGCTACTCAAAACAGCTAAAGTGACTCTGTGGCTTGAGAGGGAACCTGGAACAGAAGGGGAAAGATGCCATTTTTCAAAGAAATGGGCCTGCTCCACGTTCCTCAGACTCTGGGGTTGAAGCACCCATTGACGGCTGCATGGTTGGATCAGCGAATGGGCAGGTTAAGGGACCTTTGCTTCTGGGGTGTAGTCAGAGATCCTGGTTTATTGCCAAAGTGATTGGGGGCAGGGGGAGGGATCCAGACGGATTCAGCAATGCTATGGTTTTCTAGCTTCATGTGCAAACTGCTTGCAAAGAACTTGTGCCGGGATGCCATGCTTAGCAGCTCAAAGATCTGGGAGCGACAGGGATTTATTAGTCTCTTAAAAGTTGCTCAGAGCTGCTCGAACCCCCTGTTGCTGCTGCTGACCAACTCGCGCGAAGGGTGCGTTTACCATGTCACTTCCTAATGCAACACAGCATGTGGTGAGAGGAAACTCCAGAATTACAGCGAAGCCCTCGGATGATGGTGTATCAGAAACCATGTACGTAGCAGACCCCTTTTCCCTATGGAAGCGCCCCAGGCCTGACTGCAATACGAGGGGACTCGGCACCTCCACAGAGTGGCTGGCAGCTGTGAGATTCAATGTGACAGTGGGGATAAGCCAACAGAGGAAGGTTGTATTGGCTTGGCAGAACTTTAGCTTCTCGCCTAAGAGATTTCTCTTTCCTACCACAGACCTAAAAGATGTAAACTGGGCAGGGAGGGAAAGCACGTAGCTGTTCAGCCTGTCCCAAAGCTCTGGAAGTGGCACTGGCTGGAGGATCTCTCCCTGCTGAAGAACTGAGCTGTGTGGGGAGGGGTGCAGCGGCTCTGAATGCCAGCAGGAATAGCTGTGTAATCCAAACTTCCTTGTTTCCTGAATAACCCAGCCTCTGGGCACAATTGGGCTTCAGTGATGTGGGGGGAATCTTATTAGGAGGCTGCAACAAGGAAAGACGACTGGCTTTTGTAAGTGGTAAATGAAGTAGTTATTAAAAAGGAAGGACAAAGCTACCAAAAGCCTCATTCATGTTACAGGTTCAGGCATGGGACAGAAGAGAAATCCACAAAAATCTGCCTTTCAGCTTTTTCTATTGCCTGTGTTTGAATGGGAAATTGGATATCCCCAGGATCCTGGGAGACAGCACACATGAAAACAGCACCAAATTCCTTCAGGGGTATGCAAGGAGGAAGTGACATCTGTTTTGCATCCAAACATTACTTGAAGTCTAGTTAAAACTGTTGTCGTGACAGGGATGTGAAAAAACAATGAAAATCCTCCTTCCCTTTTGGTTGGGAATCAGTGCAGCCAGGCACGGGGAATACTAATGGAGGTCTCTGATCCTTCCTCCACTTAAAAATCAATGCCATCCCCATTTTGAACAAGCCACTTAGTCACTCATGGTTGAGTCTTCAGTAAATGTGAAACAACTTGCTAGTGGTAGATGGAGTCATTCACATTAAGCTATCGTGGCCTCTCTGTGTGAGGAGAAGAACAATATTAATCTAAGCAAGTATTTATTCATTGTTCTTCAGTTAATTATCTTGACTTAATCTGATGTATGGAAAACAGTGGCTCACGTAAGTTAGGGCTGCTATTTCAAAGGAAACATGGGGGATTTGGGATATTCAGACCTCTTGGATAGGGATGGACAGAAAACAAATCTGTATGTCATGAAATGTTTTGAGTTTTTTGTGTTTGAAGATCCTTAGGCATTTTTCATAATCAGAGATGCTAACTCTTTCCCCTTGCTCCTTTTTCTAGAATACACTTTCTTTTTGGATACTCACCTGGGAGCTGGGAGAGCCACATTCAAGTGCCCGAAGGCCTAGCCTATAGAGTCCATTTCTCTTTGAATCCCCTCAGCTGAAGATCTTCTGTCCTCTGCTATATTCCTTTGGTGAATGAGACATTAGCTGATCTTCACCATAAGAGTGCAGTAATTATGGCAGTTGCCCAAGATAGAGAATTCATGGACAAGAACCTGTCCCATATAGGACAGCCCAGGGACTTCCATATCAGCTCATTGATCTGTCCTGTATCTGCTCTAATGTCTTGCTTTGGGAGTCAGGAAACATCCCCATCAGAATGAAAATGAGCTTGGAAGTATGGAAATACTGCATTTTTCTTTGGATCCTTACCCACAGAAATAGCTTTGTTCTTTTCAAATTTGTTATAGGTCCTTCAGCCCATAGGTAGGCAGGCCTCCCATATAAAATATCCCCACATTTTGCATGTGCCCTACACTGTGGCTGCTCTTGAGCCTATGTGGAAGACTATGGTGAAGCAAGAGAACAGCTGAAGGGCTGCATGTGAACGGCTCCCCGGTTAGATCGCGCCAGAGCCCGTGTTTTGTGGCGGTTAGGGCAGCACATCTTCCACCCTGCTTGCGAGGGGGACTTGAGCTGCTGCTGTCTGAACGGAGATACTTCTAAGCACCCATGTAAACAAGGCTGAAAGCTGAGTTGTTTCTTTTTGTTAGGCAGAAGGATCAAGCAGGCAAGTTTGGGCTAAAGATTACTCTGCTTTATGAGACCACACAGCCAATCTCACCTGCTCTCTGCTAGACAAAACACAGAGCCCGGAGGAGGGAATAAATACTGGGGGAGGCCAGTATGGGGAGGGACTGCTGAGATTCAGTCAGGGAGATTTTACCTGTGTGGTATGATAAGCAAGACAGCTGTGCTGGATTTCCTCTTCTTCATACGTGGAAATGAATGATCAGCGTATTAGCTGTCTGGTGTTTAGCCTATTTCATACCCCAGTTTTGAATACACTTCTAATTAGCAGAAGACTGAAACAACCTCATGCCATAAGTCTAATCACGGGAGCAGGTGCACATTCCCTCTTGGTCTGTGCCTAGGGTGGTTTGTGGATTTGTCTGATAAAATCCTACTGTCTTTTTCCCTTCTTTCTCCTTCTTGGTCCAGTTCCACAGTCTCCCCAGGTAGCCTTGAACTCCTCATTGTGGAAGGCAGAGAGGGAAGATGGAACAGTAGAGGTACCCTGGTGTGTGTGGGCCTGTGAGTGCCATCAGTCAGATGATGTTAGCATGAAATTTGCATGGAAGAAGATGCTGCAGTGGAAAACTTTGCCAGTCTTGTAATAAAGCAGTGGCATTTTTTGCTGAAGAGCAGGTTCTGGACCTGAGCTCCTGAACTTTTTTGTTATAAAATTATGTGTAGTACTAGTACTAAGGAGGTGGTTAGAAACTTAGACCTTTGTGTGGTGGTGGTGGTTAGTTTCAGTCTCGTGACATTAAAATGCTGGTGTCATGCATGACTGTTCTTACATTGACGCAGGTAGCAGATACATCTGCACAGACCCCCTTTTGGGTAGCAGAAGCAGCAGAGTTCACCTTGCTTAGCATGGCAGAGAGAGTAATTTAATGTCCCAGATCTGCATAGACCAAGGCCCTAGTCTACCAAGACACATGAGTGAATGCATGCTCAGTTTTTAAAAGTGGGTTAATATTTCTATGTATCTTGCATGAGTCGAAGGTCAAATACATAAAATATTGTCTGGATTGAGACTGAAATGACCTAACAGCAGCAGGTCGTGACTGAGATAGTGTTCAATGTCAGGAACGACAGCAGGTCTTGAACTTAACACTTGATCAATCTTTGAATGTCTGTTTAGTCCAGCAATTAGTATTTATATGGCTCTGGAAGTGAATAGTTCTAAGTTGTAGATCCTCGAACTGCTCTGCTGTGGTTTTGTTCTCCCAGGGTGACTCAGGGGGCCTCATGTACTCCAGTGGCTGTTCTTGCAAAGAGCTGGATTATAAAAGTCTCTTGATTCTTCCCGTGTTAGAAGCTTGTGGTTTATGAGGTTAGAAGCCTTTCTGGGTTAAGCTTTCACTTTGTGATGATAAGCTGTTTTACGAGAGTGCAATGAATTTCTCTGAGGTTACTTTCGACTAAAATAGGCCGTTTTCACTGAACCTACAGCAGAAGAGACCATCTTCGGGGTTTTGAAAGAAAGTCTTGCAAGTGAGCAAATCAAAGACAAACAGTGGGTAGCTGTACCAGCATAGAAAAGCAGGGGAAGTTTATTGAAACCAAGAGGCTTCTTTGTTGGACTTGAGAATTGAACTGGGAATTTATTTTTTCCCTGGCCATAAGGCCTTTGCTAAGAAGGCAATGCCTGGCACAGAGTTCCTGCAAAGAGCGGGTGGACAGTGAGAGACTGGATTTCTCTGGGTGACTCCCCTAACTCATGTATTCTCCAAAACCTGCCTGATAGTTTTCTTTGACCATGTTCAAGGCACCCTGTGCAGATCTTTGCACACAAGTGGTGGAGGTCGATCTCCATTTGTCCCTCAGCCACAAAATGTTCTTGCCCTGGGAGTGACCCAGAACCATTCCTGGCCTCTTGGATTCCTGCCTAGATGGCTGCATGGAGACACTCCCGGGGGGGGGGGTTGTTTTCCACCCACGTTACACTCATTCAGGCAGTGTGTGGCCCTGTTGGCTGCAGAATGTCTGGCTTCTTACTTCTGTAAGATTTCTGTGGGGGATGTCTCTGTAGCATGCTCTGAAGTGTGGTAGTGAAAGGTATGAGCAAAAGAAAGCCAAATAATTAGCTATCCCAGCCCTAATTCCTTGGGCAGAAGTTCACTTTTCAGTAACTGAAACTGGCTTAATCCTAATCCCCTGCAAATCCCCCTTCCTAAGAGTCTTCGTGAGGCTCCCTTATTGGTGAGAGCTTCCAAAAAGACCAGTGCTGCTGTTAGGGTGAATTTTCCTAAAGCCTCTAAAAGTTGTATCTGCAGTGTGATATAATACAACGATAGCAAATCTCTGAAGGCACAAACCCCTTAACGTGTGGGTTGGGTTATTAATGTGCGAAACAAACTGGAAGAAGAGCTCTAGTGCTACAGGCACAAGTCTCCTCTCCTCCATTATTGATAGAAGCCTAATTTCTTGCCTTTCCTGGAGGCTGGCCATTTTCTGGGAGAAGCTTTTCTCTGGAACAGCTCCCACTGCCTTTTCTGCCTTGTTGGCTGGCAGTGGTGGTGGATATGAGGGTGTGCACTGGGATCACTTGTCGTTGCTGCCTCTTTTAGCCAATGGAGAGAAGTTGCCACAACTGCTACATTTGGCACTTGCTTCTCATGATTTGAGTGATGGGCTCTACTTCTCTGTGTTGTCTGTGCAGGGAACCAGAGCCTGACTGCCCAGATCAGCAGATCTTGTCCTTTGCCTCATGCATGTAGATGACCCCGTGGTTAGGGCACCGAGTTAGCCTCTCTGAACTGTAGTTCATGGGGCTGCATGTCTCGGGCATATACGGGTGTTAAAAAAGGTGGAGATTTCAGCCATGAATTCTCCTTTGTCTTCATGGGGAGGGGAGAGAGATATTGGAGAGAAAATTAGATGTTCTTGTCCTTTGCCTACAGTAGATAGCCAATCTGCTCATTGCTGATGAAACTTATGGCTTTTTTTTTTTTTTTTTTTTTTGGCAAACAAATGGGTCAGTGTCCTCTGTCTTCTCACATCCCTCCCTTACCTCTTAGTTCTCTGCTGTTCCAGTTTTCACCCTGGGAAGGGTCTGGGTGAAAGACTGCAGTGAGCGGTACAGGTACTGCCCACCCTTCCTCTGCTGTGGCCTTCTCCTTTCTCTGCCACCTAGCCTAGGGCAAAAACAACAATTATTTATCATGATGACTTAGTAGGTGAGCATCTTTCTTTGAATAGATATGCTAATTAAAGGCAGTGCATGTGCCAATTACTTTGTTCCCATTGTAACCAAGAACTCCAGGGAACTTGCTAGTCTCAGCAATAAAATGAAGAGAGGATGGTTTGGGGAAATTTATGGTGTAATGCTAAGTGAAGCTTCCCTGTTAACTCTCTGGATTTAAGGAGTAGTCTCTTTTACTTGCTTCTTTCATAAACCTTTGGACTAATTAGCTTGAGTGACTTCTCTCCTGAAAAAGGATTAAAGACAAAGAGTTAGGAGATAAATGAACCTTGAATGTGTGTTTTGACAGTGTTGCTGGTATTTTTTATTTTTTATTTTTTTTAACATCTTTTTTAAAAATCCCAAGCTGGATCAATCTCCTTTTCACTGTGCACTTCTGAAGAAGTGTCCAGGGTCTGGTATCATCTTTCTGAAGCTTCATCCATGCTTTGGGATTCCCCATGCCTTGTGACAGCGTTACTTGGTAATTGCTTTTCCTCATCCATGAGCTACCCCTCACCCCAGTTCAGCACATACAGCTCCGAGGAGCAGGGACATGGTGGCTTGTCCCAAGCTAGGTCCTCGATCAGCGGCAGCTGCTTAGGAATAGTTGGGTGGGATTTAAAACAGTCACAACTCAGATCTGTAAAGCTGTTATTCAGATGCTAACAAGATGATGTTTCTTTTCTTTAGAGGGATTCACATCTGTCAAAGGTTTAAAGAGCACTGAGGGACGTAGCCTGCTGTACTCCTATACGTAAAAGCGATGTCTGTTGGGAATGTATGTGGCCTGGGCACACCTTGTGATGTGTGGAGGGACCCAGGCACCTTGAGTTTGGTTTGTATCCCAGGCTGGCCGAATTGCCCTGCTGAAGTGCCCCTCTGTCTCCATGGATGGCAGAGGTATCCTGGGGTGATGGTACTCCTACATGGCTCAGTAAATTGGCAATATTAGGTGGGTGACCCTGAATGCATTTGCTATAGCCTGGTCAGGACTGCGGTGCTGTTTTGAGAGATGTTATACAAATGCCTTAAAAAGTGCCTCCCCTTAACCTAAAGTGAGCATTAAGTCCTAGATTGCATACTGTTTGGTGCTGGTGGGTCCTCTGGGCCGTGGCTGAAGGACCCATTCCCCTGACTTGCTGACAGAGGAAAAGGCAGTAATTTCTAGGCTGGGATTGCCACTGCCGCCCCTTGCTGCCAAAGCTGCCTCATGCTGGGGGACCAAGTGTGGGCATCAGGATGTGTCCAGAGCCTGAACTAATCCAAATAGCTCAGCTGAGTGAAAAGAGAGGGACCCAAATAGCACTAGCTTTGGTATCCTTGAGAACTTTCTAGATTACTGGCTTTTGCTACTCTAGCTAAATCGACCAGCCCTTCCTCTTCTGCAAAGTGTGCATTGGTAGAGGTTGACTGCCCTAAAGTGAGGGAGTCCTGGCATTAGCTTTAATGAGGGAACTGACTTCTACGTACTGATGTGCAAACAAAGGCTTCTTGAGAGGACCCATGTTTCTGAAGATGATCCTCTAGAGACCCACTTGTCTCGGGGGCTGGGAGAGCTGCATATAGTTATGCTTAATTTTCAGAGCTGTGTAGGAAATGCCCTTTCTGAGCCTCCGGGCTGAATGGGACTTACACCAGTCTCTCCTTGTGTCCGTGGGTCATTTACATTTTATGGGTAAGGGACAGCGTGCCTCAGATCATGGTGCTTTTCAGGGAAAGGTGATAGTTCCGCCATCACCTGAGATTTAATACTTCCACAGCAGGCAAAGCCTGTCGTATCAATCTATTGTTCTGGCCCATTCCCAGGCAACATGCCATTCCCTGGTACAAAAGCGCCTATTGTTGCCACTAAGCCAGTTCCATTGTAACATGCTATATGCCTCCTTCCTCGGAGAAGTGCAAGGTACAATATGAAATACAATTTTAAGCATTATAGATTAAAACTAATTCTCAGCAGTTCAACGGAGCAGACTATGATAATTATGAAAGTTTTACAAGTTGCCTGAAGATGAGCAGGAGACAGAATGTTACATTGTGTAGGATGGAGAAATTAGTCTAGTATTACAAGCTTTAATTCTCCAAATTATTCAAAACACACTTAATAAAACATTCTCTCTTTTGGCAAGAGAACTTTGATTAAAATTGGTTGAGGGAAGAGAAGGTAAAGAAACAGGTCCCTGACTCAGGAAATCATACCTCTCCTGTGGACAGCAGTTGTGCTATGTGGCTATGCCTGTACTAGAAAATTAAACCCTTCCAAGGGACACCAAGGGACTGGAACTCAGTCACAGAAATATAAATGGATTTAAGGTGGAAGGGACCATTGGAAGTCTTCTAGTTCAAACCCCTCCTTAAAGCAAGGTGGACCTCGAAAGTTGTGTTAGGTTGCTTGTGACCTTGCCCAATTGACCCTGAAAATATCCTGAGGAGGGAGCTTCCATAGGCTCTCTGGGCAACCTGTTCCAGGACTTAACCTCTCTGGTGGTGAAAGATTGTTTTGTTAAGTTTGGTTGGGTTTTCCCTTGTTGCAATTTGACCTTTGCTTCTTGTCCTCTCTCTGTGCACTTCTGGGAAGGATATGGCTTTCTTTTCAATAACCAACCCCAAAAGGAAGCGTAAGCCTGCAGTTAGGTCCTCCCCTTAATCTTTGCCAGGCTAAAAAACCCGTACTTTCATTAGTCCTATATGTTATGTGCTCCAGCCCCTTAATCATCTTGGTGGCCCTCTTGGTGGACTCCTTCCAGTTTCTCAACGTCTCTGTTTTACTGGAATTTTCATGATTGCTAGGTAGAGAGGAGTTATCAGTCCCTTGGCTGCTGAGGTGAGGAGGATTTCAGTGGATGCTTAAAGTATCTCCAGTTTTGCAGTTGCTCCTCAGGGTCTTGTTCAGCTGAGTTTTGAGTATCACCAAGAACAGAGATTACACAATGTCATTTTAAAAAGGATCTGGGGCAGCCCACAAATTGTCCTTGGGAGGTGCTTGTTTCTCACTATTGACTTTAAAGAGATGCAAGTGTCGGTAGCTCAGATTTTGTTGTTAATTTAAATGCCCTAATATCAGGTGGATGCCTACCTGATATACATCCTTACACAAATAGTCTGTCTCGGCTTAGATCTGCTTCTGTAGGGGTGGGTGGCCAGTCAGGTGTGAACAGGATAGAGCAGATATGCTCTCAGCTGCTCAGTGGTGTTGGAGTTTGGGTTTGAATGAGGATGTTGTATGGGTACTATAGTGGTAAACTTGTTTAGTATTCAAGGTAGGGAAGGGAGAGCTGGGTAAACTGTTTATCACCCACATTAGAACTGGGTAAATTCCCATTTCCTGTATTTACTCTGGAGAACACCAGTTTTCAGGTGTATGGATGTTTTGCCAGCTGTCTGAAACTTTTTCAGGAGGGAATTTTAAGGAGTGTGACATTGTGCTGGTATAGGGGGATTTTTGTGTTTTTTAGAGCTCAGGGTACCCTGGAAACGTCAAACTGGGTTTGAGTTATAAAATTCTCCCAGCTTCTGTGTTGAATTTAGGATAAAGAGAGCAAAAAGACAGCTACGCTGTTTTGAGCAGACTGGTTGGTCAAAGTTTTGGAGCATTGATTTTGTTAAAGAGACACTCCTCAGGGAGACAGCTCTCTGTTGGTGCCATTTTAATCATGTAGGTAACTGTTCTTCCTTGAACACAGCAGATGTTGAACAAGGAACTCTTTTGCTGTGTTTGCCATATGGTGGGTTTTGGGATGAAAACCACTACTATATCATGCGGTTGCTTTTGTCCCTCTGAAGCCAGCTGTTTCAATGAGATTTCCCCCAACTCACATCAGGAGCTCAGGGATCTGAAATATCAATACAATCAAGCCCACTCTGTTAAGAGTGGAGATTTTCTTAATGCCTGGTCCATCTCTCTTTCCCTTCGTTCCCATTGGTTCTGGTGGAAAAAGAGTCAATGTTACTCTTTTCAGCGATAGGCATATTAGTTAAGAACTTCAAAAAGTTCCAGCCAGCACAAGCCTTCCTTCTACCTTCGCAAGGGTTGCTGTGGATCACCTACCTCCAGCACTCTTCGGGAAGAATGTGCCCTTCGATCTTCCCTTGCGATTTTGGTTGAGAACTAGGTAAGGGATGGGCATGACTATGAGAACCTGATGACAGCCATGTGTCCTGTCCGTGCATGAGCTATGCTGAGACTGCTGAGAGCTGCTTGTACCCAAATGTTAATGATCCCGTCCCCCTCTGTCCCACCTGAAAAACATCTTGATACCCAGGCTGGGTCAAGCACGAATGAAGTATAATTCCGTTGCACTGTTGTTGCAGAAAGAAAGAGATGTAAAAAGTCTTCCAACCAGCCCTTCTGCCTGGGGTTGGGCAGGTTGTTGAAAGACTCATCAAATTACTGTTGATTTTGGAAATCCCTGGATCAATGAGCTCTATGTGGGGGTCTAAGTAGCAGATCGGTCTCTTTTAGCTGTTGGTCCCAGATGGATCTGCTGAGTTAAGGAACCCAGAAGCCTCCTATTTTTGCCTTTTCCTGTGGGGAACAAGAAGTGCTGGAAGGAATTATTTCAGTCTCGTGAGACCTTAGAGTCACTAAGCTCTGAAAGCTGCTTTGGAATGGTTAGTTTGTTTTTGGCAATTATTCCTTGCTGTCCTACTCTTTCGAGTCCTAACGAAGGTTTCCATCCCACCTAAATGCTCTGTTTTTCTTTGGAGAATAATTCTACTTGACCAATATGATTTTTAAAACAATATGTAGGAGGGTTTTGGTGCTTGTTTCCCACTGCTTAGTCAAGATATAACAGTTCTGTTGTTTCCTGATGCAGAGAAAGTCTATGCTGAAATTGTATCCAAGAAGTTTCTCTCCTTGGTAAGGTGCAGGTTGTGGAAACCCAAGATTTGTGCCCTTGGTTTATCCTCTGGGAGGTACAGTTCTGCTCTGCAGGACCTGAGGCATTCTGCCAATTCCCCCACTGTTGTTTTTATCCCCTGACCTTTCTCGTGGCTTACCCCCCTCCCACCCCGAGGGTGAGAGACAGTGAAGGGAAGATGGAGTTACAGCTTCCTAGACATTTGGCTGTTTCATCTTTTGTACATCACTTTGTGGCTGACAGGACTTTTTTTTTTTTTTCTGTCCAGAAAATACCTTGCATGCTAATCTCTGTGCATTAGCTGATCACAACATAAATGCTTGTCCATTAATCCAATGCCTTCCTGTACGTCTTTCATCTCCATGCTCTCCAGCGTTCTCCTGTTTCACTTTTCTCCCTCCTTTGTCTTTAACTCTGCTTAATACAATCCACCTCAGTACCACAGCTCCAGGCTATGGAAACAGGGACAGATACTGTAAGCAGATTGATAGACTCGGTTAATAAACATGCCACCCAGTGCTGAAGGCTGTGCTCTCTGCAAAAGCCAATCTTCGTGTGACTTTGACAGACATGTTCCCTTCCACTATTTCTTTATCTGCTAATAAGAGTAGCCTACTGACTTTTCTGCTGCACTGACATGTTACCTAATATGCTACAGCTTATTTCCAGATGATAATAATAACAGTTGAATTATTATTATTATTATTATCATTATTATTGCTGTTTTACCTTCTGATAGATTGGGTAGCTTGAGAGCAAAACCCAGTACAAAGTAGAGCTGGGATTACTCTGTCCTAACTTCTTCTGAGTCTACCACGCATATTTCTGTATCTGAGATACTCGTCCTTGGCTCCCTGTACAGGCACTGCAGAGATATAGGCACTTTAAACATCATGCAAGAGCAGCTATGCCAGGTTGAACCAAGGGGCCACCCATAACCACTCTGGGCAACCTCTTCTAGTGTCTGATCACCCTCACAGCTCAAGGACTTCTTAAATAAGAGTTGTGTGTGAGTTCACTGGTTCTTGGTGGGTTTTTCTTCCATTCATTGATGTTGTGGTGGTTTTACTCCATGTAAATGTTTGAGACCTGCAGAAGGGCAGTGGCAGTAAGTGCAACAGCTCAGCTTTGCAGAAGGTAAGGAAACACCTCCTTTTGTTTACCTCATTTGATGCCCCTACACCAACCTTTTTTTTTTCTTTCTTTCTTTTTTCATTAAAATAAACAAAACTTTCAGTCCTTTTACCTCCCTTCCAGTTTGTGTGGTCTGTTGCACCTCTCAGTTGTCTGTCCTCCAGGTAGAAGAGGGCTAGTTGCAACTTAACACCTTTCTTTTAACCATCTCTAAGTCCACTGCGTGATTTCTGAGCGAGGAGGGAGGTGGGAGGAGGACCCGGGAATGCAGACAGTCTTCTGGATACGAGTCCTTGAATGGTTATACAGTGATGCCATGGTGGTTTCCGGATTGCTTTCTATTCCTTCCTAACAATTCCTAGTGTTTCTCCCCACCCCCCTCCCCCGTTTATTACTGAATATTGACTTTTATATTTTCACAGAACTGTTACTATTCCAAAACCTCTATCGTGTGTTACTTCGCATTTATTTACCTTGACTTTTATCTGTGACTTATCACCACACTTCTCAGTGTCAGGCGATCTTTCTGCTGTTCACCCTGCAGTACACTCTGCGGTACTTTCAGTGTGTGACGCTTCAGACCTGGGTTGGGTGTACGCTTTAGCATAAAGCGTTACAGAAATGCCTGCTTCTCTTCACTAACTCTAAAGGGAGGTTGAACGTGTCACTCACTTATGGAACCCTTTTGCCTGACAATGCATGAGGGTAGACCTCAAAGAGCTGAGTTTGCTGCCAGCACAGCACATGCTCGCAAGTCCTGGGGAAAAACAGAGGTTAAGGTGGCTTGCATCTGCTGGTACATTTTCTGTAGCACCCCTGCCATGGCCTTTTCTCTTGGACAGGGAAAGCAGCTCGCTCTGTGGAGGGTGGTGTTTCTGGTGGGAGCAGCACCTGGTTTCCAGAGACTATGTCTCATCATCTCTTCACCTGCCAGGTGATTTTTCTCCTCTTTGCTGAGAGATTGCTTGTGATGATCTGGGAAGGCATTTGTTGAGATTTGGAGAACAAACTTCAGAAGGATTGATCAAGCAGACAACAAGGGAATGCTATTGGTTGTGTAAAATCTGGGTACTAAGTCATTACGTAAAATTAATAACAAATTTTTCAAATTTCATTATCTAAAACTATATTCCTGTAGCACTCTCCATGGTTGCATCAGAGTAAGTCTAATTCATAGACAAGACTAAACAAATCCTGAAAGGTGATCTTGTTCCTGTGCTTACTCAGCAGAGTGCCAAGTGCCATTTCCATTGTCTGGAGCAGCAGTTTGCTTGAATGATAATGCCATTTAAAAAGGTCAGTGGTGCTGCTTGTCCAGGAGATGTACCTGGGAAAGCTATTTCTTACTTTCGTGAACTTTGTTGCAGGGCAGTCTGAGTCTAACTAATAAACAAATCTATGTGAACAAAGCTGAAATGATGTTGAAATGCTACCTGGGGTCATGACAAACAGAACTCCAACTTTGAATAAAGTTTTTCTTCCAGGGTGTTTTAAAGGAGGCTGGGGCTTGTCAATGCATGCTGAGAAGTGATGTGATATCACAGAATGGCTGAGGCTGGAAGGTACTCTTGAGATTGTCTAGTCCAACCTATCTGCTTAGAGCAGGTAACCTACAGCAGGTTGTTCGGGGCCATGTCTAATTGCACTTTGAATATCTGGCAGGTGGGATACTCCACAACCTCTCCGCGCAACCCATTACAGTGTTTGACCACCCTCACAGTTATACGTTTAAATGGAATTTCCTGTATTTCAGTTTGTGCCCATTGCGTCTTTTTCATTCACTGGGTACCATTGAGAAGAGCCTGGCTCTGTCTTCTTTACTCGCCCCCATATCAGTTATTTATACACATTGACAGGATCCCCCTGAACCTTCTCATCTCCAGTCTAAGCAGTCCCAGCCTCTCCTCATATGACAGATATTGCAGTCCCTTCATCTTCTTTGTGGCCCTTTGCTGGACTTGCACCAGTATGCTCATGTCTCTCTTGCACTGGGGAATCCAGAATTGCACACCACACTCCAGATGAGTCTCACCAGTGCTGAGGGGTGGGCTTACCTCTCTTGACCTGCTGGTGATACTCCTACCAAAGGCTGCCTTTGCTGTGAGGGCACATTACTGGCTCGCGGTCAGCTTGGCACCCACCAGGATGCCCTAATCCTTTTGTACAAAGCTGCTTTCCAGCCTGTTGGTCCCCAGCATGGTGCATGGGGATACTCCTCCCCATGAGCAGGACTTGGCATTTTCCCTTAGTTAAAATTCACGAGACTCCTGTTTGCTCATTTCTGCAGATTGTCAAGGTCCCTCTGAATGATGGAACAACCACCTGGTCTATCAGCTGCTTCTTCCAGTTCCGTATCATCTGCAAAATACGCAGATGACATACACAGCTTCAGAAGTGTTCCTTAGTGTAACAGAAAAGCATAACATTAGACTCACCAGCAGAAGAACTAGGTGCAGTTCCCTGTCCTGTCCCAAACCAGAATAATGTAGGAGGGGATATTCATCAATCTATCTAAGCTGTCTGAAGATTAAAAAAAAAAAAAAAAAAAAAATCACCTTTTCTGGGGAGGGATGTTGTGTCTGCTTCCAGTATGGGGTTGGGATACAGCTGGGCTGTGCACTCAGATCCAAAGACTGGGACATGCTCCCAGGTCTTGTAGTTTAATCACAGCCTTTAGCTGTAATGCTGCCCATATATGAGCATAGTTCTCACCGAGCATAGCAGCAGCCGACCCTGAAACTGGTTTGGCCTGTGATGTGTTTTGGTATGTAATACAATAGGTAGGAGGAAAACGTGTGTTGTGGATGTCGTTGCTGTTACAGCTGTGAGGCAAAGAGCCCTTCAAAGTGTTACTCTGCAAAAGAAATCCCCTTCTCCAGCCTATTAGTCAAAACAACTGCTCTGTGTCAAAGCAGTGCAAATAGCTTTTAGCCAAAAAGCTTTTCTAACTGCTGTTATGCTGGGGCCATTCTGCTCTGCCTGATTGCTGTCCCTATACAAGGGGTTAGTGTAGTATGCGGCTTAATAAATTCCACTGTTGGATTTCTATTGTCTCTTTGTTCTTCGTTGCCAAGGAAGCCAAATATTATTTCTGTCCTTGAAAGAAGCTGCAAATATGGGGAATGGCCTCGGTGAGAGGTGAGGGAGAAAAGGGATCTGTGGAAAAATACCTTTTGTGTTTTCTCTTAATGCCTTTAAAGAGATGGTTGGGGTGATGTGGTAGAACGGGGCTGTTCTGTCTTTTCTCTGTTAGTCAGATGTCTTTATTATTATTATTATTAACTTATATGCCAGATTAAGCAGTTCCCTCTCTTTGTGTATCCTTTCCTTCCCTCTGTCATGTCCTGAAGTGCTACTGAGTGCTCCTGATTAAAAATCAGGAGGCATTTATATCTCTTTATCCCCCGTGTTTCTGTGGCCCCTGTTACTTCCCATTCACAGGTCCTTATTTTTTCCTAGCCTGCCCATAGATACAGAAATGGGGTCATCTTCAGCTGATATTTGGGAAACTGAAGTGCAGATGAAACTGATCCCGGATGAAGTGTGCTGGGAATTCTTCTCTGGCCCTGCGGCTGGCAGCCAGAGCTGGGCATTCTTGATGGCACCGGGGAGGAGGTAGAAGCTGCCTGTGAATGGCCTTTTGGTCCCGAGAAGCTAAACTAGTATGGTTAATTCTTTATACTAGTAAACTAAACAGCATCAGGGGGATGCTCTAACCACTGCCGCACAGTTGTCCTGTTCAAGTTTTTGCATGCTTAAAGTCACTGTTTGGACCTGCACTAACTAGCGGTTTCCCAGTCATTGTCAGGGCATGGCTCGGGAGAGTGCAGGCTGTCCAAACGGGCAACTTCGCCTCGTTTTGGGGGCAAGGAGAGGAATGTAGTCATTTTAGCTTATCAGTTGTGCTAGTGGTGTTTCATCTTTCTCCCTCAGGGCTATGGATTGAGCCTGGGCTTGTTTTATTTATTTATATAAATGCAGTTTTTCTTTTGTTTTACGTAGGAATCACTTTAACGTGATTTAAGGTACTAAAGACAAAAGTTATGGTGGCAGCAGGAATAGCAGAGGCTGAAGAACACCAGAGTCTCTCCAAAGACTATGTTCTAGCACTAGCAACCACTGTGTTGCTGTACCATAAACCCTCATTCATGTGTGGGATCCCAGAGCTGCCACGGTACTGCCCTTCCTTACCCAAAGTGAGCTTCACCTTGGGAAACCCTTAGCAGAAGAAGGTCGTGAAGCCGTTGCTCAATGCGATGATACACAATGAGCAGTTCAGCTCATCTTTCTTTTGATGCCTATAATGAAATTATGTTTGAGCTAGTTATGTGGGGCTCCCTTTACAGTCAGCAGAGAGGTGTAAACCGGTCTCAGACATGGCTTGTCTGACCTTTACTCCTTTTCTCAGTTAGACATCTACTTTAGAATAAACCGTTTCACGCCTGACAATGCTTTCTTCTTTCTACTGAATCTATGCAGAGAGCTCAAACGGTAGCTAAACACCATGTGTGGTGGGCTGGAAGGGGCAGTCTTCTAAGCCAAAATTGTTCTTCCACGCTATGGCTTTGCCTAGCTAGGAAACAAAGCTGCCTTCCCACCAATGCAAAAAAGAAAAAAATCTGAGGACAGGGGTCTAATAGATCTAAATAATGAAGCCTAAACTAGGATAAACTAATTTAGCCAGTGATTTTTAAAGCCCCAACAAGAATACTACAAGTTCTGTGATCGAGTGATGTGATTCTTCAGGAAAAATAAAACTACAGTTAAATTGGTGAGATATTTTGAGACAGGCAAGGCTTTCACTTGAGCACCAGGGTGGTATAGCTTGTTTAACAGGCAGAAAGGAAGCTCCTGCATTAATGCTTGATCTTCAGCCCCAGGTGCAGAGACCATCCTGCCTTTACTCCCAAGTGCTAATTTCCTGTCCATTCCTGCAATGTCTTTTCCAGGAGGAGCATGTGGGAAGTTGAGGTTAGCTAGCTTTAGGCTGCTCGAACTGGCGATGCTCAGGATGCCTCCTGTCTCTTGTTAGTATTGTTTATATCAAACAATAAACCCCCCAATTTACCTGCGAAATCATTATTCCTGCTACGCTGACTACATTTATCATTGCTTTAAGTTGTCCAGTTACTGGTGAATAATAAAATCCCTCTGGGTTGAAGTCGATGGCTTAAACAGAAGATGCTCATCTCGCAGTTTTGCCTGGTTGTTGCATATGCAACACACTGCACGTTCTGTTAAGGCAATATTTGAGGTTTGTAACCAAGTCATCAGAGATTGGGCATATCAGAAATTAGGGGAGACTCATGCAAACTTACTATTTTATCTACTTATTATTTCTCTTTTTACAGCCAGTCTGAGCTCCCTTTTCTCCTGGATAATTTTTATCTCTGGGTAACACAGTCCTTTCTGCAAGCAGATACAATTTTGAGCTTGACCACTTGTGAACATAGAGAGAGGTCACTTACAAATGCATATTCTTGCTCAAAATCTTTCTCTTTTTTCCTTTTTAGTATTATAAGGCTGCTGTCTGTTTCTCCAGTTTCAAGTGACCCAGCCTCCACAATTCTTCCAGCTGGTTCTTGCTGGCAGGATAAGTTCCTGGGACCACACTTCTAACTGACAAATGAGAAAGATTTTTATTTATTTTTTTTTTTAAATATGTCTACTCTACCCTGTGTCTCCTTTTGTTTTCCCTTTTTCACTTCCTTCTTTCTCCCCTACTCTGCTTCTTCCTTTCACTGTTTAGCCTTTTCTATCTTGTCTCAGTTTCTCCTCATTTCCTTTCCTCTCTTGGGATTCATAAAGCTGCCAAGGCCTGGCCAAAGCAAAGAGAAATATGCATTTCACAGGCAAAGGTTATGCCGAGGGCAGCGTCATAGTTCTTATTGCAGGTCCTGGGGAAAAGGATGCAGGTTCATTCTGGAGCTGTTGCTTTCATTAAATTTGTCAAATCTACCCTGAATAAGAACAAATAAATAAAATATAGAATTTAAAGCAGAAGGAAAAGGGAGATGTTAAAATCCCAGTGTTGGAAACAAGCTTTTGCCTAATTTTTGAATTTTCTTGGGAGGTTAATTCTGGGAGAATTAAGCACAAGGTCTCTACTCCGGAGGGGAACCACAAATGTGGATTCTCTGCAGTTTCTCAGCAGAGCTCACACTGTATGTCTGTAAGCAGTAGCTGCCATTCCCACCTCAGCAATTTTTCACTGGGCCCCAAAGTTTCCTGCTTCTTCAGTGGAAAAAATTGCTAGGTGGCAAAGCAATTCAGAGTGATTTGACCTACTTGGGCATGAAAATTGCCTATCCCCTACCCTTATTACACAACGTCAAATGAGGGATGCCTTCAATTTCACAGTTTGCAATACAAAAAAGTTTCTAATAAAAATGACCATTGGAGCATTGAAGTGCTTGTTAAAATCAGCGAGAGAGACTACAGCCTGATTGGAAATATTTTCCTGTATGAGAACTTTTCCCTGCCAAGACGATATTTGCACATGTAAGTCACACTGTATTATTTCATGCAAGGTAACAGGATTTCAGATCTGCTCCCCGGTATCACAGGAGTTGTTCAACATTTTGACCTGGTAGTTGAAATCTACTTTTTTCAGGGATGTGTAGGTCACTTGGAGAGCCCCAGAGCTGGCTTCTGGCACTGTGTGTGAAGCACTCGCATCTGCTCGCGATGGCTTTAGCAGCAGCCCCTGCAGGGTTATGCACTTTTGTCTTCACTCCTGCCATTTGCCCTAGTCTAAACAAAGCTGCCATCTCTCTGTACTCATAATCTTGTCAGAATGAGTTCTCCCGAATAGGCAGAAACCTGTTTATTTAGTGCTGGTGTTTTTTAGCCCTTGTCAGATTGTCATGGTTTAGTTCTTGATTTGCTTAAAGAGTTGGTCAGTGCACATAAAATCTTGTCTGTCACTTGTGTGGTCAAATAACTGTTTTCTTTGTCCTTGTGTGATATGCTGTGCAAAAGCTTTCTTTTAATTTGGGTGGTAACAGGATACTTCCCTGTCACTCCCAGTAAAGCTGTGGGCAAAGGCCAGGCTGCTTTTAGGCACTTCTGCTGTAGCTCTGCAGAGGTGCATGATTATAGCAAGGCTGATTTATATTTCCCTTGCTGCATGTTTCTAATACAGACCCCCCCCCCCCTTCCCGCTATGTCTGCAATGATGAAAGCCTATGTTTTGGTCGAATTGGACAGTCCCCAACTTTCCCAGGTTGGCGCTCTGTCTGTCACTGTCATGCTGCATGGGGACACGAAGGAGCCGTCACAGACCTTACCAGAGACCTGATATACAGCACCTGCTTTCACGGCAGATGCCAAATATTTCCTATTTCCAGAGAAGATTTGGGACTGAATTTTCTTTGGTATGTGGTGAACCCGTGCTTTCAAAATACTGGAGGAAAACCCAAAAAGTGCATTATTTGGCGTGAGGGTGCACCCGAAGACTGCTGTCGGGCACTGTGCTCACCAGCATTGACTTCTCTGTGGGTGAAATGGCTAAGGAGGGCCCAAGAAGGGATTTGATGGAGATGAAGAGGTGCCTTGCAGAGGCTTATAGGGTGCTTCTCCCCTGGGAGTGGAGAAAGTGTGACAGTGATTGTTTGCAGATTGACCACACAAGTCGTGGAAGTGCAAATGCTATGCTATTCTATATCATGGGTTAGGTGGACTAAGGTCCACCTTCATCACCATAAAATGTTCTTGGCCTCTTGAATAAGTAGTGAGACGTTCAGTAAGCTCAGAGCATGTCCTGAGGGAGGTGCGTGGATCCAGCTCCTGAATCCTTTCCCTGTTACATAAGATTGAAATCGCTTTAGCGACACATGAGTAAGTTGGTCCCTGGCCCTTAAGAAATGGCACAAATTTTATTTCAGCCATTTTAGTGACTGGACCAGAAGATGCCGAAGGGCTGTCAGTCTCTTGGCATAAGAGCCAGTGACGCTTGTAGGAAAGGCTGAGCATCAGCATGCCCTGGGAGCAGGCTGAATGTGGGGACAGAATCCGTTTGAGCTCTTAAAATTTGTGACAGGCAGTGCTGCCTATGGCTGCAGGTAGAGATCAAGCTTCGGGATTTTTTTTTCTTAGCTAGGGTCTTCCCATTTGCATGCTAGATTTCTAATGATGTTGATTTCCATGGTCAAATTTGTTTTCCATAAGAATTGTCACAGAAAGGGGTGGGATCAAAAGGACTTTACTGTGGAACTGAAAGTCAAAATGAACACGACTAGAACTTGTCTACATGAGGAAGTTTACCAGCGAAGGTGCATTGGTAGTTATGCAAGTGTGTCCCCGTGTGACTACGTTTACTGCGGAAAATTATACGGGTATCACTATGGCAGCCTAATTATATCACTGTAGTTTTGTTGTGAAAAATCTCTGGTATATAAGCCATCTAGAGAAAAACTGTCCTCTCAGTAAAATAACTCGTTATAACTTAACGTATAAGAGCTACATGACCCCCAGTGGTGTGAGCTCTTGATCACTACTTGGAATGTAATAGCAAGGCTACGGTGAGGAGTGCTGTGATTTATTTGCGTGATGACTGTGTGTTGGCAAGGACTTGGTTGAGAGCCAAGGAGAAAGAGCCGGTTGAAGCTGCTCAGGAAGTGTCACTTATGTAGTTCCTTCAGCTATAAAGTGATGACCTTAACACTAACTGCAGCTGTATCTCTAAACTGAAATAGCACCTAGCTTGTCTGTAGTGCGTGGAATTGACCTTTGTGGGCTGTAAGAAGTATATACTAAAGCTCTCTCAAAATTACAGTTCTCATTCTCAGTACTGAACAAACCCTGTAAGGCTTCCCAAGGTTACCTGGTAATTGTCTTTAGGTTGTGCTATAAGATATATTTTATAAATATGATTGTGCTATGTGCAATATACTTCATATAATTGGCACATAATACATACTAATGCATGCTAAGTTATACTTTTTACGATTAGAGTAAGACATTAATATTTATAATGCTGTAACACTAACATTAATTATATAATGTATTAATATTTATAATGCTATAACACGATTTTAACAAAGTGTTCTAAGAAAGTTAGCACTGCAAAAAATGAACACCACAGTTATAGTGGGGTTCAGGCTTCTCCTGCGACTTAAACTAGGTAAAATATTCTGCAAAGTTGGTTATTATTTTTTTTTAACACGTGTCTGTGTGTGTGCATGTCTGCATGTAAATACATTATATATACACACATATGCGTACACACACATGGAATTTTAAGTGGGAAGTGTTGGGAGTTGCCAAATCTGGTAGCCTGATAGAAGCGAGTCAGCAGCAGCCCTGTGTTCCCAGGTGCAGGCAGCAGTGACGCTGAGCTGTCTCCGGCTGCTCACATCAACACAGGCAGAAACACTCAGCATTCACACAAACACAAACAGCACCAGTGGCCTCATCCTGTTCCCCTCTCTCGTTGATCAGGATGGAAGCCTGTGAGTAGAAAATACGCGTGCACACATGCAGTGCGGATCCCTCAGTAACTGGCCTTAGTCCATGCAGTAGCTGGCTCTTGGGTCCTCTCGTCTCCAGTCGCTCCACACGCAGACGTGCGCGTGCAGATGGGTCTCTCGGTTGACTCCCTGACCGCTGGTCTTCCCGTAGGTGGCCTGGACTTACTGGTCTCTCCTGTAGCCCACTCACAGACTGTCCCATATCTCCAGTATCTGACCCAGACTTGTGGACACTTTCATACCTGGCTCCCAAAGCTCTTATTCTACATGCCAGCTGTCCAGCTTGATAGTCACCGGTGGTCACAGATGGACATACATAACCCCCGCCAGTATGCACACCCTCGCTCGCTCCGGTTGCTGGCGGGACACACACGTGGACCCTCTGACCTGTGGTCCCACTCTGGTTGCTGTCACCGAGACCCCTATGCGCACACATGCACACAGGTCGGTGGAAGAAGCTTTGATCTGAAATAGGGGAGCAGAAATAAACAGCTGGAGAGAGGACTGCAGGTTGGTGAAGTCTTGGTGCAGCTTTTTCCAGCCAAATTCTCTGTACTGTCAAGTTCCCTTCAACGTCGTGGCTGTCTGCAACCATACAGCTATTTTTTAAAAAATTCCTTAAATCCAGAGGAACTGGATGGTCAACCCCTTGAATTGCAGGTCATGATACTGGTGTAAGATTGTAAGAGAAACCCTGACAAGCTGGAGGGAGTCCAGTGGAAGGCCAGTAGGATAGTGTGGGGCTGGAGCACATGGCATAGGAGGGGAAGCTAGAGAAGAGAAGGCTGAGGGAATATCCAGATGCTTCCTTCTGCTTCCTAAAAATAGTTATAAATAAACCAAAGCTAGGCTCTTCTCAGAGATGCAAAATAAAAAGGAAAGAGACAGGGGAAATTCTGAGCACTTATTTGAAAAAATTTTAATCAGAAGGGTGGTAAAGCACTGGCACAGGTACTTCAGAGGCTGGGGAGTCCCTGTCCTTGGCAGTCCTGAGCAAGGGCTGAACAAGGTGCTCGGCAGCTTGATCTCACTTTGATATTGGCCCTACTCTGAGCAGCAGTTTGGACTAGATGAACTCCAGGAGGCCCTTCCAGGCTAAATTTCCCTGATTCTAGAAAGATAAACTTAAAAAAAAAAGATAATTTTTAAACTCTGTTCATTTGCCTTTTCAAAATGTAAAAGATCAGGAAAAAAATAAGCTCCATAGCCATAAGGGCTTTAAAACTTGTCTTAGAAAAAAGTAAGTTCTCAAGAAACCGTAGACTTATGGGACATTCAAAGAAAATGATGAAAATGGTGTTCAAATAGCAAACAAGATTTTTTGTATTGAATTTTTAGAGCAATTCTTTAAAGTTCTAGACCCAAAGTACTTGCAGTTGGAGTTGCTTATTAAGTTCTCCAGAGTTATTCCAACAGTCTGTGCAAGGGCTGTAGTGTTTTATTAAATTCTAGAGGAGTTTGCAGTTAGGAAATTTAAGGGAATAATTAGCAATAATCCTCAGTAGTATCTGAGTTAGAGTCAAGTCTGCAGAGTTGAAAACCACCATGCTTTTATTCCTGTCACCCCTAGTCTTCAGCAGTTCAATTTCCACTACCTTCTCATCCTTACACAAACCCAGGAGACCTATGAAATACTGTTCAGAATTTAGAAAACGTTACCTTGTTTAGCCTTGAAATGCTGGCACTCAGCTGCAGTTCTAAATTCACTCTTGTTTCAAAGACGTTTTTCTAAGTTAACACTGGATACTGTTTGGAGCTGCAACTGTGGTACAGTAGATCGGATAGTGGGCAAGGAACTGTTGACTTAAAATAAAAATATTTTCCTACGTACGCTTACAAGATGTTCAAGATTTCCAGTGCTGTATGGTATCTGAAGGGTGAAAGGGTTGGGGAGTAGCTGAAGTGAAAGTAAATCTCTCTGTAGAAGGTTTGTAATAGCAAGTTTTAATCTCCAGTATTAGTAACAAAGCATAACAAACCCTACTTGTCTGTACTAGGCTGCTCCGTGATTTGAGAGAGCTGCTTCTACTGCTGCAGCCACGGGATTATCAGTAATGCCTGGTATGAAATGCATTCATCGAGTTACTTGCTCTGGCTTCAAGCCTTGCCTGGGGTCACGTTTCAGCCCTGTTTGCCTGTCCTCGTAGTGTGTTATTCTATTCCACAGGCTTAGCGCTGTTTCTGTGAGATGTTATGAGTATTGGTGTTCTGCATATAAAGAATAAGCTGAAATTCTGAAGTCCATAGCCTATCTGAAAAATAGTGTGGTATAGGGGTAGTCTGAGCTTCAGAAAGTATCTGATTAAGGTCTCTCCTGGAAGAGTGTACTGTTTCACATTCAGAGTTTCAAAAACATCTGCAAGGAAGCTGAGGAAACTAGAAAAGAATAACAGTAGATACTGAAAAAACAATACAGGTTTGGAAAATAAGAGGGTTAAAAATAAAAGCGTATGTGTCAACCAGGAACAAGGCAATGTTTTGTTCACTAACACAGTTAATTGCGCTGACTTCGTGTGTTTCAGATAATGAGAAATGGCTTATTTCTAAGTATAATGTTCTTTTTTCATTATGTTGATTTTTCTCTATTATATGTATACACTTCTATATTTGTAATGACAAAAGCTCAAAATGGGGTATTTTAAGAAGACATTACTATAGCTTAGATAGAGCTCAATGCAGATATTAATGAAGCTCTGGCTTGAATTATATGTAGTAGTTCATTAACCGTTAAAATACTTTTGAGTTTCCTTGTAATTTATTAGAAGTTTCAGATCATATCCAAGCTGTACAAAGAGTTAGTTTTGTTGTGATTTTCTCTATTCCTCCAGCACACACCCACAGAGATGTTTCCTGGTGAAAGATGAAATTTGGCTTCTGCTGACTGGCGAGCTGGTGTGTTGCTATGTGCCTTGTCAAGCAAAACTAGAACTGTATTTAGTGGAAGTAGAAGAGGGCTTACCGCTTTTAGACAACAACGGTTAAATAGGATATATGGATGAGTGTCTGTGTACTCTACTATTATCCTACGTCTGGATGGGATGGAAGCTCTTGCATCATCTGGGCTTTTGTGAACCACCCCATCAGTTGCTTTGGTTCAAAAAGGCAGGGTTGTAGCTCTGTGAGAGTAAGTAAAGGATGATGTTTAGATTTACAGTACCTGTAAAATGATAATATTCTGTATGAAACTGTTATTTTTTTTCTAGTCCACATGTGTGTTAAGGCTTAGAACTGGCTGTTGGATAAGAATTGAGCAACAGTTCCCTGGAGAGCAATGTTGAAAATGGTTCTTGGGAACTGTCATTGCTAGGTGGGTGTGCTGGTTTGGGCTGGGATAGAGTTAATTTTCTTCACAGTAGCTAGTATGGGGCTGTGTTTTGGATTTGTGCTGAAAACAGTGTTGATAACACGGGGATGTTTTTGTTCCTGCTGAGCAGTGCTCACACAGAGCCAAGGGCTTTTCTGCTCCTCACCCCACCAGCGAGGAGACTGAGGGGGGCACAAGGGGTCGGGAGGGGACACACTGGGACAGCTGACCCCAACTGACCCAAGGGATATCCCACACCATATGATGTCATGCTCGGCATATAAAGCTGGGGGAAGAAGAAGAAGGAAGAGGGGGATGTTCGGAGTGACGGTGTTTGTCTTCCCAAGTCACCATTATGCGTGATGGAGCCCGGCTGTCCTGGAGGTGGCTGAACTCCTGCCTGCCCGTGGGAAGTGGGGAATGAGTTCCTTGTTTTGCTTTGTTTGCGCATGCAGCTTTTGCTTTATCTGTTAAACTGTCTTTATCTCAACACACAAGTTTTCTCATTTTTACTCTTCTGATTCTCTCCCCCATCCCACTGGGGGGGAGCGAGCGAGCGGCTGTGTGGGGCTGAGTTGCTGGCTGGGGTTAAAGCGCGACAGTGGGATAGAGTTACAGTCAGCATGAAGCGCTGTGTTTGGTGAGTAAGGGAGAGTAATTGCTGATGACTGATAGGAGTCAAACTCTGGACTTTGGAAAAATAAATTGCAAGTGGTGTTTGAAAGGAACACTTCCTTCTTAGAGGGAAAAATGATCTATCATTTTTGTGATGGACTACTTTTGGTTGTTTATTCTGTCTTCAGAGTGTAAATCCCTGCTTTGGTAGTGACATTGGTCTTTTGAATTGACTTGATATTTAGCACTTGACTTCTATACATTGATTTAATTTGAGAGTATGAATGCCCACCAGCAAAGATTCCATGTCCTCAACACAATTCTCAAAAAAAGAGAAGCATTAAACCAAAGGCTTCTGAAATTTTTTTTTTGTCCCAGATTTTCAAAATATGTAGCATTTAGAAAAGTTTTGGAGGGCTTACTTAATGCTTTAGATTTCTTTTGTGCTTTTACCATGCTTTCAAATGAAATATATATTTTTAAAGAAAAGGTCAAATTACCACCTACTCTAACATTGTCTTCCCTAGACAGGCTAATAAGTGAACAAACAAAAAATTTCCTGATAAAATCCTGAGAATTTACGTCACTTCCACTCCAAGATGAACCATGACAAAATAGAGTAGATTTGACTGGGGCAGTACAGCTAGGATGTTTTCCTCACCTAGTTGCTTGCCTTCAGTTCCTGGATCTGACAATGGTGATTTCACATCCCAGAATTTGAGGGTGAAAAAAGGAGTGGCAAATGTCTTTGGCCATCTTTAATAACAGCCCGCCTTATCTTTGTTTGGAGTGGACACTTGTAAGGCTGTAGCTTATATCCCAGATAATAACGCAGAGAAATATACTCAATGGGGAGTGATAAAATAATTTGATAATATGTTTATCATCTCAGTTTTTTGACTGACATATTCTATGAATAGCTGATTGGTGATCTGCTGTATCATTGTACTAAACTAAAATAGTTTCTTGCAGACATCCAAAAGAGATTGTTTCATGTTTGCCAGGAAAGAGTCAGAGAGTTCTGTAAGCTATTCCTTGTATACTTATGAAGTGGTTCTTACCTTGGTATACAAGTGCCATCGAAGTCCTCAAACACCTGCCATTGGCTACATGTTTGTGCATTTCATTCAGTAAAGAGCATCCCAGTAGTTTCCTCCCTGGTACCACATGTAGTGATAAAAAAGGTCACTGGAGACTTGCTACTGAAAATTCAGCAAGGATGCCGAAAACAATTCAGATTTTGGGTTTCTGGACCCTGAATCAATGGGTAACAAAATGCCAATGCTTTCAAAAGGACTACCAATGAACATAGTGCAAATTTGGCACACTTAAAGAGGAAAAAAAATAAGCGCACTAATTATCTACAGCCACTTTTGCTCTTTGAAGAACATCATGTTATCCCTGATCATACCTCTGCCTAATCCAGTATCTTCTCTCTGACAGTGGTCAGTGCCACACATTTTAGACACTGTGCTTTATTTATTATTAGCCAGACACCATCAAAGCATTCAATCCCTTCAATATCTTGAGCTTGAACGCACTCAAGCTATTTTGAAATTGCTGATGGAAGACGAGAGGGAGGAGTTGTTTCAACAAGTGATCTGCACTAATTGCAGGGGTTGAAACCTTCCCTGATCCTGAATTAGTAATATGAAAGGCATGCTCTAAGATGGCTGTTCTGACAGAATAATTGAATATTCAGAGGAGCCAATAGAGTCTTGACTGCACTTTGGTTGCATTTCTCTGGCTCCCTAATAGGTCAGCCTCAGGGAAAAGTCCTAATGAACTGGAGTAACAGTGCGGAAAGTGGGATTTAATGTTTTGTGTTATATTCTGGTTTTGTTTGTAGTTTTTCCTGATGCCCGTCTTATATGGTTGCCTTACTTTTGAGGGAGAAGAGCTGATCTGACTCCAGGACTAGGTGTACAGCATCATACAAAGCATGTATTCTACTTACTGGGAAAGGAGGTGTACTCCAGTAGTTCATTTTATCCCCGGAGCGCTTCCTTAAACAAGTGAGATAAAGGCATTAAATTAAACACTGCTGTTCCCTGATCTGATGCAGCCCTGTCACTTACTCTAATTATTGGGGCTGGGTCTCAGCCTTTTTCCTATAAGCAAATGCTGCCCTGGGGACTTGGAAATTAATATGTTGATTTGAGTAAATATCTATTTGGCACACACCTTGAGGCACTGCAGCAACAGAACTGCTAAATAAGAGCTACAGGCTAAAATTTAGAGAAATCAGAGAATACAGCCCTCATAGTGGCAGCTTGAATGCTGAAGCTAAATTACTGTGGGTTGGTTATCTCTAAGAACAATGATTATAGTTGTTTTAGGCACCTCGAAATTTGTTCAGACCAGTATTCTTTCACACAGCTCCTGAGCTAGGTTTCAGTGTTGGTATGGAAGAAGAACTATTCCCAGTAAAAGCTCTGGATGTAGGCCATACTGTTTTGGAGAGTAAGAGGAAGTTGCTGGATATGGCCTTAGGGACAGAGAAAAGGCCCTAGGAGTGTTTAACTTAGCGGAGTAAATATACCCTACAGATGTGTCTACAAGGATAGCTAGAGCTGGTGTTGAAATTATTGTGAGCAAGCCACATGAATTCTCTCAAATCCCATGAATTGTGCTTCCCTGTGTGCGTTGCCATGTCTTGGAGGACAGGATGATGAACATGAGGAAGCAGCGCACCTTGCAGTAATGGAGGCTAACTGCATACCAAGCTGGCCCCCAGTACAGCAAAGATGTTGAGAATCTGGAGAGAGTCCCTTTGGCTGCCAAGAAGGCAAGGGTACTGGAACATATAAGAGACCGAGGGAGCTGGTCTGTTCATCTAGCAGAAGTAAAGAATAAGGAGAGTGGGATATAATTACTGTTTTATACTACCTAAAGGCATAGAGGAAATGGAACCAGTCTTTTCTCTGAAATGTACAATAAAAGAATCAGAGGGAACAAAACAATGTCGTAACATGAGAAATTCCAATTGCATGTAATGAAAAAATTTTTAACTGAGAAAGTTGTTAAGCATTGGCACAGGTTGCCCAGGGACATTGTGGAGGCCCCATCCTTGGAGATATTCAGAACTGGGCAAGGCCCTGGGAAACCTGGTCTAAGCTGGCCCTGCTTTGAGCAGAAGGTTGGACTAGATGACTTGCAGAGGTACCAGCCTAAATTGTTCTATGATTATGGGCCAGCAAGAGAATAATCACATTTTAGCCATTTTTTAAAAACAAGTCCAAGATATACCTCAGGTGCCTTTTTAGGAATTTGTCCAGGGATTACTTGTTTCTCTTAACGGTTTTGTCTTTTCTCTCTACTCTACCTCTTAAGAAACGAGTCTACCACCAGCAATCCCATAATGCCCTGTCCCTGTCTTCCTCTACCTTTTCTTAAGAGGTGGAGGAAGACAGGGACAGGGCATCGTGGGATTGCTGCTGACAGACTTGTGTGGGTGACCAGTAGTGGGAAGGGGACTTCCAACTCTCCAAGAGAGGAAGTTTGTAGGGTGGAATGGGACCATGGCTGATGCTGACACGGGTCATGCTATAGAGTTCCTTGCACAGATGTCTCTATACCAGCACCACAGGGCTGTCTCCTCATGCGTGAGTGTGGCAAAGTTGGGATTTGTTTGGCAGTTGCCATGGCAACCTGACTGTAATCAGCCCTTTTAACTCGGTGTAACTTTTATGAGGCTTTGATCCCAGGCTTTATTCTTGTTAACAACTTTATTATTCTGGATAATGTCGTCCTCTAACAAACAAGGAGAGATTTGGTTCTGCATACTGTTTTCCTTCTAAAAAGATTGAAACTTTGCAGAACTGGAGAGAAAGCAAAGTTTTCGTATCAAAGGCCAGAACAGAAGGGGCAATGAGAAGAATTAAAATGGTATATTTTGAAGGGAGATCAAAGATGTGACTCGTGTGTCATGATGGAATAGGACCTCATACAACCAACTGTAACCCCAACTTTCCCCTTAGTGGCTCTGTGTCTGGGCCTTTCTTGCCCATGACCCTAAGTTCACAGGAAAAGTGAGGTTGGAAGGGACTTCGGTTCTCTAGTCTAACCTCTTGCTCAAAACAGGGTCAACTAGAAGGTCAGGCCAAGTTGCTCAGGGCTTTATCCAGCAAGGTCTTGAAAACCTCCAAGGATGTAGGCTGCACAACTTCTCTGGGCAACCTGCTCCACTGCTTGACTGCCCTCACAGTGAAAAAGTTGCTCCATATACCTGGTCTGAAATTCTGTTGTTTGATCTTGTGCCTGTTATCTCTCATTCTCCTACCATGCACCATTGTGAAGAGCCTGGCTCCATCTCCTTGATAACCTCCCTGTAGATACTGGCAGGCTGCTACTAGTTTCCTGCAAAGCTGACTCTTCTGCAGGCTGAACAAGCCATTTCTTACAGGGCAAGTGCTCCAGCTCTCAACCATCTCAGTGGCCCTCTGTTGAACTCACTCCAGTTTATTGAAGTCTGTCTTGTATTAGCAGGCCAAAAATTGCATGCGGTATCTAGATGTGGTCTAAATGATGAGTCTGGCTCAGCTGCATCTCCTGTAAACTTGACAGATACACCGATGTAAATAAGGGGTATGATTGGACTAAGAGTTTGGAGCATCTGAATATTGCTTCCACTAAGGATACATAACATGGCTGGAGGCCAGATCACCAAGCCCCCCCTGTGTCACTGTCTCTCTCCTTTGCACATGTGTGAGATGAGTAATAAAATCTGCATTCCTCATTGCTTGTTAGTTGTGTATTTGTTGGACTGCACCGCTGTAAATCACCTAAATATTAACCACCTTTCACTAATGATGGCTTTTGTCATGGTTTTTGCAGGTTACATATCACAAGTACTAAAGAATTACACTGACCATGCCTGCGATGGAGAATATGTCTCCCTGAGATGTCCTCATAGAACCACCATCAGTATCCAGTCTTCCTTTTATGGCCGAATTGTACCAAGTCATCAGATGTGTCCTTCTCGCTATCCCCACTCCTATGCAACTTTAATTAAAGAAGACGTTGCCTGTTCAGTTGGCACTTCCCTTCAGGTATTGCATGTTGAACTGGATCTGTTCATTTTGGACTTCATCTTTCCTTGGCCAGGCAGCAGCTTTCTGTACTGGTGCTGCATAGACCTGTATTAAGCAGCGCTACCCAGCATGGGAACACTGACATCTCACACGGCTTAGTGGGTAGTTCATCTTTGTAGTTTAGACAGGACTGAGTTAGATTTTGCTGATGAATTTCTTAATTTTGCTGCAACTCTAGTCAGTAACAGTTCAGGAATGTGGTTGAAACTGAATTCCATTGCAAGACCACATTATGTTTGACTGCATTCAAAGATTTTTTTTTTAAATAGTTTTCCTTCCCAATGGTTAGCTTTTTCAACACATTCAGAAGTTGCTGTGGCATTCTTTTTACTTCAGAACTGGTTCTGTTTCAAGAGGCTTTTACTTTGGTAACTTGAAACCCAGAGGGAATCCTTGGCTTTACTTCTTCTGACTCATTTGGCTCTTAGGCCACTGAAAATGATCATACATCACTTAAGCTTGTAATGTCCCAAGCATCAGTAGTTAATCAATCAGCTCTGTCCATTTGTGTAGGGGATGTTGACTATATGTATCCTCCCAAGAGCACATGTGATGTCAGCAAATCAAAGGATCATTTGGAAGGTGCCAGTGTTAATCAACTGTCAGCAGGAATAACTAAAATTACAAACACGAGTTGGCTGATGTTGAGATGAATGGGGTCTGCTCCTGGATATTGAAGTAAGCACAAGTCTTTCCAAGTGCAGAATTTGGGACTGTGAAAACTTTTGGGCAAAGATCTCAAGCATCCACTGTGTTTATGGCTATGAATCAATAATAACATGTTATAAAAATTTATAGCAGAACTAGATTAATGAACCTACAGGGCTAGTGAATAATTTCTTTTATGATTTGGCTAAAGGACAGAGTTTCCCACATCACTTCTCACTCTTGCATCCAGGGTTTTTAAGAGGAATTTATAGTTTGGGTTTTTTTTTTTTATGGCATGAGTACTTTGGCTTCCAAATGTTAGTGGTAAATTCTCAAGAAATTGCACAGGGTTGGTGTTTACCTGTAGTGTAACCCTTAAGCTGAGAGATTTGCAGTTGCCCTCATAACACTTCCACTGCACAACAAATGACTGAGTTGTAGTATGGGAGGACATGGTCCTTATCAGTGGAAGGTTTTGCCAGATATGATAGCAGAAGTTCGTAATACAACAGACAAGAGGCAGTTGTGTTGTTTAGGGTGGGAGAACGTGGACTGAAGACTTTGGCAGAGGCTAGCCTTCCCTTCTTTCTTTTATTGATTTACTGCAAAATTTACTTGAAACATTTCATTTACGAGTGGGATTGATAGCTATATGCGTAACCTCATCCCTTGTGGGTGAGTGGCCTGCTTAAGGCATCTGGAAGAACTTGAGAATAGGGAATATGTAGCCTTTGGCTTTCCATGCCATGGTTTTATGTGCAGGAGGGATTTAAAAGAAATCCTTACCTGCCTGACTTAGCTCCTTATGTTCTCAGAGCTGTTACCCATTAGCTTTGCCTCCAACACTTCCAGTGCTCATAATTACAGCTCCCCTATTTATCAGAGCGAGAATTATGTTCTCTGTAGGTAGTCTTGCAGCAGATCTCTTGTACAGTAAGTTTGTTACATGACTGAGAACAGGACACTCCTATTCACCCGTTTTTGGGGATGCAGATGTCCTAGGGAAGTAGCTGACATTCTCTGTTCTGCCACAGATTTCTTGGGGGACCTTAGGCAAGTTCCTGCATCTCTTTGGAGATCTGCAGTGCCTCTTTGGTGCCCCCGAATGTGGCTTTGATATCTCAATGTGCTGTGCTTTGCCAGGGTAGGTTGAGTCTGAATGCCAGAGATGAACCTTGTCTTCTTTCTCAGTCCTGGAGGGGGTGAGGCCTCTCCGAAGGGTAAGCCAGAAACTCCACAAGCTGAATGGCAAGCTGTCTGCAGCTTGCTGGTAGGAAATGCATGTATATAGGAAAATTGGAAAGCTGTAGACAAGGAAATTGTGTGTATTTTTGTGGTTTTGAAACTCAGCTATATGGCTGCTATAGGCAGAACCAATTGTGTGTATATTCTGATTGTCAGTAATTTAAAAAGTCAGCCAAAACAAACCCTTCAAAATTAAGTGTATAAAATCACTCTGTCTAATCAAACCCATGACTGTATAAACTTGCTGCTTTTCTGGAGAGTGGCCTGGAGGGAGTGTAAGGGGCAGTTATTAATACTGTTCCTTGCAAACACTACCTGTGAATAACAGTTAATTCCCATTTAGAAGCTCTCTCCCTTGCAAATGTCCAGTTCAGACATTGTTTCTGTGTTAAAAAGGGAAAAGAAAGGGTTATGACACTGCGAGAACCACTCTAATCCAGCCTTATGTAGTTGGCTGACAGGATCCCTTGCTTTAGTCACTTGTTTTTGCTTGAAATGAAATGCAGACCACTTGGGAGAGCATGTCCAAGACATTAAAGCAGTGACCCCAAACCACACATTTCTGTTGTTCTAACACCGTAATGTCAGATTCAGTGGGAGATTACCAAATGCACAAAGAACTTGGGCATTCGGACTGGGATTTCAGTTTTGATGTGGTTGGTCTCTTGTTAACTTTTAGATCAAGTCACATGAATATGGAGAGATCAGAACAATGAAATACAGTTGTGTTGAAAGCCAGATATTTGCTTTTTAAATAGCTCCCCCCACTCTCCCCACTTCTCTCAGTTTAACAGGGGAGCCCAGAGTTAGAACAAGTCACATGAGATATATGGCAGGAAGGAAAGAGAGATTTGTGCTGTATTCGTGAAGCATCTTTGAGATATTTTGAAGATGGAAATGTAGAAAATTCCCGCTCATCCTTTAATAATAGAAGCTAATTTGGGGGACTAGTGCTGTTAATTAACAGTCTGGTCTGGTATTATCTCTTCTGTATTTTCCTCGTGGCATCCTGCAGAGGGTATTCCTGACTGCGAAGTAACGAGAGCAATGTCCTTGTCCCAGCCAGGAGGTGTGGATGGGGGACAGAGAGAAGGAACACCTGGAGCCTTGATGGCTCTGGTAGAGGGACCCATGCAGTGCAAACCGTCCTGCCTTGGCAGAGGAGGTCTGTGAGGAGGAGCTTTATGGTGCCTGAACCATCCTTTTTCTTGCTTGTAGGTCAGGAAGAGCAGCTGCCAGGACCAAAATCTATTAATCTTTCACCCAGAAAAGTAAATCCTTGAATACTAAGGGTCGTTTAGGCATATTGAAATCATGCCACTGAAAATGGTTGGCAGTAGGTAAGAGGGTGTTTACCCACACTGCATGATTTATGCAGAGAGCTGAGTTCTGTGCCCACTAGAAAGTCTGTATCGTCAAAGCAAGGTCATGCAAAGAGCTTAGTTTGGGTCCTGAAGAGCAGAGCTGTGTTAGCATGGTCCTGTGTGCGCTGGTGTCTTTGGGATGACCTGTAACTCCCACGTACCTTTACCCCTTTGGAGCATTTGTGCAGGTGCAGTTGGTCTGAGCATGCAACCTAACAATTTTGAGAGCTTGAAGGTTTTTGTTAGGTCTGTGCATTGTGCTTTCACAGTGGCATTTTTCTCTTGCTCTGTCCCATGTCACCCAGATAGAGTTGGTCAAGCCTATTTTTAATCTGTCCAATGTCTGATTTTTTTTAATCTAAGTGTATGGAGAAGAAGCTAAATTACATTTCTGCACAGCAGGGGGTGACACGGGAACATCTGGAGACACCTTTTCTTCCAAGGAGATCTGCTGGGGACCATCCTCATCTGCTTTAGCCGTGGTTCTCTCACCTGTCACACTACTACATACATTTGCATTTCCCTGCCAAGGGGACATCTCATGAGACCTTGCCTCTGGGGAAATAAGGAAGCTGCTAAACAGATACAGCAGCAGTGTATGTTTATTCAGATGAACAAATAAATGCTGGCACAGAGGACAAAGGAGAAATAGGAGTGTTAAATGTTCTGCATTGCCTAATGATAAGTGGCTCCTGATAAGTGAATCCTCTTAAGTTTACTAAGAAACCTAGTCAATCCTAGCCAAGATCACAATGCCCAGCTTGTGCCTGCAAAAATACATGGAGGCACATTTATATTTGAAGGAAGCTTCTGAGCTGGAGAGGAAGAGGTTTGGAGTAGCTTGCTTATAAAGCTTTCTGCAGCTGCTTGTTCCTGGATAGTATTCCTGATGTCACTGGTTTTCAGCAATAAACCACTTGAGGTCTCTATGGAGGAAAGTTTAATGGTTGGCCTAAAATTATTACTTATTACCAGAAAACTAGATTATACTTTACAGCAGATTACCTGCAATATTCTCATTTTGGTAAATTGACAGAGAAGTAAAACCACAGCTTATTTGGAAGGAAAACAGAAAGCCCTGGAGCAAAGCTTGTTTAGAATGAAAATAGAAAGCCCTGGAGAGGCACTTAGCCATTGTGTTTCTGCTCCCAGATATTTATCAAAGACATTGTAGGCTAACTTCTGTCTTCATATATGCACATACTGAAATCAGCAGGAAACCACTTCAGAGGGCAATGTTTTACCGTGTGACTTGTTTTCCCCAGGAGGAGCTGTGCTTAGAAGGCGCTCTGGAGCCCCATCATGCCTCTCCTCAGAAAGATTAACTAGTCTGGGGAGGGAGAGTAGGCATGGCCTGTGGCCTGGGTCTCTTTCAACACTCTCCGGGACAACCAGGCGTTGGTGATGAGAATCACTAGTGCTGCTGATGTGGTATTTCCTTTTGTCCTTTAAGTGAGATATAGGACACCTTTGCTGCCACCTCTCCTGCTGTCGCTCCAGCATCGGTACAGAAGGGAGCAGATTCCTTGCATGCTAACCACAGGATTGCCTGAGCCTTTCTTCTTCCCTTCTTATTTGCACCTACCAGGAAGGTTTCTGTGATAGAAAGCAAAGGGGAGCTGACCTCTTTGGTGAAAGATGAGATAAACTTTCCAGTAGCTGCATGACTCTCAAAGCATGGGCCAGCTGTTGATCACAAAGTGGTGGGGCTGGAAGGTGGGTCTGTGTGTTACTGTTTCTGAATAGGGTTTTATTTACCCCAAGTATTCTGGATTAACACTGTGGTAGAGTAAAATACAAAGTAGAAGAAAATGATCCAACTGCTCCAGCTTTCTTGGTAGGCCAGGGAGAGTGGCTACTGCCATGCCTAGTCGCAGGATATTGCATGGTCCCACTGATGTAACAGCATTAAGTGGCCTCAACAGGAATGAGAAGTGGCCCTTTCTCATGACTCTGAACATCTATAAGATTAAGACGGTCAAGGGGAAGGGAGGAAAATGATAGAAAGGAAGAATATGGGTCATCAGTACCACTGGGAGGAGAACCCACTGTTTGTCATACTACATATTAGAAGATGTCCACGGTTTATAGACAGTTTGACCAAGGAAAGTTTCAGTCTCAGAATGTCAGTGAATTAAAGAGCAGTTCTGGCAACTCTTCATCAGACTACATTAATTACTTTGCAGAGCATGGTGAGCAGTGAGCTCAGCGTCCGGAAGAGGTTACTGCAGTGACAAAGTTGCTCTTAAAAATCACAGAACCAGTGTAGCTTCATTCATGAATCTTGCCCAGGCTGAAATATAACTCCCTGGCAAGCAGTTCCCCCAGCTAATTATTTGCAAGTAGAAGAACTGCTTGATGCAGAGGTCATAGATAATCTCTAAATTGCTGTATCTTTGGAATATTTGGCTTGACTGAAATAGCTCATCAGAGCAGTGTGGTTATGTACTGCAGAAGAGGAGACACTAGAGGCAGAGGTGGCTGGTGCAGGCTGTCTCCCTGATGAGGCAAGACTGCTCCCTGGGGTGTAAGCCTCCTAATGCTTTGTTTACTCTAAATTTAAACTTTCCAAGTCATGGGGCTTCCATCATTGCCACTAAGACCCTGCTTGACAGTGTAATGGTTTGCTCTCAATGATTTTTTTCCACTTTGTGTTTTAACCTTTCCCTTTCTTTAATCCCATGGCTTTTGGTTATGCATCCTTTTGTATTTCTTCAGCCTAGACCTCCTCTCCCTTTGAAGTTGACCCCGCATACAGATTAAGTTTCCTACTGTTAGGAAGTGTAGGTAATGGTTAATTAGGTGATATTTGTAATGCAGCTTTTATCGGGTCCTTCTGTTTGCTGAGCATGTTCCTGCTTTTGTGAATCGCTGTCTCTGGGCTCTTTCAAGGTGTCACGGTTTAACCCCAGCCAGCAACTAAGCACCATTTGGCCACTCGTTCACTTGCCCCCCACCAGTGGGATGGGGGAGAGAATTGGAAAAAAAGTAAAACTCGTGGGTTGAGATGAAGACAGTTTAATAGGACAGGAAAGAAGAAATGAATAATGATAATAATAATATGACAATAATAATAAGAAAAGAACTGGAATATACAAAACAAGTGGTGCACAATGCAATTGCTCACCACTCGCCGACCAATGCCCAGTTAGTTCCTGAGCAGCAATCCGCCTTCTCCCGCCAACTCCCCCCAGTTTATATACTGGACTTGACGTCACATGGTATGGAATATCCCTTTGGCCAGTTTGGATCAGCTGTTCCAGCTGTGTCCTCTCCAACTTCTTGTGCCCCTCCAGCCTTCTTGCTGGCTGGGCATGAGAAGCTGGAAAATCCTTGACTTGGTATAAACACTAATTAGCAACAACTGAACATCAGTGTGTTATCAACGCTCTTCTCATACTGAATCCAAAACATAACACTATACCGGCTACTAGAAAGAAAATTAACTCTACCCCAGCCAAATTCAGGACACAAGGCTCTGCCCGAGGAGCTCTGGTGAATCTTGCTGTTGTGTTTTAACATTCCAGCCCACTGCTGCCTGCTCTAATGGTGGTTATTACTCCCATAGCAGAGCTAGTGAAAGGGACTGTGTGCCAGGTTTTCAGCTCTTTATTTCAAAGTCTGGCATGTTAATGTGAGTCACCAAACATGTGGGCATAGTTCCCTCCTGCTGACTCTGCTGTGAGCATTGCAGGGTCCATGGAGAGTGATAAGAGATAGCTAGTAGAGTACTAAATCCTGCCATAGATCAGTGGTTAGGATTCAGGGCCTTTGATCTCTTGTTCATGCGATGCACAGATTGAATACACCAATTTGGGCAAAGCTGCATTATTTTCTAGTGGAGCAGGCTGGGAAGGTTGCTTGATGAAGTCATAGGCGGGTAACCTGTATCTCATGAACATGAATATCACTTTCTCATGTCATCTGTCCTTCCCTGTTGCTGATTCTTGGAAAATCTTGCTCCATGGTCTTTGGTAATTTGTGTGAATGAATAGAGCTAAACACGTAATCTTCACATAATTGGAAAAAGGACCTGTAAATAAGTTTGCCACTTGAAAGTACTAAGTTTACAGTGCGTTTTAAACTAATACCAACATTCATGGGTATATAAAAGAGTATTAAAATTCAAATGAAATGTGACATGAAGCCACTATAAATGTATTGTGCTGTGTGGCTTTGTAGAGAGAATTCATGCTGTCTTGTTTGTTGTATTTACTTCTTTCCATTGCAAAACTCATAGAGGTGCACCAATATAAGTGCTGGTGTAACTCCACCGCAATGACTGTACCTGGACTGAATTTGACCTAAAAATGCTTGATCGTATTTTTTTAAATTATTGGTGTCTTCTTGTGTAAAATTCTTAGTACAAATCTCTGCCCATCTTCATTTGACTGCACACAGCTCCGATCCATTCATGCCATTTGCTCTCAGAGTTATTCTCCTCAGCAACATACAATTTGGGAAATTATTTAGTGGGGTTCCTCTGTGTAATTTCATGCCTGACTGACATGTCCTGCAGTCATCCTTATGTTCCTTTGATGATGGAGGCTGTACAGAGAGCAGCCCTGTGGCAAAATCCTAGTTCCCTTTGAGTTTCACCATTGGCTTCTATGGGTCCGAAGTTTCACCCTAAGTGTGTTGAATTGATGAACTACTACAAGGGACTAAGAACTGAGATAGATAAGTTTAATTGCCTCAGGTGTTAAGCTCAGTTGTGGTTTATTTTAAGCATGCAGGGGAAGCGCTTCTTGAAGAGTGATTTGAAGAGACAGAATAAAAATGAGTGCACCCTTGGGAATGGCTGAGGACAGCCTTCTTGCAGAGCTCGCATCCAGTTCCAGATTTAAAAGTTTGTTATCTAATGAGCACAAGCAATTACTTAGCTAATGAGCACAACAAAATGAGCACGAGAAATGTGTTTCATCTGCAATGCCTACTAGAAAGACATGGTTTTGAGCTTGAGGCTGCCCTTGCTTTAAGACTCGGGTCACCGCAGTGAGATTAATCCAGCGCATAAATCACAGCGGTTAGATTTTGTTTTACTTGAATTCACATTTCTTGCTCTCTTATCTCCTGTAAATCTTGCAGCTTCTTAGCTCAATCATGAACCAGAGAATGGAATGGGTTTAAACAGCCGCAACTTCCCTCCCAAGCACTGGCTGTCAGCCCTCAGGCTTGATTTACCACTGGAGCGCAATTATAAAATGGCACATGCAATTAATGTGTCTTCCCTCCCCTTTCATGCCAGACAGGAATTCCTCCTCCACCTTCTTCAGTTGGAGTGATTTTTATAATATAATCTAATCCAATGTGACTTTATTTTGCATTAGTCAGTGGTCTACCAGATGGCAATGGCATAAGCAGCTGATTATATATCCCAGTTAGGGATGGTTCTGCGTGTCTACTACTATTTCTGTGCAAGTTCGGGTTGTTGTGGGCCTGTTTTTGTTTGGTTTTGTGTTTGTGTTTTCCCACCTTTACAGCTGACACTGACAACCAGAAAAACAAGGCAAACATAGAATAATTGCCCAATTTTTTCTAGCCATTAAGCAAAAGCCATGTGAGCTCAGGATGTTCCCTCCCTACCAAGTAAACTCACAGCCTTCCTCGTGTCAATCTAGCAGATTCTGCAAAGAGTTCAGAAACGACACCTGACATCTGCCAGAGCTCTGATACTGCCTAGAAGTATGATTTTTGAGAGTAAGACCAGAAAGCCAAGGTCTCGGTTTGTAGGGCCCCTGTAAAGGCCAGATGAGCAGGACCTGCAGGGGAGGTGTACCTGTAGTGGGTCATCTTGTCGCACATGTTCTGTAGAGTCGCTGTGTTGCACGGTGTTTAAGAAGATGCCGGTATATAGCACATACTGATGTAAATAGTGGGGAAGAAGATTTCTGTGGCAAGGATAGGTAAATCTTCTGTATGTGCAGGTTTTTAAGTTAACGTTAGGGCTGGTTCAGCATCTTTGTTCATTATTTTTAATCAAGAACATGGCACAGTTAACCATTGCTAATTTTCTTTGCATTTTTCCTCATGTATTTCACTGAGCATTGAACATATTTTTTTTTATTTTACTCTTTATGGATGTATTTCATTACACCTAAGACTTTACTCAAACAGTCTGCAGGAAATCAGAGATCTTAATTTTTTTATATTTTCAGGAAAATCGTTGCCCTTTATGGGGAGGCACATTAGAATTACGTGAATGAAAAATAAATATTGATTTCTCTCCCCCCATGAAATAACTTCTCAGAGTCACGGCTATTATCAAATTAATTTGAAACTGTAGCTAAACACTAAAACCAATTAGTAAAAGGCATATTCAGCCTCAAGAACTCTTCCCTTTTCCTGCAGTCTCACGATGGCGTAGATGACTTTTGCTCCTTAATGTAGGTACAGACTTCTCCCTAGGGCTCTATATTACTTTGCATACTGCAGGAAGTAAACTCAGGAGGTTTTACTTATGTGGAATACATGGAGTAAGCAAGAGCTGCCAAGAGTTAGAGCAGAGCAAGACGAAGCGGCCATACGTCAAGGCTGCCCGTGTTCGTGGTTCTCTGAGGCTGGTAGGTAATTGCCTTCACTCCTGGTGCTGAGCCTCAGGACAGATGAACAAGTGCTGCTTAGGCAGGGACGCTGAGGTTTTCAAAGAGGCTTCATGCTGGCCTAACCCAGTCTCTGCTGAAACCCAGGGTGGTTTTCCCACTGGTTTTAATAGCACCTATTATGCAGTGCTGAAGGCTTTTGAAAATCCCACCCATCTGCCATGAACAGGTTTGTTGGCCAAAAACCTGAGTCTGCTGCCTCCGAGGGGGGAAAGCTTTCCTTGTGGGAAAGAAAACAGTTGGGGTGCTGCTTCTTTCCCTGCTCCATATTCTTAGTACTACTTGGGTGTAAACACAGCCGTGGCTGTCCAGTACCAGCAAATCCTTTCAGGTCTGCAGTGGTTCGGAGAGGATTTCTTTCTGTATGTGAAGCGCTCAAGAGTTGTGCCAGTTTTTCTTTGCCTTTTGAGATCAAAAGAGGTATCTGTGTAGAGGCCTCACTTAAATTCCTTTGCAACTCATTGGATTTTGCATTAAATTAAATTTCACATGCTGAGTGAGCAGTCAACCCTTATGAGCCTAGAGGAAGGAATATGCTGTTTCTATGCATTTTAACGTGACGGTCAAACTGGGGCTAATGCTCCCAGGCACCTCCTTCAGTGTTCACCTTTCAGCCTTTCCATCCTAAGCTCTGTGTTTTGAAACGAGGTGACTGCATTTTATTACCTTCGTAAGTGGAAAACAACAGCATATGTTCTCTGCTCACTAGAAAAGGCCTGAATTGTCTTGATTTGAACTTTAAAATAAAGGTCAGACTTGAGGCAGGCACGAATTTTTGCATGTGTCAGCCCAAAAGGTGAAAGCTTTAGGAAGTTACGAGCAACCGCAAATGAAGTAGTTTCAGATTGCACTTGAAACTGGAACAGCTGTTGTTCCTGGTGTTCAGAGGGTGACATTCAGTGTTATAATGCTAAAGATTATATATATTACGTTCAGGGAGAACTCAAAAATAGAGAGTAGTCACTGAGGCAGAGAGAAAATTGGTTTGGATGGCGCGTGGTAGAAAAGGAACAGCCTTTATGTTAATGGCACGGGGATAAGATTGTGGGAAAGCCCAGATGTCGTGGTGGGTGTAAGAAAAGGGAACAGGGAGAAGACAAAAGAGACTAGGGGAGTCTAGGGGAATTTCTGAGAAAGGATTTTCCAGCACCTCCTTGCAAGTGAAAATTAATTGTTTTGGGACTGGAATTCACAGCTCTGTATCGCAGGGACTTAGCGAGGCTGGTGGATTACCTCGCTCTGTGGTCTCAAAATGCTCTGACAGATTCATGTGTGTCAGGCAAACATTATGGTAATTTTAGTGCTTTAAGGGCTCTACAGGAGTACATAAATACCACCTAAGCCATCCAGCTGAATTTAAAACTTAATTACTGCCCCACTTAATAATATTCTCCCCCCACTACTGCTTCAGAGGATCATAGGGTTAAAAGAAATCATTAATCTTCCTTAATGAAGCTATTTTCTAGCAGGAGACAGAATGTCTTGCCCCTGTGGATTCTGAGATGGAGTTTTTATGAGTGTTATGAATGGGGAAGTGGGGAGCAAGCGCTAGAGGAAAAGCAGTGCAGAAAAGGGCATAGGACCCGAAATGCCGGCAGTGGAAGGACCCCCTGACTTGCAGGCCCTTGCTGAGTTTAGCTAAAAGGAATGCAATAGTCATGGGGGAAGAGGAGTGAGCCCCATTAAAAACAGACTAAGTTGGCTGTATAACAGTGTTCCCACCACAACTGCTAATTATTGGAATACCAGTAATTGCCAAAGCTTTTATATAACCGAGACAAGCTCTCTTGAAAGCTGTGGTTGAAATTGTGCATCTCTAGAGAAATCTAAAGCAGAATGGTGGTGGCAGAGTTTGGGTCTCTGGTTTTAACTGTCAAGGCTGATCCATGTCCTCAAAGCTGCTTTTCCTGGGACAGTACTGCCTTATAGTACGATTAAATTGCATGCAAATGTTTTAAGATTTCTGTGACCGTCCCAGTGCAAATCCCTCCTTTTGCATGCATGAAAGAGAAAGACATGCTCCTTAAAACAGTGCAAGGTTTAGTCCTCTCCTAGTGCACGGCTCCTGCGGTACCCGCTGCGTTGAGCCCCATTGCCTGCCTCGTGCCAGCGCCAGTTGGGAGGCAAGGATGGCCTTGCTGTTCTCCAGCTTGTCTCTGTTTGACCATCCCCTTGGTGGAGATACTGAAGTGCTTTTGTCTCTCTGTTTCTTGTGTGCATTCCTGGCTGCAGAAGATGCTGGACGAGTGCCAGGACAGGCGGAGCTGCCAGTTTCTCGTCAATAACCGGCTGTTTGGTGCAGATCCATGTCCCGGAACCGGCAAGTACCTCATTGTATGGTACAAGTGCAGGCCAAGTAAGTATCTCGCTATCGAATCTGCTTGCTCTGGCGAGACCAAAGGTTTTTCGTCCTTAATGCTCATCAGAGAGGCCTCCCAGCACTCTTTGTCCCCTTCTACCTTTATTTTTGGTGTAACCAAACCATAACCCCCTGGGTGCGGAGCATTTCCCCTCTCCCCCTCGCTTGCTGCCTTGCTGGGGTGCCACCGCTCCGTTTCCTTCCCCCTCGCCGGCAGCCCAAGTTGCAGATGGTTTTTGCAGGTGCCAGCGAAAGCCTTTGCCAATGCTGAGCTCACGCTGTCGGCGGTGGGTGGGCTGCTTCTGCTCCCACCTGCAGCTGCCCTCCTGTCCCGGGGGGCTGGTGGGACTTGTCCCCGCTCTGCCTGCCCCTCCAGAGGGAGCGGGAGCTCTTTGCGTGGGCAAAGACTTCAGACCCGGGTGCCTAAGGCAGGCACTGAAGACGGTGGTGCAAAGGGAAGCTCACCTGCCCACGCCATGCCATAAACCAGCTTTTAGTGGCTTCCAGATCAGGCTGGGAAATGTTAACCTGTGTTTTGTGTGATCTCATTAGCTGTGTTTAAATTAAATGGGGCTGGCACCTGGATACTGGGAGTGCAATCATGCGTTGTGCAGAGGAGTGAGCCTGGTGCAGCTTTGGCCCAGGACAACCAATACCCTCTTGGCCAATTCCTGGCCCCACTGGTGTGGTTAGCACAGCCTGGGCACCGTTCGCCATCAGTGCTTTGGAAACAGACACTAGTTCAGAGACAGATTGGGTTTGATGGTGGCCAAACTGTGCCAACTGATTTCAGCCTGAGAACAGGACCGGACTCTCATTTGAATTAATAGTCTGGACATGGCATATCAGACTAGCCTAATCCCAAGCTTTTTAAATTACATAACTAACATGATTCCAGCATCACATCAGGAAAATTTTGGGGGAAGAATTAAAAAAAAAAGTTTGCACAGGGAAGAAAAACATATCTGATTTCAGAAGAGGTTTGCAACAAAAGCAGAAACATTCAGACTCTGTCAGCAGCACAGAAGACGACTTTTTGCCCCAGCATGCAGAGACCTGTGCTAATGAAGTGAAGGGATCTGGCAAGATCTGTGAGGAATTCAAGTGAAAGGGAGGTAATGAAGCACCTGCATCTGTTGTGGGGCTTTCACGAGTGGTTGTAACATCCCTTGTTGGGTAAGAAATGCATCTCTGAGAGCTGGGTGATTAGCAGGGTGTTCTGACAGGTACTCCTGAACCTGCAGGTTTTGCATCAAAGCTTGCTTGAAAAATCTAACTATTGAGGCCTGTGCTGAACTTCTGAAGGTACTTCAGGATCCCATCTGTGCATAAATATTTATGGCTTGGCATTCTTTGCTAATTACAGATATGCTAGAAATGAAGTAGTTTGCATGTGTGCTGAGTAGGTGATTTTCCTGAAAGAGAGCAGGGGAAGCTGCTTGAAAACATTTCCCCAAGACATTTTTCAGGCAGCTCCAATTTTTCAGGGTGAAACAGGGTAACCTGACACAAATTATTGTTTCTTAGTCGCTGGGCAAACTTTTAATGGGAACCCATTGGATTAATAACAAGATTTGAAATACGTGAGGATTAGCTTTGCACAGAGATACCAGGACATAGTCAACCTTTCCTTGATGATTCAAAAGATTAATTTTGAGTCTCAAAAACAGAATCTCATGCTTGTTTGAGTTTGATAAGCCTTTCCACCATTCCATAGGGAGAAGATTAACGGGGGGGCTGAAGAAAGATGGATCCGTAGAACGCAAAATGCAGGACCATGAGAAATTTTTGGTGGGCTTTTTGGGTTATTGAGTATTTGAGTATTGTTTATGAGCTCTAAATGAATATATGTTTAAGACCTAATTCCAAAAGCTGTGGTCCTGTGAAGTGTTGACCTGCTCCAGAAAGTCTGAGCCCACATAATTGTAACTGAAGAGCACCAGAGAGTCCTTGTCCAGAGCTCACTGCCTGGCACATGGTTCGATCTATAACTTTATCAAAAGACAAATGCAAATTTTGGGTTCTTTTCCTGAATTTGTCCTTCTTAACAGTAGACATGACAGAATTACTTTAACAAGAAGCTATTTAAGGTCTGAATTGTCCTCTAGAGACATCTATTTCTTTCTTTTGCTTATTGAGGGAGCCTGATGTGACCATGCTACTGAAGTAGGTGCCTTGGTTAAGTGCCTACCTAGGTAGAATGAATGTGAGTTTTCCTGTATATGGGTATGAGAGGCACTTTGGGAAGTGGCCTGCAGAGTTTAGACAGGACATCTTTAACATAAAATAAGAATGCCCAAGCCTTCCCACTCTCAGAGTAATGCTGGAGCCTCAAAAGGCCCCTGACTAGAGGTAGTTATCTAAAAAGAAAGACTTCCTTGAAAGAAAGCAAAACTGAAGTTAGTGGCATTTACTTGTACCTTTGCTGAAGAATAACTAGATGGTGCAGTCATCCCCTCCAGCCACTGTCACTGCAGTTATGCCTCTCTGACATTATGTTGCATTTGAAATCTAGTGGTTTCGATGCTCGCTGGCTGTATGGGGTTCACTCACGAGGCAAGGTGCTATTTTGGTTTCTCGTGGGAAGAATTTCAAGGAGATGGAGGACAGTAAATCATGTTGAAACTGAAAGGCCCAGATTTTCCAAATGTTGGGGCTCCAGGGAGCAGGGCAATGGGAGGGATCTCTACTGCACTAATTGCTCTGAGACTGCTTTTGCTGGAAGCAGGAAAGACTCGTGCAGAGCTGTTGTGGTTCACCTCCTCTAGAAATTCAAAGAAATAGTTCAGAGAAGTGTGTGCTTAACTAGAAGCAGTGAGAAATTCAATGGCTTGTGTGTATTTTGGGGAAGTCTTGTGCTAATCATGGTCCCCTCTGATCCACTGTATGGATCTGGGGTCTAGTGGACATTTATCTTGCATGTACAGGACTCAGGTGTGTTCATGGGACTGCTTTTAAATGTCATGTGTTTGGCAGTCCTGAGTATTCTCTGTGCCTGTAAATAAATACACTATGTGTGTGTGTACATCTAATTTTAAGGTATAGGGTGTTTAAGGAGATCAGAAATAATCAATAAAATGCTCTGTTCTGTCTCAGTTTGGGACAAGTGAGACTTATTATTGCTGCTATGTGATTTGAGGGCCAAGGTTAATCAAAGTACATAGAAGCTTAAATTTTATTTTATTTGCCCATAGCATGTGGGTCTTGGTTTCTAATATGCACCAACCTTTGGGCAGATGTTCAAAAGCACAGTACAGGTCTCAGCAGAGCACAGCTATGACTTGTGCTCCTAAACTTGGAGATGCCTCTGTAAATCATCCCTCTATTTGCAGCCTGAGTAGAGAGTCCCAGAAGGTTGTTGCAGGTCAAGGTTGGGACGTGTGGCTGTAGCACTGAAACCTGAAGTTGTTCTCTGCTAGTGTAGATGTAGACTGGCATTTAGTACTGGCCTGGGATGGTTTCCAGTGGCAAGTCTGGATATGGCCACCCTGTTTTAGAGGCTGAAAAAGTTGATGAGAATGGCTGTGGGCTGTTCCTTGCCAGTTGGCCTCAGCACCAGAGAACTGGCACATTTAGTTTATCAGGGCCGGTATAGCCTGAGATCCACACCCAAAGCACACTGAATCCTAGGATCAAGCCCTGAACACACAAAGAACGTCAATCTCTGGGCTACCTTTCAGGAACATTAAAAAATTGCACACAAATCCAATTATTTCGCAGGTAACATGCTGATTTGATTTAGACCTATTAAGTGTAATTACTGGGTAGGCTGCAAGAACATATAATTAGAGGGAATTGACATACTATTTAATTGGTCTAACATGAATTCCCTCTAACTGAAATATGGATTCACCAATATTATTCAAACAATTCAGTGTTTGTTCATCACCCTTACTTCAGAGGCGGAGAACCGTGTAAGATCGTGTGTTATTGTGAGCTAGGAAATATTTGCTCTGTGTGCCAGACTTTCCAGAGGGGCTGCGAAATCTAATCCTGGCTGGGAACAGGATCTGTGGGGCTGCCCAAGTCATGCTGAAGAAATAACTTCACCTCTCTGCACCCCAGCAATACCACTGCAGCTGATTTTACTGGGGTTGGTTGCTGCATTGTAGAATCAGGGATCAATCTGCCTCTGCGCAGCGCCTCTTCACGCACAGCAACTTTTTGGTTGTTTGGTTACGTTTTTGGCTTTGTTATTTCAAAAGTGCCAATGCTCCTGAACAAAATGGGGACATAAGTGCTTGCCTGTCTCTGTGAAGGGATTACTTGGGATGAGATGTTTTGCCTGAGAGGGCATTCACTGGCAGTGCTGTCGAGAAAGGGGAGGACTCCTACCTTGTTTATGTGGCATCCCCCATGAGTCCCCCATGAGTCCCCCAGGTAATGCCTTTTTCTTGTCTCCTCCTCTGCCATTGCCATGCTGTCCTGGATGCACTGTCCCCTTCTCAGCTCTGAATACCCTGAGCTGCAGCCTCCTGTAATGCTATAGTTATATGTTCCCTCTTTCCTATCAGGCAGTTGCTAATTTAGCTTAGGACATCAAGGATTCTGGGAGAGATAATCTCCATACAGTGGTGTTTTTTTAAAAAAATTATTATTATTTTTATGTAATTTTAAAACATGGGGTGGAACAGTTGGATGTGATAATTGAAGACTGGCAGGTGTGAAGTCTCCCTGTATTAATCATTGCAGTGATGTAACAAAGTGTAAATCCAAACTTTGCTGCTCTCCCTTCTATTCACAAACGTAAGCCTAAAATCTTTGAAGTTTCAGAAAGCCTGGATTGTGACCTGGGCTCCAATTGCAGCTCAAATCCCTCTGTAACAATACAAAAACTTATTTGTGAAAGGCACATCAAGGCTCCGAGAAATGCATCTGGGAAGGAAACTTGCATTTGTTGGCAAAGGGTGAAGTGCCAAAAGTTTGTGTGGGAGTAGGAGGGGAAAAGAGGGTGGGGGACGTCACTTTGTTCTAGTTCAGAACCTGTAGCTTTGATTTATGGGAAAACTTTTGTGCTGAGAATCGACCTGGATACGTGTTTTGAAGAGCACAGGCAGTCATTCTCTCCACCATAGATTTAATTCTAATCTAAGAGGCCCAGATAATTCTTGTGAAATGTCAAAGACTTTTTTTCAAACATGGGAATGCCTGTCCTGATGTCCCTGACAAAATCTTACTCAGGTAACTTTATTTTTCTTAACAGCTCTAGGTAATCTTAATTAGAGAGCAACTCAATTTAAAATCAATTAGGAATTAAGCCCAATTAGATAATCTTCTGATAAAAATGGCATCTTCAAATTTGCACTTTCTGTCAGATTAGTGATGGAGCTGCCATGCTGTGTCCCAGGAGTGTCTGCCTTTTGGTGAGGATGTGTGATTTTTTTTTCCAGTGGTACTTCAAAACCTGTAAAACCAGCAGAATACCATTACTTGTGGCAGAGCTTTTCCAGCTCTCAAAGAACTGTGGAGTCATCCTCTGTTGGCGGTTCCCAGTTGCTGGTGAATGTGAAGCTGTCTTATGTGTCTTGGGGAGCTGGACAGATCTGCTCATCAGATTTCAGTTGGATTGGCTGAAAATTATGGAAAGGACATTTTGGAAGGACTGCTTAGGCTTGCAGTGAATGCATCTTGTTCACCTTCTAATTTCCTCACAATCAATTCCTTCAATGTTCAATCTAGTGCGGGCTTTGCCATTGAATTTGCTGGGCTGAGGATTACACCTTTTCTGTTAAATTCAGTGAATGTGGCATGAAAAGCCTGGTCTCATCACACAGCCTCAAGGCTTTCACTCCCTAGGCAGAATTTGCAAAATGCTGTGAGCAAGAGCGGAGGGCTATGGACAGAACAGAGGTTTTGTAGGCATTTCAGATGAGAGTGAAGAGGCACCTAAATGTATTCCTGGTCCCTTTAACACTGGTGATTGATTTTAGTGCTGGGATAGATTGGTAATTCAGTAGTTATCAACCCTTTCAGAAAAGCCTTAATCTCCTTTGTAAGACAGGTTTATTGGTGGCAGGAGAAGTTCACTGTATTGTTCGCCGCATTGCTTTTTGGTGGGCCAGGCTTTCCAAAGCCGCGGAATGGAGCGAGGGTTGTTTAATGGGCACATCCTTCTGGCCCAGCCACCCAGGCAACAGAATAAACCTTTTACCTCCTGCATTCATCAACTTGCTCTTGCTTATCTGTATTATTTCAAAACTGTTAAGGTGATTCAGGGAGTGGAAATTTATAAGGGCAATAAAACCACAGGCAGCAAATGCTGTGGTGATGAAAAGGTGTAAATAAAGGAACGTTATAAATAACAGAGGACAGATCCATCAGCCTGCAATCGGGGTCAGTGAAGCTTTAATGCTAACAATTAATATTGTTTTAAGCCGTTGATGCACGGAGATTTTCAGGTGCTGTCAAATAGTCCTATCTCTGTAGCACACTAATCACTTGACTGTCAGGAGCAGGATTAAGAGGAACGCGTGATTTCATTGTCAGCGAATGCAGAGATTATTGTCAGCCCCTGCCCCCATGGAGAAAAAAAGTGCTGCT
>JAVJGG010000017.1:22922562-22947393 GCA_035590195.1 Aviceda cuculoides
GGTGAATGTAAAAAGTAATTAAAAAAAAAAAAAAAAAAAAGATCCCGGTTTTCTTTCAGACCTCGTCAGTCAGCCCTGACTGGCATAATAAGGAGACAGGGAAGACCAGGGTGCTTCCTATTGATGTAGGTGGAAAGATTCCCTTTGCTGGATCAGGTCTCCAGTATCCAGATGTGAACCATTAAAACCCCCCAAAATTCTCAAATCTGCCTAAATTGTATAAATCATAGAGCTGTGACTTTTATAGATCCCCTTTGTCCATTGGCATTTAAGTTTTCTGTGGGGTCCTAGGAAAAAAACAAGGGAAAAAAAAAACATTTTAAGCCATGAATTTTTAGTGAAGGACAAGGAAAGGATAGACTGCAGTCTTTCTGTGCTGGGACAGGTGAGTCAATAGCTTTTGCCAGAAGGAACTGGGAGCCTTTGCCCTCACATACTTCAGGAGATCCAGCCCATCCTCGGGCACTGTGGGCACCGGTGGTACCTTTCTGCGCTGCTGCCGAAGGCCGCCTTCAGGTGTCCTGAACGGCTTTGGCTGCTGCCAGAGACAAAATGATCTGGGAGACTTCTGCCCAGAAGAGCAAGGGGGTGTCCCTGGGGCAATTAACCAGAATAAACACAAGGAAACCAAGCTTTTAAAAACGAAACCCGTAAATTTAAATCTCGACACAGTCCTACTGTGGCAGAGGTTTGCAAGCTCTGAATGATAGATTTCAAGATTTTCTGGTACACTGGTGAAGAACTGTGAGAGGAGAAGCGTGTCCTAGAAACAATATGCTTATAAACGAAATTGAGATGCTGCAAAGGTTTACTTTTGTGAAAGTTTGGATCTGTTATATTGAATCCACAGTTTAAACCATGCGTGCAGGCCTCACAGAACAGGGAAGTAAATTTATACAGTACTTCTGCAGGAGGTCCTGTGTGTGGATGCATTCAAGACAGAAAATATAGATCAATTGCTCTCCTCAAATAAATGTCTCTTAGAGAAAAAGCAGAGAAGAGTAAATCTTCTCTGGGGTAGGGGTATGGTAATGAACTCTTTCCAATACTGTGGATTTCTGCAATATTTTTTCAATATCACTCCTACATTTGGTTTGCAAATTAATTATACATTTTTAAAACAGGTATCTCCTGGTATTTTCAGCTTTTCATCATACTAATGTTGCATCAGGCTCTTCTCGGTTACACACTTATTTTTCTGACTACTTAAAAGGCACTGGAGGTTGTCACCTAATCATGTCTCTGGGAACTGGGACTTCCAAAGCATCTGTGATGAATTTGGGAGATTTTGTAACTGTATTTCTCCCAGCTACGTTTTTTCTTCTCAGGCAAAGCCATTGAGAGAATACTGTGTGTTTAATTATTTAGGACAGTAGCGAACTAGCTTTTAATCTAGTAGGCCTCATTTTCCCATATTTTATGCTCTAGGCAGCCCCATGGATTATATGTAAAAATATCAATCAGGTATCCTTTTAATGTTCCTGTGTCAGAATTATCATTGCCATTATTTTAACATTTGAAGAAGACCATTTTAATGATATAAGACTAAATTCTCCTTCTCATCTATTTTAATAATAACTTTAAGTAGCATTACTCCAGATTTAGACCATCACTGGAAGAGAAGAGCAAATGTGCCATGAGCAGTGGTACTAATGAAGTCTTTTTCCTTACATATTCAAGTAATTTTTTCCTTAGTGCATCCCTCCCATCATTTTATTGCAGTAACAAAGGTTTTCACCATGCTTCCTACGTTGCCTCCTATGGTGTAGCTAGTCCATATTTATATCCATGCTAATTGGCCAGATATTACGCCCATGCTGGTTGGTTGGTGGGACAGTGCAACAATTACAACCAGCTTTGATACTGATTTGGCTCTCTTCTGTAATTGGCTACCAGTTCTTAAAAAATGTATAGGGACTTAACTACATTTGTCATCTCAATGTTTCTGACAAATTTCACTGAAATTTAGCCAGCAGGTTCTCAGGTCCTTGGAAGGAGGACTAATAAATGGTGAGGCAGAGGCTCCGGCAGCAGAACACCAGTAAGTCACAGCTGCTTCAGAAGATCAGCCCAAATTCATTAATGGAAGAAGTAAGATGAGAATTAAATTTTTCCAGGGCTCCCAAGTCTTTTGTTTAACTCTCATCTCAGTCTAACGTAGATATTTCAATATTGTTGCCTTTTTCCTCCTTAGATAACCATATACCTCTGTTTGCCCAACAGGAAAGTGCAACTAGGTGCATCTGAACTCTACTTTGGAAATGAAATGTAGCAGTTAATTTGCAGCACTGCCAGCCATTTCACAGCAGAATATAAAAAGACAACTGCTTCAGACTAATGAAAGTGACAGTGGGGAAAGGTGCCTTTTAAACATTGCAAATTGGATGGGTGCATCAGGACCGTAATTTTAAAGGAATCTGACAAGGTCGTTTGCAAAGAACAATCTTCTTACTTGTTGAAATTGTTTCAGACCTCCAAAAGTTGACACTCTTGAGTTTTCAGGGTACTTCTGAGGTTGGCAAACTGCCTATTTGATGTAGCTCTGGACTGTCATCAGAGCTGTATCTTTTGGAGTTTCAGATTAGCTTCTGCAGAAGTAAGCAGTATGCTCCATGCCATTGAGGGTAGCAAACTTCACTTTTTAAAAGTTAAATTACAGCATCTTCACAGAAAGTTTCTCAAGGGAAAATGGAACTGAAATAATGTTGAAAAATATTTCTGTGCAAATGTATGAATTTGTGACATTCTCACTTTTTAATGCTCCAAATTAAAGGGGACAATCCTTTTAGATCCTGGCTGTTGAACTGATGGACTGACCAGGTAGCCCAGAGCTTAAGTGCTTGTACAGGAGTCAGAGGATAAGCTGTACTTAAGGACTCTGGAGACCTTTGCTGTCCTGGAAAGCTTTCCTCCACCCAATCCTGCCTAAGGGAATGCTGACTTGATTGATATGGATTTATTCAAATCCTGAGATGAACGAAAAGTTCTCTTTAGTAGGAGGTTCACGTGGATGAGGAGGAAGCTCTGGAATTCAGGATCTGAGGTGCATGTCATAAGTGAAAAGAAATTGGAAGAAAACAAAAAGCAAGGAGCCATAGCAAGGGCACCGATTTAAAGAGTAGGCATTTGCCACTGTGGGGAATTTCTGATCTATGTTGAGTTATTTGCATTCAGGGACTTGGAGGCCAGCATCTGCTTATATCTTCCAAAGTGTAAAAGAGGATGCAAAACTCGGATAAGAAATGCTTGCTTGAAATGAAAAGTAAGTAAATACGTAACCATAGAAATAAGAGTGTGGAGGAAAGGTTTGAAGAGGAGCACTGACTGGAAAATATCCTTTTAGTCCAATTACCTTCTTCACAGAAGAGTGTAGGATTCGGTGAAAGCTGTCCAAGGCACCTTTGCTCTGTCTGCTTTGAGATGTACTTAGATCTACATGCACGAATTAGCTGATTATGGGGGAAAATAAGAGTATATAAAAACGAGGGTCACAGGTTACAAGGGAGGATACTGGATGGGTATCTCCACGATGAGCTAGTTCATGGGCAGTCCTGTTGTACAGGCACTGTTGTTCAAGGATGCTGCTTGGAGGTGTCTGTCCTAGTGTTTAATAGGTTTCCTGTCTTGGAGGCTCATCTTCCTAGTTCCCCCAGAAGAGATAGTAACAGGTACGCACTATACTCATCTCTCACACGATTAACAGGATCACTGGAACAGGTTGCCCAAGCAAGTCATGGAGTCTCAATCCTTGGAGGTGTTAAAAACTTGAATGGACACGGCCCTCAGCAACCTGCTGGTCTAGTTGACTCTGGTATGAACATGGGGCCTAGGCAGTCTCCAGAGGTGCCTTCTGTCCTCTGTGACTCTCTGAATTATGGTCTGGAGTGACTACAACCACAGCAAAGAGTTAATACATCCATGGTTAACCCCTATTTTGACTTTTCTCTTTAGGCTGACACAAAAAATTGCGATGTGGTGCCTTTTGCAGTGTGAGTATTCTGCCTAGACGTGCTGAAATGAGCAAAATCTCACCATGTGATGACTTCCAGTGTTCATAAAAGTTTGTTGACTTTTAACTTGTGACAAAAACGTTGTGTATTCCACTTGTGCCATCTGGCCCAGTGTGCATCTCAGATGCTTAATATTGCAGCCAATCCGTATCTGATAGATGCAATAGGAGACGTAGGTAGGAAGAGTGATGTGGAGCATTGGAGATGTATCTGCCATTAACACAGTTCTTCTGGAGAGACTGGCTGAGTGGGAAAGGGAGTTGTCCCTATGCCCTTTTTCACAGACCAACACTAACCACCACCCAATAGTTAAACACATTCATTTATCAGTTAAAGGAAAATATGTGTGGTGGAATGGCTGGATATAAGGAAAAGTTTTGAATTTCAAGGCAAGAAGTGTTCTTTGTTTTGGGCGGTATGCAGTGGAATTGCTAACAAAGCTGGGATGAAGGTGAGCAACGCAAAAATTGGGCTAAAGAGAAGTTACTGGCTAATATGGAGTGCAGTTCAGTTCTGAAGTGGCATCTTGGGTGCAGTCTCATTAATTTAACAGTTATAAACTAAGTGAGATAGTCGTCTATGGGAAACAATCCTGACCTGATAAGAAAGTGGGCCAACCCATCTCTGTTTCCTACAAAATATCTTTCTTTGCTCAGATCCCCGATTCTAAGATTTAAATCCTTTAGGATTTTGTGAGGAAGACAGATTTATCTTTACATGTATTTCCAGCTCTTTGATCTGGGAAATAGGTTCAGCTATTATGCACTGATTATGTGAAGCATGCATATTTTAATTAGCAAAATTTCATAATTTTTTCCACAAGTTCTGTTGAAAAATGTAGTTTTAGGCAAGGTAGACCTCTGGCATTAATGCATTCCATCACTTTGTTAGACATAAAATCTTTTTAGGAGCTTTTATCTCTAAGGTCTTGCAGAGATTGAGCCAACTGATGTTTAGTTTTGAGCTTCCCAATCAAGATCATTCAGAAAATTGTCATGGACCGTAGGAGAAAATGTCATTAAGTCACTGGGTAAATGTATTTACTACAGGTCAATACTTTAATATTCTTGTACACATCCTGTAATTACAAAGGGTCTTCTTGTTCACTTTACTGTTTGAGAGAGCCAATTTTTCCATTAGAAACATTTATAATTGTTTTCCCTTAATTGTTCTGGCTGTGTTATAATCATGTCATATAATGACCTTTAAAAACGTGTCTAGAAAAGCCTGCAGCTGTTCCTTCCTTGGTTTCTCTCTGCTGAGTTATATTTAAGCCAGTGTCTCTGAAAACAGGCAGTAATAAAAGGGATATTATCCTTAGCAAATATCTTAATCACGGTAAATCTCTGTTGCCCTACAAATGACTGCATGGGGGATTAGAGTTGAGTAAGCCATTTGCTGAATATCACTGCCACCTTTCCTAGGCCATTTAAGTATGTTTAATTTTTCAGGGTGAAACGTGAAACCCACTAATACAAATGTTTGCATTTGGACTGAATTATATCCAGACTGTAACAGTTATAGCAGGCTTAGGACCAGATTGTGACTGATCTGTAGGAGGCCAGTTCTTCTTGGGAGAGTGAGAGAGAAAAATGCAGATTCGTTCCCAGTCCTAGCTCTCTTATTTCACGCTGCCTCAATTCTTTTCAATATTTATATAAGGCTATTATGGGTTGAAGTAGCAGTAAATATATGGATGATGCTTAGCTCTGTATTTTTTTAATATCAATCACAGTCTTTACCATCATCCAATGCCTGGGAGCCATCAGTGTCTGGATGAGAGACAGCTGGCTTTGGTTCATCCTGGCTAAGATGAAGGTGGCAATGCTATGAAACAGAAAATACTTCCAGGGACCTGTGTCCTCTGTAACATCACTTTCTATCTATTTATCCAGATATCTATCAGGTTGCCCAGAAACACTGAGAGTATCTGTTCTCCAGTGATCAAGCTTAAGGGAACCTTTTGGGAGTCTGAAATACTACTGCCTATTTCATCCTTTCATTTTTCTTCCTTTTTTCTTCCTTTTAAGAAATACGAGCCTTCTGTCTGTGCCAGCCCAGGGACTGCAGCCCTAACCGGTTTGGACTCAGCCAGACCCTTGGGAGCTGGCAGCTCCAATAGGTGTTTCCTAGGGCAGAATTTAGTGACCGTGAGATGACATCTGTTTCAGGTGTCAGCCCTCTTACTCCGCGCTGCGGTGTGCCAGGAGCACGTCACCCATAAGCTGCCCTGGTTCCCAAGGCGTGTACACTCAGGTTCACCTCCCTGGTCTCATATCTCAAGCCGTCCCTCAGGCAGCTTCCCCCATAAGCCCTGAACACGACTTCCCAGGGTGGCTACAAGGGTAAGAGCTACAAATGTGAGAGGCAGAGTTTTGTTGTTGACTGTCTCACGACTGCTGGACTGACTTTTGGAAGAGATGTGAATGCCTGTGCATCCCAGTGTCTTCCAGGCTCAATGCAACACTCGCTGTGTTTAAATCCCAGTCAAGTTTCCAAATTACAGGGTCTCAATTTGAATGGTCAACAGAATTTAATAAATATTCTAGGGACCTTAAGTGGGTCCACAGGACATGTGGTTAAGCAATCAGTTATACTTGTTAAACAAAAATATTAACAAAAATATACAGTTAAACAAAAATATTATGGGAGACAATGATAGGTGAAGATGCTAACACTTATTATGTTCAGTGTATTATTCAGATGCCTTCATGGTGATTGTGGATGAAATACCTACACAGATAAAATAATGATTGATTCTTCACAGCTGTATGAGGCTCCTCTCTCCCTACATACTCTGATGTTGGAAACAGCTGGTATTCCTGATTCCTGTCACTATTCTACACACTCAGCTGGTCGTGGGTTTATCCCTATTGGTATTGCTGAAGAAGGATGCGTGTTCTTCACACGTGTTCTTCACACAGATTCTTCCATGAATAAGTTAGGTCTTAATTCTGTCTTCATCTACAGGGATGGATGAGAATGTATTTTCCTATTCAAAAAATGTTTTAGAGGTTTGAAAGTTTCCCTGCAGTGGGATAAAACCTAGGATCTTTCAGAGATTTTTGTAAAAAGGCTGCAGAGTGAGAAGGCAGATTACGTACTGGAATAGTGTCTAGGGTTAAGATTGTCACCTGCGCTGTGAGGATGCTCTGATCACCGAGTAATAGGCTATTTTCCTTGTTGAGCATGAAGAGTCATTTGTTCTCAGATGTTTCTTTTAAATTAGCATGTATAATACGTGGTATAATACGTGTTTTGTCCATGGAGTTTCTTCTGAAAAAAATCTAATCTAATGTAGAAATTAGCCCTACTCTGAGCATGGGTTCAACCAGATGACTTCCTGAGGAGTCTTCCAACCTAAATTCTTCTATAATTCAACTTTGGTGGAAAATTCTTCTCCATCTCCAATAAAGAAAAATGATTCTTGAAGCTATAGTTACAATACAGTAAAAAAATGTCACATTAAGCGCTAGCTGCCACGGCGTAAAGACTTAAGTATTAAACTATAAAGTAATTATTAGTAGTGTTCTCAGTTACTGAGTAGTTTGATGCATATGGACTTTGCATAAGTTCTCATATGTGTGTGTGATATTAGGCATAGAGAACCAGTGGCAGGGAGAGATGAAGGTCGTGTCTATGCTAGTAAATAATACAGGGACAGGAGCAGCCCCAGGCACTGGCCAATGTTTTTCATCTACTCTGGTGGTTAGTGTGCTCTATGGCACCATTCTGACCTGGTACAAGGAGGAGCATTTCAGAAGAAACGACTGATCATGCTTGGGAGGTTACTGTGGGTGAGGGACCCTTCCCATTAAGCAATTTGGATGCTGTTGTGGCTACATTTCTAACAGTAAATAACATAATCAAGTGGAAGGTCACTCTACAGAGGCTGGGGAGGTTGAGGTTATATTCCTGGCTGTGCCCTGGGTTGGCTGGGGTGACTGTAGACATGCCACTTCAGTTTTCTTAGTCTCTTTCTTTCTCACTTGTAGATGTTTAGCTGTAAAGACTCAGCTCTTCAAAATAGTGTTTGTCTTCTGTGGTGTGTTGGCAGACATACATGGGGAGGGCCTGTTCTAGGTTGGGACCTCTAGAGGTTCCCATAATACAAATAATAACAGTAAAGAGAAGGGAATGACATGTGATGTCTTATGAAATAATTGCCCAGTCTCCTTGACAGATGTAAATTTAGTCTCTGTTCTGTATGCACCAGCCTTACAAAAGCAGGAGTGTATTTTGCATTCTTGGACTGACCATTTCAAGAAAGACTTGGGGAGCAGCTTTGCATATCTGTATTTGCAACAGGCAAGAGCAGCTTCCAACATTAACAAATTTAGTATAGCTCCTGTCAAATTTGCAAAGGGAGAGCTGCTGTGAAAAAAAGCTATTGAGCATAATTATGTTTGCATTTGAGCTGCTGTGATGTAGAATAAATGCTTGGCACATAAAGGGCTGATCTGTGGATGAGAAAGGTGCCTAAAGATGGGCTTTTACCTTCCCTTGCCACAGGCTTCTAATATCACCGAGTGGAAATCACTCAGTTGCCATACCTCACTTATTTGTCTGCAAAATGAAATTATTGGCTATTTACCGGAACTGACATGTGCTAGGTTAAAATATGTTCCTTAAATGAGCTGATAATGCCAGAGAGAGCATGCACAATGCAAATGATCAGTGCTACTCTAGCAAATGCAGATGTAAGGCTGGGATTGTGCTGGCAGCTGATGCGCACCTCTGGGCATATGCCCAGAATCGCTGCTGCCTCTGACAAGCTCACACCATGGGGAGGTGAGAGGGCTCCCTTCGTGCTGAGTGCCCGTCTCTGGATCAGCTGAGTAATTAAGTGTTTGTTTCCTTCCAGATGAATACAAGAGTAAAGTAGCCTGTGAAGATGACAAGCTGAGGCTAAGCTGTAAGAAGAGCATGGTGATAGCCATTTATTCTGCTATCTTTGGAAGGACACAAGGAGGCAGCCTGGAGTGCCCATACCAAAACGTAGGGATGCCCATGATTGGTAAGCAGCGGAACGGCTTGACAGAGAACACTGATCTGGGCAGGGTGATTTCATTTACTGTCGTCATGGTAGAGCTGGCACAGATCCTGACTAGGAAAAGCGGGACTGGGACATGCAACCTGCCACGGTGGTGCTCCTGATGTGTGGTACCTTGTTACCAGTGGTGAGCTTCATCATGAGCGCTAAACTGAGGTTCAGCTAGATGCCCTAGCCAAGTTACCAAGCCGCAGACCTTTAGCAGATTCATCAGCTTATATGCTTGAAGGTGCTCCTTGAATTTCTTGTTCAATTTTCTGTCCTCCTGGTGGTTTATATGCTGAATGTCTGTCTATAATATGGAGAAGCATATTACTGGTGGATGTCATGGACCATTTGTGGCCAAGTCAAGTCTTGACATTGCATTTAAACTTTTACTGAAGTTAAAGCAAGGGGTGAAAATTCCAAAAAGCAAGTTGTTAAGTTGCATCATGATACGGTTGACTTACAGTACTTTCAAGTACCTTCTTTACTCTCAGGCTATCACATAGTCTCTTACATTCATGTGTTAAAGATCAATAAATTTAAAAACATTCACTAGAACTGTCTGTTCTTGAGCCATTGTGAAATGACTTTGAATATTTTAGGCTGTGGCAGCGAGAACAACTGCCTGCAGTGCAAAATCCTGTGGTCAGCATTCCTCATCATCCTTCTCTGCAGAGGTGAGAGGGAATTAACTGGTTTCCCAATGGAATTGCCTCCAGAGGAAAGGCTTCAGAAGGGGCTGTACAGTGAACCTTGAGCTGCTGCTATTGCCTATGCTGGTATCTGTTCAGCTGTGTCTGGGGATCTTTGGCTTCACAGCTGCTGATCCAGTGCCCTTAAAGAGTTAAATGCTACTCAAATGGGAGCATGTGAAGGGACTGCTTGGAAATATGATACGCAGATGATGGGTGTCAGTAGGAAACGAGGTGGAATCAGGCCAGTCAGGTTCTTTGTGCGATGTGGTGAGTGCCTTAGTTGTGTAGCTGTGAAAATCTGAGCATTTGCCCCACAGCTGAGTAGCTCAGGGTCTCCCACCCAGTCGCACGGTTCAGGTGCATGGCAGGAGAGTCACCATCCTTTAACAAGTTACCTCCCATCTCCTGAGGTGTCCTATGTCTCTGGATATGCTCCTGCTGTCCCCCAGCTGCCAGGGTGCAGAAGCCGAAACAGATCATGTAACAGGTTAGCCTAGGCCTCTTTCATGTGGTGTTTGGGATGGGCTAAGAGTATTTACACTGGTTGCTGTGGTGGTTTGGCTTCTGGGTGATAACTTGCCGAGTCATCGAAACTCGATGGGTTTCTAGCGTGCACCTGAGCACACCGCTCCTTTGTCCTTGCTGAGAGAGCAGAAGCAGGCACGGACTGGTGACAAGGTACTAGCACTGGGACCTGCTCTTGAATGTTAGTGTGAAGCAAAACTCAGTGTGAAGCCAGAAAGGGTAAAGTTTTACTCTTTGCCCAGATGTGAAGTCCCAAAACTTGTGCTGGCCGAGAGCAGGGTATGTGGCACTAGAAAACGTGACGGAAGGCAGTGGAGCTAGGAGAGCAAAGCTGTAGCAAAGAGAACAAGCAGTGAGGTGTGACAGCAGGGCTGCACGTGCCATACCATCTATAGAGCTTGTATGGCCTGTTATTTTCAAACTGACCTTGTGATCTCTACAAATTGGGATGTTTGCCCAAGGACATAAAGTAGCGGATCCCAGAGCGTAGCACGCAGTCTGCTGCTGGGATGAGGCAGGGCTTTCCTCCAGTGTCAGCTCTTAAACCAGTTGTGAGAGCAGACTCAGTATGAGACGATGTAATGCCAAGCTAATAGTGGGAATGCTGAGGTAGCTTTACACTGAAATCCAGTGTGAAGTTTTAAGCTGTGAACTGATGTTAAAAATGCCTGAGTTGTTGGACAGGAGTAAATGTCTGCATATTTGGAGTTGCTGGGGTCTCAAGTATCTGTTAATGTCAGCCTGGTGCTGCTGGGGTGCTGAGGAGGAAGGTCTGTCTTGCCTGCGTAACAGCAAAGGGACGTGTCTCTGGGACAGCCCTGCAGGGCTGGGGATGAGAGGTGAGACGCTCACCCAGGAGCAATGCCTTTCCCAGGTTTTCCCAGGCATTTGGGCACTGCGTGTGTAAGGTGAAAGACAAACAGTGTGTATAGTTGATGCTGATGTTCCCCTGCAGGCTGAAATCCTGAGTGGAGGGTGTGTGTGTGTGTTTGAGCTTGACTAAAAAAAAAAGCGAGCGAGCAGGTGGTCTTTCAACTAACCATGCTCCATCCCTCAAACCCCAGCTATATTTGAGAGCGTTTGTCCAGGTCTGCCGGTGTGTTCAGCAACAGCTCGCTGATCCCCTCAGCGTGATGCTGCCGATGCCGCGGGTAGTCTCTGCTTATCGTGACCTTCCCTTCAGCTGTTTGTGCGAGCGGACCGAACAGGACAGACCTCTAGTGATGCGGGAAAGGGTTATCGCTCCTCTCCTGGCCTCACAGGAGAAACCGGTGTAGGATGCATCTGCAACCCAAGTCAGCGAAAAGCCTGTTCACACCATGCTTCCCCGCAGCACGCTGCAAGAAATAATAGTCCTGCCGACATTTACGGGGCTGAAGCGAGGGGGTTGTGCTCCCGGCTGCCACTAGCAATCGTGGGAGCAGCTCGCAGAGTCCCCCAACCTGCTCCAGGAACTGTTCTCCTGCCACGGGCCTGCCTAGCCCAGCAGGCAACTCTGTTCCTTCAGGAGCAGGTGAAAACATCACGGCTTATAAATCAAAGCTTTCTCTAGCTAGAGAACATTTCCCTGCACGTTTCCACAGCCCTGGAATATGGGGAGGGCTGCTCTGTGACAGCCTTTGATCCCAGACATTCGCAACGAGCTGCTCTTACAAATATGACCGTATGACTCAGACTTCACAGCAGCATCCAGTTCCCGTAAGGCAGAACCCAGCTATGTTCTGCACATGGAAGATTTATTCTGTTTGAATTTCACAGGACTGATGATTTGTGTCAAGTCTGAGCACTGGCAAAGGGCTTTTTCACGGGAAGTAGGTTCTGGACAAGTTTGCAGTGATTATTTTTATCCAGGCAGCATGAGTTACTTGATGAGTGAAGAACGCGTACTTGCCCCAAAGCTGGGGACGAGTATCTTTTCTTCCTCTCCTAATGAAAAACAGTTCAGAAAATTTTATTCCATTTTTTTCTGTGAACAAAATGCACATTTGGGTTGAATTTAGAAATCTACAGCTTATACAAATGAGGCTTTTAAAGAACTGAGGTCTAAGATGAGGAGGATGTGTGGCCTAATAGAACATTCTATATATTTCTGACTCTGCCATAAGGTAAGGGAACAGATAATTTAATTTGTGTTGTTTCTGGCTTGAAAAACAAGACCTTGCACTCCTGCAGGAGTGTCGAGGAGATAAAGTCCACTAATGGTGAGTTTCCTGGATTCTGCAGAGACATGAGGTACATTGGGTGCTCAGGTGGAGGGATCTGAGGTATTGTGACATTGCAGCCCTTTAGCACCTACATAATCCAGCCATCGTTGTGCTGCTCCTGGGTGATGTAAGATCCCCAAGTCAGACTTCGTACACCATGCCATGCCAGATGCATGCTTTCTCTCTGCCTGATGTCTATACGAATGTGCTTAGCATCTGTGAAGGGAAAGTTATTGTGAAGAACTCCATCCTATCCCTGTCATGTTAAAGAGGAAACCTGCCAGGATCCTCTTTTAACTGGAAACATGCTGAAACTTGTGTCTCTGACCGTAATGGGAAACCCCTGCAAACAGCTAGACCCCTCCTTGAATACCTTGGGAACTCTGAAAAGCTCCTAAAGGAATTTGACCTTATTTGTAACTCTCTTAATAAAGTCTCCACTTTGCTGCCAGCGTGTGCAGAGAGAATACACAGAGCACAGGGAGGTCTCTGGGGAAAGGGTTATTTGCAAGCAAGAAGCCATTAATATCCTTCAGCCCGGTGACCCCTTTGCCCCTTTATCGTGCTGTTTACAGCTGTCTCTGCCTGCATCTCTGAGTGACTTGCTTATACCAGGAGAAGCCAATTTTAAAAAATGGCCTTTTCCTACTCGTATCCGAGTGCAAGGTAATGATCTAATTAGGAGACTGAGGAGGAAGAACTTGGATGTAAAACAATTACCCTTTTCATCATTTAGTGGAGCAATATCCTTGATCATGTTGAGGGCACCTGACATGTTCACGTATACATTTTTATGGTAGCTACCACCCTGAACCACAGAGAGGGAGGTGGACATGTTCAGCTGACCTCTAACATCAGGATCCAGGTCTCCTTCTCAGGGACGCTGTCTCTCTCCGTCACCTATACCAACAGCCCACAGCAATTTAAATCCTCAGCCTGGGTGGAAGGAATCTGGGCTTGGTTTTGTAGTCGGCACGAGAACTCTGTGGGAGCTCTGGCTCCAAAGCCTAGCTTTGGGTTAAGCTGAGTAGTCTGCTGAGAAGTGAAGTGTCCTTGTCACTTAACGTACAAGTTCCCTCCTGTGAGGGGAAAATGGATGTGTTTACAAAGCCCTGAGGAAACGCAGATGGTCAGTGGCACTCTCTACCTCATTGGATCTGATAACGAAAGAGCAGAGAAATGAGTTCAGCAAAGGAGCCTGTGCTTCAGGTGCTCGTTCCCTGGCATTTTTCATTTTAATGCAGTGGCAGAAGGTGATCCAACCCACTTTGTTTTGATTTCCTCCTCTTAATGCAGATGTACGTATGACTCGAACCAGAGCCTTCACAGTCCCTCATATAAATATTTATTACACCATGGACCCTTCTAGTTTGTTTCTCTGTGATCAGATCTAGCATGTGAATAAGTATGAAATGCACGCAGTAAAAAAATTCTGTGGTACGTGTTACTGTTCCTGCCAACACGAGAGCTGGTTTTAAGAGAGTGCTGCCCCTCCGGCCGTGCATTTCTGGCTCTCTTCCGCTTCGCTCTCCGTGACCATTTTCCATCCTATGTTTCCACCAGTACAAGTTTATGGCTGTGCTCTAATCTTGGTCTTCAGTGAAATACTTAAAAGTAAAAGGCCTCCAAAGCGTGGAGCTGGAGCGGTGAGGGGTAGTAACCTCTGGAAGCCGTGGGGGACCAGGGTGGCAGGAGGAGACGGGGTCTCTCCCGAGATCCGCGCTGGTCAGACAACGCCACGTAGCAGGGCCGTCCTTTAGGAGGTCCCAGTGCTTGTGGCTGAAACGCTCTCGTGCTGTGTCCCGATTTCACCATACGGGAGCCGGCGCCCTTTAAAGCAGCTGTAGGGCTGGGTTGGCGGGACCAGCAGCAGAGCCGGGAGGGAGTCGGACCGCGTCTTTCCTCTCCAGTGCGCACACCAGGCACCTTCCAGGCACTTCCAGAGCACCCCTGCCCCTAGGTGTGACCCTACGTACGTTTCATTTACGTTCAGTGCAGCAACTGCTTTATTACGTGTATAGCTCATGATTAAGAACATGTTTTTAGAGGCCAATCTCTTTGTATGTAATAAACCCCAGACATATCCAAGTTTGAAGGCTAAATAAATATCAGTTGCTGTTTAATTCTCATATAATACCTTATTAAATTTAAATTGAAATGAAATTCCCAATTAGAACACTAAGTTAGTGGGACAAAGCCTGCTTTCAGAAAGTTGTTTTTCAATTTTAGATACTTTGCGTGTTTCACTTTTTGTCTCAAAACACCAGGAGGTAATTAAAATCACTTTACAGCTGTTTCTAGAAAACTCAAACTATTGTTGGATTCCATAGAGTCATAAAAAAAGATTTATATGAAGTCATTTTTATATGCACACAATTGCTATTTTTTTTAAAAATGAAAAAAATCCATTCAAATTTGCCTCTGGGCAAGATCTTTCTCAAAGCCAAGGTTCAACTTGGTTTTAAAAAAGTTGTTTACAGTGGAGTATGACCCCATGCAGTGGTTGTAAATAAAAATTCTGAAAGTAGTAATTTAAATAGCACTAGCAGGCTCTGTGGTGATATTGGTGCGATATTAGAGGAAGTAAAGAGCGTATTTGTATCAGTAGTATCAACTTCTTTAGTAGCTGATCTTATAAAAGATGCCTATTGCCCCACTATTAGTTAAAAGCAAATCCAGAATATAATCCTAATAATAAAAGGGCAGTATTTAAGAGATTTAAATCTATAGCATCTTAACTTATTTCCATGGAGTTACTGTGAATGAAAACCAGTTTAACTTGTTCAGAACTGATAAAGTTCCTCTTAAAATAATTCGGATGTCACTCAAGAATATTACAAAATTACCACAACGGTGAATGCTGAGCCCGAGAAACAAAGGTAATGTGAAACCTGTGAGGTTGCAAGCACGCCGTGCTTTATTTTAGGAACCAAGGGCAAGAAGTGACTTGCAGATTGTGTCAGCTGAGTGGTCTCTTAAAAAAAGTGGTCCAGCCCCACAGCTTCCGAAGTTCAGACCTTGCTTCAGCCTGGGTGTAGGCACTTGTTGAGCTACACCCGTGTTCAGGAAAATTCTTTTACTGGGCTGTAATGAATACGAAGGACAGATGCACCCAGGGACTTCACGAAGCAGTAGATACACTGAATGCACCATCCCTGTCTTCTGCTGAGGGAAGCTGAAGCTGTTAGCTGCTTTGCTTTTTATCCTGAATGGCTTACAGCCCACAATCAGCTCTGCTGCAAATGAAATACAAATTTTACTGTCATTGCCGGACCAAAACTGTTCTGTTCTCTGACACTTCTTGGAGCCAAGTTTGAAGTTGTCCTCAGATTCTCAACTTTAGCCCCCAAACCTGCAAAATGTTATTAATTTACTCAACTTTACACACTCTGAATCGGTCTCTGCAAAACTGGAGCCTCATGTGTTTTGTATGAGTTCTAGTTCCAGATACAGAGGTGATAAGATGATTTGAGTTCACATTAATAAACTGAGTGTTTCTAAATGTAACAATAGCATTTGTAATTAAACCTGCAATTGATCCTTCAGTTGCAGTCTCTAAATGTGATAAGTTTCTTTTAAGATAATTTTCTCTTTTCTGGCCTACTGCTGAAGTTTGCAAAGTTTTATGAAGTGTGTGGTGAGTAATTTTTCACTCTCTTTCATTTTTAATGTAATGCTGGCCTTCTTCGCACATCCTTCTAATGTTTGGATGTAGATTTCTTTTTAACCAGCTGTTTTCAGTGACATTGTGCAAGACATAGATGCTATATCCAGCTGCACCAACGCGAAGTTCCCTGCTGCTATTTGTAATAATGATGATAGTAATTTATATAAGAAACCCAGCTCGACACCATACCAAAGTACCTGACACTGCCAAAGCGAAAACCAGCTAGAAAGTCCCTCAAATATAAAACCTCACAGAAGAAGAAACAGCATGCTGGGACTGATGCCGTTGTGGGGGAGGTAGACTCTTCTTGGCCTCCACATTGAGCCGTGAGATGTTGGAACATCTCTCTGACTCTGTTCTGCACAGCATCAGATAGTGCTTTTGCCACAGCCGGGGAGCAGGGACCTGGGAAACCAGAGCTAATGTGTGGGCCAAAGCCACAGTGATACTTCCCCACCAGTCCTGACTGCAAACCCCTTTCCACAGCCTAGTGGCTTGTCAAGCAAAAAAATCTCCTGAGCCCATGCTTACAGCTCCGAAGTGCTTTAACAATCTCTTCTAATGAATTAATTTCTTTTATTTCCCTACTCGAAGAGGGTTTTCTTGTGCTTGGAACAGATGGGCTGTGCAGGTTTTCTGAAGCCCCTTCTGTTCTGACTTCCAAATCATCAGCCTTTTAACTCTTTTGGGTCTCTGCTCCTGAGCTTTCCTCTTTACACATCTACTCTGCACCTTTTCTTGTTTAAGGGTGGTCTTTTGTTTTCATTTGTTGGTCTTAAGGGCTAAGTACCTGTAGTTTGGTTTTCTCCCTTTTGTCTTCCACCCTCCCTGTGGTTCTAAACCCAACCTACTTGTGTCCTCTATAGAGACTGGTGTGCCATGGCAAGGAAGAGAAATCCAGTGTATTTCTGTTGCTCCTGTCTGAAACCGTGTGACAGCACTATGCTGATAAAGAAATTACCTTCCCAGAGTGCTTACTGTAGAGAGAAGGTGGACAAAGCCCATCTTTATTAACTGTCTTCTGCACTGGCTTTTAAAAAGGCTATGAAACTTAATGCATGTGGGCTAAGCTGAAAATGCCAGGGATTTGATATACTGCATGTGATGCAGACTGGTTCATCGATACTCTGTGAAGACATCCTTCCCAGGCTGCTGGGATGGCTAATTTTGGCTAATCTAGCAGCCGAAGCAGAGGCTTGGACACCTCCAGCAGCTGTTGCTTTATGAAGGAGCTGAACTTTGTATCAACCACAGCTGATGCAGCATCTTTAAAATAAATGAGAAACTGTCCAAGAACAGAACTTCCTTCCCTCCTATTTATGACAGAGATTCTCTTGCAGAGTGAGGCAGTTCTGAGTCACTCCTAGGTAAAATGTGAAGGAATTAAGGCAGCTGCCTCACCTGCAAGGTTGGAGTTACTTTCTTCCTGCTTACGTCCTTTTTGCCATTCCATCGAAGTTTGCTTTCTCTTTTGGCAGATGAGTAGATAACCACAGTGCTGATTCAGGCATCTGTCAGCTTTCTTTGCAGGAACTAAATTTCTCTCCTCTTAGTTAATTAACTCCTGCGTCTTTCAACCGTCATTCTGTCCTCCCTGCTTCATAGCTCTCAGCAAGTAACTTTTCCTGTTTTATTCTCTAGCAAGAAATTGTGCTGCACGTTTTGGAGAAAAATCTTGTCCTCTGCTTGGGAGGAGTTTCCTCCTAGAGCTGTCAATTGTTTGTAAATGACTTCCCTCAAGGGAATACTTATCTTAGGTTGTTCCTTTCACCTGCTCCTCAAGAGACAGCAAGGAAAGCTAGGGTTCTGCTGACTGTTTTAATTTGAGATGTAGGTCTGCTCCTGATGCCTTTACACTGGGCCAAAGTGTGCCATAGAATTAGTCTCTTGATCAGGTACCACCAGTCCTGTTCCTGTTCCTCATCACTTACCTCACATGCACTGCTGGAAATGGTATTTTAGGCAGCGATTCTCTTTCCAAAGCCTTTAATTACAGCCAGTCGTTTGCTCCTTTTGATACTTCAAGGTCTTATACTTTGTTGGTTGAAAAAATAGAATGAGTGCTCCAATTTTTTTTGGCTAAATTCATGGACTCAGAGTGCGTCCTCTGACGAGTAGATGGAATTTTCTTCTCGGGTTCTATTTTTTTTTTAAGCGCACACATGTTGATATTGGGGTGTGCTCCATGCCCTGCTGCCTTTCCAGATCCATGGACAGCCTGTGGAAAACCACTACCTGACAGCGTATTCACAGGTTCAGGTGTACCTGGTCCTGCTTGCTCTGGACAGCCTGCCTCATCTGGACAGGAACCTGCCTTCGCAGGCTCAGCGTGGATGTGCCAGGTGAGTCTGATCAGGGGGTTAACAGATGCACGGATGTTCTTGAGCATCTGGCAAATGCCCAGCTTCACTGTGGGATTAGTCACCCATCTCAAAACCAGGTGTCTAAATCTGTTTATGGATCCATCTGTGATGACTGCTGCCTTGGAAGAGGCTCCAGTCTCCACCAGAGCATCTTAGAGTTACTGTAATGCAAAAATTAAACTGTTTGGAAACATTTTTTCAAACCCAGATAGGTTTTGCAATCAAAAGCAGCAACGTATGGCTTGGATTTCAGATTGGGATGTGTCACCCTTATTGGAGAAAAACAAGTAACAGTGAGTAACCAAAGTAACGGATGTGATTAACAGGCATTGGCTCCAATTTCTTTTTTTCACCAGGAAGAGGTAATAAAGAAATAGTCATGCTGGGAAGCAGCCTTAAACTGACTAAAACCCATTCACTGTGGTGAGCTTGATGATATGGACATTACATCACGGAGACCGATTCCAGTTTTAAAGCCAATGCTGGCTGCAGGCTGCAGCTGGTAAAATCTTCCAGCGTTGCTTTGTTGCCGTCTGATTTGGGTTTTTACCCTGTCAGAGGTTGGGCTGGTAAAGATAGTAGATCAGGGAGTACTATCATACTAAAAGCAACTGGTGCGATGAATTACCTACTGAGGGCTTAGGCTAAGAGTTGTGAAATGAAACTGGCCAGCAGTCTGCATTTGTGGAGTGATCCTGCGAAAATGAATTCACCTTGTACCAGAACCAACACCGGAGAGACGTGCAAATGCTAGAAAGCGGGGCCAGGAGTAAAGAGGATGAAGTGAACTGATCCCACTCTCCTCTAAACCCAAACTGTAGTTTAACTTACTGTATTCCAAAAGCTCAGCTGATATCTTTAATCACTTTCACATGTGGAAGTTTCACCATAGCCAGGATTTGTATTTGCTCTTCAGCAGTGTACTGGAGCAATCCAAGACTAATGAAAGCTGAGGGTAACTCTGGCCCAACCTGTCTAAGTGGGCTCTCTTATCATCTATGAGGTCTTAAAGCAGTTTTTATTGCTCTGCTGTGGGACTTGAGCTTTGTGGGCTTTAAAAGGTTCTTCGCAGGGGCCTGGCTCTGCTTAGTAGTACTTACCTCAGACTTACCGATATGGTGTTGGCATTTGTGAGTGTCCTTTCTATATCCCTGACACATGGGATCACGTGTTTGTCACTGATGTCGGGATCGTATTTCATATAATATCCACAGTTTGCATTTAGCAAGCAGACAAGCAGTAAAAAAAAGGAGATGTTGCCCAAATGAGCATGCCATCTGGTGCAGTAGGGGTGTCACATCTAGTCTACCACTTCTGAAGACCTGGAAAATGTGAATTTGGCCAGCTGAAGGGAACCATAGCCCAACTCTGCTCTACCACGTTGTTGGGCTTGGCTTCCCTGCATCTTTTTGAGAGGCTAACTGCATGATTTATGGATACGGGAGCCTCCGTTTTCTTGCCTCTCTGAGCTCTGGGAATGGGCACCTGGAAGTGAAGATTTCTAGCCTGGAATCACCTTCTGAAGAGGTACTAATACACTTGGAGATCTCGCTTCAATCCAGCTCCCTAAGGACTTGTTTACATTTGGAAGTTAAATTAGCTACATGCACTTCATAACAGCCAATGGGAGTGATGTTGACTGTTTTTATGCTCCTGAGGCATGGAGGTAAAAGAAAATACCATGTTGTCACTTCTAGAGCTCTGAATGACATGGTGGTGACTGTGATTTATGAGTGTGCTGTAGCCTCATCTATCACTCAGCCATCTCTCAAATGAATTGCTGACATCTTCAGTGCTAGTTAGTGAGGGAATAAAGATGCTTGAATATGACATTTTGGCATCCAACTAAATGACCTTCTTATCACAAATCCTTTGAATCGTATAAGGGAGATGGTCCCATTTGGAGGTTTTGATCACTGCTTTTACATTTTTCAGTTCAGTGTTTTATGGGGAGGATGAACACATTGACAGATCAAAAAGAGGTCTCCCCAAAAAGAGGGGAGACCAACCTAATTTCAGTATCAGTGTAGTCCTCCCTCAAAGTACTGCTGGGTGCTTGCCCTGGTGTTTATGGGAATGCACAAGGCATTTGTGCTTAGAAATTGTGTGGAGGGAAAAACAGGGAAAAATCCCTGTTGTGACCAAAAGGGAAGTCTTTGAAGTGAATGCTTTGTCAAATTTTGTCCATAGAGTCCATTTCTTTTTTTCAGGGCTGGAACTATATGAATGATTCCAAGAGAATGTCTCAGGCCTTACCATGGGGAAAATGAGAAGAGTATTTGGATTTACCATGTGGGACCCTGGTGTTGTCAGTAGAGTTTGGCTGGGTCTTGTAACATGGGTACCTCAGATGACTTTCTGCCACTCCTGCATTCACCAGATTTTGGTGCTCATCAGAGTTTGGAGGTCAGTGGCAACAGTAAAGACTTGCCTAAATTGCGGCTGTTTGTTTGCTACAAGAGCCAAGGAAATGGAATGCTACAAGAAACCTCCACAAAACTACAGTGAAGTCAAACTGGCAGCCACTTAAAAGCAGTCAGAAATCAATATTGCTTAACATCTTTAGTCATGACCTGGATAACGGGATGGAGTTTGTAGGTGGTACCAAACGGACAGGACAGTTGTTACAACAGGGGGTAGGGACCTTGAGGAACCTCAGTGAGCTGGAGAAATCTCATGAAACCTTCTAAAGTTCTACAAAGGCAAGTGCAAAGTTCTGCACCTGAATAACCCTCTGCAACAGCACAGGCTAGGGACCAGCTGGCTGGAAAGCAGCTCTGCAGATAAAGGACCAGCGGGTCTCAGGGGACAAGAAGTTGAACGTGAGTCAGTGGTGTGCTCTTGTGGCAATAGTGGCTAAGTGGATACTGGAATTTATTAGTCAGAATATTGTAAGCACATCCAGGAGAGGGTTTATTCACTCTATTTGGCATTCCACTTACCTGGAGTACTGGAGTGTCCAGTTTGGGGCTCCCCAGATAAAGAGATATGTTGAAAAACTGGAGCCAGTCCAATGAACTGGGGGAACTGGAGCACACAGCGTGTAGGGAAATGATGAGGAACCCTGGTTTGTTCAGTCCTAAGAAGAGAAAGCTCAGGGCGGGATCTTATTGCTGTTTTCTACTACTTAATAGGTGGTTCTACAGAAGATTGTTCTTGGAAACACGCAGGAAAACAAACAAACAAACAAACACCAAAAGCAATGAACACAAGTTGCAGCAATGGAAATCTGATTAGATACAAGGAAAAAATTCTTCACCTGGAGAGTGGTTTAGCCCTGGAACAGGTGCCCAAGGAGTTTGGGGAATATTTATCTGAGGAGATTTTTCGAAACTTGCCTGGGCAAATTCCTGAGCAACTTAATGTAACATCAAAGCTGGCTGTGCCTTGAGCAGGAGGTTGGACTGGATAGGCTCCAGATATTGCTTTCAACTAAGTTATTGTATAGTTTATGTGCTGCAGTCCCAATAGGTGACGTTTTTCCTGGATATGTTTTCAATATTAAGGTTTGCAAAAAGTCCATGTAAAAGAGGCTTTAAAAATCTTGGTGCCTTGATTTCTATGCTAGGGAATTTCATCCCCATCTGTAATTGAAGCATATTGAGTCTCTTCTGCTTTTCTGCTCATTTTGGCTCGTGCAGGTTGAGCTGGAGCAGCCTGGCAGTTGGAGAGTTGAGGATTTCACTCCTGCTGTTTGTGAATATGGAGGTCTGGTCTGTGCCCGAAGAAGCTGAGTATCTGGGGCTACATGTATGCTGATAAACCAGCAGTACCAGGACCTGGGCAGAGATCTTGGAAATAGATCTTCTGTACTGTGACACTGTAGCATGGTCCATGGCATGGTTTGTCACCTGGGCCCAGCTAACGCTCTCCTAGGCAGTCCAGAAGATGGTTTGAGGCTGGTTATAGGACAGGTACTGGGTATCACCACTCTGTTTTGGAGGGTAAGACTGTTTAGCAGCATGGATGTGGACTGTTCCACCACAGTTGGCCTCCAGGCCAGGGAATGGGCCATGGTAAGTTTTCCTTTACCAGGAATGTGTAGCCAGTGGAGGCTGGACCTGGGTGCTGGTAAAATACAAGCAGGCATTGCAGTGTTAGGACCTGCTCTGGCAGATGGCGCTACATAGAAGAGGCTCTTATAAATCAAGCTACATCTGCATTTGTAGTGGGGCTGGTGAAGGGGCTGGAGCGGGGTCCCACAGCTGCCTGTGGGCAGTATTGCCTGCTGATTTCAGTGGGTAACATGGGCAAGGCTGTCCTCTCCTGGGGAAAAAAAATGCAGCTACTACCTGGTAAAAGTAGCATCGGGATTGTGCTCACCTACTGTGTACGCATCAGCTACTCTGTACTGAGTACAGTGAGAAGGAGCCTGCTGCCTGCCCTGTGGCTGGCTGACCTCAGGTCCATGCCACTAAACCCTCTACCACGTGCTCCTGCTCCTCTACTTTCCACCCAAAACATCTGGGGGGGCTTCCGCAAATTGACAACCGGGATGAGCCCTGTTATATTTCAGACTATATTACCCGTTTGGGGTAGTGCTAGTTGGCAAAATCATTCTAAGGAACAGGGTAGCACTTAAACAAGGGGGATAATGGTGTGTCTGGGTTTGAGCCCTCTTTGGTTTCCTAGTGCAGACGGTGCTGCTGAAGTCAGTACAGACGGAGACCGTAGCCTGCTCACAGCTGCATGGGAGGAAGGAGGTCGTCAGTACCAAGACATGACTGGTGGCGGCTAGAAAAGCTGGTGATGTTACTGCAAGGGTATATGACAGATAAAACTCCTGGAAGTGTTTTTGATGCGCTGAATCTACAGATCTGGCACCTGAAGAGTCAGTCCAGTTTGTTAAGGTGGAGAGCAGAGTCTTAAGTTTGTTACAGCTCGTTCCTACAAGAGGAGCATCCCAAAGGCTGACCATCTCTGACAGCAACCGATGCAAAAGATTTGTCGTGCCTCTCACAGGACCAGTAATGGGTAATTCCCCACCCTCCCACAGAGGTGGTGTGGTCCCGTGCCAGGGGGTGAGGCCTCTGTGCAGACAGCTGTGGGATGCTGTCTGTTTTGCATGAGAACAATACCAAATTAAAAGAATAGTTGCCCTCCATGAAATCCTGTGCAGTGCTTAGATTTGATGAGTTTCTCTAACTGGACATTTGACAAAAAGACAATAAAGCAGGATTGCTGCATGCCAGATGTTTCCACTGGAACCTCTGACACTCGTTGGATCGAAAATCCCCTCAGGAAGTTTGGGTGGTTCAGTATGAAAATGCTCACATGGGGCCCTGTTCTTTTGTCATTTACAGCATGTGAAATAAAATGCTGCCTTTGATTTCAGAAAAAAGAGATGTTGCCCTCTAAGCTTAGTTTTCTGTGGCTTTCCCCTGTCTCTCATGGCTTTTGTTGTTGTGCTGCTTCTAGCATTCAATACCTTTTGGGGTTCATTTTCCCTTTCCCTGCCCTCTGGTTAGTGACCAAAAGGGGTTTGTATGCCTTTCTCTGTAGCTTTCCTGTTGCTTTTAGCAACAGCTTAATGTTGAAGAAATATCTTCTTGTCAACTTCCCCTTGTGCTTGGCCCTGGCTGGACAGTGGAAGCAAACTACCAGTTTAGCACCTAAAAGTCTGAGAGCTTGTCTGTAGAAATCATTTTCACCTTAGCTGAGAAAACAGGCACAAATCATCTGATAGAAAATAATACTTGGGAAAATATTTACTTTTGGAGCTTTCCATATTCTGAATTCCTGATATGACTAACATTTCTGCTTGCGTGGAATAAACATACTTAACAGAACATTTCTACTTAGATGGTAACATTACAACTTTTGACCTCATAGTAACCCTCATTAGACTTCTTAGAAACACAGATCTTCTGAGAGCAGACAGGGACACTGATCACCTCTGTCTGCAGAAGGGGGCCAGAGATGGTGACTTGAGACAACTCTCTTGGACATAACAAAGGCTCAAAAAGCCAACCCAATCTCCCTATCTCTTCCCCTCAAAATGAAACAAGAATTATTGGGTTTGTGTGGCAAGGTTTTGGTAGCTGGGGGGGGGCTTCAGGGGTGGCTTCTGTGAGAAGCTGCTGGAAGCTTCCCCCGCGCCTGACAGAGCCAATGCCAGATGGCTGCAAGTCAGACCTGCCACTGGCCAAGGCCGAGCCCATCAGCGATGGTGGTAGAACCTCTGGGAGAATGGATTTAAGAAGGGGAAAAAAACCTGCACAACAAACTGCAGCCATAGAGAGGAGTGAGAACATGTGGGAGCCCCAGCCCTGCAGCCCCCCAGGTCAGTGCAGAAGGAGGAGGAGATGCTCCAGGCGCCGGAGCAGAGA
>JAVJGG010000017.1:22947493-22958404 GCA_035590195.1 Aviceda cuculoides
AGCCCCAGAGACCTGTGTGTGTCTAAGTGGTGTAGCAGGTTGCTAACCATTTCCCCTTGGATTATGGGGGCTCCAGTTTGCTCCCCATCCCTGTCTGCCAGCTCAGGGGCTGGGTACCCCAAGAACAACTGGTCTTACTGTTAAAGACTGAGGCAAAGTAGCCGATAAGTACCTCAGCCTTTTCCTCATCCTTTGTCACCATGTTTCCCCCTGCATCCAATAAAGGATTGAGATTCTCCTTAGCCTTCCTTTTGTTGCTAATGTATTTATAGAAACATTTTTTTATTGTCCTTACAGCAGTAGCCACACTTTTATTTCACATAGGAGATGCTAAACTACATGCACCATGTACTTTTAGTGAAAGGGGATGAGATTTGAAGTAGTGTGCAGTTCTTGGGAATTAATTCCACCATTTTGATGAGACCTTTTTTCCTCTTTCCATAGAGCCAGAGGATTATAGTTGTTTAGCATTGTCTTCTTCTAGACCTTTAGTATGTCTTGGAGACGTTCTGGCTCTAGACGTCAAAGATGAGGATCAGAGCACGGAAGTAATTTCAGAGTTCTTCAGGAAGCTGGACTAGACGGTGGAGGAGAGATTTGACCTGCAGTGATGTTCTTGGCTGGCTGAGTGTCTTATATCATGGTATCTCCATGCCCATATCTGTCCCATAGCTGTATTCATCTATCCAGCCCAACCTGAAAGGCATTACTCAAAAATAGCAGTATATGGGAGCTCAGCATCGGCATTCATTGTCAGCTGTACTACTGCATGTTGGAAAGAAAGATTCCTTCTCTGAGGCACTGGGGATTTCAGGTTGAAATGTTACCATGGCACAAGTGAGGAAGAAGGGATGTTTGACTCAGGAATCTTAGCTCAGAGTCCAGAACATGTTGGCAAAGCTGAGTTCTGGGTATACAAATGGGCCAACGGTTAGTGGCTAAAAACCAAAGAGAGCTGTGCTATAAATAGAGAGATACATGTTTTTTCTCACAGAGCATGACCATGCTTTTCTGCAATGACCAGTTTTGATGCATGGTGTAGTGTCTGAGAAGGGTTTGCCACCTGATAACAAGCTGGGGCAGAGTTTATAAGCTTCAGGGAGGTCAGGTAGATAAGTTTTATTTGTCCTGTTTTTTCTGACAGGTTGCTTGTATGGTAAACCTCATCACCTTCCTAAGGGCAGAAATGGAACTGTGAGATACTGAATACAATTAACCCTTAGCAAGACATGACTAGAAGCATCTAACTAAAACCCTTAAGAGCAGCAGTTCCCAAAGCTTCCTATTTGTGAAGCCCTTTTTGGTGCCATGGTACAGTTTTCCTGTGCACTTCCAGGACCATGAGCATTTCCAGTTCTGGGCTTGGGATGCAGTTTGGGAACCCCTGCTCCTTCCCTGTGGGTTCACAACAGAGCAAACACTCTCCTTGCTGAGCCCCTTGAGTCGTAAAGTCTGTACTTTCATGGGACTCTGTTTCTATCTCCTCTGTAATCTCTGTTAGAAGTGAGAAAGCATCAGCAGTGCTACACAAGTAGGATGAAGGTTTTCATCGCTCCTCTGTGTATTATTAGCTTTTCAATTTTTAAGAACAGGATCCTTGATCTCACGTTTTCTTCTCTAACATATGGGACATGCTTATGGATAAGTAGCTACTGAGTGGATTTGGATTTGGGAACAGATATTTGGCCTCAAGGACATGGAGGTTTCCACAGAAGGTCTCCCAGTGAGTTGTGCACCTTAATTTAAATAACTTTTCATTGAAAATTTATGTCACTTTCACCAACTTAGCACAGCAAAGATAGTGTTGGTGTCAGTGGTGCAATCTTATTGCAAAGCCATCCTGCTATTAATAAATGGTGTCTGCAACCACAGTGGTGTTTTACTGTTTTTAAAAAAATTGCCTGCTTTTGGCTGTGCTGTGGAAAAATAATGCCTACTGGAGTGTTTCTGCCTCTGACCGTTTTCTGATTGTGGCCTGACATGAACTCATTTATGTAATGCTTCCTAGCAGCAGTGCTGCTGCTGGAGACGTGGCTGTTCCTGTGACCAGGGGTAGCTCCACCTCCAATTTTAAAAGTCTTTCTAGCTATTCAATTCAATAAATGCCATGCCATGAAGGAGGAGGTTTCTTCATGATCATCACAACACTGGCGCTGGAAGCCAGTAGTGTTTTATCCACGCCTACTGGGCCAGGTGAGCTTGCTGAGAAGGGCTGTGTTTGTTCTTTTGTCTCTAGTGTGTTGCTAAAGACTCCTCCTTTTCTTGTGTTGCAATTCCTTCCCTTCTGCAGGTAAGGGATACTGGTTGAGTATGAGTGGGGTGACTCCTGGTTGATATGTGTAATTTTTTGTGGTTGTGCCAAATGCAGACCAACCATGTGGTTTGGGAAGATTTTGATGTCTTAGCTCAGGGGTGGATTTTCAAACAGTTGACTTCACAGGAACATTGCTATGGCAGTCTGAGGCTCTGCAGCTGACACTTCACGGCTTTAGTATCAGCAGCTTTTAAGAAGTCAGTCTTAATGTAACTTAATAAACAATAATAAGGCCAGGAATTTTCTTCATCATCTATGATATTTGTGGAAGTCAAGATTTCTTTGCTGTAGCACAAGTCTAATGTATGCAAGGATAGACACTTCAGATATGCTTCCGGGCCTGAATCCAGAGCTAGAAATCTATATCGTACTTCATTCAAGAGCAATGGAAAGAGAGCCTGGATACCCCTTTGTTTCTTTGAGCCTCCATATTTCAAGAGCAGAGGCTTTGTAGCATAAAGGTGTAACATAAGGTTATTCTTAAACTGATTGCACGCACTCAAATCTTTGCATTTTAAGAATTAAGTGCTCTTGGGGTGGAAGTGGTGTGCCTCAGCTGAAGACTATCTTAAGATAGTCTGCTAGTGATCAGTTGTCTATAGCCAGACATCTGGCAAGAATCATATGGCAGGAATCAGATCTGTAAGTCTTACATATCCCCCTGAGATGAGTTAGACTTCTCCAGTGGAGTGTGTTCCCTGGGACAGTAATTCTGACTCATTTCCATGACACAGATTCGTGCATCCATTCGCAGCAGACCTCAGATTGCAACACTGGACACCTGTATTCTGCTTTCTTTTTCTCAGATGCTAGAGCTTGTTTAGCAGGCTTGCTTTTTTTTTTTTACCTTCCCCTCTTTTTTTTCTCATTGTCTTTTTCTCTTAATTTTCCCTTTTCTCCACTCTTTCAGTTTCTATATAGGTAAAATTACCCATCTCAGCTTAGAATTTATGTTAACATGTACTTGTCTCCTGTTCTTGCTCATGATGGCTTAGAAAGCCTGGAGGAAAATTCTGTAATTTAATGTCCATTCATGTGTATTTTCAGTACTTCCCTTTAAATAGAGCTACACAGAGAAACCTTGGCAAGAACAGAAATAACAGAAATGCTGTCCCCACTATTCCATGGAGTACAAAGCAGTCATTTCAGGGATAAATTGTCCTTATTTTCTATGGGAATATCTCACCTATTCAAAGGCTGTCCCTTTGACTGCCCAGCTGATCTATCCCCTTGTTAGCTGCCGCAACCTGGAATTGGAAGCGTTTGGGTAGACGGTGCCAGAGACATCTCAGCTATAGTCTGAGCGAGGGAAGCTCTGGGGACTATAGTGAAACACAACTATAGTCCCTAATTGATGTTACTCCAGAATACAGTACAGTATGGAGGTGTTTGGGCTGGCTCCACGCAGAGTAAGACAATAACCACACCGCATGCAAGCTAACGTGCTCTGTTGGTGGGCTCATCAGCTCAAGAAGCAACGTCCCTTGCGTAGTTTCACTGCATCTGAACCAAGCTGATGCATTCACCTACCAAGTGCTGTCCTGCAGCATAAGGTAACGTTGTCAGCTTGGTAGGGCATCAGCTTTGAGATCTCTCTGTGTTGTGGCAAAACCGATTGAAACCTCCATGGGAAGCACCCAAATTTGTATTTCAGTTGAAAGCATCCCCAAAAGCATCCAGTGCACTTCTGTCCTTTCTCTCCTAGGTGTCTGGCATGCCCTCTGGCTTTCATTGCTCAAGGCAAATTTTGTCTTATTGGCAAAATGCCTCGTTTTAATAACCTTCCATTCTGAATTTGCAGCATATTGGTTTGCTTCAGAGGACCAGGGCTGTATTCTGCAGCATAAAAACCACTAGTAGAAGGCAGAGAATGGAGCTGATTCATCAGCAATAGCATCTCAAATGCATTTATTTACTTCTGAAGTGCTTTGGGAAATGCTTTCCTTGAAAACCGCGAACTGCGATACGTGTAGATTGATAGATGGGTGGTTTTGCTGAATATAGAAACCAACAGCTCTGTATATAGACTAATTGGAAGCATAGAGACCTTGCTGACACCTCTGTGACATAGGATCATTCAGGCAGGATAAGGTCATACTAAAAAACTTGCTTGAATCTCAAAACAGAATCTGACAAACCTTGGAAGGTCAAAAACTTTGGTGTTTTGCCTGGATTTTCCTTTTCTGTGGCTGGAGCCTACTTCCTCCAAAAGAGGTTAAAAGAAGAAAGGTACTTTTAAGTTCCTCTTTGTAAATGAAATCATAATTGATGGAAAAATAAAGCAATTGATGTAATGTAAACCTCCTGGAGTAACTGGAGAAGGTGCTACAGAGGCTTCCCAGCAGTTAAACATTGAGAAACATTCTTAATCTCCTAGATAATGTGGAAAAGGAATGACATTTATTATCTACAAGTCCTCACAAGCTGAGGATGCAGTTTATAAAACTGTATTTGGCTCTCCCTCCTTTTCCTCCTTTATTGTAATCCTTCACCATGGATCATTTTACATCCAAACTCACCTTCATCTCTTATCATACTTTGGTGATTTATTGACATCACAAACTTCTGATTAATAAGGCTAGAAGAACATCCATCAGAAGAACTGAGAATGTGTGATCATTTCCTCTCAGGCTCTCATTAGCTGTGGCTGTCCTTCTGGGAGTTTTATCTTTGTCTTTCTATTTCCAGACTAAACCATATGATGTTTAAAAATAATTTCTGACAATTAATCTTTTGTTTCTCTGGGCTTTTAAAAACTTTGCTCAAGATGGAATATGATCTTTATATTGTCAGCTGAAATAAGTAGAAAACAACCCGAACTGTCCATGTACACTCTTAATGAATGGCCAGGCAAGTCAGAATTAATAGATGGCTTGATTCAGCTTCCTTCATTCAAGTTGGACAATGCAAAGCTCTACAGATAATCCTATGATCATATAAAATGTTGGTGGGATAGGCAGGAATTACACTTACAGTATCTTTTCTAAAAGAATTTCCTTTTTCTTTACGTTGCTTTGGTTTTCAATGACATGAGTTGTGGTGAAATACACCTCTGATATTTTCAGATTGCTACACCAAGTAAAGTGGGAAAGGTTTTATTTTAGAGTTTCCATACTAAGTTCTCCTTTTAATGAGACACTCCTAGGTTAAAAATACCTTTCAAAAGTGACTTCCCACGTCTTTTCTACATCAGTGACAGATTGGAGAAGAAAATGTGGAGTACGCCTGAAAGTGATAAGTTGAGGTTAGAGGTCTAGCCAAAGTCAAGTGCTAGGGAGTTTCAGCTGTAGAGAGCTGATGCTTTGAATTATAATCAAGTGATTAATGTTTCTAACATAAGTGCGTTTGGGAGTTACAAGGACTTGCAGCAACAGCTTGGGTAAGTATGGTGAAACCTGCTTTTGGAGATATTTTATTTATAGCACATTCATTAGGTCGGACAGAATGGACAACATGTGCTTATGTGGTTAATGATAAATCCATCTGAGGACTAAACTAGTCTGCTGAGTTATGAGAAAGCCATTTGTAGGTCAGATTTTTCTGGAGAGGGACGGACCTGAGAGAAACAATTCTTATTTGGGGCGGAGGGAGTGGGGAGAAGCTGAAACCAGCTTTTCTCTGCTGTAAAATACATAGGATGTAAATGTTACAGATCTTCATTGATTTTTAAAGGTCATTTGCCTGTGAAGTCTGTGCAGCTGGTTTCATAAATACCAAAAATAATATGTGAAGGAGCAGGCATGCCTGGAACGGTATAGGAATATTTTTTATAAAATAGCAGGTAATCTAATGTTAATGTATGAAAACTGCAGTGATCTCTATGAAACTGCAAAAGCCAGAAAAAGCTTCATCTCTGTGGCATTATAGTTTTGCTTGTAGGATTCAGACGTTCTAGCATGAAATGAAAGGTATTGAACAAAAAAAAATTGTATGTAAGACTGTTCCTTCTGTTTCAGTTCAGCAGACCTTAATCCTCCTGCTGTAAGTGGTTTAAGATAGTCTTTCAGATAGATGTAGTTTCCCCTGAATGACAAAACAAGGTGAGAGTATAGCTAATAAAAACAATGTTCCGGCACATGGCTAGCATTGTGGTTTTAGTTATAGATTTACCAATAGGATAAAAAAGATTGGTTCCCCTCCTCTAGCCCTATCCAGGGTAGTGTGAGTTGTTCAGCTACATGTCCCACTGCCTTCCATCGTGGACCAAGATGCCGCTGGATTTCGAACTTAGGTCTGGACAGTTCTCATTTAAAAAAAAAAAAAGGAAAAAAAAGGCAAGACAAAACCCCCCAAACAAGTAAAACAAAGCTGTTATTAATACTCTTTATATAGTACCCAAATGCAAAAGTGTGTTACTTCTCTCTAGAGTCTCATTAGTTGCTCATCTGGCTGGGACAGCTAAACCTTGTAGACCTAAACATCTCGCAGGTGAATGACTGTCAGAAAGGGATCGCATGTTGCACATCCTCACACATAAACAGGCAAAACCTGTCCTTTTGAGACACACCTTTTCCCTGTCACTAGTCTTATTTTTAGGTAAAAATGGAAATATGATGTTCATGGTCAGGGAAGCTAATTGCAAAGTGACTACTCTCGAATGTGTTGCCCATACCTTTTCCAGGTGTTGTTGCAGGTGCTATTTGTGAGTGAGCTTAGTTTATCAGAACAAACTTTCAAAAAAGCTTACTGATTATACGAGTAAGTATTCTTAGAGAGAGAAAATGACACCTAGCAAAGAGATATTTAATTATATACATAAAGGTACAATGAAACCAAGTACAGGAAGCTATATCAGATTAATTCACATTGAAAACTCATTTCTTAGTCTCATGATAATGAGCTAATGAAAGATATGGTGGCTTCTCCCCTCTCTTGATGCCTTGTAATCCAGAGTGGATGCCCTTCTGAGAAGATACACTTTAGTGCCACACAGTTTATTGAGCTCCAGCAGTAACTGCATGAAACCCAATGGCCTAATCAGAGTCTACCTCATTCAGAGGCTATACAAGACTACTTGTTCCTGGCATCAGAAGGCATGATGACACTATTATCGTATTTATTTTATAGATATGAAATAATCTGTGCTCTGTTATGCCAGGCAAATGCATGTCTTGCTTCTGTCCCCCATGTTAGACGCCAAAAAATTAGGTGCAGAGATTAAAAGAATTAGCTAGGCTCCAGAGGTGATTCATCTCACCTGTTTTAAACTATGTTTGGATAAGACAACTTTTCCTCCATAAGTGTCAGTCTCTCTTTATTGACTACAGAGAGACAGCACAGGTATTAGTTCAGATCTACCTTTGAGATGGCTAAGCTGAGTGGAGATACATCCCACCCCATGGATTTAGGGAGCTTTGAACTGCAAGGGCAAAACTCTAGGGGCAGATGCGCTCCTTGCCTTGGACAACTTATGGACAAAAATCAGAGTGTCTGAAGTGCAAGAAATAAGGATATTAAAGCTGTGTAGAAAAGTCCAAGACTCACAGGGGCAAGCTTGCATTTATCCAAGGCTTTGCAATGAAGAAAAATCTTGTGGGGCTTAGGATAACTCGTCATTCTGAGACTAGCTATATTTTAGTTAATTGGTTAAGTTAGTTAAATAGCACCAGGGCCCTGGCATTGGAAAACTTTTATCCTTGGTGTTAAATTATATCATGGTCCTTGTTTATCCCAGTCCAGCGGCAGCTCTCTGGCATGGCTTCAACATCAGCATTGGCCAGAACTTGCTCCCAACAAGCGCTCTGGACAGGGCCGTTCTTTTTTGGAGGTTAAGGGTGTTTAGCCTCCAGCGTGTGTGTGGTTGGACTGTTCCTGCTGGCCCCAGGGCCAAAGAGCAGCCCTGACACTGTTTAGTTCACTGCAGGGTGCACCAACAGTCTCTTACAGTCTTTTCATCTTCTGTTTTTATTATTTTACCTTGTCAGGATCAGAACCATGGGGAAACAAGTATAGTATGCTGGGCTTGATACAGGGCTGTCCTTACTTTGAAATAATATGGTGCTATCTAATTCCCTTCTGCTGTTCTCTCTAATCTATAAAGACCTTGCAAATCTGATTTTGGCCTGGAGACACTAATCTGCATCATGGGCTGCCCCATTTGCTGACTTCAATGGGCCACACTGGAGTATGTCAGGGTTTGGAGCTGATAGTAGTTTTTTGAGCTGGTTGGGCAAACAGTTCTGCAAGACCTCTTCTTGACAGTACACCAGCTCTGATCTGAAAGGAGACACAGCCTTAGACATCTGTTTTAAGGGCATAACTGTTCTGGGCTTATTTGAACTCAGTACAAGCCTCTGTTTATATTTCTTTGATTAATTGAAAATAACCTCTTGTTAAGGGAGTGACAACCGATACCTTAAGATCGCGCTCAGGTCATTCACAAGAGTGAAAAAAATATGCCAGAGGTTAGGCATGTCAAAGCCCTTGTTTGGATCAAAGCATATGTTAAACACTGTATAAATGCCAAATCTTAAAGTGTTTTGTATTTAAGGTTGAAGTTTGGAGTAAAACGATACTATAACAATAAATCCCTAATTCGGCTTGTTAACACGCTACCGCATTCACAAAGGCACAGCAAAGAGAATGATGCTTCTGATGGAGCAACTGGATACCAGTCTAAGTGTGTTAAAAATTTATAGCACAGGTGACATCATTACTGTAATACCACATCCAGTTCTGGTAGGCACATTTCAAAAAGGACTTTAATGCAATGGAAATGGATCTCGAAAGAGTGACAGGCACGATTTGTGGTCTGTCCATAAAGTCTGCCTTACCGTGAGAGATTAAAAAAGCTCAGCTAATTTTATTTATTCAGGACAAAGTTACGAGATAACTTGTCTGTGGTTTTGTAAGGTCGAGCCTATGTGGTAAGGGAACAGCAGGCTCCAGTTTCCACTTGAAGCTGCATGGCCTGGGTGCTTTCAACCCAAATACTGGAGGAATCCCAGCTATGCCTGCGCTTGAAATATTCCTGCTGCGCTGAGGGTAAACTGGGGTTGGGCTGTACCTTGGTGGGCTCCAGCCCTTCTCTGTCCATGCCTGATCTGTAGCTTCCTGGAGTGGATTGATGAGCGTTGGCCTGGGTTGAGGGTGGAGAGTGGGGCCAGACAAATACAGATTAAAAAGGTGACGGGGTGATAGCCACTGGAATAACTTAGCTGGGGTAGATTGTCCTTCACTGAAAGTCTCTGATTCAGGGTGGGTTATCTCCTTGAAAGATGTGCCATAATTGGTGGTGGTTCTGGTGTTGGTTTGGGACACCACTCTGTGGCTTCAGCTATGCAGGTGATCAGAACAGGTGATTGAAATGATCAAGTGAGTGATCTCGCCTGGCCTTAAGCTATCTCTATTGAATAGGAATATTTAAAAATTCTTATTTTAATAGGAATATTACAATCCTATTAAACTGACTGGGGAGTGGAGAGGTCTCAGTGAGGCTATCTTTAGCCTGAGAAAGCTCAATTTTAAGGAAAAAAAAAATCTCCCACCACTTTCAAATTTGTGGCCAGAATGACTGTGTTTATATTTTCTTTCCAGGAAAGAGATGAATCTGAGCTTAGACCTGGGTTTCAACTGTCCCTAGAGCTTACTCTGTCTGGTGGGACATCTTTAAGCAGGATAAGGGGCGATTCACCTACTTCCAAGTGTAAAGTTTCCGTCTGACCCGCTCCTCAGTCTATAGTGACCTGTTGTGTGGACATCTCATCCACCCTACAGTGGTGGTGCGGGTCCCAAATTGGGAAGACGAGAGGACGCCTTAGAAGGTCCCATGGGCCACTAGCAAAGGGTTTATGGCACTGCCTACTGCAAAGGAGAGCCTAAAGTCAAACTAGGTCTGGGCTGCCTGCAAGGACACCTGCATACCCGGTGTTAGGTCTAAAGGACGCTTTAAAAACTGCCCCCCACTTCAGTAGTCGTCGTCCCCTTGTACCCAGCGTGTAGAGAGACGTTCAGAGGGTTTTCCTTGCTGGAAGATATCCATCCAGCTCCATTCAATTAAGGCAGCATCTTGCATCCACCCAGGCAGAGGTGTGACCCCTCTCCCGGTGTGATCTTCTGCTTGTGCGGATCACGCCGTCGCCGTGCCTCGCCGGCGCTTGGGCTGCCGCCTGCCTTGTCCCAGGGGCGTGAGGAGCCGCGTGCTCCTGCCCAGGCTGGGCACAGAACCCCAGCGGCCCCGGCCCGTCTCCTCCGCCGTCCCCAAGCCCCGGGGGACGCGTTTCGGAGCGACTGCCTGCCACCCCGGGCAGAACTAGGCGGCCTTCGGCAGGCAGGAGCTCACCCGCGGGGTGCAAGGGGGGGACGTTGCTTCCTACCTGCTGCCCTCAGCCACGGGCTGGAGTATTCGAGGAGTTAAGAAAAGCTAGAAAGCTGCTGAAAACGGCGTTTCGCTCCCAGCGTCTAACATCATTACACCACTCCTGCTCAAATAAATAAACTCTGGCGGGAATCCCCCCCCCCTCCGCCCCTGCCCATTCATTCCTCGCTTTAATAAAACTTGTCACAGTTTTGTTGTTGTTGGTTTTTTTTTTTTTTTTTTCTCCAGTCAGCAGATTTTTAGGCTGGTTAATGAGGGGGAAAAACTTCTCTTCTCTCCC
>JAVJGG010000017.1:22958432-23098231 GCA_035590195.1 Aviceda cuculoides
CCCTCTCTTTCATGTCAGGGGCCAAGTTTGGATTGGAGCCTGGTGAAGTTTCTGTGTCATTTCCTGTTGCTGCCCTCCCCGGCACTCGCTCCCGCTCCCCTCTCCTCTCCTCCCGCAGACGCACAAGGCAGCCGCCCTCCCAACGGGCGGATTTTGGGGAGGATGTGAGAGGGCAGGGGCATACCTCGCGCTCTCGCCTGTCACGCCGCATTCCTGCTCTTCGCCTTCCCCACGGCCTCAGCTCCCAGCCCGCTGCCGGCAACGCCAAAGAACCGAACGGTAAAAGAACTTTCTCCTCTCCGAGCAGCTCAGCCGTTCTTCCCAGGCTGCCGCCAACCTAAGGCGGCGAGAGCAAAAAAACGTCCTTCTCTCTCGCGAACTTCGCCGCCGATGGCCGTGGTCCCGTCCGCGCAGGTGGTCGGGAGCGAGGCGGCTGCGGGATGCCGGTGCCGCGCGGCGGGGTGCTGGGTGGGCGAGGGGCTGCGGTGGGGTCCCGCCGGTCGTTCGGGAGCCCGGCGTGGGTCTCGCTCTGTAGGAGAGAGGTCAGCATCTGCCAGGGCTGGCATCGATGCTGTTTTGCAGACGCTGGTGGCTTGATGTGACTGACGGAAAAAAAAAAAAAAAAAAAAAAGAGCTGTTGAGCTATATTTACGGGAGGGAGAAACGAGCGTGGGGCTGTACAGAAGCCAGGAAGGCAGGGAAGGGAGGTGAGGGAAAGAGCAGGGGGTGCTCAGCATTTTCACGTACGTGTTTGTCTTTAAGCTTCAGTCTTGGGCTCACAGGTTTTTGCTAGGGCTTGCTTGCGGTAGCGTTCAAGGGGTTTGTGGGGGTGTCTGGTCCCCGTGATTGCTTTTCGGACCAGAAAGGACTGATACTTGCAGGAGTCTGTATTACGCTCGCTTGGGGGAGCGGGCACAAATCAGCTGGCATCTGTAAAAACCTGCCTGTAATGCCTTTCCTCTGACATTTCCTTATTTGCTCGCTAAACGCACATATATTTATTTATTTGGTAGGAAAATGACACAAATGTTTGTGCTTTAAAGTGGAGCGACTGTGACTTCATGTACTATTTCTGTCATTCCTGACTCGTTCAGTCTTGACTGTTTCTTGGACAAACAAGGCGTAACAAACTGACAGAGAAATCCTGAGGCATGTGCTGGAGCCGGTTCCCGGAGCTTTCAGAGTTAAAAGGCTTTCTTGAACTCACTGACACAGGGCAGTAAATTTCAATGTGTCAGTAAGCGAGGGAAAAAAAGCACTTGCAGAGCATTATACACCAGCAGATAGAGTCAGTGCTGCACAACCCCAGGGTCTTCACAGGCAGGATTAGTTCCTCACACCTCCAGCTATTCAGCAGCATTTAGAAAGGTCAATTATATGTACAGTATTTACCAGCTAATTAGAAGTGGGGGGAAAAAAGCCTTGGAGTTAGCCCTGGGAAAAATGATCCTAAGGCTTTGTGTAGAGTGTGTTTCCCTCCAAGTCATTGCTTGATTCGTGTTGCTCCCTCAGCTCCTCCTCGTTTTAGGTTGGCTTTGCAGTAGAGTCCTCCCTGGCCCCCCATCCCCAGGACGGGAATGCAGCGTAGGAAAGTACGAGACGGGGAACATGGGAAGGGGGCTCTGGGCAAACCCCGAGCACGTCAGTCCTTTGCACTGGCCTCCAGCCGAGGCACATCACCTCCCATGGCCGGGGAAAGTTCGAGCTCCCTGCCCGGCCTTGGCATCCCTTGTCTCGCTGCCATTAGCACTGGGGGACCCAGGAGACGTTGCTGGCAGCTTTGCCGGGCGTTGGTTTCTAGGTAAAAGCTCAAAGTTTGTTTCACAGCTCCTATATGAAAGGCGCGCTTTTAAAAAAATCGTGTTGAGTAGGAAACGCTTTTTTGGGTCTTCCCATCTCCTGAACTCTTTCTGAGTACTGTGCTACTCCTTACTGATTTTTCAAAAAGTGTTCTTCATTTTCAGCATTCCCCACAGCTAGCTTACACCTGCGCTAGCGAGCTGGTCTCGATGGTCTGTGCTACCCCACTGGTGATACACATGGGTTGTTCTGGGACAACTCCTGGGTGTTGCTGGGAGTTAGGATGGCAGAAAGGCAGTTTGGATGCGGTCGCCTTGTTTCAGAGCGTAACAGAGTTTAATAATATGTAGGCGTTGGGCCGTGCCAGTTGGCTTCAGGGCTGAAGAAAGGGCTCTGGCACGGGTTAGTTTACTAGCAGAGACGTAGCCAAGAGGCTAATGAGCTCATGTAACAGAGGGAGGAGGAAAGCTGGAGCAGCAGTCACTCCCAGCACCTCTAAGGAGCTGAAGAAACAGGATTTACCTGGAACCGTGCTCTCTGTTTCTTGCTATAAAAGGAAATGGAGTGACAGACTGCCGTTTTTGCAGGGGTCCAGCAGGCAGCTCACCTCTGCGGTGAATTGAATCATTGCCTATGCAAGGTGACTGGGGGAGCTAACTGCGCTTCAGGTGCTGCTTTTGGGTACTTGAAGGGTGGATAGGACCTGGAGTCCTTTAGAAATCCATCCATAGACATAGGTCTTGAGGCATGAGCCTCTGTCTCGAATGCAGGTTTTGGGAGTCTGTTTCTAAACTATCCTAAAACTTTACCTATGGGTGCTATAGTGGGAGATGAACATAATTTTATCCTTAATTATTTCAGCTGTAAATCTGAACCCACTTCGTTTTAAGCTGGCATCACTGATTTCAGCGAAGTTATTCCCGATTTACAGCAGTTGAGGGTAGATAAGAATCAGTCCCTTCATATCTGCTTTTTTCTGCAACTTGCAAAGGAGAAAGCAAAACAAGAGAAGCCCGCTCAGGTTGAGATCATGATGGGAACTGAAGGGTTTTGAGTACCACCAAGACCTTTCTGGCTTTTTTGGCTTTCTCGCTTGCCCAAAATTTCAGGGTTTTGTTCTGTTAATGGAACCTTGTTCTACACAGAACTGCTGTAAAAGCAAGGGCCAGGATCCCTGTCCCGTCTCTCTTCTTGTGCGCGCGTGTTCTCCACACCACACTTTCAGCGCTCGTGTAGACAGATGAGTCAAGGGATGGAGATTCCAGTTCTGCTGCTTACCTTGGGAAAGCGCTCTGGAGCCCAACAGACTTTACTGTCTGGAAATATTTCCTGTTGCACAACATAAATTGTCTGTTTCAGTTTAATCCTGTTGTCTTAAATTACCTCACCAAAGTACTGCCTTGAGTAAAGCCTCTCTTTGTGGCCACCTCGCTGCAGTGGGGGAACCAGCATTGTAAGAGGCCGCAGGTTGTGAAGACTCTGCAAGAAGGTGGAGTGAGCACGTGCTTCCCTTCCCCCTTTCTCCATCTTGCACGAGGGCAGGGTGGACAAGTCTTACTGTGGACTGTGTGCTACTCCTAGTCCCTGAGCCAGACCCTTTGCTGCTCCACAAGCCCACGGTGGCCACCGAGATCTCCAGGAGAGATCTCTCATCGCTGCTGGCTTCTTACGGCTCTAGCGGTCCTTTCCTCTGCGCTGCTTTTCCCCGCTTCAGCGCTTGAGCTTGCTGTGGTGTTCCCTGTCCTGCCTGAGGTTGCTCCAAGGATTCTCTGCTGCTGCCCAGCAGCGTGTTGCCTGCCATCTGCTTCAGTTTCTGGCGGGGTTCCCCCGGGGAATAGCAGCAGCGTTTGGGGTACCTTTGGCCCGTTAACACTTGTGGGTGCTTCCTGGCTCTGTCCTGGCTGTCTCCCCAGGCTGAATCAGACACACCGTGTTCCTCCACTTTGCTCTTGTTTAGCTCCAGCTCCCCTTCTTGTGCTATTTGAGTGCTGATGCACAAATTAAGGTAACATTTACATGCTCTAGTGAGTCTTCAGCTCGCCTGCACAAATCTCTTGTTTTCCTTCTTCTAATGCAGTGCCACTACCTGGGGACGGTCCTTGCCTCCTTGCTCCAGGGAGCTGGTGATCCCTGCTCTGTTCATAGGACATTGCCATAGCGGTGAGGATGTGCAGCGGAGATGGTCAGGATCAACCAGACGATATCCCCGCTGCTGGCCAAACATAGCCGAAAAGGTGCATGCCTCCTTCCCTCTCCAAACAGTATCCTGTTTGCTTTGGCTATTTTTAAACATATTTGCTGCTGGAGACTGAAGCTTGCTATCAGTCTGAGCCTTGCCACCATGCGACTCACAGCTGTTTAAAATGGATTAATGCTGAGGCTGGAAGGACAGTTTTTGTTCTTCTGGCCACTGGCTTGGGGCTGCCGGACGTGTTGGTGGTTGTGGCAGAGTCGCTGGCTTCCCAGTAAATCAGCGAAGGGCACCGAACAGCTCAAAGCCAGAGGCTTTTCCTCCTTACTCCTGGTGACTTCTGGAGTTGAACTGGGGAGAAGGAGGTGAGAGGCCTTTGTATCTCATCAGCAATCCCCTCAGTCATCCTCTCCCTCCCTGGAAGTGTTATTTTTGGTTAATTCATACAAGTCTGGGCGTCCTTGGTCTATCCTGTGGGAGGAAGCTCGAGGCTGGAATTTTGTAATAAAAGCCAGATTTTTCTCTGGAGGCAGAGTGGAGGAGGCCACTCCTGTTGCTTCTCCAGTTCTTGTTAGTTCTTGATCAGTTTAATCTGGTAACTGTGAAAAGTTTTCTTTCCCCGCTGAGAAAAAACTTGGCCTCTGAGGAAGGTCAGCGTTCGGTTGTTCACCCTGAGATACCTGATTTCCGCAGAGCCACTGATGGGAATCCCAGCTAAAACTGCTTGGACCTCATCTTCCTGATGCGAGTTCCCAGCAGTTTCCTGGGGATGAGTCTCTCTGAATGCAACACAGGCCATTTGCACCATTGCAGAACCACAGCGTTGCTAAAACAAGAAGTTTTCCTCCAGTGTCCCTGGCCAGAGTTAGTTTGCTTTTACCCTGAGGAGCACAGAGCAGTCTGTCCCCTTCCACACCAGCGGTAGCTGGTTTTCACTGGAGCAAACACGTCTTTCTACCTGCAGTTTGGAGAGTGTTCGCAGAGGCTTTCTGTGGTTATGAAAAAAATACAGATCTGGCCCTCTGATTTCCTCTGTGACCATGACATTTCAAAGTTCTCCTCCTCCACTGACCATTGGCAATGGAAAGACCACCACTCCCTGCTCTCTCCTCTTTGACTGTCTTTAAAGTGGGGGTTGTTTCCACAGGGACTGGTGCAGTGGAAAGCCGAGAACATCTGAAGTTGCCATAATTTAAATATGCAGGTGCTACCTTAAATATATACAGAGAGCTTGCTAATTAAACCTGAGTTTGCTTCTTGGTCATCAGTCACTGTACTAAGGATCGAGATAACAACAGCAGAAGCTGGTCTCTCATTCTCATTGGTACCTGACACACTACCTGCAAGATACTCTTGTGGAGTTTCCCAGACGGGCTTAATTTCACTAGCTTAATAATATACGTCTTGTGCTCCTTTTATTTCACTGGTCACTGTGATTCCCCCCCTGACATAGCCTAAATTATGCTTGTATTTCTTTTTTTTTCTTCTTCTTTATTAATGCATACATGGACTGTACAGTCTTCAGAGATTTATTTTTCTTTAATGAAATCAGCCTCCTTTTCCTGGCTAGCGTAGTGCATGAATGTCACATTTAAATATGTGCTTTCAAGCTCAGTCCTTTCCCTCAGACATATTACTTTACACTACATTTGGCTGTGCTAAACTGCAGTGCTGATTTACTACATCAGTGACCATGAAAGACTCAAATTCCTCTGACCCTTGTTTTGTTTTTTCTCTCTATTTACTATCCGCAATGCTCTGTTTTTTGGAATAGTTGGCAGGTCGTAAGCTTAAATTTCTTATTTCTTTTCCTCCACTTGATTCAGTGGTTACAATCAGATTAATATATTTAGCAGATTTAGAGCTGGTTACAGAACAAGTCCAAAAAGCTCTGCTGAGAGCAATGATGCCACGAATGACACAGCAGGGTATGCTGCCAGGTACCGGGTGTGCACAGGAATGAAGGAGTAGAGATCTGCCCAAAGTACAGGGAAGTTCCCTTATCTCTCTTCCACAAGCAGGAGTTGGAAGCAGGGACTGATCAACTGCTGGTGACAGCCCTTGCTTCCTTTTTTTTCCTTGAAGTCGCCTTGTTAAGTGTTTTCCCTTCTCTGCCGCAGTTAAAAGTGAGAAGGGTGCTCTTCAGCCAGCTAAGGAGGCTTGAACAGCACCAAGCCTGCAAGGAGGGTTACCCTCTCCTCCTGAGTTTTGTGTCCAAAAAATTGTCACCTCTCTTCTCTGTCCCAAACTTGCAACCGTTGGCCTGTATGGAAGATCTGGGTATGAGATTTGGTCAGCCAGAGTCTAAATAGTTCTCAGTGTTGAGTCTTATTTTTTAAAAGGCAAACAAATGCAAAATTGGGAATTCCCTCCTTTTTGTTTGCTTGCTTGAAGAACCCCGGGCTAGGGAAACCTGCCAGGCACGCTAACTCTTCCTGAGAAACTGCTTTAAAACGGGTCGCAGGTAGGGGCAGCAACGGTGGCAGCAGAAACCCTTCCAGAGAGGAAGGAGTACACCGCGGGCACCGTGGCAGTCAGGTCAGCCTCCGTCTTCTCCTGTGCCTCCCTGCATGGGTCTGCATCACCTCTCCTTCAGGCGGGTGCTGTGCCAGGTGGCGAACATCTCACGCACCGCTACTGAGAACTTCCAGCTGATATTTAGGAAAAGCTTCTCTGCCACGTCAAGCCAGGAGGTGGGTTCCTATTCAGATACAACCCCGTGCTTGGTGTTTCCAGCCGGCTGGCTCTGGCGGTTTCTCGCTTGGCACACAGGAACACCCAATTGCCCTGCACAGACACCCTGTCTGCCTGGACCCTGTGGGTAGGCTTACAGGTCCTGAGTCACTCCTCAGAAATCCAGTGCTCTCCTTTTGCCTGTGTTGAATGCCTGAACACTTAAGATAGGTGCTCTGGGTCACGCTGCTGGGTGGGAGGTCTACGGGATTGTTATTGTCACACCAAGGTAAGGCTTTTATTAAACGTGGCCCCAAGTCAACTTTCCATAGCTCGGCTTTTGCAGGTGCAAAGGACAGGCTACAATCTGGAGAAGTATTGTTGGCCTTCATCAGTATTTGCAAAGCGGTACGCAAGGCACTGCCTGTTGTTGCTAAGAGAAATTATGCATGTTAGGAAGAGGATCACATGGCTATCACGCTATGCAATCTGAATTTATTTTCCAACAACACTAAATAATTGCTGATTCTGTCCAGACCTTGCCTGTTCTATAGTTTTCTAGAGCTGCCTCTGAGGCAGGAGCTTGCTTGCAAAAAAAAAAAACCAACAAAAAACCAACCAAAAAACTATCCATCCAGGGCCCTAGTTTGCTCTCTGCACAGCTTTAACTGTGCAGCTCACTGCCAAGCATCACCCAGCAGAGCAGAAAGCAAGGCAGAGAAGTGCTTGTGAATCACCATGGAACAACAACAGTCGAGCCAAGCACACCCATGTGATTTTAGGCAGGGCTCAAGAATTTCATTCCTTCAGCTTCAACCCAGGGGGCAAATTTGTTCATTTCCCTGGCATTGCAACAATGATAAAGCCTCTGCACCCATTTGCCCTGAACCAGCAGGCTTTCTGCTCTGAAACACTTGCTGTTCCTATTATGTGTAATGATGGCAGTTAAAGGAAAGGCAGAGATTTGGTGGGATCAATTCTCAGGTACACTAAGCTGCTTTTTCCTCCTCCCGAGTATATAAAATACCCTTAAAGCAAATGTAAATGGTGTCATCAAAGTAGTACAAGTGGATTCCAGAATCAGACAAATAGGTTCCCTGCTCATGTTTTGCAAACATTTGTGGGGAGATGGATACCAAACTGTGAGTTGTCACCTGTCCCTCTGAGACAGATGCTTAGGACAAAGTGCTGCTGTCTGATGGCCACAATGGATGTTGGAAGGAAATTTTAAGAAGGTTGAGGCACCTGTGTGTGCGGACACCGAGTGCTCCAGTGGTTCATCTTTCCCATGCACTTGGTGCATGCAGGTTCCTGAGCCGTATCTGGGTGGATACCAGTTGGGTTGGACTAAAAGCATGTGAGATAGATAGCTGTGTAATTGCATACATGGTCAAGTTTCAGCACCAATGCTTGTGTCCTGAACTGTTCAGTACTATAGAAATTCACTACTATAGAAATAGCGTAAGAGCTTTCTTGACCTTTGATTCTTTCCTCTCTCGGCAGAGGTCACATAGTTTGAATCAGGTCAGAGGTAAAGTGAAAGCATACAGCAAAGAGCAAAAGACAACCTGAACTGGAGAGGAAGGAATAAAGGTATTTTCTGGGAAATACAGGAAGGCAGGAAAAGATATGAAGAAAACCACCTGCTTGAGAGAAGCAACCTCGAGAGGTGGACATAAAACTTCTAACTTGCCTTTCCATGGCTCCTGGACAGCCTAGAGTTATTTCACAAAAGCACAGCTTGAAGCAGATGCCCTAAATTATAGCCCTGTTACAGGGGCTCTTTGGGATCTAATGTGCCCCATAGAACTGCTATGTATCTGAGGCAGAGACTAAGTGCAACTGGAAGATCTAAGAAGCCTGTGTCCTCCACCAGTCCAACATTCACGACAGTAGGAAGGTCATCTTATCCATTTGCAAAATAGGAGTACTACCTCAAAGCCATCTTGTCAGAGGTCTCATTCATTCTTGCCCACAATGTGCTGGAAAAGTGAAAAGCTCTATGTGTCTGCTTTGTGTTATTAAGGAGGGAAGGTTGGAAAAAATCCCCATGACTTTCTGTTATACATGTTGCTTAAGAAAAGACATGCTGTCCATGGCGAGACCTCACAGCATGCTAATTGTCAAAGTGTATATGCAAAGGTTTGAAACTGGAGGTTTTATTGACCCTCGAAGAAAAAACATATTCCAAACAGGGGCTCAGAAAAAAATCTCCTGTTTCATCAGTATTTGCTCTTTCTTTATTGATGAATGGATGCTGCTTGCCTGTGTTGTGGTTTTGTCCTGTTTATCTTCTGAATTTGCATGCATTTTATTTCTAGGCAATTATTGTTTCAAGAGCTGGCTTCAAGGTAGGCAGCTGAAGAGCCACGTCATCTCTTCCATCCTCTCTTTCACTGAATTTCTGAGCTTGAGGTCTTGCTTTTGAGCAGAAATTTTGTGATGGGGACTGTGGGGCCTAGATTACTACAGGGAAAAATGTGAACCTCCATCAGGGTTTGAACTTTGGTCTACAGAAAACAACCTGATATTTCGGTCTGCAAAATAACTTTGGGCCATAAGGACCTACAGATTAAAAACTCATAGTAGAGGAAAACTTAATATAAAATCTCCATGGCTTTTAAGAGAATTAGTTCTACCTTGTTGTTTCCATTGAACCATGCGACTGAGAGAAGAATGAAGTCAACCGGCTCAGAAATCCTCAGGAGCAAACATGGACTGCTTGAGGGTGTCTGTGGGGTTGTTTCCCCTTGTCCGTGGCTGGGTAGTTGATTCAGCCGTTGCAGTGCCGTGGTGCAATATACAGTGACAAATCTTTCCTGTAAGGTTCAAAGGACGAAGAGAAGTCAGTGCCAAGGCAGGCTGCAGTTTTTGTGGGGGAACATCTGTGATCCCTCGTTCCTTCTTCTAAGTATTTAATCTGTTATATCACTATGCAGAGTCTGGTACTGTAGGAAGATACCAAATTCTTCCATTTGACTTCAATTCAGCTTTTTTTGCCCTTTTAGTCTGAACATAGGCTCATTATGGCTGCTATTTACTAGGAGGCATTGTAGAAAAATTCTAGCATGCATTGATTTAAATAACATCTGATATATTCTGGAGGATAGACAGCATGGAGTAGCTATAGCACTGTTTCCAAAGAATTTAAATGGCATCCTTGGCAAGAAAATAGAGAGGAAGGAAAGATCTGTTACATGTGCCTGTGTATTGCCCCTAGAATAGGATCAAAGTTATGAAAAGAAACTGTGGTTTTGTTTCTCCACAGTTGTTAGAGTTCACAAACTTCCCAGGATCTACATTTCAAGGCTTTCATCAACGAGATTTTGTACATTTACATTTGTTCAAAATAGTTTCCAGGCAGTGGGTGATTAGTGGTTAGAAATGGCTTGCAGTTTGGTGATAATTTGATTAAGTGAAATCCTTAGGAAAATGAGCATTCCAGATCTTCTGTGTTTCCCTGCTTCACCTGTGGATCACGACTCCTTCCCCACCCAATCTCACAGGAGGCATCTCCTTTATCTCCTCTGTTTCAGAAAGGAACAGATGAATGCTAGTCAGGAAAAACAGGAGGATGCCTCCTGCCAGAATGAGCAGCAGGAAAAGACATTAACTCCAGAAAAATGCCACTTTTACATTTTTCCAGAACTTAAAATGCAGTAATTATACCCCTCTCCCTAAGAACTCCGTGTACTCCTGTTCTTTTGAATTAATTCAGCGTTAAGGACTGTGCTGTGCTACTGCGCACCGTGGAGTTACAGTGTCTCCAGAGGTGGAGGAAACACAAGGTCCGTGGTATCTTGAGAAGACTCGCACCTCCTTGACATGCCAAGGAGGGCACTCCCCAGTAGCTTCGTCTGGAGCAGCACTCCTTCATGTATAAGTCTGCAAACACATGAAGAAGACCCGTACCTGTACATTTCCATGCTGGCCAGTGAGCCAGCAAAGAAAACGGGGAAAATAAACGTAAGAGGTAAATATTCAAAGTTTGGCCAATTTTTTAATTGTGTATAAATGAAAATAATTTTTCTAATGTTGCAAGCTGGGCCATGGATTTTTTTTATAAGAAGGTAAAGTGATATAAGAGTACAGCTTGATCTGTCAGTCCTTGCTAATAGAAGGACCATCTTGGGTCCTGCTCCTTCATTCGGAAGTGGGAGAGTGGAAGGGACAGTTAAGTACTTAAGTAGGTACCTTTACAAAAATCTTTGCTTTACTCATTTACGTCAGGAAATTTTGGTTTAAAACACTGATCTAAAAAAAGGATTATGTCTTTCTGCCTTCCTGTAAAAACTGTGGATATCTGCCTGTCATAGTCACTGACTCATGTATTTCTAGTGGGTGGGAATGGATTTACAAATGTTTGGACTTACAAACACACAGGGATTTACAAACAGTTGCTTGAAGTGGTTTTGCAGATCTCCTTGTGATAATGACATATTATTCATGTCTCCAAACCGTAGGCTTAATACCAACGCAGTGCTACCTGGGGTGGCAGAAGGAGAGAAACACTCCCACCTTCCTTGTGTCCTGGAGACTTTTCCAGCACTTGGCAAGCCAGCACGGCCCTGCCTGGAGCAGTCGTCGCTGGCCACTGTCTCACAGCCTTCTGGCCACCACCTCACAAAGTAGGCCAACCCAGCTGTTTTCATAGGTACCTAAATAAAAGGTGAAAAAGGACCAGGGAGACCATTCAGTCCATCTTCTGGAGAGCGGCAGCCATACTCTTCCCTTGAATTGACTTCCATGGCAATTACAGCAGGCATCCCATCTTTGTTTTTCAAGGGGAACCATCCTTGGCAGTGGTAATTCTACCATTGCGGCAGCTGACGTAGGTGGGTACAGCCGTTAGTGTCTCCTTGGTCCTGGATCCCTCTGAAGCAGCATATGTGACCTTAGTGGTCCGTGTGTCCTTGTCTGGGACACCCTGAGCTGTAGCAGATTCTCTCAGGGAATGCATCCAACTTCATTTACAGGACCTGTGTATGAAAAACATGTCAGATCCCTCAGGACGATTTTCAATCTAAACCTGTTTAAAACTTTATATGGAAAAAGAACGGTCTGAAAGTCCACACTCACCGATATAGTATGCATGAGACTCAGTTAATTCACCTTGAAAGAGGCCTTTAAGAGAACTTGCAAATGCCTGCTGCCTTAGGGATAGGACACGGGTGAGCGCACAGGAGCAGCACCAGAGAAACAGAAAACATCGCAGCAGCCCAGCGAGGAGGTCATGGGATCCGCGTCGCTGGCAGCACTGCTAAGCGCATCGGTTTGCGCTGTGGCTGTTTTTTCTCACAGAAGGGATAAAAATAAGATAGATTAAGTATATCCAAGAAAAAATAGTTTTACAAAGGCTTGAGCAAGCTGCCAATGTCAGCAAAGGCAGCCAGTAATGTAAGCAAACTTCGGAGAAGGAAAGCTGCAGAGCGTCCTGCCGGAGAGAGCAAAGGGGACCGGCTCTGCACCCTGGCTGGATGTGGGGTGAGCGGTTGGCTGGGCGATCAGGTTGATTTGTGTCTTCTGTGTTTACCAAGGCAGATCCCAATGGAGAGGGAGGTTTTTCTTTTAGCTAATAAATATTCCTGCCTCTAATTTAAAATGTTTTTCCCCCTTCTGTGGCCCTTTGAGTTAACCTCTGCCATGCCAAGTCATTCAGGCTGATAGGTGGGTGTTGAGGGCCCTGCAGAAATCTGGAGCCCCTGTCACTGCTGTTATTGCCTGTTCTGCTTCTCCAGGGTTAGATCTACATTTGGCTGTGATCTCGCACCCAGCTTTCCAGCAGAACCTTAGGAATGGCCATCTTAGGCAAAGTGAGGAACTGCTCCCTTAAACTGGATCTTGTATCACCAGAGTGAGCAGCATCGCCCCGGCCGTCTGTGCTGTAGGATGCTCCCCGGCGAGCACGAAGCTGCAGTTAGGATGTACGGTGGAGCAAAAGCAGATGGTGTGTCAGGGCTTTGCAGGGCTCGGATGAGCCGCAGTGACTGCTTCTCGCTGGCTCTGTAGTAACGGGCTGTCGGCTTGGTCTCAGGCGGTGGCAGATCATCTGCCTTCATTCAGTTGGCTGGGAAAGCGGCTTGCTGTTGGTTTCTGCTTTTCCTTTCTTTTTCTTGGAGAGTCACTCCAGCTGGGTCAAGGCTAACGGTGTACTGGGGCTCCGTACATTAAGTCTTCAGGGGTGCTGATGCATAGAAAAACCCCTTACCCAGCAGTAAGAGGGGGAGAGCGAGTCTGAAATGGTGCTCCTCTGATGTGGCAGTACTTTGCTCTGGGGAGGTGTCAATGGTGAGGGGCATGGCCAGAGGGAACAAAGGAGAATATCATTCTCCGCTAAGTAACAGTTATGTGTTGGTCTCTGGAGTAGTTACTTCAGACAGGTTTTTAAATGCACTTAATTCACAAGTAATATTGGTGAAAGGGAGGTTGGGATCTGGCAGGGAACATTCTGGGGATAAACATCTACCTCTTTTTTTGTTAACAGCCATATTCGTTACATTAAAACAAATACCACTATCTGACTGAGAGAGCTTGTGGAAGGAGGCCAGAAAATAAACTGTGTTGCTACTGACAAGGTAATGGATCAAAAAAAAAAAAAAAAACCTTGCAGTGCTAAAAAACCCCAGAAAACTCAGTCAAAAAGCTGTTTCTCATTTCTTTTTACATTGCCCTGAAAATTAAGACAAGTGTATTTTTTCAGCTCAGCCTCACTTTGTAGAGTTGGTGGGTTTTACACTTGGTGAAAGAGAATTCTAAGTTCCCTTTCCCACGTTGTTCGAGAACTGCAGCAGAAAGGTGTTTGAGTGACAAAGTTCACACTCCTCCATGTGTTAGGGCCAGGGGTTTGATGCACCTTATATGAGAAATAGTAACCAGATACAAAAATTGCATCAAGACTCTCAGATGGCCAAGAGGGAGTTGGATCTAGACATTCATTTTGGCCCTCTTCTCTATAGCTAGTGTCTGTCTGTCTGTATCTCTGGAAGCAATGCCATTAATGCCAACACACTGAGCCCTCTGTCTGTCTGGCCAGCCACATCGGTCTCCCATCTGGGTATGATGCAATTTCCTTTGCTTCTTTATTGGGAGATTAAAGGAGCTGCCTCTTCTCCCTTTTCCTTGTAGATAATTTATTGTTTCTGGATTTAATAACTTTTCGTATTTGGAGGTTTCCTGCAGATGGATTAGGAGCAAATGTGAACATTGCAATGGCAGCATTTTTAAGGCAAGTATCTACAGTACAGGCTACCTGTTTCCTGACGCCCCTGTTGTATAGATCAAGATGCATGTATATACCCTAGCTGTCACTGCAAAGGCAGCTTTGGCTAATAGGTGTTGTTTCTTAGAGTAAATTTAAGAGGGAAATTGTCTTAAATGTCTTTCTAGTAGCTGTTGGTAAGTTCAATGGTGATATTAAGAACTGCTTCAAAAAGTTCAGAAGTTTCATCTTGGTGTTTGGCCCATTGAGTAATGTATGTGCTCTCGAAACAGTGGGACATCACTCCTTACCACCAAGTGGTCATCTGGAGGTCCCTCCCACCCAGAAGCTTCATTTGCCTCTCTCGTAAGCAGCAAATGACATCTGCCATAACGAGTCAGTAGTGTTTTGTAGGGATTTACTTTAATAAGACATTGAGCTGGAGATTTGGCTGGAGTCGTTAGCTCCAGTCCACCTGCTGTAGGGGCCAGATGTAATTCCGTAAGGTCTAACAGGGCTATACTATCTTAGCACATGCCATCTCATCCCCTGGGGACTGACCCTGCAGCTGTGAGTTTAGCCGTGCTGGGCTGACTGTGCACACGTTGGCTCCGCTAAAGCTGTTTTGTCACCGCAGCCCTGTGCCCCACGGATAAGCTCTGCTTGTGGGACTGAAAGGGACTGCTTGTTCTTCAGCCCAAGTGGTGGAGTTGTGCCCTTTCGGGCTCTCCAGGGCCCAGTGTCAGTCCTGACACCTTGGGGGACTTGCCACGTGATGTGGCTGTTCTTTCAGGACACAGCTAACTAAAGCTATTTATTTATTTTTATTGTTAATCACAGGAGTAGCGTAAGGAAATACAGATGTCTGTCAGGCTTTGCAGCAAGTTGCAGACACCACTTTGTGGCAAATTTGGGTTGCTTCCATATTTCCAGTTGTCCCATTTTCTCGGACATAGAAGACTTCCCTGAGTCTGAAACTCTGGCCTTAAGGTTTCCAAGGCTGTTTCTTTCTGCAACAGTTGTGATGGATTTTTTTTTTTTTTTTTTTCCTAAGCAAAAGTCTGCATGGGAATGCTCTTTCCAATTGTACCTCCTTGGTGGTGTGAGCCCTGTCGGTGATACATGTTGAGGTCTCTGGACTGCCATAGACTGGCAGCGTGGGTGAGCATCTCAAATGGGGTTTTGTGAAATAAGACTCAGAGCAGTGCCCTGCTTCAACGCGAGGTTGCCAAGAATAGTGTTTTGGAGACCGCGAGTTGTTTGGGCACTGCAGTAGATGGCAGCTGCGTTGAGTCCATCCTCACAACTCGCATTAAATAGGGTCTCATGCCAGTTTCAGCAGAGACTCCAAAGAGAAAATTCTTGCACGTCTGTGAGAAGTCTCTCTTGCCTGGAGCCAAGACAGAGAGGAGAAGCAGCTGACGCAGCCACCCTTGCGCTGCTTATCTCGTGTCTTACTGTTGAGGGCTGAGCTTTGGCCAAGAGTGCCTTCTGTCCCCGCGCAGACGTTCGGCCATGGCTCTGTCTGGGCAGGCACTCTGGCTGGGAGGAGGCGGGTGACAGCTCTGCGACATGGCTGAGGATGACGCCTGCCCGAGGAGGTCGTCTTCTCCCAAACGGTGCTGGGAAGCGTGTGCTGGGACTGGCTGAGCTGTGATGCTTGGACGAAAGGAGACTGACGTCCTCGGTTCCTGGGAAGAAGCATGCAGGTCTAGTCATGTTACAGGTGGCTTCAGACTAAGATTTGTCCTGACTGGCTCATTGCAGAAGGTCTAGGAGGGTGCTCCTCGCAGGGTTAGGTGGTTACCAACATGCACGGGCAGTGGATTAGGGCTTGAACCCACGCTTGCGTCCTCAGCCGAAAGTGCTGCATAGTCCTGTGGCGCTCCTGTTTTGCGACTGAACTGAAGATGGTTGGTCAGGATGTCCGAGAGGCGTGTTTGCAGGGTTAACGGTCTGTAGAACAATCTGGTTGCTTTGCTTAATTAAGGCAGTGTGGTAGCAGGATCTTGTCATCCACGGTAGAGGGACAGTCTTTCTGCATCTGCCTGCAGGTATTTCCAGTGCTCTGTGGGTCAGTACATTCCCACTCCATGTTCTGTCTACTATAACTGAATAATTAGTAATTCTCCCCACGGGAAACCCCAAATCCGTCAGTTTTACTGGCCAACAGTTACAACCAGTGAGCAACGAGCGGCTGCTAACGCTGCAGAAACAGCCCTTATCAGAGGCAGCTCAGCGGCTGATAATTATCTCATTCAGGGAGAAGCTTTGCAGGGGAGTTCCCACCTCACTAGATCTTTGTTTCACTTGAAATATTTCTGGTTGTGTATCTTGATTGAACATGCCTCCAGTCCTTTTAGTAGGTATGAAGATTCACAGCTGGAGTCTCCATATATGGAGCCCCATAAGGGCTTGCAAAGCGCTTTTCTTTGAACGCATTGACACTTCCCCCTGCGGTAAGGCAATGAGTGATACGCAGGGTTTAGCACTCACGGTAAGTGATGGGCTGGGAAGGCTCTTGGACCATGTCACACAGAGGATTTTAGGGCTTCTCTCTGGTAGAAAGGTGGATCCATCTCCAGTGACTGTTCACAGCCCTGCAATGAACACAATCTATATCTTTCGTAATGATACCTTTTTTCTTCCTCCTCAAATAAAGGGTTGCTTTACTTACCTGGATTTACAACTCCGTCAGCCAAACTCTATTAATAAATTTCCTGGTAAAGACATAGCTAGTCTCTGCCAAAAAGTTTTTTTTGCTCATGTAGTTCAACTCTATTGCTTGGAAGGAGAAACTAAGCAGCAAATAGAGTTCCTGGCCCCAGCATGAGGTACTGTTTGCATAGCCATGCCAAGTGTATGATTTTTCACATGTCTCATTGACAAAGTGTTACTGGCAAAATGTTTATATACAAAATGAGCCAATGTTGCTTACCTTCTCCATCTGCTGGAGAAGGTCCAGTCCCACTCACCCACCTTTCACCAAAAGCCTAGAGGAGAGACCCGCAGAGCTGGTGGCGTGGTGGTAGATGCAGTAGAGAACACAAAGAGTTAAATGCCAAGTTTAGCTGCAGAGCTTTTCATCATCACAGCCAGGGAAAGTAGAAACACAGACTGAATAAATGGTCTGATGATGCTGGATTGTGAGTAGGTTTTGAACCTCCAGTCTCCCCAGCACACCAGCACTTAGCCCTCGGTCGTCTGAGTTATGCAACATTACATGTCCCTCTTAAATGGGCCAATTATTTCTCTATGCGAGAGTGACTCAGAGAGATTTTCCTGTCTGTTGACTATGAAATATATATTTCATTTTGTTCAAGAAAGTCCATTTTTTTTGCAATTTGAGTGAAATCAATATTCTAAAATGGCATTTCAATAAAATCAAGGTTGTAAAGTAAACAAGGTAATGAGAAGACAGGCACCGTAAATAGATTTTCAAATGTCAGACAGTTTATATATATTTTCTAATATATAACTTGATTTCGCAGTGATAAATGTGGGAGACTGATAGCAGATGAACAAGAACTGCAGAAGGAGAGGAACGGTGTGAAACTGCCTGTGTTCTTCTCCTTAGCTAGTGGCAACCTGCAGGCATGTATGGGACTCCCCTGGACTGAAGAGGGAGGACAGGTATTGTTTTTAAGTTTGGTCTTGGCTGGAAAACGGCAACTTTACACTATACTTAGAGCCTCTAGTGTTGCAGCAAGTCAACTCCTGGATTTTTTGCCTCGACAGTGGGATGCGTAGGGGTTAGAGGAGGCAGAGGGCATTAGGGGAGGGCTGCAGGGGGTCAGTATTGCACTGATGCCCAAGGCGATGGTGCTGGAATCACCACGTCTCCTCTGTCTGTACAAATCCCCCAGCTTTACCTAACCTTTCACATGCTACACAAATGACTCCCTCTTGCTTTTCCCAGGAACATGCGGTGTGTTTCTGCTCTGCTAAGCAATGGCCACGTTCCAAGCAGCAGCGGCTGCATATTTACGCTCTTGTATTGGAACAGGACTCGCATAGTTTGAATCATCACTTGCAGTCACCCACAGCAGAAACATTTGTGATTAGAAACTTGTGAGATCATCCTCTAGCTTGCAAAAAAGGTTTGGCATCTTTCTGGGGAGAAAAGCAACTGGAAGACAGAAGAAGTTTTACGCCCTCAGCTGTGGAAGTTGACACGAAGGAGGCAAGTGTAGAACTGCCACATTACCCTGAAATGGCTTTGAAGTGGTGAATGGATAGCAAACAATGCTATATATTTTCTGTATTTTCTTAATTGCAGTATCCCTCCCTAAAACGACATCCTGATTTCCCAAGGGGTTATAAGAGTCAAAGGTGGTTTGTTTGCAGGCCAGAGAGGGGTAAATGGACCTAACTCACCTACGAATCAAGCTTTCTGAATTAATTGCTATTATCTTGATTAGAAAGAAAGTTTGGGAACATTTTAACATGAAATGAAAGAAGCTTACAAGAAAGTAATTGAAGTAATGAGGGGATAATTGAGATATGATTTCAAATTGGTTAAAAAAAAAAAAAAAAGATAAGACATGAAAGCTGAGAATGAATACAGCCAGCATCTCCTATCTTTGCAGAGCTGGTGAGCAGGGAAGTGACATTTGGCAGATGAAGACAGCATTGCTTTGGGCTTGGAGTTCTTCATCCTGGTTCATTTTTTAGGCTTGTCACCACCTGCACATCCATTTTTGAGAGTGGGAAGTTTCCCGTCCATCAGTGAGCGATTTGGGGGGTCAAGGCGTCCGTGCGACATCCGTCGTGTCCAGCAGTGTGCTGAGCTTTGCTGAGCTGCCATTTGTCACCTTGCTGATTTTAGCCGGGCTTTCTGGATTTCTGAACAATGGTGATCTTTTTAATTTGGGAAGCTGCTGTCGACATCACCCTAAAAGTGAGCTTGGGCATTTTCTTTGGTGAGGGAAGCAGATGTGGTGCTGCCACACTTTGCTGCCGGGAGTCTAAGGTAAGGCTCAGACCTCCCAGACTTTCCTGTTGTTTCGTCTTAATCCAGGAAATTAGGCTGGCTTCTTTCGTATTCCTGCTGGTTAGAGAGACTTAGAGCTTTCATTAGATGCTGGATTTTGATCTCGGCTAATAAAAAGCAAAGAAAAATCATGCACGCAGTCTGGCAGGGGGATTGAATATTTGTGCAATGTGAAAGGTCCTCTCAGGTGCGGCTTGTGCTGTATGGTTTGTGTAGTGTTCAGCAAGGCCCTGTCAGTGCTGGGGTTTCCTGTTGCTCATAGCATTCCTTTACTATTACTTTTCTTTTTTGTCTTGCTTTGTAGAATTTGATCTCTGCTTTAAATTAGGTCTCCGGTAACGTGTGCGCTCTGATTATTGCAATGTGCCTCACTGAACAGGGATCATTCCCTTCCACAGCCTCAATTCGCTTCACCTTGGCTTATAACTTTACTTTCTGGGGAAAGGAAGGGTTTGTTTTCCTTTGGGATTGCTGGAGATGATGGTCTTTGATTTCTGTGTCCATGGCCTGAAATCGTTCTCAAATCCAGCCTGTCATATTGAAATGATTTACTTCTTTCATTGTTTGAATCTCCCTGTTATTTCTTGGCAATTCTGTGTGCGAGAACATTCATTCCTGTATTTACCAGGGCTTTCTGCATCTGACTGGACTGGCAGGTTCACATCTGTCTTTCATAAGGAGGATTTTGCAGACTAGAACTCCCTGGAACGGGATTAAGCCTTTTTGCTGTTGTTGTTTTTGTTGGTCCCAAGTTTGTCGCTGCTGAGAGGATGATAAATGCTATGCACAAGACACACCACGACAAATGCACGTCCATTTGAGAGGATGGATGTAATTGTCTCTTTGCCTCTCGTCACCTATATTACAATTTATGTTAATGAAAAGCCAGCAAGTGCTCATAGCGCAACCTGTGCAGTGCAGAGCAGCTCTGCGGTTGTGGCAGAGGGCTGCTTGGTAGTTCTGAGGCAGTGTCCAAAATGGATAAAGCAGGACTTTGAAGGCTGCATATCAGCGTTTTCCGATCTTAAGCCCGTTTGTATACTAATTCCCTATGGATCAGGCACCTCCATTCAATATATATTTGCTAGTGGTGGATAACATGAGAAAAGTTCTGTCTGTGCACTGAACTAGCTTTTCTTATGTCTCCGGGGGTCTGCTAATTATTTTTAGATAGATAGATAGATAAAGTGTTAGTTAGATAGACTTTTTAGTATCTACATTTCCCCGCCTGGCACGGCTGAAGTGCCTAAGCCCAGACCTCCAAGTAGTTACCATCAGTGCTTATGTGGTATCCGCAGGTAAAATTGTGTCTGAACACCTTGAGTGGGTTTGTTGGAAGCCCTGTGAAGCAGAGCCTGGGATCACATAGGCTGTCGTGGGGCAGAGCAAGGAAGCGGCTTTGCTGGTTTGAGTTTACTCTGACACTGATTTGCCTTGGTGGCCTTGGGCAAGTCAATTAACTTCCATGGTTTCGCTTTCTCACTTGTGAAAGGTAAATGCTATGCTGGTTTTACAACACAGATGGTGTTTTTGAGAGTTAATTAGTTGATGTTTGAGGCACAATAGTTTTATATAGGGATTATTCATCGAGTCCTTGGTCTCTTTGCTCAGGAGGGTGTTAATTGCGCTCTGGTTATGGGATGGCTCTGATGAGAGTAAAGGCATATGGAGGTGAGCGGGTGATTAACAAAGCAAGCCTGGGGTAGAACAGATTTCCCCAGGCAAGAAATTGAGTCGCTGTTGGCCGCTGGCTTTTCTTTTGGCATGTATTCCTGAAAAGACCCCACTTCAAGGAGCACCCCATGATGACCCCACGCTCACCTTGGTGCTTTCAGGACTGCTCACTCACTTTCAGGGTGCTCAGCTACGTAAGGGCAGGAAGGATCTGAAATTCCCTCCCCCTCCTATCTGTGTGGCCAGGTGAGGAAGTCAGGAACGTAATTTCATGCACCGTAAATACTAGTCATTCCAGGTCCTTATGATTCGAGCACGCACATTAATGTGGTGTGAGCTCTCTCCCTTGGCTGGAGTTGCTGTAATCACACTTAGGACCTGTTTGTCTTGGCGGAGCTGCTCTTGTGAATGAGGTAACTTAGGAAAAGACATTCCTTCACTCATGGCAAACAGCTAAAAATATCTGAACTTCCACAGGCCTGGGGAGGAGAGCAGGAGTCGGGCTAAAGCTTGGAGCATGGACCTCCAGAGGTGCAATTTTGAGCTCCTTTGCAGAACTGAGCAGGGGCTGCAAGTCCCCGTCACCCTGCGCACACCACCTTTGTTGGACCAGGCTTTACCGCGGAGCGTGTCTTGGGGCTCAGAATGCTTTGCTCACATTTAGCCACTCAGGGGATGCAAGTTACAGCAAATGACCTCTGCTCTTGCTGAAACCCCTGTTTTGCTACTCAGCGACTTACATATTGGGTTTACAAGAGTGATGCAAGAGCCCCTGCTCTGCAAATAGCTGTGAGAGCATCTTGGACGATGACTGCCGCTTTGGGACAGAGTGTACAGCACTCGCGTTAACCAAAGATGGGTTGAAGATTAATATGCTTTTCTTCTGCCCTTTAAAATGAAAATTACGCAGCCTTCCTCTTTGGTGACAGGAAGAAATGCTCGTAAAGGCTTAAAGCTAGGGCTGTTAAACTATTTGGACACGCAGGGATGGCCTAGTTTGAACTGAGCAAGGGCTGATAGTTGCCTTTCGTGTGTGTGTGTCTGTGTTTAAGAGAAGTTTTTCAAAATGAAACAAAAAAAGCATCATTTCACAAGCCAAAGGAAGCTAATGAAGTGATGCAGTTATGCCTCCACCCCAAAGGTCTGGCCCCAAGCCTTCGCAGACAAAGAAAAGGGCTTGCTCAGGTAGTGTTTATTATGCAGTGAGAGTTCCTGTTGCTGCTTTTCCCATGCAGCTGGAACCACAGCCCTGTGTGTTTTTATGTGTGCGTGCATGCACTTACTTAGAGGCACTTCATAAATCACGTTTGAAAAGTGCATTTTTTTAAATTTTTTTGTTGTTTTCTTGGAATTTGGCAATAAACAAGGCAACTAAGAGAAAAATCAAACCTGGGATTGGTTCAGTCACCAGCTCTGGAGGGAGGGGGCCTCCAGAGATCTACATATTTATAAGTGCGCAGTAGCCGGAATGGGTGTATCGGCTACTTTTTTGGCAAGACTGAAGTTGCTTGATTATTAAGAATGATTCTTTATTATTTATGTCACCCATCTGAGGCGGCTGTATCTCTGCAGATGTGCCCTAAAGCAGGGAAGCAAAGCACTGGCAGTGCAGCCAGACTGCTTACGTCTTATTGGAAAGCGCTGCTTTCGTTGCGAGAACAGCTTTTTATGGCCAGCCAGCTCCGTCTGTCCTTGTTTTCCTTCCAGGAATGCAAGAGGCTGGGGAGAACGAGAAGCAGGGAAATGCAACTTTGATTGAAACGCTGGGGGACCACGAAAGAGAGCAGAAAGGAAAGCAAGAAAACCATAAAAACACTGTAGTGGGGGCCAGTGAAAGAATGACACGGTCCCGAGAGCGTGACAGGGCAGTAGGAACTGTAGTTCCTCTTTTCTCAGGATGGTTTTTGACTCTTGCTATGGAGAGTCCTCCAGCTTGTAACCTTCGCTAAAGAGGTTGGATTGAGATATGGTTTTTTTTGAAGTCCAAGGGAGCGTGGATGTGTTTTTACTCATTTCCTCTTGTAGTGCCTGCAACGGAAAAGGCTGTACCTGCCTGAGAGCGACTTGCAGGTCCCGCTCACTGTCACTCAAAAGCTTGGTGCCAGCCTTCCGTACCCCGCAGGGCGCTGGGAGATGCCGTGTGGAGAACTGAGGCCAGGAGGGATGTGCAGCATGATCCGCACCAGCACTTAGGTGCTTGTGTGCATCAGGCAGGAATCGGGACCGGACACCAGTTCTCCCAGTCCCAGCTTGAAGGTTGCAGGAGCCAAACGCCTTGCTGCCAGCAACTTTTCTGCCTCTGTGACCAGGGCCCACTCGAGGCACCCAGTAGGTGTTTGCCTCGTGTGGCTGGTGACTGAAGCAAGGGAATGTTTGTGATCTTCTTTACCTAGACAGCTGGGCTGGCCAGGCTTTTGTTACGGTTGCTCCGGAGAGAAGAGCAGCAGTACGGACACAGCCATACTCAACCCAAACTCAAACCCGGCCGTCTGGTGGTGAGAGCCCGCAGCAAGGCTCTGCCCTCTGGCCTTTGGGCTCAGGGCTGTGCAGCTGCTGAGCTTCCCCAGCAGGAGAAGGCAGCTCCTTCAGCGGGGCTCTCCGGTCCCTCCGGGATGTGGAAATCATTAAGCCCTCCCAAGGCTGTGCTGGCGTTCGGAAGCGCACCTGGTGTTTCCTGAGCTCCAGCGACAAGGTCGCCGAAGGTGGCCGTTGTGTGCGCTTTTGTGATGGAGAGTGGCTGTGATGGCTGGGCTTCGTGTCGGAGCCGGTGCTGTCGGCGTGGGAAGAGGCCGCCGGAGGAGATGGGTCCTTCAGGGGTGCTCAGCCGAGCCGGTGGCGTTCCCGGGCATGCGCAGCAGATGCCAACCTTAGATGTCAAAGTAAGTCTAGGTGTGAAGAAATTTAGTCAGGTGCCTGGGCAGGAAATCAGTATATTTTTTTTGTGACTCGTTTTGTTAGTGTTAAGCACTTACCTGAAGTGAAATTCATGTGCCTGATTGCTGTGACATGGATCCTACGTTAGGTGGTATGCCCAGAGTGAGAAAGAAAATGAGTGCAAAGAAAAAGCAGGCAGAGCCCAAGCTGCTGCTCCAAGGTTTTCCTTCTCCTGTAGAGCTGGGACCAACCTTACGGCTTTTTCTTTGCTATGGCTGTTGTGGTAACACCGGCAAAATCCTTCATGCCAGTGGTCACAGCTCTGGCGCTCTCCTCTCTCTGTTGTAGTGACTGCAGAGAAAGGCTACCTTGTCTGCATCTTTTCTTTTTTTTTTTGCTTCGCTTTGCCAGGATGATGCATTTGTTTGGGTTAGGTGTCAAGCAACATCCACTGCTAGAACACCACCGCTGACTGCCAGAATCAGGTCAGTGCTGGTCACTCGCCGAATGCTTGGTTATTTCAGGCTTTGGCACTCTGCAACACTTAGATGATGATTTGCAAACATCGCATTGTGGAAGTTCCCATTCAAACCATGCTCTGCTTTATAAAATGCATTGGATGGGTTTGGGCAAGGGAGGATACGTCCTTCAATAAATGCACAGATGTGCTTCTCTGAAACAAAAAGCAAGAAAGGAAAGGAAATACAGTTTGAGCAGCTCCAGAGACACAGAGTGAGGGTGTGGAGATGGGTGGTAGAGTCATTTAATCCTATTATGAAGAAATAACAGTTTGTTTTTCCAAGGCAGAAGTGCAAACAGTAAATAGAAATGCCTTCTTCCTTTGAGGACGAAACCTGTCAGCCCGCTGACTGGTGGGTTTTATACTGCTTGAAAATAGTAATCAGACACTTAACTGTCTCACAAGTAAGAGATGCTAATGAGAAGTTTTCTGTTCACAGTCCTAGATAATTTATGGAAGAGAGGGGACGGGACTTGTAATAATGCAGAGGTGACTCTTGGATGCTTTGCCTTCCTCACGTTCAGGGGCTGGGAGGTCTGATCCTGCTGAGCTGTGTTTTGGGGCATGGGAAGGCATTTCCTACAATCCTCTCCACTTGCACACCCCCAAAATCCCCAGTAATACTTGGAGAGCGCTGCTGGTCTTTCTTGCTTTTTTTTTTCTGTCATGCTGTAGATTTGAAACATCTCTTTGCTGGTCATGGTTGGCTGGATGGGGGAGGGTGAAGGAAATCCATTTGGACTAAATTTCTAGTACACAGTTTGTCATGTCTGTAAGGACTTAAAAACCCCAGTCCTTTGCTCACTGGATCTCTGGCTTGTGTAGCTGACCTGCATAGATGATCTAAAGGTCCACCTTTTATTTAGCTCCTGCTGGACAGATTTGGGTTTTCTATCTGCTTCCCTAACGTACATGCTTTTCTGCCATCCTTGTAAAGTTAACAAGTATTTTGGTAAGAGCTCCTGGTCAGCTGGCAACATAATGCCTTGGTGACTTACTATAGACCTTATCACTGCCACCTTGGAGGACAGAGATGATCAAAGCTCGGTTGTCGTATCCAGGTAAGGGGATTCGATGACTGAGCAAGCAGCTGGGACTCAATTAGTCTGGATTAAGTCTGGAAAGAGCCTTCTTTGGAGGTTTGGGGAGAGCAACTGGGAAACCAAGAATGATTTGTAATAGTACTGCATCTATGGCTAGCAGGCAATTTAAAGTTGCTAACGCAGGTTGGCTTTGTCAGGAACTCCTTTTAGACATGGAGAGGTAACGGCTTCACTCTTGAGTCACGCAACTGTAAGCTCCTTTCTAGAGCTCATTAGTCACCCAGGAGGAGGGACACTGACCACTCCTGGCAGATATTCCGTCAGGCGAGACTCTTCTGGCAGTGCACTTTCATGCTTTCCTTTCCCTTAGGAATGTTTTCCTAGTGACTAACCAAAATTTTCCTGATGCAATTTCTCTAGCCCATTACTTCTCACGTGTCCGAATGAGCATAGGAAACAGATTATTTCTTTCTGCTGTCTAGCAACACGTGTATTTTCGAAGCCTGTTTTCACATCTCCCAGGTGCCTTAGTCTTACGCTGTTTATGGTGACAGTATCAGTATTGCCTAAATTGGTGACTGTTCTTTTTCTTTCCTTGGGACTCTCTCCTGGAGGGCCACGTTTCGCTTGTAACCAAGAGCCCCAGACCAGGCACAGCACTCTAGCTGAGATCTTACTACTGTTGAGCAAAAGGAAAGGGTTTAGATCTTCTGGTCTGAGGTCCATCAGCCACTCGACATCACTGATTGATGTTCACCCCTGTGATCTGCAGGACTGCGATGCGGAAAGCTGATTTTCATCCTGTATTTGGCTAGTGGATTGTTCCTGGCTGACTTTGGTATCTTGGACTTGTCTGTATCTCCAGCCTCTCAAGATCATGTTGAATTCTCTCCCTTTATTGCAGTCCTTCCTAGCTTGGTATCATCTGCAAATGTAATAAACATTATCTATATTCCAGCATCCTGGTCATCATCCAGGTACTCAGTGTCCAGGAAAATGAAAATATTTTCATTAGAACCAGATCTAGGACTGACCTCTACAAAACCCTACTTGATGTATCCTTTCACTGTGAAAAATGAATCATTGATAAATACACTCTAAACACTTTTCCAGCTAGTTTAGTTCCTGCCCTAATAGTACACCATGTTTCTGTAGTTTGATTATGTGAAGGTCCTGAGAGACACTGTTGTTTCCAAGACACTGCTGATGTGGAGTCTCTGAATAGGGAGGGTTCGGATTAACACCAAATTAATCCTCTGGTGAAGGCAAACCATAAATGAAATGCTAGAACACACAGTGGTCACGCTGGAGGCTACTGCTCATTTTTCTTTCTTCATTTTCTGAGAAGCAGCACAGCTCTGTTTCTCAAGACCACACAGCATTTGACTCTAATGCTGCAGGGCAAACAGGGCATCTTTCAGAATATTTAATTTTGACTTTCATACTAGAGGCACATGAAGTCTTCCCTCTCCAAAACACCTTTCCCAGGACAGGAGGATACTGTGTAGAATGAGTGTTGGTATTCCCACACCTTTCTGACTAGCTGCACAGTAGGAAGCCAGCCTTGCCTGGAAAGTAGATTTTATTTGCGGGATTGGTAAACCCTAGTTCGTGATGACATTTTTGTAGATTAAAACATAGGAGTCAGATTACGTATCAACAATAATAAGTGAGATCCAGCCAAGAAGAATATATGATACTGCATATAAATAGGTGCTAAGTAGGAATATGCTGTTAGGATAGTGCAACTGGATTACCTGGGCGGAAGGCAAAATTAATTTTCTTTCTACAGTGTTTGCATCACAGACTGTGATTTTAGCTTACCTCTGATCAAACTCTGTTTATATTAAATATACGGACACATTACTTGTTGCCTGCATCTCTGACGACTCTCACCGGCTGCATCCATACTAGCAAACGGCACAGGTCCAAGGGGTGGGCTCAGGCGCTGCCCTGCGTCACCCAAACGGTTTAATCGGTCCTGTGCTCTTTGCCCTGGCTTTGCTGCCTGCTAACTAGCCCTCGTCCAGGCATGGTTTGGGAGCTAGCATGGGCCAGTGGCTCTTCCCAGTAAGCAGTATGAATGAAGCCATGCTGTGTGGGAGGGTGCGAGGGAGAAAGTTTAGCCATATGGACGCAAGCTGTGCTGTGCGTATTGTCCTGGGGGTCAGAGAATGAGCCTTGACCTCTCTTATTTATCAACACAGACATAGCAACTGCAGCACCCTTGCAATTGTAAGAAAAGGTACAAAGTACTTTGATATACATTTTCAGTTATTTGAAAGATCTCCTTCCCTTTGTGCATACACCAGGGTTCTTTTTAAGTCCAGATGTTAATACTTTCACATAGGTGAGTTTTATTGCCATGCACATGTGTCTGAATTTGTGTGGACAAAGGTTCTTTTGTGCTCGAGGCTTAGCAGTTCATGAGCCGTGGGTTTGTCTTCAAAATAGTTTTTTTCCTGAGTGTTATTAATACCTAATTTATGGTGTGGAGGAGGAGAAAGGAAAGTTTGTTGTTTAGATTTTTGACTCATTAGCTTTATTCTATGAGCAGAGGAGTTACTCTGGATACAAGGATGCTTACACATATGGTTCATGACATGACTTGAGCTGAATTATAAGCTCTTTAACACGAAAGCAGGGCAAACCTGGCTGCTTGCTCCTGCCAATTGTTTGATAAATCGGTTCATTCAATTTACTGAAATGGCAGAAAAAAAAAAAGCAAAATAAGTGACTGGATTTGTAAGTAAAATCAGCTTACTTTTGACTGGGCAAGGGGGGAGAAATCAAGTTGAAGGATGTGGGTATGGGGATAGCTAAAAGTAGAGAAAGCAGGGGAATCAGGGTCAGAAGGGGAGAAAAACGGGGAAGAAGGGAGGGAAACTAAAGCCTCCCCTTCTTGGCAGCCGTAGACTCTTAATTTAGCCTAGCCGTTTGCTGAAATCTTGCTTTTTGAGCTGGTAGAGAGAGGTGGATGACTTCAAAGAACAGGTCAGTCCAAGAATCCAGGACACCTATTTTATGATGGGCTGAATTGCCTTGGGAAGATGATTGTCTCCACCTGTTAGTGACACAGGGAATTTCGTCATCTGGTTTATACTAATCTCTTAAATTTTAGACTAGGACACATGTTAGGTGAAGCATGATGTTGGACCAGTACATGTAACATTATCAACATGTGAGCAGGACTGATGCTTCAGCATTAAAAAGTCAAGATAAAGATGAAGTGAGATGTTCCTTTATGCTTAGTCTCAATCAAAGTTCCTCTTCCTTCTGTTAGCGTAGCTGATACTTGGTATCTTGAATGATATAAAAACTGATTAGCAGAAGTGTTTCTTGGTGCTAAAATCCATTGGTCACCACATACTTCCATGCCAGCCATGCTTGATGTTGTGCCTCGTTTGTGTCAGCAAGATTGCAGATGACACCAAGATGAGCGATGCAACTGATTAGTTGAGAGAAGGGATGCCATCCAGAGGGACCTTGACAGCCTTGAGGAGAGGGCCCGTGTGAACCTCATGAAGTTCAACAAGGCCAAGTGCAAAGTCCTGTACTTGGGTAATCCCCAGTTTCAATGCAGAATGGAGGGTGAATGGATTGAGAGCAGCCCTGTGGAGAAGGACTTGGGGATACTGGTAGATAAAAACTGGATGTTGTGGATGCCCCATCCCTGGAAGTGCTCAAGGCCAGGATGGATGGGGCTTTGAGCGACCTGGTCTAGCGGAAGGTGTCCCTGCCCAGGGCAGGGAGAGTTGGAACTAGATAATCTTTAATGACCCTTCCAACCCAAACCATTCTATGATTTGGACTCCTGTTAACATGTCTCGAGGCTGGTTTTCAGTTTATTTTGTACGCCACATCTCTTTGCAATTCTCTTTTGTAGATTTAAGGCTTGTTGTTCTTAAGTGTCTCTGTTAGGTCAGGAAGACGGTCTGGGAAAACATGCAAAGCCAAAATATGAAAAAAAGAATAACCCACCCTGAGCTATAAAGGATTCCTCAGTGGGAAACATTTCATCAGAAGGGTGGTTTCTGTTTGGAGTTCAGGTGCATTAACGGTAACCTTAGCCACTGGCCTGCTCTTCCCAGGCTATCATTTATTGTACCTGAGCTTTCGGTGTTGTCCATCAGTTCTTGCCTTGGGAGGCCATTTCAGGTCTCCAGACTAGTGGTGATACTGCTTTTCTTCTGACATTGTGTGCATAACAGTCCCGAAATGGTCTTATGTACCAGGACCTGCTATGTCATACCAGCACCTTTAACGAGGCATATAAACTCCCGTGGTAATTACATAATGGAACAAAGTAGAAGTGTACTGGGATATTTGGTTTTTTCCACAGGATACTTCTAAAAGTTCACAGACAGGTCTCTCAAGTCCCCACTTTGATCATTGCCTACAGACAAATCTTCTGCAGTGTCCTTAATAGCTCCAACAGGAACTGGTCTACCCTCAAGATTTACCAGCTCCGTGATGTTTATTAAGGGCTGATTTTTTTCACACTTCTGACTGATTGGCAGTTATGTGGTCTGTCTGTTACAAGTTTCCAGCATAGAATCAATGGTTATATTTCTTTGTTGATGGTGTTATAAGCCAAGCTCTGAGCCTTTGGCAGTTCCTGAATTGCTCATCATCATCTTGAATTTAGATTTCATGATAATTAGGATGCCTGAGTTGGACAGTGAGAGTGAGCAATGTGATCTAACACTCCATCACGTAAGTTACTGTTTTTCAAGCCATCTGCATGCTATGAAAACAGACTGGGAAGCTCCTCAAATCGTTAAAGGTGAAGGGGATAAAAATGAGTTTTCTTTAACAAGCCACCTCTGAGTAGTTTGCGAACCACATCTTGAGTGTCAGCAGGACATGGGGTATGTATGGTCATATAACCCTGTAAACAGGAATTAAACGTACCGTGTTTTGTAGATGCACATTGCTGAGAGTTGCTGCCCGCTTGCTCTTATGGCAAGACTCCAGCCCTACTCCAGTGTGGCGTGGGCTGGTTTGCTCCCTGCATCATTTTTGGTTCTCAGTGCTTTCAGACGCCGTGGGAGAAAAGGAACCTCAAACCAAAACGGGGCACTAGTCACGACCAGATGCGGGGCTGCCTTGTGTGCCAGGAAGTGGAGGGTGATAAATCACAGACAGGCATGTGTTGGGGTGTGACACCCTATGCACATGTGATTGCCATTAACAATTCGCTTTGCAAGTGCAAGCGAGAGTGAATGAAAATAACGAGGCAGTAAACAAAGAGGGGCTCGGCGTCTGCGGGGCTGCGTGCTGACTTTCAAAGGCGGCTGGGTAAGACACACTAACTCACATGTTGTCTCCATGGGACAAATGCAAGCGCAGATAGGTTGTATGTAGGCTTCAGGAGTCAGGACATGAGAAAAAAGCGTCAGCATGAAATAAACACATGCAAAATGCCTTTATTTAGGTTAAAGGGTCTTATTAGCCACTCTTAGAGAGAGGATTATGTGTTAAAGACTCCATTGCCTGCTTAATATACTATTTATGGTCAGGTAGACCCGCCTGCCTTTTTTCTCATTTACTTTTGTTTTTTTCCCCAAGTGTGTGATCTACAGCGTTAAGAGCAGTACCATACCCAGAGCCAAACCAGGTAAAATAAACCATGATTCTTGCAGGGAGCTCCAGGCAGAACGCCATCACGGATAGGCGATGAAATAGGATCGTAAGACTGTAGGGCATAGGGTAATTCGGGTCAGGAGGGAGCTCTGAGGGGCTCTAGTCCTGCCTCCTGCTCAAAGCTGGATCAGCTATGAGGGCAGACTGGGTTGCTTGGGGGTTTACTGTAGGTAACATATAGGATGTTGGAAAACAGGACAAAAGGAAGGGGCATGTGTCTGTGTGCTGGGAGAAAGCTGGCTCCTAGAGGACTGGCCCAAAGCAAGACAGAGTATTTAAGACGCGATGTCTAATTTGGGGGGTTCCTTAGAGACAGCAGGGTGGGACAGCAAGAGGGACACCACCAGTTAAGGGAAACAGGATAAGGAAGGCTTTTGGCTGCACAAGTACGTGGGGAAGAGCTGGGAGAGGACCAAACAATTTTGGCAGAAAAGAAAGGAGTCTGGTGGTGCTGAGATCACAGGAAATACTACCTTAGTGTGCAAATAAACAGTAATAGTAATGCAGGAGCTGATAGTATAGGAGTATAGGCCATGTTTGGAAAAACATGAGGTTAAGTGTTCTTAGAAACAGAGTTGAAGATGCATGTTTTAGCATAATGGAAAACTCATTACACATACATTTAAATATCTTCTCCAATGCAGCCAGTGTTTTGTAAAGGTCTTAGGTTCATTCATAGCATTTAAAAGCCAGAAGGGACCATGGGATCATGCAATGTGATCTAATATGTGTTATTACATCTTATCCTGTTGCTTTTATACTAAGCTCAGTACAATAAACACATCCCATCTTGGGGTTCGAGCCTGATTTGGAGAACCCATAAGGAGGACAAGTCACTCGTGGCAGTGATAGTAAAGATCAGTGATCCCGACTGTTCAAGACTTGCACTGTGTCTCTAATCTGGGATGTGTCCAGCTAGTGGTTCTTGTTACGACTCCCTCTGCTAGACTGAAGTGTTCACTGGAAGCTGGTAGTTTCTTTCTCTTAATACATCAAGTCGAGTCATCTTTCACAGGCTCCATGTCGATACACTAAACATCATGCTCTTTCCATTTTCCAGCATAAAGCATTTTTTCAGGTCTTAAATCACACCACAGCCTCATTCTGCTGCTTCTTTCATCTTTTTTTCAAGTTAAAACAAATTGACTGCCTGAATTATACATGATGTTCCAGTTTCAGTCTCACCCATGCCACGTAGCAGAGGTAACATGCCCTGTCCCTAAAATACTCTTTCCTTTCATGTCTTCAAGTAATGTGCCACAGTCAGAGCATTGCACTGTGTATTCTTTATCCGCTGTGACGTCTGTGTGGTTTTCCAGTGGTGCTGTTCCCAATATACTACAGCTCCTCCATCCTTTAGGTACAATTTGACTTGACTCCTGTCCTGCTCCTGTGCTGGGCGATGGTTTGCTGCCATGGTTATTTGGGCATGAACAGACTGAGGTCACCAACCCAAGCACGCTCTGTGGCTAACTGCTCTCAGACAGATTTTCCAGTTGGAAGATATGTTTTATATCTGAACAATTCAAGATTTATTGCTTCCCGTGAGGTTCTTTTAGGACCAGATTTTTTCATCAAATTGTTTGTCTAACTCCATCCTCACATGCAACTTCCTACCCTGATACAAAATCAAACTATGTAGTGTTTACATTTATTTAGAGGCATTCTTTTCCCTGGGTTTTTTTTTTAGTTCATTAGCATTAACTTTTTGTTTATTACAATATATTCAGTGTCTGCTAATTTTCTACTATTGTAGTCCTCCAGATTGCCGTAAGCTAGCTGATATTCTGTGGATATGCTGGAACTATGCTCGCCTCTACTGTGTGAGTTATTTTAAATTTGAAACAATGGCAGTGCAGGGCATGCAAAATGTTGCTAAAGCATAAAATTGCAACAAGCAGGGAATTTATGTGTGCACTAATGTCAAAAGAAATGAATTAAAATGGTGAGTGATTGCTCAGTGAAGCATATGGATGATAAGGAATGCACATACAAACTCAGAAGGCATTTTTATAAACTCCTAAATTTGACCATTCACGCAATTAATAATGGTTATATCTGAAGGAAATTTGCATGTACAGTAAATTTGATGTGCAGAATCCTTTAAACTTGTATTCATTGTGATGGTTTGCCCTGCAAGGAAGGGTGCACGTGATTGTTTCAAGCAAGTAATGATCATTTTGTCTCAAGCTCCTGTAGAAAAAATATGATCTACAGAGAGCTTTGAAAAATATCATTAATCATCACTGCTTCCCCTACAAGGAAGAATGGTTTTGAGATTAGGGCTTTGGAGGGGGACTTGGAGGATCTGGTTTGTGTTTCCCATCTCTGTCACAAACATTCATACATCTTCAGGTTGTATTTAAGAATAGTTTATCTAGCAGATCAGTAGAAGCAGAAATAACCACATTTTCAAATGTAATAATTTTGTTAGGTACTAAGCCTTCTGTAAACTCCTTTGCAGCTATGGGAGTTCTTGAAAAGACTAAATGTGTCTATCTGTACCAAGTTCCTACCTTTAAAATCGGAATAATCTCTTTGATCATTTTACTTTCATTTTCCCTTTCCTTTCTGTGTCGATTATAAGCATTTGGAGCAGGGACACTATTAAACTACATTTCTGTGGTTCCAGGGAGGACCTCAGCCTTGTTTTTGCCTTGGGGTACAACTGTAATATGAATCGTAATTTGAAGTCATTTAGCCTAAAAAGAAAAGACCGGGAAGAGAGTAGCTTGTTAGTTTTCAGATACATAAAAGGCTGTGGAGGAGATGGGGAGTTCTGCCTATTCTTAACTGCCTTGCTGGAGAGGATAAGAACATAAATTGTAACAAAGGAAATTTGAGTTCTATATTAAAAAAAATATTATAGTGGTGAAAAGAAGGAAGTTCTGGAAGAGTCTGCATGGTAATCATGGGGACTACATCATCGGGGGTCTTTAAAAGCAAGCTGGATTGGATCCTGCTGTGGGACCAGAGGCGTAGACTAGATGACCCTGCAAAGTCTTTTTCAGCCCTATTACCCTATGACACTCAACCTCATTTTGCAGTTGCCTCAGATCGATCTAGTGACTTGCCCAAAACCACGTAGTGTGTTGTTCATAGGGCCAGGATTTGCTGTGCTTCTCCTCTGACTATTTGCCAGTAGATCTCTCCTTGGGCTTCTCTTTGGCAGTGCCAGAAGCTAACGCTGCTCTTTCACTTTGGGATATTTTTTTCCTGAAGCACAAAACTCTACCTTGAAATATGAGTTTTCCAACCATGAAGGCCGTCATTTGTTTTCACACAGAACTTGAGGCAGGACAGGAGAAGGTGTTTGGTTTTTGGCGACGCTACCCACATGTGATTTTTGGCTGTGTACACAGAGCGTGGAGTGGAAAGCCTTACTTTCCAGCTGGCTTCACTCTACAGCACAGGACTCCCAGCCGGATTTCTCAGGGCAATTTAAATCAGCTCAGACTCTGGCTTGCTCTCTCTTGTGCAGATGGGAAGGTATAAGCATGTGTGCTGGGGGTCTTACTCCTTACCAAAACTTCTTGGGTTAGGTGTTAATGAATGGTGATGAAAGGGCACTGTTCAGAGCACAGGGGCTGCACCTGTGCTGGGAAATAAAACATGCCAAAGCCTTTCTGGTCTTGGGGGCGAGTGGCACAGCAGGACTTCCATCTAGCCAGATGTTATGCCTTCAAAACAGGGCAGTCGCACGTATCCCAACTGCCTGAGGGCAATGATCCAGGCTGTGGCCAGCCTTGACTGTGGAGAGCGCTAGTTGGCATGGGCCAAGTTTCTGTTGAGGACTATGTGAACATTTAAAGAGTTCAAATGATCATTTATTTGCTAGTGCTTGGACCAGTGCCCTGGGCCTCCTTAGTTTGCAAGAGGTGTAGCCCATGGACCTACAGCAGCAGTGCCAGCAGACCAGGGAGCTCAGTGCCGGGAGGACCATGCAGCTGAGCTCTGCAGGATGCTCTGGAGTTCCAGCCTGGGGTGACGGCACTGTCACCCAGGTGAAGCCTGTACTGATGCAGCAATCAGTGACTCACACTAGAAATCTGGTGTTCAAGCCTTCTTCTAAACTCACGACAAAATCTCCCTGCAGTGCTCCCGGGGCTTTGACCAGATACCCAGCCACTCAGTTTGGAGCACCCAGACAGGCTGGGTGCCAGCTCTAACCCCGTCTCCCCTTGCGTCGTGTTTGCTCCGAGAGCTGGCAGTGGTGTGAGCCCAGTGCACCCCTGAGGCCTGCTGGCTGGGCCGAACATGCCCGTGTACTTAATGTACTGTGCTGCCTGGGAAACGTTTCGGTTGGGTTCATTTTTGAGGAGAAACAGATGGTAATTGTCAGCTACGGACCAAGGCTGTTTGAAGACTTGAAAAGGAAATGTTTTCTTCTTGACAAAAGATTGCTTTCATTCAATCAGGTTTGATGGTAATACTTGTATGGCACTGGAATATTTGAATCTAATATGCAAATCAAATTTACTTTGTTTTTTGTGGTCACTGGGTTATATCCTCTGCTATACTCTTCAGTTGTGTTGTAGGCAGACACATAGGACCAGTCTCTGAACAGTTTATTGCCTTCAGCACTTGGCTGACAAGTGGGGACTGATGAGGGTGGTGAAGCTGGCAGCTCCGTAGCCTGGGGTGGATGTGCTCTGGTTATCTGCAGAAACGACGCGGGCTCAGCCGTGTAAGCTTCCTGCACACGTCATCTGCCTGTCAGGAGCTCGTTTTGGAAGGACCACCTCTGGATATGATAGTCATGTCGTCCCAGGGTAGAGGTATCATTCATTATGTCTTTGGCATGTAAACTGTGACAGCCAACAAGTCTTCCCGTTAGCGTTGTTTGTAATTATGACTTTTCCTACTGACTACTGGAACAAGGGTAGCACATTCATTTCACATAATTCATCACTCAGACATCATCTTTTGCCTCGTCTGCATAGTTTTTGACTGATATCTGTGCAGTGCTTGAATCCCAATCTGTTGATGCCTGTTATATGGCCAGCTGATTGGTTGTGCTCACCCAGGGAAAAGAGCAATTCCTGTGTCCAAACATTCCTCCCAAGAGGCCGGAACATGGTCTGGCTCACACTGGCCTGGCAGTCAGAGACCTCAGCTAACTGTTTAAATTCCACAGTGGCTCCTTCCACACTATGAATGCAGAAGGGCACAACTGTTTTGAATTTTCTCTTTATTTGTAAAAAGAAAATGATTCTTAATCAAATAATTATGAGTGCTTTGTTTGATTAAGCCCCACATTTATCGGCAGCATTTTTGCAGCTCTTTGCTGCAATTAGTGTTAAAGCTGGAGCACGGAACAAAGGAGGTGGAAGGCAGCTGGGTTCAGGACTAGTTGCACAGCCAGCTTTTAATCCCTCTCCTGACAGTTTATCTTTCATGGTGGCTGGTGTCCATCTGTGTGCATGTGCCAGCACTAGCAGAAGCCAGTGTAAGACCTCCTATTGAGGTCTACGTCAAGGTGTCTTCAGGGCAAGACTTCCACTACTAATTATGTCTAGGAGGAGTTTGTGCTCTCCAGAGTTGGAGCTGGACCTGGGAGCACAGCCCTGGTAAGCTTGTCACCCAGGGAAGAGAAATACTTGTATTTAGTCTGGGTGGAAGTTTTCTGTCTCGAGAGCTGGAGTGTTTGTAAATCTGTGGCTGTTGTGGAAGTGGGGAGATGCAGTTCAACCCGCTCGTGGGTGATCGGCTTGCCTGAGCTGTGTCCCTAGCTCCACGTGCTCAACACTGACGTGGACTTATTTCTCTAGGACTGTTTATTCTGTTTGTTTTCCTGATAGTGCAATCAGAGTCTTCCTTGCTGGAAACCCCCTGATAAATACCAATAGAAGAATGACAAAATGAATAAATGCAAAACATGTCTGTAAGAGATGTTCTTCTCTAAACAGCTGGTGGTATTGGTCTGAGGGAGCTCCATCAGAAAATGGACTTTTGTTTTTAGTCAGTCAAATTGAAAGGGAAAAGGAGTTTTAATATCAGACAATACCATTACATTTTTGCAAAAGTTTAATAATGATTAATTGCCTACAAGTGTGGCTCTAAAGCCTTGCCTAGATGGGAATGGATAGGGGATGGGGGTTTCCACATAGGAAGTTATCTTTTATCTCTGCAGTTGGTTCTAGCATCGATAGGAAACAGTCTTTGGATAGCTCATTAAATCAAATGATTGATACGAGTATGACTTAAGAATAAGTTCCACTGTAATTTTACAGAGTGGTTGTAGTGGTATTTAAGAGAGAGATTTTAGAACCGAAGAACATGGGGGAGGTTAGCTGTGCATCTATCATCTATTTTAGCTCTCTGTTATTTGCATCATTTAATTGAAATATGGAAAGATTAAAAGTCAAAGACTTCCCTTAGACATAAAAAGGAGAAACATTTATGGCTTGAATTTGGCCCAGGAGACTATGTGATCCCACCATCTCTCCCTTAAACCCTGCTGGTCTCTTTGATGGATGAGGTGCCCGGTATAATATCCTTTTACAATCACATGAGCCTGCTGGACTCTCTAACACAACCTTTTTGTTCTTAGTGTTTAAAGGGAAAGGAGGAGCGCTAGGGAAAGATATGGTAATATGTTTCCTTCCTGTTTCTGGGCAGTAGCAGCTCTACGCTGTGCTAATAAAGTAGTTTGATAAGAGTGTTCAGCTTGGGCCGGCCGAGTTCAGGCTCTTTCCATTCCCAGTGGAGGCTGAGCGCTGCTCTCCGTGTAGCTCCAACAAGTCAAGGGGACGCGTCGTGCTCCACGGGGGCAGATGGTGCATCACAGATGGTCCGTCGGAGGCAGGTACCTCTGTATAAATCAGTTTTTTTGTTACAGGCATGGCTGGAACATGTGTGCAGGCACAGTTCAGGAGAGGCCAGGCAAATTTTTTCAGTCGCCATCTTTCCCCGTGGAGCATTTCAGCATTCAGTGTTTCTAAAGGGCTGTCCATTCATATAACACACAGCTGATAACGTCTCTGAGCTGAATACGTGTCACGGCCCTGTGTCTGGGTACTGTCCCGCAGGGCTATCCCAGCTTCCTTTGCTGCAGACGGGCAGCAGATCCAGCTCTTTTCTTGGCCTGACAAGTCTCCAAGTCACTGGGTCCCATGTCTGTTGTGCTGCTACAGACCTGTGATTTCACGTCCCAGATGCTTTGAGCCCCGAGGAGCAGCGCTGAGCTCCCAAACTAGGGCAGCTGCTTAGTCTTCGGCATTCGACCTCTGGACTTAACCGAGTGTGTCTGTACGGATGAACAAAATAGTGCCAAAGCCCAGGAGCTCCTGACGCTGGAACTCAATGGACCGTCCTACTAAGTTGCAGAAATGATATTTGGTGTTGCATGGTCCTGACGTGGCTTGGAATTTACATGGGCCACACACTATTCCCAGCAGGCATTTCTGATGGAGCCACGCTGTTTTGAATGCTGAGAGAGTTTAATGGCATGAAGGTTGTCAGACTGTACCAGGTGAATGGTGTGTTTAATTTCCTCGCATCACACCAACCACAGTTTACTTCTTCCAGGACGTGTAATAGTGGAGACTAATGCTCCTTGTGTCTTTGTAACGTTCCAAAGATCAGATGATCTTTATCTATCACAAAATCTTCATGGGTCTAAACAGAACCCTGGAAGGACCACACACACTTCCCTTCCCAGGTTTCCTCATCACTTCAGGCACCCTTTGCGTGAAGGTCAGGGTCTGCTGACGAGGCAAGGGTCATCCCTCCTACGCCCGTTTTTTTTTCCAGATCACAGCCTCCCTCTTCCTCTGAGGAATGCCTGAGTCTGAATAATGTCATAGCCATTTCACTCCTTTTACCAGCCAGCTATATGGAGACTAGACTGATGATAGGTTTCAACTTCCAGCTCTGTGAAACTTGGCTGCAAATCTGTACTTCAGTGCCTCTAAAACTTTTATTGCTCTTGGGATATTGGGCAGGCAGTTCTTTGCACTGACTGTTGTACAAGCATGAAGATGACATTTCTTCTACATACTGTGTTTTTAATTAGAATGTGCCTCTTTCACAATGTGCCTTACTTTGAACTCTGTTTGTCTTAGACTTTCCATTACCTTGGACGTAATTGGAAGTGAATTATTTGCTCAAGGGTGAAGAAAATAGCTTTCATGCAAATTTTTTTTTAAATACAGATTTTTCAGATAGGTTCTTTATTTTTCACAGAGAAAAGTCTGAAGCAACTCAAAGATGGAAAGCTCTGACTCAGCAGAATAGTAGGCCAGTTCTCACCCTTCACCATAACACTAATTTTAACGGGATGGTAGAGGTATAAACAAGGTGGCGATGTAACAGATTTTTACACTGGACTTGCTGAAGTTCCTGCTGAACTGGGAGAAAGTTAGGAAGGAGGTTTACCTGAGAGTAATTGAGAGATTAATCTTCTGCCTTATTCCACTGAAACAGCTAATACTTTGATCTTTGTTCAATTATTTGTTTGTTCTCCCACTGTGCCTAGGAGTCATGGGCATGAATCACAGCCCTCTCCTGCCAGGCTGAGGTCAGTTTTAATACTTTAGTATCTGATACATCTCCTATCAGCAGTCTGCATCTGGCAGTCAACAAGTTAACAACTATTTTTCTCCTCTAACTGTTGTGATCCCATGCAGTTATTAGAGTTAAGGTAATTAAGGTGGATTACTTCAGATTTTAAGTAACGTGGATGGTTATTGGAACTGCAATTAATAACATCTTGTCACTATAACACAAGCAGGTTGTGAGGTAGATTTTATCCTGTGCAGTTGAATTGATAAGGATTCCTTTTCCTTTGGGGGACCGGCCACTCTTACTTGTGAGCTGAGCAAATTCTGCAGCACGTGTCTTTACAGAGACGGCAGTTTCACCATTGGTATGAACAGGGCTCATCCCAGCTGGGACAGAAATACTTCGAAGGACTGTATTTATGAGTTTCTTTGCTGTTTACAGGGTCTCGTAAACCATCCCTATCTATACGGCCTGCTGGAAATTTGTTTGTTAAAGGTTTACTTGTTCAAAAGATATTCACAGCCTCTTTGTGTTGGATTAATCCTTTCACCTGATGATAAGGTATCAGGGTTGGTGGGCTCAATATATCCAATAGAGGGAACAAATACTGCAATACAGAGCATTATATTCCACTTGAAAGAAGTGGCAACTTAAATTGAGTGCATGCCAGGTAAAAGATCTGCACTGGATTCAAGTTACTAGCAGCAAAGGTGTGTCTGAAGGTCTTAATTTTTTTTTCTTAAGAGTCCCAAAAAGGAAGCCTAAAAATAGAATTCACAACCTGCATTTCCTTGGGAATATGTAATAACAAACAATTTTAAATGCATGGCAGATTAAGATGTGCCTCTATTTACACTTTTTAACTGATTGAATTCAGTCATTTTGAAAGGTGAGGTAGGAGAGATGGCAGTTGACGGGCCTTGCTACCCAAACAGGCAGAAACTGGACCGTGCTTGGCAAAGGCCACTGGAAAGGGAGCGCTGCAGACCTTCCCAGAATGACCACACTGGGGCTTGGCTGGGCTGGCAGCCTGATGAATCGAGAGTAGCTAGGATGTGTCAGAGACCTGCTAGTCTGTTGGAGAGGTCTCCAGGGAGTCCCAAGTAGACCTGGAATAATTTCTGCACTAATTGGTGGGTAGGATTTGATTCAGAATCACTTAGCTCCATCAAATTTGGAATAAATGAGATAAGCCTTTTTCCCAGCAATATCTTACACCAATGTATGTGTAACTTGCATACTTGCAGCTCAGTCTTGCAAAGCCTTACTTGCACTAATGCAGGTATTTAACTGAAGTGGTTAAACCAAGAGATTAGTCAGCCTATCTGTAAAATTAATGGAGGGATGAATTAGCCACCTCCCATCCCAGTAAAGTGCCTTCAATTAGGTGGTGTGAATCCAGGCATCATTTGAGATAGGGATGTTCATATAAATGAATCTTAATTACATATGTGAAGAGTGGAAAAGTGCAGACTAGCGTGCCTGAAATATTGTCCTTGCTGAACATTTCATGAAGCCTAATAGAAACAAACATTTAGCTTTAAAAACCTTGTGTTCTCTTAAAAAGAAATCGTTATTAAGTACTGTACTGGAAAGCTGCCACAAGCATCCAGCCCTGAGTATTCCCACAGTTTTTCCCCGTGCTCCCAGACTGTGCTGGTGGAAGTAGCTGCAGGGCAAGTTGCATAAGAGCGTAGGGTAGGTGCTCAGTAACATCCTGGCTGGGCTAAACCAAAACCCTGGCATTGTTTTCCACGGCATATATCAGCTTTTATGTGGCGTCAGGAAAGTGACTGTAATTTGCTGTTCTACAGAACTGGCAGCTACTCGCAGTAGCAATTGCAGTAACACTGGAGCTCGCAGCCCTTACTGCTCCCTCAGGATATGCATGGAAGCAAGATGATGCATGCTACGTGTTTTTCTGCTAGAAAAAAAAAATACATAAACCATGCAGAGAACTTTTCACAGTCTACAAGCCAGATAATTTAAGGCTGATGCTGTGTGTTAGAGAGGTTCTGCCAGTTAAACGTACTTCTTTAAAAAAACAGGGGAGGTTTAATATTCTCATAATTCAAAAACATCTACAGGATTTTCCCTCAAACTTTCCACTGTGCTCAGGAAGTCTCAGCCCCAAAGGAGGATGTCTCACAGGTTATGATGATGTGAATAGAAGGATTTATATTGAAAACAGTTTTGCCACTTTGTTCATAGACCCTTGGCTTTCAAGTTTGTTAGTGTAGCTTGGCTTCTCATATAAGCCAAGTCCTGAACAACAGGAGCCAATGATCCCTGCATCAAGTTCTGGATCTTGAACTAAATTGTATTTTTGTTCACTAAATATTAATCTTCATTTATCTGTATATAACAGAAAGGCATTTAGCGCTGTAGCTACCTTATATGGTTTTGTTCACTCCTAATCTTTATTCCAATGCTATTGATAACCTTTCCTTGTGCAGGGTTTCCAGTTTGGGCATCTCATGGCATCCTGAGAACTGCCACACTAACTCAACCACGTGACCAGACAAAGTCACTTCAGTTAATGGCAGAGGTTACCAGCTGCTTTCTGATGACATTCCTCAGCTCCTGTTATCAAGGCACCGCTACCTTTTTGGAAAAAAATTCTAGCCCCTTGCCTAGTTCTCTGCTGTTTGGTTACTGAGAGGAAAAACCGATGAACTGATAAAGAACTAGCACGCACCGTCGGATGAGTAGCACTTAGATAAAAAGAAAACATTTTTTTACAGAGCATAGTTTTACTGCTGTAATTACAAACATTTTTATTAGGCAAGGAGAGCAGACGGGAAGCATGTCCTGGCTGTGCCTGCCAGCAGACACTGAGACAAACCATGGGGGAACATCCAGGGATATGCTGGTTTTGTTTTTTCTTTGAATTAGTTTTTTTCTGGATCACTTTTCTGATGCCTTACAGGTCACCAGTGGTCTGTGGACTACAAAATGTGTGACACTGCTTCGGAGACGGGCACAGCAAATCCCCTAAATGCCCATCTTGGTCAGTAGTCTCAGAGGAGCAATTATATTCCTAACTCTTGGAAAATAATGGTTGAATCGTATCGGGCTAGTTGTTGGCTCAGATGCTGAAGCATGAGGCTTCTAACTCTTTAGAGTTAGTTATTTTCAAATATTTGAGCAGCACAGTGTAGCTGTTGATGTTCTTGCTTTCTTTCCCTGGTACCTTCCTTTCCTGCCTGGGCTCCTGCTTCCCTGCCATCCCTCTCCTGTCCCTGGTGGAGGCTGGCATGGCTTCCCATCAGCTCCAGAGTGTTTCAGAGCCTCTGGCCCTTTATTCCATCCCTTTCTCCTTACTTTATCCTGCATATCCTTGCCCTTGCTATCATTTAAGTGTCTCACAGTGACACATAGTACTCACCCAGCCGCTGCCTTCAGGTATGTAACAGCGAAGACCTCTAAGGGCCTCTTTGCTGGCAGGGCTTATATACCTTTCACTGAAATTTAAGGGAGTCCTTTTGCCCTGAGTTTTCCAGAATCGGTTGCTGTGACTCAGCTGATTCCTGGTAACTTGCAGGGCTGCAACCGCTTGGGTGTGTGTTGGCATCCTGAGCACAGAGACTCTCCTCCCTTGCTGGCGAGCGGTTCTCTGCGTGAGCAATGCCCTGGCTCTGGATCAGCCACACTTGAACACACAATGCTTACTGCTCCGTCAGCATCCTCCTGGGAGCCACATGTTGTGTCACATATTTTCCTGAAAAATAGATGAGCTGCACAAAAGACTTTCTGCCAGGCTCTATAGCCTAAATAAGTCAAGGACAACAGTTCTGTCCTATAAAAGTAATTTAAAATAGTAAAGTCTTGCAGTGTTAAATGTTTGATTAAAATGACTGAACGTGATGAGAAAAAATAGGAATTGTGTCAAAATCTGAAAGTTAGCATTAGTCTGCTTTGGTCCAAAATGGAGTGGATATACTTAGAGCACTGTATGAAGTAAGTCTTCTCTTCAGAGAGACCAACAAACTAGTATTTTCTATAATGCCTAAGTAATCCATACATGAGTGGGCTGGTTTGCAAAGTACCAGTGCAAGTATGTGATAGATGCAGTCCAAATAGGGGCAACAGGGAAGACTGGAAGAACGAGTCTGGTTTCCTTGTTAATCTTATTCTCCTTTTTGTGCCATCCTCCGTATTGTGTCTTCCTCTGCAGTGATAAAGGGCCCAGGCCCCTGATTCAGGCATCCTTGTGTGCTGCAGAAAAAGGAAACCCAAAACTGACTCTCGGACTCTCCTGCTGTAACCTTCCTAGTCTGGGAGACTGGCAGCTTCTCCCAGGTGCTGTCAGTCATCGCTTAGCAGCCTCATAATTATTAGAGGTGTTTTCTCCCCTGCCTGCTCCTACTTCTGGAACTGAGGCTGCGTAATTGGGAGGTCAGGTTCTGACCATGCTCAACGTGTAAATGAAGGGAAAGTTGCTTAATTCAGCAGAGTTGAACTCGCCCCATATGTGAGTGCCAAGTCAGATTTCTGTTCCTGCAGCAACCTTGCTGGTAGTGGTTACCCACGCTTCTAGCGGTGGCACCTGGAGGTGACATTAATGGTTTGGTCTAGACCCATCTCAATTCCCTAAAATACACTACTGCTGCTTGGGTGTACGAAGTTACTGTCACAGTCTCTGGGCCCGGTGGAGATCAGAGGCAGCTGGACTGCCAGAGAGGTCCTACAGCCGTGGTGGGCAGAGGGACCCGTGGAGGGGCTGTAGCTGAGCATGCTGGAATTTGGACAAGCCTCAGCTCGAGTCTCATCCTCCTAAAGATGCATTATCTTCTGAAAATGCAGAACTCTCCTGACTTTGGGAGCAGGCAGAAATCTACCAGATGAAAGTAACTCTTCGTATCTGCAGGTATCTCTTACAAGGCTTGCTTTCTTTTGATCCATTTTTCTTTCCAAATAGAACATGTAGGGAACAGACTGGTGCATGCGATGCTTTCCACTGTGCCCTTTGGAGACCAAAAGCCACATCAAGCAGGAGATTTATGAGTTGCTGGCAATAGATGCTTCATATTCTGTTATTACATTTAAGATGATGAAAGAAGAACAACTGACTTTCATGGCTATGAAAGCAGGAGGAAAACTGCCTGTGGATAGATCAAGCACATGCATCATTGGATAGAAATTAAGGTGTCTGTAGCTTCAAATCCTGATTTGAAAAGTTCAAGATAGAAGAAAAATATCTGAGTAAAAGATGTGAAGCAGTTCATAAGATTTTAACTCAGATACACTCAGGAGAATAAATCCAAAGGTAACATTATGATTCATTAACTATCCCTAATTAGGCTCCTAAATTTAAGTAGACAGAATCTCCCCTGAAGGCTTTCAAAGGCGCCCACCTTTCACTGTTGATGATACAGGGAGCTTAGGAACATACCTTCTTTAAGGAGGACTTCTTTATTAGGCACGTACAGGGCATGCATGGATTGAATTCCCAGATTAGGTGAACTGGATTTTACAATAAGGTTTTTGCACTTCTGGGCAGGCAGAACTGCAGCCCTGTGCAAGAAGGGGAGAGGCTGGCAGGGCGCAGTGCTTGTGTCCATCTCCGGCCCATGGAGTCTCAGTTGGAGGTGCACCATGTCCTTAATCTCCTTCATCTCCTAAAACCTCTCCCATCACAGGGCCATATCCCTGCGAGAGATTTCACTGGGAGGAATGGGGAGACAGAGCTAATTTGTGTTGGATGGGCTTCGTTTCTGGACTGGAATCGCTTCCACTTCTGAAGTCACTTCTCTGAGTGCAGCTGCATGAGAAAAGAATGAACATCTTTTCTGTGGAAGGCAAACAAGATAAAAGGTTGTCTGTGTTATATTTATATTCTTATTGCACAATCTTTCTGTAGTTAGCTGCTGTCAGAAGATGCAGTAAGGGGTGAAGCATTTGGGCTTCCTCAGGAGTAGTCTTGGCAGAGTATTCTGAAAGTTTGTCTGAGTTGTGTCAGGCGTTCCAGCTTGTACTGCTTCCCACCAGCCCCAAAATCACCAGCCGAAGAGACGGATTTCTGCGTGGGGCAGCGTCCGCAGGGAGGGGCAGAGGAGGAGGGCCCTGGCCAGGCTGTGGGCTCGGGGAGGAGTAGGTGGCTTTGGTTGTGACGGAGCTATTTTCCCAGACGGTCTCGCTTGATTTCCGCGTGGTGCTTGGAAGTGGACTTACTGTAATTGGCATGAGTCACTTCCTTGTTATCCGTGGTTTGGAACTACTGCGCACGGAAAACACGCCTGCAGCAGGCGGAGTAACTCCCTTTTTCTCTTGGGTTTTGCGTTCAGTTTCAGGATTGCAGACTAAATCAATGATGGGTGAAAAAATTCCCTTTCAAAAGTGAGTGAAGGAGATGGAAAGCTGAAGTCTGGACCACTTGTGTTCATTAAGCCTCTGCTCTGTTGGTTTTGTTTTTTTTTTTTTCTTGTGAGAGTGAAGATTTTACATGGCAGCCCGCTGATCAAATCCAGCTTTCAGACATGTTCTGTGCGCAAAGTCCCTTCATGTCGCCTGCTGTCTCCTAGGACATTTTACACTTTCTGTGTGAACTGTCCTATACTTCTACTCTAAATATGCTATAGGATGCCCAGAGGTACGATATGGCTTTGCAGCCAAGGCAGGGAGTTGATGCCCAGTGCGCTCAGCCTTTTACATGGGGATGCCGAGGCCATCTAGCTGCTCATGGAGACACTGGAGAGCTGTAGGATGGGATGGTCTCCTGCCAAGTGATTACACCAATATCTGACCAAAAAACTCCCCTGTCAGATGAAGGGGGAATGCCTGGTGGCAGGGCAGGAATTGAAGGTAGACTTTGGATGTCTGATATGACACATGTGATCACAAGAAGGGGTAAAACCTCTTGCCATGTGATGCAAATGGGGTTTTCTTCACTTGAAAGGGCACATCCAGCACTGAGGTAGATGGGGCACAGGCAGCTGGAAAAGGTTTCAACTTGCTTCTCAACCATGTCTGAGACCCTTGGGAAAAAGCCAAAGGGGTAGGCTGTGCCTCAATTTACTTTTGTTAACGAAATTATCATCTTCCACCCCCATGTTTCCAGGCATACAGTGGTGTTACTGTTGTCACCAGGTGCAGAGTCTTCTGACATATGGCATTTTTCAGTTCTGCTCTGTGATTATATTGTGATATTTTGTGGTTTGACACAGCCAAAACCCATTATTTTAATAGATATTGTTGACTGACTGCTTAGTTAGTTTAGGTTTGCAGCACATAAACCACTTTTAATTCTGCAATCTGAGAGAGCCATATACCTTACATATATGCTAAGGAATTGCTTTCTTGTAATAGTTCAGGAACATGAATGATCCCATTTCTGGTTGGATGCTGTGCATTTTGTCTCAAACAAAAATCCTTCAGAGCTGCTACCTCTAAAAACCTGCAGTAGTTTATAGTGGGTGTTTACTCACAGTAGGATTTTTTTAAATTATTTTAAAAATATGTTGAGCATCAACAATTTCTGGCCCCAACCTGCCCAGATAAAAGGCTTGGTTGTAATTTTCATTGGTGAGGGAGTCATGTTTTGTTCAAATTGCACTCCGCTTCAAGCATTCACAGGAGGATTTGCTGAAGGTCCTGATCTGCTTTAATCATACTGAGCTTTCAGAGTAAACCTTATGGTCTGGAAATGCACGAATGAGTATATATCAGAGGACTGGAGAATGACAAACTCCCTGTCTGTATGTTTTTAAGACTGAGTTTTCATTGATCTCCCATCCAGTTGACTGATCTGTATATGCAGTGAAGATGGAGGTCAGGGGATAATTGCTTCCTGGGAGTGGAAGTCTTTAAGCATGTTTTGGACTGAGCAAGCATCAGGAAACACCAAATGATCAAATTAGCAAAGAGAGGGGATGGTTTGAGTGCAAGGCTGAAATATAGGGAGCCTTTCTTTGGCATAGGCTCTCTCTCTGAGATTGGACAAATTTTGATATTTGAACACTTTCAGAACTCTCTCCCTAAGCCAATTCCCCATCTGTAAAATTTGGGGGCTGTAGCAGTCAAATGTTTTGATTAGGGGGAGTAATATATGTGCTTAAGTTGAAACACTCAGCAGCATACTGGAAAAGAATTGCTCAGAAAGAGCAATATTCTGCTGCAAAATAATCTCTTATGGCAATTGGCCGAACCCCCAGGACTGGAGTGCTTAAAACTAGATAGATCAAAATAGTAGAAAACACAGCAAATTATCTTGATGAACAAAGGTGAGGTATCGGCTGGCCTTTTCCATCTCTTAGCACTGTAATTCAGAATTTTGCTGCTTGTAGGCACAGTAACTTTTTCTTTTCGTCAGCCCTCAGTTGTCTGGCCATACAAGAGAGTGCCTGTGTGAAAATCCCAGCAGAAGGAGTCTCCACCAAGTACAAATAAGGATACTGTCAGCAGCACCAGCATGTGCCTTTTCACACTGTCCTGCCAGTTGCTTGTGCCCGAATCTGATGGGTCTGCTCTGGCAGTGAGAGCACACTCCAGCTTTGATTTTCCTTTGCCCCTGTTGCTGCAGGGGAGAAGCTGCCAGGCAGCGGTGGTGAGGTTTTATCGTGGGTTTGATACCATTCATTCGTTGCAAATGGGTAACGCAGGTCTTGGGTTGGGAACTGGTATAAATTATTGCTAGCGTGATGTCGATTCAGACAGATGAGCAGTGGGAGCTGGTAGCTGGGCCTGCTTTTAAAACAGACACAGGGAGATTTACATAAAGACTTGAAAGCCTGTAATGGCAGAGGAACGAACCTGCGGATCCGAAAGCTCCCTTGCAGGTTTATAACCTAGAACCGCCTTCTGCAAGTGCCTTCACGGAGCGTCACAGCCGTGGTGACACTTCGCTCTCCACATCGAGTCCTGCCCGGCTCATGGGGGTCCACGCAGTGATGCCCGAGTTGGACCCTGGGCTGGTGGCAGAGCACGGTTTGCCATCCCCAAAGTTATGCCTCTGCCTGCGCTGCTCAGCTGCCCAGCCCAAGTTAGCAGAGAATTTTGTCATTTGGATAAATACCCATGTCTCAATGCTGACTGCTATCCCCGACAGACCAAAGGTCCCCAGAGGTCCCCAGAACAACTCCTCCAGGTGTTCCCAGCTCATTTTTCATGGGCATTTTAAGATGCAGGGCTCCTGACTATCAGGAATGTTAGCACTTTGGTTGAAGGCCCTGTTTCTTCCCCTCTTGTCCCCACACATCACTTGTTCTGCTGACTGAGTTGCATTAACTTCTTTGCTTGACTGAACGGAGCAGGCCGAGTGCCAACCCTTCCCTGCCAGGATTTCTGTGCTTAATGCTGAGATAAGACTAAAATCCCAGGTACTCTTTTCTGGGGGTTTTAATCATAAATAAATTTTCTTGACACCTTGCTTCAGTTCATGCCATGCTTTGTGGGATGTGCACTCCTCTCTGGAGAATTTAAGGAGGGTATTTCCAAGGAACCAGATGTTTAATCTTTCTTGTGGAGTTGGCTGCCACACAGAAGCTAACTGGAAATTGTGAGGTGTTTTGCACTTGAGAAAGCCTTTCCGTGTTACTGTCTTTCTAAACCGAGCTATCTAAGCTGTGTGTTGGTTTAGTATCATATAAACTAGAAAAAGAACAGACTTGCTCTGTGCTGTCACTCTATTTACTCTTCGCCAAAATAGGCCTTTCCTAGCAAAATGTCCTCAAGATGCTTATGGAGTCCACAGAGAAAAACGGTCCCTTGAAATGGAAAAGTCCTAGGTTCATGTGCTGTAGACATCCTGTGTTGCACTAAGTTGCTTCCAGGATTTTAAAATGTTTTAGTTGCTGAAGTGAAGACAAGCACCTCTTGGGATTTTTGGAAGTACCAAAGTGCATGTTAATCATGGACGTTAAGCACACGCCTGCTTTTGGGGATCTCTCTTTATAGCCACCTGTGTTCTTAGCCACCAAATGCATACTTGGTAGTCACCTTACTTCCTCAGCCATCCCAAAGGGATAACAGCACGACCCTACCCCATTAAGGTGCTGTGACAATAAATAGTCCGTATGAATGCTTCCCTCTGAATACTTCTCCACCTCTACTTTTCCTTGGGATGCTGTTGACTGATTTAGCAGTGTTTTGCTTTATCCTGACTCTTCTCCCAGCCCTGTAGGTAGCATCTGTAGTGACGGTGGCACAGATGCCAAGGTGGAAAAGCCATAGCTCAATTCCCTGGGTGTGCTTAGGAAAAAATGGTGTTTCTTTCCCCCACTTGGCTCAAATGCTTAAATGTCTGGTGGTGTCACCTTTTTGGAGAAAGATGCAGGTCCACCCAGCCTGTGTTGTGCCCCAGAGATGGCTATGAATACTGGGAGGTGAAAGGAGACGTTTATGAAGAAGAGTCAGTCTGAAACATGAAAGACTAGTCAGAATCTGCTAAGAAATTGTCTCTGTGTTCCTTTTGCTTCGTTTTCTTCATTGGATGCATATCAACAGGTTACTGGGATGCAGTTGGGATGAAAAGTGTGTAAAGGAAAACTGGCTTGTGTCTTTTAAATGCCCTTCAGGTCCTCAGCCTGAGATAGAGCAAAAGGGGTCTTTATTTTTGGAGGGTGCTGAGCTCTATGCCCTCTGAATTTCGGGTCCCTTTGGGTGCCTCAAATTAGGCACCCAGAATTGCAGTTCTCCCTGACTGTGCGGTTTGCAGGATAATCTCTGTTCTACACACCTCCTCCCCAGACTTTCTGATATTTCTCTGGCATGGCTATCCCTCTTGCTTCTGTCTAGTTCCTAACAGGAGATGTGTTTCTTTTGCTGCCTTCCCATCAGAGGATAGTTGCCAATTCAGGTTTCACTAGAAACTGCTGTGCCAGCTCTTTGATATTCAGAAGCTGTTGGGTTTTATGTCTGTTTCCTGACCTAGCATGACTCTACTAATAATTCAAGAACTTCAGTGCTGATATCTTGGCAGACTAATGTAGGAGGTCAGTCAGTAAATATAGTTACAATTTTCTTTGCCTCAGCAAAGACAGTAAGTTGAACACAATGTAAACAAGGTGGTTGGATCACTTCCCCCACCAGTAATATTTGTAGTTATGCAGGCAAATTTAATGGGCGTGATTAAATCTCATGCTCCAGCTTGGCAGCTGATTAGCTGCAGGGGGCAGGCAGGAATTTCCTTTCTGTTCCAGTGTTGCACTCCTTCCAAGTCCTCCTTCATGCTTGTGCCAAGGATCTCAAAGTGCTTTGCATTTTTAATTACACTTCTTCACGCCCCTGTGGAGAGTGGAGATGAGAGATAGCACGATCGGCAGCGGAGCGGTGGGGAAACTGAGGCACTAGGAGGTGGCAGCCCGCTTGGGACGAGAGAGGCTGTTGCCGTTAGACTTGGAGAGAGGAGAGCTGAGCATCCCAGAAATCTTCTCTTGGGGTTTCTGTGGGTCTAGTGAACTTATGCCTAGTTCTCACCAGTCTGTGTCTTTAACATACTAAAGTCTTGGTAGTCTGCAGGGACAAAATGGTGCTTTTATGTATATATTAGTATACAGTCACTGGTGGGGAAAATATATCTTTCTCCTCTGGAAATTTTAATTTCTTTATTTTTGTCTTTCATCCCTCTTCCTCTAATTTCTGAGCAGAACGGCCTGTATATGGGTGTCTTCTCTTTGTGTGGAAAAGCACTTTGCTCTGAAATAGCCTCAGGTGTTGTCCACGGCTGAGGCAGAGAACTGGTTCAGCTCTGTAAATGACATGCTGCTTTGTCCTTACAGGGCGAATTAGTGAATTTACCTAGTGGATTCACCTTCAGTGTATGTACACTGAAGTAGCTACGCAGACTTTGATTTCTTTACCTGGATGCGTAGCTGAAGAGCTGGCCTCACAAGGAGGAGAAAATACTCTTCTTACCAAGGCATGCTTTGGTCCACAGAAGAGACCATAGATCTCCTGACAAACTGCCACGTATTAACCTACGTCACCTGCATATTGCTAACACTGTGGCTGATGAAACACGGAGAGCAGTAGGGATTAGCCGAGTCTTCACCCTCCTTCTCAGGATGGTGGGAATGGAGAATAGGCCTTTCCCAGCTTACTTAAAGCCGATGGGGAACAGTGTATTTTGGATCTCACGGGGTGGGGAGGGTTTCTTACAGGTGAGCTTTCTTACTGCCGTGGTGGACGATTTAAACGTTGTGATCTGACGTGAACAGCATCCTCCCAAGGCTGGCTTTGTGAATCCGGAGTGGACAGAATCTTCTGATGTGCAGTCGTGAGCCAGCAACCTGATGGCTGGAAGAGGCAGCGATTCAGACGTACCCTATAGTCCCCCTGCTATGGGGGATCCTGCCCAGCCCACCACTCTGGGAGGGACAGAGGTCTCTAGCTGCAGTACTTTGAAGCTTAGGGCTGAGGCCGAAGCCTGGCTTACTAGGCATTTTAGTTTCTAAGGTGGGTGTCTAAATAAGAAGTCCGAATCTGATCCTTAGTCTAGTCTCAAAGGTTATTTGTAAATAAACAATATCTTAATCACTTTATAGTTTCCAGTGTTCTCTCATTGAATGTCCCTGTGCTGGCATTTGGAGAGTGTTCATCATAGTGGTAAATGAGTGTCTGTTTGGTCTGCACATGGTATAATTAAGTATAAGCCGAGCCCATAGCATAATGTGATAATTCTCGTTCTGACCAGCTGAAATAACTTGCTCTAACAACTGTGCTCTTCGTACTCCTCTCTTTCAGTTCCCAGGAAGCTTCTGCATGAAACCCAGCCAAGACCAACCAATTACCAAGGAGTTCAGAAGCCACATTTTCCACTGTGGCCAAGAGTGTTCGATCCCAATGTTATAGGGGACGGCGTGTTCCTTTCTGATGTCTCTCCTTCCAACATAGGGCGAGCTCTCCCAGGTAGCTATGACTATCGTGATGTTGGCCCAAACCTAACTGTGCTGTGGTAACTGTTCCCTTCTACCTGCTCTCCTCTGGGTTTCTGTATTGTTCCCAAACCCCATCCATGTCACAGTCAGAAAGAGAAACTTCAGGGCGTGACCAGCAACAGACTAAAGTGAACAGTGAAACTCACACCAGGTTTCTTGAAATAGCAGTCATGGCCATGCATGTCAAAACTCATCACAGAAATACTTTGCAGACCTGTCTAATACAGTGGCAAAAAACCCCTCCAGCAGGGCAGAGACAGTAGATCTGGCTTGCAGGGGACAGAAAAGTGTACAACTGAGCTTTGAAATATGGTGCTGTTTTCATAAAATGCAAAGGCAAGAGATATGAGTGAAATAAAATCTTAGCTATCTATAGGGATAGGTGAGTAGGAGGAAGGGATGGTGTATGAATAAAGGAAAAGTGCATGTGAGCACATATTGGGCTAGTCGGTGGTTTTGCGTTTTATTTCCCAACACGCAGAAGATGGTATATGACATCACTTCTGAAGTTCCCAGGCTGTGCTCCCAGAGATTCAGCTCTAGTGTGGGTATGGGCAGAGCTACCTTATCTCTGTCTACACTCCTGGCAGAATTAATCCATAGCTTGGATACAATCCACAGATAATTAAGAGTCAGCAATAACAGATTTGCCAGTTTGGAGGCCTTACTGAAAAATTGTCAAGGAAAAGAATTTTGTGTTAGTCCAAAATAAATTTTGTGATCCTGCTGATTCTTTTAAGCAAGAACCACCCCCTCCTGAGCTCATTTTCATTTATCTAAACATTTCACTTCTACAAATGGCACCTTTTGTTTAGTTTTCACATTGTTTATTCATTAATTTTTAAAATATGCACCACTTTTCAAACAAAGATGTCATTTTGAAATGAAAAGCTAAAAGAATGTTTCAAAAATAGCAAAAGGAAATATTTGGACATTTCTGTAATCTCTCTTCCTGTTTTATTTCTTTTATTAAAACTATTTGCTAAAGTCAGCCTGATATGAATAACCTCTCCTATGCTTATACTCTGGTGTTGGGCAAATTTACTGCTAGCTGAAATAATTTTGCTTGGCTTTAGTGTAAAGTCACAGGGAAACAGTTTGAGTGACTGGAAACAGCTAAGAAAGGGTGGTGAAGAGAAAACCAGTAGTAGGTGAGCTGATTAGGCATAGACAAGGTCTTCAAAGCCAGCAAGGAGGAAAGGGGATGTCTTTTAGTGTGATTCTGGAATGAATGGCGGACCAGGGAACCACATAGCGTAGCAACACATAGCCTTGTGAAATTGTGTTTGTTTGTTTTTTCCCTCCTGCATAACTCCAGTCATTTGCTATCTTCCCTGTCTGTGCTTGTACAATCCTGTAGATGACAAAACCAGTTCTGTGGTTTTGTGGTGCTCTTTGCTGGAGTATAGTGTATGCAGATGAGTATTCATTTAAAAACTTGTTTGATTGCATCTGTTCTTTGCACAAGTCAGAAGTAAAAAAAAAAAAAAAAGATTCTTCTTACATCTCACATGAGAGGAGTTATGCCTTACTCTCTCTCCTAAATACGCCTTTATTGCACAACATGGTTTACAAGGGATGCCCCACACCCAACAGAAGTGGTGTCCATCTCAGCCTTTCCTGGAAGATCCAGCACGTGCACATAGAAGCCCTCCCTGCAAGTATAATTTAAACCTTAGTCCTAGTGAGATCCCGTGAATGTGTCGACAGTGAGGGGCAGGTGGGTTGTCACTAACCCAGAACTGGACGTGTGGGAGAGCATGGCACGAGGTCTCAGGTTCACGTCCTACCAGCTCTGTGCACCTGCACTCCAGCCACATTAAACTGGACTTTAATGCGGAGTTGTAGAAAACTCTCAAAGATCTAGCAGGAACCTGGAGCCACCTAACTCAGCAATCCTCTTTACAATGAGATAGATGGTTATGAAATACATATGAGACTATATCCTGGTGATGCCCTTCATTTTCATTGATTGCAAAGGGATTTTTAGATTAACTCGTTCAGAGCTAGACCTCTCATTTGAGATGACCCGGGGTGTTCACCTGGCTTCTAGATGCTGCCCTAGAAGGCTGAGAGTTTCCCCTACATCCCTTCTCATACCTGCCGTCTCTGCACGGATGTCCTCCTGACCCCGGGTGTCTTAGATATCTGTGTATGAGTAAGTACATCAAGCTTTAAGTGTCTGCTCCAGGGAGAGCGGGATGACTGTCTAGGATCCGTCAACGAGTAGCAGGATTCAGTTGCCTCAGTTTAGAGGCATAGTGCAACTTGAGATGCGTTGAAGGGTTCAGTTTTTAGAAAAATTTACCCTGCTTCCATGGATTTCTTTGCAGGAACAGTGGTAGAGAAAAATCCAACCACTTACACAGACATAGATTTACCAAACAGGGAGAATAAAGGAAAGGTTAAAATGCACGCTGGTGCCTACATCTGAATTAAAGGATTTTCCACAACTTTGCTAACGATTTGCTGCTGAATGTGCCCTTGACCCCCAGTGTCTCCATTTGTACAGCTGGTGATCTCTATTCTCCTAAAGCAAGAGGTCCTTGGGATATTTTTCCCTTTTGTATCTGCCACCCAGGCACCCAAGTTTAAAAACTTTGCTTCAGGGCCAGCCATTAACACCTCGGTAGCTTGTAACGTGTGGCTTTCCCAAGGCCACACAGCTCTTCAGTGGCAGAGATACAACTGCGCCCACATTCCTTGGGGCTGATCCCTTCCAGCAACACCTGGACATCCATCCCTGCTGCTTCTCCTCCGAGGCAGATTAGGAGTTGGCATCACTGCATGCACCTTCATGCTCTCAGTCCCTCTCCATCCAGTATTACCTGTTCTCTTTGACACCCCTCAATTTTTGTTACGGCTTCCCTGGGCTGAGCCGCTTCCTGGGAAGCTGGATGTGACATCTCGCGCTGCCGGCTTTGCAGGGAAAGGAGACGGATCAGGCAGCCAGTGAACACAGACCGTCTCGTGTCGCGGCTGCTGTCAGAGTGCCTTTGCTTGCATGGCACTGATGGCGTTATCGGAGACGGACCTGACAGTTTCCTGAGTTTAATACCTGCAGATGAGTGGAAGGCAGGTGCAAGTCTGTGATTTTACAGTGTGATGCTTGCTTTCGGCCAGAACTAGACACCCAGGGAAGGGAGCCTGAAAAATTGTAATAGCTACGGTTAAACAATCACAATCCCATGGATGATTGAGCTGGATCCTGTGCACTGACTTTTTCACGTGTTTAAAACAATTAGTGTTTTGTGACTAGCGGGGGTGTCTGTCTGCAGATCAAGGTGCAGGGAGCACTCAGCAGCGAGCTGATAAGCTCTGAAAGGGTCTCTTTGAGCCTCCTGGAATTAGCTGCCTCCTTAGCTCCGGTCTTCGACAAATAAAATCAAATCATTAACCCATGTTCACTCACCTCTCCAAAGGGGAAATGGTGTCTGGGTGAAACACAATACGAGTGGGCTTCTGAAGGAAGTTGTAAACTCGGGTCTGCCCTTCCCCGCAAAGGCTGGAGCGAAAGCACGTCTGTTTGCCAGGTGTGGATGGATCACTACGGCGCAACACCAGCGGAAGGTTGCCGGCTCTGTCTGAGTTTTCCAGTCCTTATTACAAGCTTAGCTGAACCCACTGTTGATAAAGGCTCCTTTGATTTACGTAAGAGAAAAGAAACCTGATTATATATTTGCTGTAGCGTAGGTGGGTGTGTCTAAGTGGTGACATGAAAGAGCAGGAGACGGGGAGAGAAGATGCTGCCTGGATGCAGGCAGGGTATGTGCTCAGCTGAAGCTACCTGAGAAGGTTTAGTTGCCCCCCCAAAAAGGGGCAAATTTGGGTGGCTTGCTGTTGAGCGGCTCCAGATTGCTGAACGCAGATGCCGACCTGGTGGGGATAGGGCAGGGTCGGGCTGGGGCACGTGCCTCCTTCCTCATTACCTTTCTGTTTCAAAGCAGAGAAGAAGAAAGGGAGATCGGCCACGTTCTACCCTCTAGACAACACCCCCTTCTTGCTTCCCGTGGATGAGACACGACCGCCGGCGCTCAACAGCAGCATGGAGCCCGTGGGCGTTAGCACGGAGATGGCGCTGCTCAGCAACGTCCTAGCGGCGTATGCCTTTATCACAGGTAGGTTTTGTGGCTGCCATTTCTCTGGGCTCCCACAAGCTCTTTGTGGACCCTCAGTTGAGCCTACATTTCACAGTCACCTAGGGCTAAAGCTGCCTCTTTGAACTGTTTATGTTTTTCATTCGTCTCTCAGCAAATTCTCCCTTGAAAGACCTGACGAGGGCAGCTCTAGCAGACGGTATATAACAGGGTTTATTGCGCTCTGCTTTCCTCTGGATTTGCTCTCATCTGAAGTTAAATACAATGTAATCTTACATGTGGTGTTATTTCTAATGCTTCATTTTCCTGGAGATCAAAGCCTGGCTCATTAGGGAGGCAAGCTTGTTGTCCTGTAATTTGGAAAATAAGCAGCACTCAGATCATTACCCTGCTTAAGAGAATTTGGCTTATCTTCAGTAGAAGTGTGAAGATGAAGTAACTTGAGAGTCTGCTTAATTGTGTATTTAAATCCAGTTTAGAGTAAGTTTTCCCTGGATCACAGTTTATCTTTCACCCACATGCATCTTTCAAGTAGCAGAAGAGCAGTCTTCTAATAAGATTCACTTTAAAAGTTAAAATGATGATTGTGTATCCTACTGAGTGCTTGGGGTCAATACCATTGATAGCAAAAAGTACAGCAGAGGCAGTTGATATAGTGTAAATATTTCTCATCCCACAACTGCGTGAGGTACCTTGTCATCAGTAGGGATTGCCTACAGAGTTGGAGGCCCTAACCCCAAAAAAGGAGTGCTGGCTGAATAGCATCAGATGCACTAGTTCAGCGTATTTTAGGCCAATATCTGCTGTTTTCCCCAGAAGGAGGGCTTTGGTTTCTGTGTAACTAGCCTCCTGAGGCAGGATGTACTGTTTGTGGTCACTTTTTTTGTACGGGTGTTCTCCTTCTGTTTAACGAAAGGTTTGTATGCTTATTACCTTGCAATGCTTATTGCCAAGCAATATTACCTTGTTAGTAATATTAATGTGTTGCTCTTTTACTATATGCAGTTAATAATTCTGTGTACTGCAGCCGGTCTGCTAGCACCACTGTAACACGATTATGCTATTCTGGAGCACTGAGGTCTATATAACTAAAACTCCAATATTTGTGCACTAGTTTTTCATGTCTGTGTGCCATTCAGTCTTGCTAATTCCTTAAACGCTAATGCATGTGCTCTTGCTCTTGCTGGGATACCACCATGCTGCTACAGACGAGTGTTTGGATTTAATAGACTCATAGAATAGTTTGGGTTGGAAGGAACATTTAAAGACCATCTAGTTCCAACCCCCCTGCCATGGGCAGGGACGTCTTTGACTAGATCAGGTTGCTCAGAGCCCCGTCCAACCTGGCCTTGAATATTTGCAGGGATGGGGCATCTACCACCTCTCTGGGCAACCTGTGCCAGTGTTTCACCACTCTTACTGTAAAAAATGTCTTCCTTATATCTAATCTAAATCCCTCCTTTAGTTTAAAACCATTACCCCTTGTCCTATTGCAACAGGCCCTGCTAAGAAGTTTGTCCTGCTCTTTCTTATAATCCCCCTTTAAGTACTGAAAGGCTGCAATAAGATTTCTCCGGAGCCTTCTCTTCTCCAGGCTGAACAACCCCAACTCTCGCAGCCTTTCCGTACAGCAGAGGTGTTCCAGCCCTCTGATCATTTCCATGCCCCTCCTCTGGACCCGCTCCAACAGGTCCGTGTCTGTCTTTTAGTGAGGACCCCAGAACTGGATGCAGTACTCCAGGTGGGGTCTCAGGAGAAAAGAGTAGGGGAGGAGAATCACCTCCCTCGACCTGCTGGCCATGCTTCTTTTGATGCATGAAACAACTAACTCGGGTTTTGCATTTTGGAATCACTAAGTAGATTAGTAAGAGTGTTTCTGCACATGTAGTGGAAGGTCCTTCTAAAAGGACCATGAATGGTGAGCCCGAAGTTCTGCCGTTCTACATATCCAATAGTGGAATCGCGATCTGTATTTTTGTGACACCTTTAAGAAGCAGGCAGCTTAAGTGGAATTATTAGTGTTCTTCATAAAAGATAGCTGAGTAAGATATATTTTTTCTTGTGTGGGGTTCTCTAAAAGCTTAGAAAAAGCAAACTTTAAATGAATCTTCTATCTGTCACTTCTCCCCCCTCTTACCTACAACTGCCCATTTTTTAACATGAAAATGCCTGCATTCCCAACCTTCCTGTAAAATAAAATGCTATTAACATTATTTTCCCCATCTGAACAGTAATGAGCAGCAGAAGGTTGTAGGATTTATGGTTGGGGACAGTTGGGACTAGGATTCAGGGCTGCTGACGGTGCCCCATGGACTTTGCTTCCATTTACCACAGCAGAACTTGTTGACCCTGAGATGGTTTTGTAGGGCACAAGGCCTCAATTCATCCCCTTCACAAGGTGTCAGTCTTGGCAGGAGCCTCTAGATTTTACTGTAGCACAAATAATAAATAAGGACGGCTTTAACTGTCTTGTTACTGCGGGATTTGCTTGCCGTCTCATGATGTGGTCTCCTTGTGATGTGTTCACATCCACTGGATGTCAAATAGGTAAAACAGACCTTATGACTTTGGTTTCCAGTGGTGAGTTCAGGAGTTTGTTGCTTATGTTTTTCAGTGGACCTAACCAGGGCTGTTAGATGAGTTTTAGTCTCAATGATATATATGTCCAGTTTGTTATTTATTACAAAAATAATTGATGGCTGACCCATGGATTGAAACAGCAGATGCCCTAAACCATCTTTATCTGCTGCATGTAATTTAGGCCTCTGCTTTTAGCAGAGAAGATGGATTTGGCATGATTATTTTGTTATACGTGAATATGGAGAGGTTTTAGATTATGAATTCAAAGACAAGCTGTGTCACAGGGCACAAATATCATCTGCATAAAACTAGAGCACTGCAAAGCCACGCCCCTTCATATCGCAGATTTTGAGCAGCAGAACATTTGGAAATTTTTGTGCTCGCCTGAGTTTGGGGCCCTGAAGGCGGCTTAAGCCACAGCAGCTGTTGATGTCCATAGAGGAGCCATTATAGCGGCTCCGTAAAGGCAGGGTATCGGGTGGCCAGGGAGGGCTGGTAGTGGTTTACACGTCTCCCCACTGCTCCTGACCACGGCCTCGGAGCCAAAGGAAAACATCAGTGCAAGAACTGTTCTGTTTCGTCACACTAAAAACGTCCCCCAGGTGAGCTCTGCAGACTGACAGTGCTGTATTCAGGGCTTCCCTGTGCTGAGGAGTCAGCTCAAAAGAGGACTTTGCAGGAGAAAATTGTGACTAGGCAGGGGCAACACACAGAGATGTTTTTTCTCTTGGGGCAGAGGGCAGTGTATATCCTCAGACCCGCTCTAGGAAGAAGAAGCTACAGGCACTTGGTATTTTATGGGTAAGGTGGGTGCTTGAAAGGACGATCCACTCTACTACTTTTCCTGCCTCCTGGCAGTGGGGTGTCTCTTAGCCTGAGGAGAGCACCCACAAATCAGTGGGGTCCCCTCTGAGCTCATATTTTCGGCACAAAATGGCAGGTTTGGGTGGGCAGCTGCAGGTGAAGTCTGCAGGCTCGGTCACTCGCTCACGCACAGTCTTGCAGTGCACAGAGGGGAGAAGTGCCAATATTAACGAAAGCCTCTGTGCTCATTTCCATGATCTTTTTGACTGATGTTCCAGTATAAAAGTTGGGAATGTTCCTATTGACAACCAAGGAATGAAAAATCACAGCACAGCAGGAAGCAAACCTCCTTGCGGGATTGTCGGTTTTCACTGTCAAATCTGTTTGCAGCTATCATCATGGTTATGAGTATCAAAGCTAGTTAGGTGTTAGTCTTATCCCAACTTCCAAAACCTTGAAAACAACTTTTCTTCAGAAGTAGGGAGAAAGAGTGACCAATGTCAACGAGGAGTGGATTTATCAGCTGATCAAACAAGTAAGTCATGGTCCTGCAAAAGACTCAGGGATGCCCTTAATTCAAAAGCTGATTTTCTTTATAGAATTAGATTTTTAATTATATGCAATCTTTGCCTGCAAACCTCAGACCTCTTATTTGTCATGGATCTGTTCCAAAACCTGTCTGAGAGTTTGGAAAGACTTCACCAGTCTCTGTGACAGCTGGAACTGTCTTTGCAGCCACAGTCTACCAGCCAGACCAGAACTGTCCCTCATGATTATATAAATATTACATGTTCAAATTGTATCAGAGCACTTCCAATGCCTCCCTTTGGACAAGGGACTTATTCCAGTTTTGTCGTTGCATTCAGGCTGTGTTTTATTCTTCTTTCACAAGCAAAGCTTTGCTGCCAGGTTATTAACAAGGGGCTTCCAAAAAACAACCCAGGGGAGATCATTCCAACTTTTAGACTGCTTGGCCTGAGCCTTATTAATAAGGGGCTCCTGGAGAGCTTCCTCTGTTCTACCAGGGGATTTCGGCAGCCTGTGGGGCTAACTGTAAATTCCCTAGAAGATATTGCTCCTACTGTTTGTCTGGGCAAGCTTAATGCTGAAGCTTTTACTGGGGGCCTCTGAAATTTTCCTCCCCACTGAGGTTTCTGAATGCATGAAGCCATCACAGGAAGCCAGCAGCGTTAATGCCTAGATTGGTTTTTATTTATTGAAACAATTTATTATAATAGCAATAACAACCTTGGCCTGGGGCATTTCCTGGGGAATTAATGGCAGTCTGGGCTGATGCTCCCAGCAGATTGTTAGCCCTCAGGAAACAGGCTCTGTAATTGCTGCTGGTTTGGTTGGAAAAACACAATAAAATGTGTTTCTAATTTTTGGGCAGTTTGAGCGCCTAGAAAATGGTGGCTTTTGTATAGAGGGTAATAAAGAGCATATATCTTTTGTCTGCATGGATTAAATTCAGGCTTGCATCAGTGACATTTTCATCAATGCCTTCAGTCCACAAAGAGAAATACCAGGAAGGGGAAAGGTAACCCCAGCTACAGAGATTGACAGCAACTGGGTCCTGCCAGGAGTTTAGGAGAAAAACATAGCTCTGAGCTGTCATCCACAGCAGTGGAAGAAAAAGTTACACTGGTCAAAATCCATGTTGTAGCAGGTGTACACACACATACACAAATGCGTATCAAAATTATGTTAACTCCTACTACTGATGACCATACTCTTTTAGAGTGTTTTTCAAATATAATGAGAGTTTTGAGGAGCTTCATTGTTGGCATGATGAATCTGAACCGCTGTTGAGTTTTTGGAAGATGCTGAGCATCCGTTTGCTGAAGAGAATGCCCCTTTTTAGTCTTTGCAAATAGAACACACAATGGGGGAGGCTCTCAAAATCAACTGTCAAACCCCCAAATCTAGGCTATTGCTGATTTGGCTACTTCAACTGAGAAAAAGCAGAGCCCGTGTTTTTTAGCTTAAGTTGCTCTTTCTGCTGTGAAAAAAAGAGATGTTGCTGTGCGAGTGGATTGTTCGTATGATAAATGCCAAGACTGCAGTTGAACGTAGGGTTACAGCTCAGTGAGGAAGTCCAGACAGTGTCTCAGATGTTGACAGAGTAGCTGTAGGAGCTCATAAATGCCACTGGAGCCCAAAGATTCAATTACAGCCATTGCACTGCATGAAGGGCTATATGTACAGGCACAAGCAGAGGATGAAAAATGGTTGCTTAAGTAGCAATTGGTGCAGCTTGCTCATGAGCTGATACAGTAGCATGGAAAAAGGAGCGTGGAGAAGAAAGGAAAAGCAGGGCATGGACAAAAATGGGGGAAGAGAAACCACATGTGTCTGCATCTCAGGCTCCAATCTATGGTTTTTTTAACGAGTTGCTTTAAAAGAGCGAACAGTGGAACTAATGCAACCAAATCAAGCCCATGTGTGTGCAGGAAAGTGTGCCTGGCATCCTGTCAGCCAGGCAGAGCAGAGGAGACTGGACCGAGCGTCCTCCAGGACAAACAGGTCAGTCCTGCTCTTTGCTCTTTCCGCACTCCGTCTGTCCTCCTTGGGGCTACTTGCAAAAAAAGCTTCGCAGTTACTGTCCTGACTTATACTACACATGGAGAAGCCATGTCAGGGTGTGATTCCACTTTTCCTGAGGTTTTCAAATCTCTGGAATTTAGGGCACTTCTTTGCTGTTCACACAGTACCAGATGGGCAGCAGCTTTGCTACTACACGAGCAGGACTGCAGTTTCAATTTGAGTTCTGTCACTTGAGTTCAGAATTGCCACTAACTTCATTGGAGCCAGGCCTTCACTCAGCCAGACTGCTACAAGAGCCATTGGCACTTCCTTCATGTCTGCTCTGGTATCTTCTCTTTTACCTTTGGATTTTTGCTGTCTCACTTTTGTCAAAATATCTTAGCTTAAAACCTCTGGCTTTGGTCTCACTTGACTTTCCAACTACTGCTGCATTTCTCTCCTCTTTCTTTTTTTTGGACTTGTTGAAAGCATCTGCCGCAGTTTTCTTCTCTTTTTTTTTGTAGTCACTCTTCAGCCTGTTTTTTTCCCCGTGCCATCCACACCAACCACTTTAGCAACAGCCTCCTGTTTTAGTAGCCAGATTTCAGACTACCATGACATCTTCCTCCACCTCGGCTTGTCAGTCATCTCTGAGATTTGTTTGGTAGGAGAGAAGTGAAGAGCACAAAGCTGTTTTGTCCCTGTAACTGTTCCACGAGCACCTCCAGGCATTGAACTACGCATTGCTTGAACTGTGCACACGTCAGTGTTTGGGCTCTGACCACAGAATCAGAGAATAATTTAGGCTGGAAGGGGTCTCCAGGGGTCACTTGCTCCAACCCCCTACTCAGAACATGGCTAACTTCAAATTTAGATTCAGCTTTGAAGTTAGAGCAGAGTCTTGTCCTGTTGAGTTTTGAATATCTCCAAATGGTTTCCAGTTCATCTTCTGCAAACTTTGTTTTAAGGAAATCAGCTGGAAAGGGCAGTTTCTAAAAGCACAGTGGGGGGAAATGGAGGTAGAGCAGAGCCTTTTAGTTACAGAGATCTTTTGGGGCTGAATGTCAGGCTCTCAGCTGGTGGGAACTGTTACAGCTCCATCACTGAATTCAAGGGAATAAGACTCATCTGAGGAAGTGACTCCATCCTTGAACTCAGGACTCCCAACAGGCACAGCAGAGTAGAGCTGGCCTTGACACTTCTGCTCGGTTCACCTTCACCCATTCAGCGTACCTACAAACCGAGATGATTCAGCCTGGGGGAACTGCAGTAACAACATTTATCATAATTAAGCTTCTAAGTAGTTCCATGAACCAAAAAAAAAAAAAAAAAGGTAGTAAATAAACAAGATGAGCTAGTTTAAAAGGCATCGTGGATACTTTGGAGTCTTGTTGTATCACCTCTGAAACGCGGCTACGCAAGATTCGTCCTGTCAGTGCACTGACTTCAGCTATGCTCGTGCAGCAGAAGTGCACAGTTTGGTGGTCTGGGCGGAAAGCCAGCACGCTTGCCTTAGATAAGCAAATGAAACCTATGAATAAATAGTACGTGTTTTCCATACTGCAAGGCTTCCCTTTTCAGCTGGGCCACAGCACAGGGAGCATATAAAGCTTTGTAACCATCTTTAATCCTGGTGCGATGATTATGGATGTGACAGCAAGATGCCCTTAGCTGCTGCTGGGTGTGCAGCACCCTGGTGTCAACCCCGCTCATGCAGCCGCTGGAATTAGCATTTAATTCTGCAGGCTGCTCCTCCTCCTTCCAGACAACTCCAAGACACGGCTGCAGTGAACCCACGTTCTGCATGTGGGCAAATGCCTTGGCAGCAAATGCACTGCTTAAATTCCCCTTCCTGAGTTCCCTGGGGGGAGGAGGCGAAGGAGCGCATGGAAATAAAGCAACCGTTAGAAACCGTGCTCCTCCAGAGACCGTGTCTGGTACGTGCACAGAGGAGAGGTGCGTGTTTTGTTCTTTTTTAAGGGTTGTTCTTGACAATAATTTTCTTTCCCCTTTCAGAAAACCCCGAGCGGGCTGCTCTGTATTTCGTCTCCGGAGTGTGCATTGGACTCGTCTTGACCCTGCTGGCCCTGGTGCTAAGGGTGTCCTGCCGAACTGACTGCAAACGCTCCTCCGCCAAAAAACCTCCTCGGGAGCGGGAGAGCGACAGCGACAGCAGCGACAGCGACGATGATTCGGACACCACGTCGGACCTGTCAGCCCGCAGGCACCGCAGGTTCGAGAGGACTTTGAACATGAACGTCTTCACTTCGGCGGAGGAGCTGGAGCGAGCTCAGCGGCTGGAGGAGCGGGAGCGCATCATCCGGGAGATCTGGATGAACGGCCAGCCGGACATCCCAGGGACCAGGAGCCTCAACCGCTACTACTGAGCGATGGGGAGTCCACCCGTCCTGCCCTGCACCCCGGCGCTTCTCCACACACGATAGAGGAGAGGGAGGGAAGGAATATTATGAGGGTGTCTCCCCTTTTCCTTCCAGGCGTGCTACCTGGAGCGGTGTGGATGGACAGCAATAACGCTTTCCCTGACTCCTTCTCCCTGACGTATTGCTATCGCCCCTCTTCACGGACACTTTCTGGTCTTGACAGCAGTGGTTGCCAACTTTATTTCTTGGTAGCAGGCAGGAAGGTGACAATAACAGTCCTCCCATGTGGGACGTGGAGTTTGGCGCGCTGCGGTACGAGTGCTCCTCTCTTGGCTGGAGAAAGAAGTCGTCCAGGTTTTGGTGTTCATTTAAGGTTTCTTGGTTTCCCTTTCCTGAGGACTGTGGGAGAATTGTGAACAAAACGACAAATTTGGGAGGATGATTTGAGAAGGGAGGGGGAGGTGCATCCTGACTGATTGTCTTGTGACTTCAGAAGCCACGAGATTAACCTAATTAAAACCCAACGGCAAATATGACTTGTTAAGAACTGGGGGATGGGGGGGAGGGGGATTCTTCCATCGTGAAATCATCTCGGTGCTTGGATGTTTGCCATAGTGTATTCAGTTATTTATGGCTGTCTTTTCATCTTTCTTTTCAATGGGAACATTTTTTTTTTTTTTACTGACACCTCAGGGATAAAATCCTATTATTTTTTTGAGTCTGTTCTCCCTGCTGGCCCTTGCCAAACACAACCCAACCCACCTCCAACAGTGAAATTATGGTAATATAAGAGATGTGTCAGTGACTGGTGAGAAGTTAACAACCTCAAAGAGGTTGAAAAGGGTTTTCTTTTTGTTTTGTTTTAAATATATATATATATATATTTGAAGATGCTGCACAGGAATGTGCCTTATTCTTTTTTTTGTTGTTAAACTACAGTTTTCCTATGGATAGCAATGCACAATGTTTTATATATTTTATTAAAAAAATAATTAAAAAAAAGGTATATGTTTACCAGAGGAAAATGGAAACAGAAGAAGCCACGTACGACAACAGAATGGGTAATAAATGCTAAATAAACTCTGGCTTGCTTCAATACATTTGAATTTGCATCCTCACTTTTGGCATAGGTGTTGCTGGAGGGAGATGCTTTGGAAGACTAGCACACCTCTGCAAGCGATCAAGGCTGGCAACTTCTGCCTGCAGGAAGCTGGAGGCACGTTGTCCTTAGGCTGCAGCCCATCCGTCTGCTTCTGCGGTGCACGTGGGCAGGAGCAGCTGAGCAACGTGTTGGTTCGCAAGGGGCCATCCCAACGCCTACCCGCACCAAGAGAAAGAGTCCCAGGGATTTCATAATGCTTTGAGTCTGACCCCCAGACCCAAATCATACCTGGGCCGGAAGCAAATGTTAAACGAATGAAAAAAAAATACAGAAAAAAGGTGAAATATGTTTTAGTGCTCCTTCAGTTGTCCCATGGAGGGTTCAATGGGATATCACCACCTACTCACTCCCAGGCACCAGTTCACATCACTTCAGTCGTAAAACTTGGTGTTTTTCAAGTCTGTATGACGCTGCTGCAGCCTGCAGGGCTTTGGGATGTGCTCCTCTTAGGCATGCTTATGACTTAATTGTTCACAAAATGCCAGCAGAGCAAATAATGACCAAAAGCTCTGAATGCCCAGAGCTTTTCCCTAGCCTCAAGGAGAGATGAAGATGGGTGGACCTGCCCACAAGATGACTGAGGGTGTTAGGGTGGGATTGTGAGGGTTCATGTGCTGTGACAGGGACAGACCCCTGACACCAAGGGCCTTCTTGGCACTCTCTGTAGTCACGGTGGGGCTCCTTCTCCGGTGAGGAAAGCTGCATCTGAAGTGCCGACAGCTCGGCTTTTGGAGGGTGAAAGCAAAGTTGAGTAACTGCGACTGGTGGTACTGGCAACATCCGAGAGAAGGCTGGCTGACGAGAGCTGGCTTCACCTGCGAAGGCAGTACTGGTACCACAGAGTGGTTCCTGGTCCTGGTCCCATGAGGGTTCAACTGGAAAGACTCAGTATTGACCTGGGATGTAATTCTGCAGCTGATATTTAGAAATAAAGCAGGAGGCAGGTCCCAAAGCCTGGAGGCATCGCCAGATGCTCAGCTTTAGCTGGAATGTCAAATGCGCTCTGCTGAGGGTGTCGAGGAGGGAAATGACAGGATGAGGTCAGCGGGATCAGTTTTGTTGGCCATGTGTTTTCCCCTATAACAAGACACAGTCCCTCAACCTCGGCGATTAAGGGACAGCAAATTTTCAGATTTAGAGTGTTGTGTCCTGGGACATAGCTTGCAAAACTGATTTTAAAAATGATATAAATGAATGGATTTACGTATATGATTTTCCCAGATGAATTTTTTTGACCAGAGGAAAGAGCAAGTGCAGTAAGTCTGAGTGTATCTCATATGCAGCCGAGGGATTAAAGTATCTGCTTCAAATGTAAATCACAACTGAACGCAAGTTACAAATGGATGAACAATGCTCCCTTAGCATTGCTAGTACTGTTGTAAATCTTCCAGCCGCAGCTTGCAATACAAAGGAGCAGGTTGCGCACGTCGCTTTTCAGAGTTGAACAGACAAGCCCAGCTAAGCCTTGCCCTAGGTAAGAAGATGTAACAAAAGTAAACTCACTGTCTTCACAACACATGCAATACTTTTACGTACCTTCTAGCTCCTTTTGTCTCAGGGCCATGCATTTCTATAAAGGCTTTGACTGAAGAAAATGAAAAAAATACAATCCTTTGAGCTACCGTAAGTAAAAGACTTGAAGTCATTCTGTAACTATTTCTGGATTTGTCCCAAAAGTGCTGAATAGTTTGTCTGGGGGAAAAAACACGATCAAGATTCGTGGGGCAGGAGTTGGTGGTTTTCCTTTATCAACCAACGGAGCAAAACCACTCACCTGGAGTATAGAAGAGCTGGATTCACTGTGGGAGGGAGTCAAATCCATATTTCTCACCCCACAGAAGAGTATCTTATGCACACAGAGCTTTGGACTCGTCTGGTTTCAATCTTTTGTGTTGTACTCACCATGTCATACGAAACATTTAAACACTCATAGAGCCCTGGAACAGAGAACAAATGCTTTTCCACCAGCCTAATGTGAATCCCTCTTGTAGGAAGTTATGCATAGCTGTGCTCTCTTACTTCCATGTTTATTTAATTTTTTACATTAAAGTGAAATATTGTTTCCAGAATAACACTGTTCAAATTCCCCAAGACAGATAAAGGAGTTGAAATCAACTTTTCATGTTTCATGAATGAATTTCCTAATAAGTGACCTTTTGGATAAAAAGATGCTGAGGTCATTTTCCATGTGAATCTATTCTTTATGCCTCAGTTTGCCTTTATAATTTTATTACGGCGGATAACAGAGCAATCTTGGACTCTGAGTTGCTTGGGCATTTGGTAACAGGGAGAAGCACATGATACTGTATTTAAAGGAGATAGCATGGCAGTTGCCACGTACTGTCTGCTGGGCTGCAGGCTTGTGGCAGGAGAGCCTCGGGAAGTGAAGTGCCTGTGCTACATACCCTGACACTTCCACGCTTCTACAAATTACAGGATACTTGGATTAGTAACCACAGAGTCATTTAATTACAGTTCGATAACTCATACCAAATTAACTTTGTAAATGAATGTGATGGGTTGGAAAGTTAAGGGTCATACTCCTGGGAGAAGCTGAGCACGTGGAAATGATGGCTCAGACTTTGGAAGAGTCAACCGCGCATTCGTTATCCTCCTGTCCAGTGGGACAGATGGGGCCAGTTACAGAAGAAGTCACGGCTGTGTATGGAGAGACTGCAGAGAGGTGGGTTGTTCCAGTGAGATCCCCACTATGCTCTCCTATTCGCTCCCCATCGCCCTTGACCTCTCAGGGCTATTTTCGTCTCCTGCTATCACCCAGTCCATCGGCACTGACCTCTTTTGCAGACCTGTGTTCAACGTACCCTGAAAATCTTGGTAATACGGTGTTTGCTGCCTTTCCCATGTCCACCCTGGTGTTCATATCCTCGATGAATTCCAGCCAGTTAATGAGGCGTGCCTTTCCCTTCCAGAAACCGCAGTACCACTACTTAACCCCTTGCCTGCCATCTTTCCCAGCACCCCAGGGGCTACACAAATAAAGCGAGCTTGCTTAGTCGTTGTACTGCTGGGATGTAAAGCATATGCTCGTAGTGCTGTGGGGAATCTGAATTTCCTCTTGTGCTGCATGCACTCTCTCGAGTTTCTGGGGGCGTCACAAGCAATTAATCATCTTAGACTGGCCCAGAAATCCTTCTGCTCACAATCATTACTGAGGTCTCCATCATAGTGAAGTTTTAATAATTGGATCTGAGTTTCTAGTGTCCTTAGATACCCCCCTCAAAAAATTCTCAGTGTTGCTTGCCTTGCCTTGTCCACTCATTAGAATGGGTGCAGCTTGCCCCTTCACATAATTTCCTCACTTTTCCCTTTGTCTGTTAGTCTATTTTTGTGGTTGTCTCATGGACTGTCAGTTAAGCATAATTCACCAAAAATGCAGTAATGGTTTTGGTTCATTACACTGCAGCTCACCATTATGTTGCAGTGGGTGCGTTTGCTACACCCCTGGTCTGAAGGTGCTCACTTTGAGTGGATGTGGTGATTTAGTAGTATTTAAGCAAATGAGTTGATTCGGGGGTTTTCAGTTACCCACCACTGAATGGACCTATTCCAGAAACACTGATGTGATTGTCACCATTTGGAGTACGGCATCAGGGAGCCCTGGGTCACTGGTGCAATGTCACTGGAAGTTCTGCGTTGGCTGAACCATGACCACCTGAAGGCTGCTCAGAGGTGTATGTGCGATGGATGCTCTGGGAAGTGCATTCTGGTGGACACTTGCTCATATCATGAAAGCCTACCAGTTCCCGTGTGGGCCTCTCCAGAAGGATAGGTGGACTTGGCTTTGTCCTCAAAGCTAGAAGAGTGCAACTGGCCCATGATTTCCCCTGGGAGGTGTCTGCTTGCTGAGGGCAGGTATGAGATATACATTCCTTGGTTGAATGCCTGGAAATACGGCCAGAACCACTCCAGAAGCAGGTTTGATGGATGTCAACACTGATTCTCTTTTCCCTCTGTCTGATCACCAGTGGGCAGCTCAGGAAGGTCCCCAGAAGGAGAGGAGGTGCTGGACTAACGTGCTCCACACCAAACCTCTGGTCAGATCCCTTGGCAGGTTGGGAACGGGTGACAAGGGACTCCTGCTGCCAGGCCCCTAATCACCAAAAAAGATTTCCTAGTGCTGAATCTTCAATAAGATTCAAGATTCCAAGGGAATGGAGCCACTCTTCTCTGGCAAAAGGCTGTTGGTATAGTACTAGGGCACTGTGGTCAAGACCATGAGCATGGCCAGGCATCCGTGATCTCCATCACTATTACCACAGCCTGTCAAAAATGGCACGATTTGCCGGCCTGCTCTTCTGGGACCAGTTCCTGAGAGAACTGAGGGACAGTCTGATTTTTCAGTGCCAGAGAAGTCACTGATTTGGGGTGTGGGAGTAGACTGGTGGTAAGTTGCCCATCTACATGCATCAGTGATGGCTTCACATTGCACTTGTGCGCTTGCAAATACATGGGCGCTTCCCAAACCGCTCTGTACCATCAGAATCATCTAGAAAACATTTTAAAATATGGATGTATTTTTAATTTAAGAAAATGACCACCTGATTTTATGCTTTGTTTCACCTGCTTTCTCTTTTCCCCTTCCATCCCAATGACAAAATGAATTGGTAAAACTAAAGCCGCAGCATCCTCTCCCAAGACTTAAGCAAACCCAAGCAGGTTTTATTTTTTCATTGTACAATAAAAGAGTCTAAAGTGCTTTGCAAAGATACTCAGTTGGGGATTTTGTTTTGTTTTGTTTTAAAGAAATTAAATTAAATAATAAGTTCTCCAAAGAATGTGTCACATTTTCTTATCAGCTATCCTTCTAGAGGAACTTCTAATGAACGGAGGGGAGCATGACATTGTGCTAATGCCCAATCCATCATTATTTGGAAGCATTTTTCTCTGAGATGTCCCAGCCCCTCCCACGTTACTCCTTTGCTGAGTAACCTCTTAAAGCCCTCCTCCCGTTTCATCCCTAGATTGCCCAACTACGGCTAGGACCATAAATTGCAGCAGACCACATTCCTGTGGCTGATCTCTCCTCCTCTGTTTCTCCTAGCTGGTTGTGGACCTCTGCTACCTCTTTTCCACTTAACTGCTGAGGAAACCCATTTTTCATGGCACTGGAATGGATCTTGGCTTTCATTGGTTCATCTTCTGTTTTTCTGTTGAACAACCTGTTTTGGGGGTGGAAGGGAAAAACCAAAACCTGGTTTTGGGTTTCTTTTTTTCTGTTGAAGGACATTGTTCTGAGCAAAGCTGGGTGACTGCAAAGGAAAGCAAATCCTCGTGTTGAGGCTGAGCTTGAATAGGGCAAACGCAGTCTTGAGGGGGACCTATTTCTGCCAAGGCTTTGTATCCTTTGCCAGATACAAACATTGCCACTTTGGCACCTCCTGAGAACTTCAATCATTTCTCCTGCATAATAGGCTTATGGTTTTGGAGCAAACTCTTTCTGAGGACAAATACTGACAGCAGATAGGAACACAGTCAGATTTCTTTCTTTGAGCTATGAGAAAACACCTTTCCCTTTCCATTATGACTTCATGAAGAAATACAAGCTATAATGATGTGATGGAAAGTGGCATTTAAAAACTCTGAAATGGGACATCTAAGTGAAAAGATATCTTTCTTTACAGTTTCTGACAGAGTATTGACTTGGCTTGTTTATTTTCTGGTTGTGTTTGGAGTATGATGTTACTCTGTACCATGAGTGAAACATAAGCTGCCCACAGCACTTCTGTGGGGATGCAGTGCCATGCTGGAAAAACATCCTTTGGCTTTTAAAAAGGCATTAATTTGTACATTCCATTTCTTGCAAAGGTCTTTAAAAGCCCCTTTTATGTGGAATGGTCCTTTGCCACATTCTTGGTGTAAGGGGACTTTTGTTTAAATGGATGAATTTTTTAGAAGGGACAGAAGTAGTTCTCCTTCCTCCAGCTCCTGTGTTTTTGGAGCCTCTAGACCACCCAGGAACAGCAGAGCTCAGAGACATCCAATGCTTTTTCTAAACTGTTCTTTTTATGAACCGCTTTTCTTTCTGGAAATAGCACTGTGCTGCTCCAAAGTAACAGACCCAGCCGTATCTGCGAGTGTTGGTGTTTCAGCCCATAGCTGTCCTAGGTGTCCAAGTTCTCAATGTGATTACAGTACCAGTAAAGCATCTGTGTATTTCTGGCATCTTTAAAAAAGACAATTTAAGAGAAAAAGTTCAAGAGGGCTCGAGAAACCAATGTGAGTCAGAAATGGTGACTTTGCATCCAAAACCAACGCAGGATTTTTCTCCTGGAACTGGAAGTGATCTGGCAACGACAAGTTTCCTTCTGAGAACTGAGTGAAAAACAAGAAAAAGTGATTGCTAGCGATACATACAGCCTTAAGACTAAGGAGCTCACCAGACCGCACTTCCAGAGGATGCTTTTCCTGGGAGTGAAGGTCGAATGCTGTCTGACAAGACCCTGAAAGGTGCCACCCACAATCTCGGTGTGCTTTTGAGAATCCTCGTATTCTTCCTGTCCTATAGCAGCATCTCAGCAGGCTTCACTATCCGGACCTACGTCAGGGTTTACAGTACCATGCTGGATGCTGGATCCCTTAGCAGGTTGCTTTGTGGACCAGGGGAGGACTAGCACCACTAGCACAAGAAAGGATGAGGCTGGTGGAGATGAGCCTCTTCCCTGTTTGCTGAGGGCTGGGGTCCACCAGGAAATGGGCTACTGCTCCTTGGTGACCCCCTTCTGCTCCAAACACATTTGTCTATGCACCCTATGCCCCTCTGTGCCCCACACACGGTGGCCAGCCAGGAGAGCAAACCTCCTGCTCCCTCTGAGGTTGCCTACCCACCTCCAGCCCTGCCTCCTGCCTGGTGGCAGGATCACGAATTTCCCTGCACGGGGGGACCCACGAGGAAAAGGGCAGCAAGGAGGCAGGCAGCAGCATGGGAAGGATGGGGGGATATAGATGTGGTCGTCATCTGGGGTTCCTGAGGAGAGGAGAGGAGAGGAGAGGAGAGGAGAGGAGAGGAGGCATCAGGAACAAGAGGTTTGGGAAACAGAGAGTCCCTTGACTCTAAGCACCCTGCTTCCCAGGTCCCTCTCCCCAACATCAAGGCCTTCCAAAATCCATCCCAGCTGTAGTCCTTCCGGAGGCTGGTTTGCCTGGAGGACAGTCTCCAGTAGGCTGCATGGTCCTTTTGGATGAAAGCCCAGGCCTTAAAAGTTTTATTTACAGAACATGACCTGCTTTCAGCAGTGAAAACTTTTTCTGGTGCGGAATAAATCTTCTCTATCTTCCACAAAAGAAATACCTCATTTCTTCTTGTAAACAGCTTGGCGTGGCTGGTGCTGTGTGGCCAATTCAGTTCACTGGTGGGATGTGATTTGCCACAGGCATATTTATACCCTGGCTATAAAATATACTCAGTTTTCCAGGATGGAAAAATGCCATTTGAATGTGAACTAATTATATTTACTTCCTTATTATAAATTGCCATTCAAAAGCAAAACCAGCAGTGACAGCAGTCAATGTTTATGTCTCATACACCCACGCAGACCTCTTCCAGTGAAAGAATGAAGGAGTAAATAATTTCTGAATGTGTCATTTTGATTTGGACCATTTCTAGTTCATATCAAGTTATTAAAGTGCCAGAAAAAAAACATAGGTTTTGACTGGTAATCTGGAATGTTTCAATTAAAAATTGCCTAGCAGGGATGAGTTGAGAAACCCCAACTAACCCTTTTCTGCAAATCTGTCTTTATTTTTTTAATCAAAGAAATGTTTTGCTGAAAACTTTTCAGCTAATTCTACTAAACAAAAGCCAATGAAGCTGAAGTTAAGTCAGGCTGGACATAAAGCAGACTTTTAAAATAACAGCAATAACTTAGGATTAGAAGAAATTAGCATGTGATGGTTTCTATGTGATGGGAATTTTTTAATCAGACTAGGGGGTTACTGAATGACATGCTTCCTTCTTGATCAGATGGAAATTCAGAGAAGGCCTTGACATATGTGATACGGAAGTGGTATTAGATGGTTTGAACAGCTCCTGCCAACCATATAATGTATGGCACTGAGACCCTCTCCCACAGGCAATACACTGACTTCAGCAAAATGCAAGGGTGTGCTATGGCCCACATACTGGTAGTAGAGCAACCCAGCAATGGCATAAAGCTATTCAGCACCCTCTTCTAGCTGGTGGTCCTGCCCATGGGGTGAGGCTTTTGTCCCTGAGCAGTAGCTGGCACAATGAAGGGAAACTGGCTTTTATAGAAGTAGTCACTGGAGATTTTCCTTTTACTTCAGCGGTTGAGGAGCTGAAAGTCCTGGGTTCACTTTCTTGGCGTCATGCTGATGTGCTCACTGGGGGGCCCTGGGTCCCACCAGTCTGGCAAGCACTTGCCAGCATTTACAGATGGCATTTACATAGCACAGAGAGGAAAAATGACATTTTGTATTCGAAGCATATCTTGGGGCTGAGAGAAACGAAGGAGGGAGAAGTTGGTGTGTGTGGGTGCTTTCTCTGCCACCGCGCAGAGGCTAAGGACTCTCCAGCCATTCTTCTCCTGTGAAGACTCGCGGTGTGGCAGAGGTAGGGTGTTAGTGAGGACGTGTCCCCTCTCCAACATCTGCGAAAGCTCTCCAGGCTGTTGGGATGAGGCACTCAGAAACAAAAGCCAGAATGAAGGTTGACAGCCACCTTCAAGTATCTCAGTGAACAGTATCATTAACAACACGGTTATGTGCTCTGGTTTCATGACTGCAATGGGTAATAATGAGTTATTTCTTTGCAGATACTGCTCCCTCAGGCTTCATTTCCCGGAGCCGTGTGCCAACCACCTATAAAACTCTATCATGGCTTGCAATGACTCCTCCTCCCTCTTTGCAGAGTCGTGGGAGTGTTGGGGTGCTTTGCAAAGAGTACATTCACAACGTGCCTGTGAGGACAAAAGCGTGATGTTTTAATGAGCATTCCCATTTTGGAGCTGGGGGGTAAAAAGCAGGGGAAAAAAAGGTAAAAAAATATGTCTTTACCTTTGGTCATGCATCATGCAATGGTATTGTGTTTAGTGCTTGACCACCACCCAAAGAGGTTGACCATCTTTGGACATCTGCCTAGTTCAGCAGGCAAGACAAATATAGAAACATACACAAAAGCAATTCAGGTGTGCAGGGGGATAACAAATGATGGCCAGCTTTAGCATGTAGGTGGGAGGTGGCTCAGTAGGACTTGGATTTCCTGTTTATGCGTTCTGAATATTCCTTTAGAGGTGCTAAATCTCTTTTGAGCATATAACTATAGCCAAAATATTTAAGATTAGACACTGTGAATAACTCTGAAGAAATTCTCTGTAGCTAAATGCCCTATGAGATCTTCTGTGCTAAGTATATTCACTGCATAGCCACTACAACGAAGACATTGTGCTTATTCAAAAGAATACAATGGTTGGGGCATTTGACTTGGAGAAGGCAGATATGGGTTGTTTTAACTCTGCTCTTAGTCTAGTTAACCACTGATAGCAGCAAAGGACCAAATTCAGATCTCTGGTATCACAACACTCCTTTAGATGTCCAAGCTACAAAAGTGTCTAAATACAAGAAGGTAGTGAGATAGATTAAAGTCAGTGGACTGGAGCCACCATGAGGCTTAAGATAGGTCCCTTTAAGGTCATCTAAACATGATCTTTATATGTTTCATCAAGGAGATGTTTTTCCTAATTTTGCTTGTGTGGAAAAGCATTGTCTGCTGCTCAGATACAAAGAAGTCTGCAGAGATTTCAAGAAGACTCTAACCAAATTCCCCTTGTGATGAGTGTGAGCTATTTCCTGAATGTATTGATGATGTGGATGAATGATGGTTTTGATTTCTAAGTAGAGATCTGAATCTGTTGCTGACCGTATGGGAAAAACAGAAGCAAAGGTGCACTCTTGTGTAAAATAAAACAACTTACAGCAAAACAGTTTAAAAAGCTAGTAGAACTTCCATTTTTCATGTATGATATTTTGATGAATTCAAAGTCTGGGGAAGAGACTTGCATTGCTGAGCTCAGTACAGGACACTAAATATTACTTTAAAGTCATTTGTCTCAGAACCAACTACCTCTTCTGAGAAAGAAACCTTTGCAATATGATTTATAATTGCAAATTTCTGAAGATAAGGTTGCCTTCGTTGCGAATTGTTTCATCTTTCAGCTTCAACTCTATGCCATGTGGTTCTAGTGTTGTATTTTATCTTTGGTTTTATTCATAACATGGCTGTAGCAATAAAAATAATTTCCTTGCTGACCTTCTATCAACGTATTCATTCTGTTTCAAAGGGCACATTGTCCTTCATTGCCTTGTAACTGCAGAGGCAAAATAACTTAATGGTGGTGTGTGTGTTTTGAACAATCACTGGGCCTGTGGCAAAGATCCTTTATAAACATGATGCAGTGCACAGTGCAACTACGCACCATGCCTCGAAACTAATGAGTGTCCATGATTTTGCAACCTACAAATTATTTCGTGACTTATGTTAGAAAGATCTCCCTGAGAATTAAGGAAGTTTTTCAGTGCCTTTCATCTCCAAAGTCCTCACCTTGATCACGTCTATAGAAGTTACTCCTGTCTTTTTGCACATGAATCTTTCTAGCACTGAAGTGTTCAGCATCTCAAATGCAGGCCAGCCTTTGCTAGTGACAACAGTCTGGTGGTTGCTCTTTTTCTGAGTGAGAGAAGAGGTGATTTATTAATACTGAAGTTGTAGGGGTCTGAAGAGCACAACCCAGCTCTTGCTAAAACTGCTTGAGCCTTTCATTCACAGAACTAAGAAACATTTTCAAGGTCACTCCTGGTGTCTGGCCCAGAAAGTACTTTGCTATCCCTTGCAGAAAGGAAAACTTCAGCTGCAAAACTGGAAACACATTAAGATGCATGTATGTGTATACATATGTACACACAAACACACACAAGTGAACACACTCAGACCTACATCCTGATGATTAGGCACTCTTTTGGAAAATGGGCACTGCGCATTCAACAACAGTAATATCTTAATTTTACTTTGTGGGGATCCATCTCAAAGAATTTGTGAGCTTTTTTTCATTTCTATATAAATTGTGCTTAAGGATTTTGTATTCAGCACTGGAAAGCTGCAAAGTTTAGCAAGAAAGAGTTTAGCACTAGAACTTGAGAACAACAGTTATTTTGGGTAGGGGAATTCTGGCGGAGCAGGACTGTGCACCTCAGCATCCTTTGGGGCAGCAGCAAACAACTCTCTTCTCTCACAGGCTTGAGGTTTGTAAGGAGCAGGTTTTGGCCGCATAAAGCTGCAGCTTTTGAGAATCTGACCCTGCATTTATAGAAAAAAATGTATATCCAAATCAGGGCTTGACTGCTGGTCTCTGTGAGCCGTCTGCCCTCATATTTAACATTGCAGTCTTCCCAATGACTCTTTCGTCATTGTTCATTCAATTGCCATTGTCATTTGCTCATGAATTTCAGGCATAACCCTCCCAACATGCATGCTGACGTATGCAAATGATTTTTCATTCAGGTAAAACAGATGTGTATGCAGTAGATCTTTCTTTTGTATAAAGAACAACTAGGAGAACAGATGGCAAAGGGACTGATTTTCACTTCATGCTGCTTTTTTACTTCAGATTATTTTTAGTGGTTGACATTTCATCTGTTTTGTGAATGTATACATAAGAGGTGAAGAAGGTCCTTGCAACTGATTCATTAATTAAAAACAAATGAACTGTAGAGAAGATTCTACGTTGGTCCATTATAAGATGAAATAACACTGGCTTCAGTAGAATTATGCTGATTTAGGTTGTACAAGAGACAAGGTAGCCAATAAATGGGGACATCACCAATGTGTACAAACTGGAGGACGGTGGTCTCTGACTATAGCACCCCTTGTGTAGCTGGAGATAAGTTTGCAGTGTTTGACAGGCAAACACATGCTTCCCATAGCTTTTGGCAGGGGTCTATGCTATATTGAGACCATTTCTCCTGTGCTGTCCTTGAGCTAAAAAGTCACGCAGAGATAGCGATCTGATGCTTTTGTGCTACAGTTCTGCATTGTGGGACAGAGCTGGCTAATTCAGAACATGGCGTGAGAGAGCATGTGCCTGCCTGTAAAAGTCTTAGACCTGCTCATAACAACCATTTATTTTGATACCTCTGTCCTTCACTATGTCAATGATGCAAAGTTTGGATTCAGACCAAACTTCTCCTTGGTCACCTGTAGTTCCTGGGACTGGATCCTCACCAGCACTTCTTACTAGTGTTAAGTGAGAGAGCCAGTGCTAAACAGGAGACCGTTCAGTGGAATATTTCAGGGTTGGTATCCAGTGCTTGAAATAACAGTTGTGCTGTGTATTGTCTTTCCTGGTGTCTCATCAGAGCTGCAAGGCAAGGAGAGATAATTTCCAAGAACCAGCAGTTGTGATTCTGGGGCTGATTTGTTTGGAAACTGATTGTTTGGTTGTAGATAGGCTCCGGCTGAAATATATCCTCCAAGTCTTACTCACGAGCAGCAAGCTGATCTCCAGATGTCATCAGTACGTTCCTGCAGCTCTGTACCACATCTGGGCTCTGTCTGCCCACAACTGCTGTCAGCTCAGTATCACTGGCTTCTCACAATGAAGCTTGAAGCTGGGCAGGCTGCATTCCAGTAATGGGCTGCTGAAAAACTAATCCACTCTGACAAATTAACAAAAAGAAGCTTTGGAACCTTCCCAGATCTGCACTGAAAACACCATTTGAGCTAAGCAATGTCAGCTCTCCGGTGTTAATCATAACCAGAAAAACATGGCATGGCCATCATTAAGTAGGCTGGTTTCCTGAGAGTTTTCTCATAAACTCTGTTCCGCTTTTCCAAAGGCAAAGCCATGTACACAACTTAGTGCGCATTTCCTTTCATGCGGCAAGCAATTTGTAATGTTCATCTTGAGCTTTGGGGAAAAAAAAAAAAAAATCTTTTAAAGGCAGAAGCGTAAAAACAGAACTAAGGAATCATGGGCACTAGTAAAGAGATCAGTGCTTTTGTTTAGGCTGAAAGAAGTGAAGTGCTCTAAATAATAAGCTTGAAATTGAGGTGGTGCAGGGAAAATAATTTACCACAGAGTTACTCTCGCTCTAACTATTCAGCCAGAGTACCTCAGGATTAAGCTTTGGCTTGGAGCAGTGTGTTGGAAAGTTTTCATTGTTTTTCCCACTCCCCTCTTGTGAAGGGTCTAGAAGATGTGCCCGTAATGTGTTTTAGACATTGCAATGCCTACCTCTCAGCTAACATATAATCTAGGCAAATTCACAGCCCTGAGTAGAAGTCTAGGTCTCTGATAAAATATCCACCTGTGGCATTGCCTCCTCATCTCTTACTTGCTCTAGGATTCCATGCTTAAAACAATATTTATATACGCTGAGGACTTGCTGCTTACTGTTTGGTGTGGGGCAGACTGTGGCACTATCTAGCAAGGCTTCAGAGTCAAAAGAAGTTAGCTGCTGTGGTCCTTTCCCTCTTGCACCATGCTGTTCATGTGCATGCCAACCACATAAGAACAAATACAAGGCACTACTAGATGCAACTAGCTGTCATGAGACCACTGTCTGAGGTGGCCTAAGAGGTGTGGACAACGGAGATACCACTCCCAAGCAAGCAGAATGAGACTTTGAAAACAGAACCCCGTCATGTGGATAGGTATGCAGGTACTAGGCAAAATTAGCTAGTGCCTTGGGCTGGTTTTCGTAGGAGGCCCAATGTGGTAGGTAAGCTCAGAAAATACACCGACTCAAGTTCAAGAAAATGCAAGGTTAAAGCTGTTGTTGGGTTTCAGGCAAGAGGTGGGGCTCCAGACATCTTGGAGATGTCAGGACAAAGGCAATCGTATGTATGTATTTTGGGAGAACAATAGGTACTGTGGTCTTTGGATATATCACCCAAGTGTAACTGAAGATCAGCAGAGTGTTGTGAAGGAAATATCTAACTATTAGACACTGCACACCTATGGGTGGAACCCGTCTGCCCTAAGTTAGGCCAAAAATAAGACATTTAGGTGGGAGTTAGTCTTTGCTGGCTCCTTCAACATATAGAAGTCAGAACCTCTGGAAGGTGATTCAGATAATCCTGAGATAGGTATCTAAGGCAAAATAGATTATTTGTTCTCTGAGGGCTTTTCTGGGCACCATCAAGATCCTTTGCTCAGTTTCCACACAGTGTCATAGAGGGATATAGGAGACAAGTTACCCAAACCTTGATGCTGCCCATGACTACATCCTGAGGCCTGCAGCAATAAGGCTACTGGCCATCAGGGCTGATCTTGTAGCCAGGCTCTGTGAAAGGACATGTGCAGCTTTGGCTCAAGTCTGTCCAAGGAGACATTGGTAGTTAATGGATTCTGCCTCGATATAGGAACATTTTTTCCAGTTCTCGCTTGGCCTAGTTGTGAGTCTGTTCACACAGAAGGGAGATCCTGGGTACTGTAGGGTGCTCTAAGGCAAGTGTCTCTAGGTCTTCTCCATGCAAGGTCTTCTGCCCATATATCCATGCTCATTCTCTCGTACCTTTGATAATCAGACACCCCTCCACCCCTACATCCCAGGTCCATATCCTGAACTAGTGGGGTGTAATATTCTGCTCTTCTTACACGTCTTTGTTCACAAACTGAGCATTCAGTGCAGCAGAAACAGCGGCACAGTGTAGCCGACCCAAGGACAAGGATAGTACCAGCTCTCAGGGGACACTCGTACCTTTTCCATCCTTATAATCTGATAATTTATCCCTCTGGCCTGTGGGGTCTGGAGCAATGTGTTTCCTAGGTGTGCTTCATGGTGGCACCAAGAATGAGTAGGGGAATGTTTCTTTTGGACCTATGGGCTTCAGAGACTTCAAGGTCTGGTTTGCCCCTGATCCAAGGCCTGGAAGGCAAAGTAATGTCTCAGTGGTTTTGCTTAGGGCTAGTGAGAGAAATTTCAGGCTCTGCAGAACTTTGGATGGAGGTGGTTCAGAGAGAGCCTTGGTGGATCCCGAGGACTGCAGCAGAGTTAAATGTTCAGGGTAGGAACCTACTTCTCTCTGTAGCCCTAGACCCCCTTTACATCACGTTTTGTAACATGCTACCCCAGAGGACAGTGAATCCAATGCCTTTGGCAAATGTTGCATTTACATTAATATTTTAGAAAATGAAAGAGAAAAAGCTTCATAGTTGTTGCACTGAATCACCAGGCTGGTGTAGCAACATGGAGTTTCTACATAAGTGACGTGATTCATTTTGACTAAGTGAAGCTACATTTCTAATTACATTTGGTTTTCTCTGTACCTCCTCTTGCCTGGGCTTTCGGAGCAAGATTGCCATTTAGTGCTAAGGGCAGCTTAATCCTGCCAGAGAGGCTCAGACTATGCTCTCTTCACAAAACTTTGTTTTGGTTCATCTTTTATGTGTTTGATTTTTTTTTTTTTAAATTAAAAAAAATGAAGCAAAGCTGTAAAAAAAGCAGTAAAGCCAAAAAAGTATTAAAGCAAAAGTGTCTGGATGAGAAAGCACAGCTTTTGTGTCTGCACGGAGAAGCAGTTTAAGGTTAGACATCTGCCTTGTAATAGGTTGCGTCTGGACACAAAATGCCAGTTTTCACCAGTAAGCCTCAAGAAATGTGAAGAGTTGAAGCATAAATTTTTTAAGGTCTAGTATAAATCATGCATTTTATTTCCAGGTGCTTTTAGTCCTGAAAACAGATCTTCCTCCTCCTTTGGGAAAGAAACAAAACAAGACAAAACAAAACCCCAGAACATTCCTGTGGAGATTAAAAAAATCATAGTCTTTTATTAAAAAAAAAAAAGTTATGGGAAAAACTGACTATTTCTGGTGAGCTCTGGCACTGAAATTTCATAGCTCATTTTATCTAATGGACAGAAAATATTTCACCTTTGGAGGACTTCTTGGATCTCAGCGTTAGCTTCTTCAGAGTTACCTGTAAGCAAGTAACCTTGCTCCTTATCCCAAAACGACAGGCATGCACTGCAGCCTACGGTGTAAAAGGAGTTTTTTGCAGGCAGATCCTTTCTTTGTGGCGAACAGGGAGGTGAATCACCTTGCCCTGGCTTCCCAGCAGTGCTGACTGCCCCCAGCCACACCACTGGCCCCTCCTCAGCATCTCTGTTGCCTTGAGAAACTCCTGAACTGGCCTGTTGTATCCCTAGCTTGTCCGTTAGCAGCTCCATCTATACCAGCATACAAAATGGGCAAGGAGCTGCCTTTGGCTCTGAAGCCAATTTGTGCAATTTATGCTTATATTAATCCCTCTAATCCCCAAACCAGGATGGCCCTGTGCTAACCTGCGAGTTGTGCCTGTGCACTGCGAGTTGGCCTAGGTCTGGCCAGAGCCAAGGGGAATGCAAATAATGGAACAGTGTGGATGGCTGCCTGACACTTTTTGGGCCCATGTCCTCGTTTCATTTAGTTTACCAGTGTAAGAATAGACAATGAGTCCTGACAGGTCCAGAGGCAAGGAGAAAGCAGCAGAACTGCTCTGGGTGTTCATATATAACTCAAGGACTAATTCTTATTACTGGGTAGTCTCTAAGCCGAGAGGTGGACCCAGGCCCCCCTTCCCCTTGAAGGACTTGCATGTCAGTCTACAGCAGCAGCTGCACGGCTGACTCTCCATCGTTGGGCTTCTTCAGTGACCTGGCAAATCGAGTGCGACTTGGATCATCTTTTTTACCACCAGACAAAGCGGGGGAGGAAATCGCAACCGGATGGGGATGGATGGGGAGAAATTCCCACGACTTGATTTCTCCAACCCCTTACAGCGAAATGAAGGAAAGAGATGATGTGATGAGAAGCCATCTGCAGAGTGAGCAGACATGGAGGAGAAGGGCAGGAGAACCCCCAGATGAAGTTCAGCTTAATCTCCAAAGGGTAAAGCTCCTACAGCTTGGTGCATTGGGAAAACATTTATTTAGCTGTGAAAGTGTTTAAATGAGTTAACCGTGGCTAAGCTGCTTGTTTAGGATTCCAAATCTTTCCACTAAAAAGCAGATCAAGTTAATCCAAATCAATTTCTCAAATCCATTTTTATTCTGATTATCAAACTTCAGGGCACATTAACCATTCTCTAGCACATATGCGCAGGCTACATGGCAGCTCTCCCCTTGTTAAATCTTTTAAGCATCTGGATTGAGGGATAAAGCAGTGTTTGGATTAACTGGACATTTATATCTCTCTCCTTCCACACTCCCTCTTTTTTGGGGGTTGATTTTGTGTCCGGTTATGAGGATGGCCTGGCATCAGATCTTTTGGAGATGTTTTTGGCAGATGGGGAATGAATCACCTCCACTTAAAGGAGCTGTGAATCATGTAAATTCATAACCTACTTCAAGCTTCATTTTTCCAATCAGAGCAAATCTTTCAAGGCACGTAATCCTGTTGAGCTGAGAATGGGCACTCAAAATTAGACTATTTCAGATCTGATTCTGGATGACCATCTTCTGGAACAAATAACATTTGCAAGAACTTAACATCAGGACAAAATGTCTTGCATAGTAGGAAGAACTATCTGATTTATAGTTTTTTTGAGGTACATTTCATATTGGTTAGAAGTAGTGGTCTGTCTTCTTTTGACACTCAGGTCAAGTCCTGTAGGCTAGGGGAGAAGGACTAAAAATTTCCTCACTAGCTAATATGCTTTAATCAACTTATTTAAAAGCTAATGTTCAGATATGCCAAGTAATGCAATGTGCTTGTCTGAAGCTCCTGTTTCTAGGGCCTGCATGAACAAGTAATACATATTAAAATAAAATGGACAAAAATTTCTAAGTTTGTTTTAAACTGAATGAAGTGATTGCCAATAAATTAGCAAACATAGTTGCCAGTGCTGGTTTGGGAACTGAATTATTCCTAGATACCGAACAAAGCAAATCGCAAACATGCATGTCCTGAAATAAGCATCTGCAAAATGTCTACATTAGCATTACCGTTACGGATTTAACCTGAAGAGATTTTCAGGCCAGAAGGGACCACTAGATCATTCACTTGACTATCTCCACAGCACAGGGTGTAGAATTACGCTGAATGATTTCTGTCTTGAGTCTTCAGGCCCTGGCTGAGCCAAAGCAAAGGGAGGAGAAAAAGAAAAGAGGAATATTTGCAGTGGCTTGGATGAGAAGAGAGAGAGGAAAACTCGAACAGTGGAGAGGGGTGAAAGGCGAGGCTCCAGATCAGCATCCTAAGGTCAGTCACCATATGTTTGTCTGAGGTCTAAGGTGCAGCAACTGACCTGCAAAACGGTGAGGGAAGTATTTCTGTCTGTGGCCATCAGTCACATCGCTCAGGCAACTGTCTCTTCCATCTTTGACTTACTGCTATGGAGCCAATTCCTTTCCCATGAGCCATCAAATGGGAGCAGTAAATTTGAATTGTTTCTGGGATCAATTGACAACCACATGCTGGGAGAGGGAAATTCTCTTAATTTCCCTTTCACTAAAGTTGCATAGTCCAGATAACTAGAAGTTAAAATTGAAGATGGGACTACACCAGACAGTTCAGAGTAAGATCTGAGTTCCTCCAAAAAATGAGAGTGTTTGGAGCCAGGCTGAGCCAGACATGTAAGTTGTGAACATATCAGAAAAAATATTCTGGGTGCCTGCTTTGGGAAAATGTTCATTGGTAATGCAAAGTGCCAGACTGGACAAATCCTGCTGATTTCCCTGGATGTCCCTGCAAACATATCTCAGAAATGCCCCATCAGCTTTTCATTTTCCTTGGGAGTTCCCCTCCTACTCTGTTCCTCCCTGGAGGTCTTCACAGACAGCTAGGAATAACATGGAACTTTTTGTGTTGTAGAAACCAGTCCGAGACCCCACAGTCAAACCATTAAACTAAATCATCAAACACCAGACCTCTCCTCTTCATCACTCATCTTACCTGATTACACTTGATGTTTAGTTGAAAACCACAAATGAAAAATGGAGATTAAAAAAAAAAAAAAAGAGGCAGAAAATAGACATTTTTGCAGAGACAGAAATTAGGGAGATCTGTTGATAGGTTTCTTCTGATTATTTTTTTGGAAAATAATTGGAGACAGTTTCCTTACCCTTGCAATGTGTAGGTGGCCCAAATGAGATCCAGCTGCTATTGGTGCCAGAGTGGTATCCTGATTAGTTTTCTACCTGCCTGGGCCAAGAAGGGGTCTGGCAGCTATAGGGGTGTCTGGCACAATACTCCTGGGTCCTCAGTTTATCCTACTACTGTGTGGTCTGAATAGGAACCTGTAGTAGGAGACAATCTCCACCCAGTGACAGCAGCAACCTAAGTAGCCAAGGCAGGCAAAACTGGGGGACTGTTATTCCTGTCTTATAAATAGGGAAAGGAGACCCACAAGATGAATACAAAGCATCCAAATGACTGGGAAGACTCAGAAAGCTGGAGACTCACATTCCCACTTGAAAACCAACACCTGATTACTCACTGGCATGTGTGGAAATTCGGTGCCTAGGTGTTATAGAAAATAACGTGCTGAAATATGCCCTGACCTGAGCTAGACTACAGAGTCCTGGCCCAGTGCCCTAATTACAGGGTCACTGTCTGCTGTTTGGTTAAGACCCACTTCGCTGCGTACACAAACTCGATGCCACAGACGCTCAGACACAGGCGTGTTGATATGCAGGTGCATGCCAGCTTAAACCTTTCACCTCTACTTGGCTTCAGCCCCTTACAATACTAAACCTCCTCAAGGTCCTTGCTTACAAGCAGGTCCTTTTTTTTCCCTGCGAGAAACTTCTGTTCAGTGTTTCGTCCTCTGGAGCTGCTGTCCTGCAGCACTGATTCTGTTTAATTTCAAAAGCCAGCTAAGAAATATCTCCCTGGTCTCCTGTTTGTGCCTATGACAATTTATTAAGTTATGCTTCAAACATTTCCGATCACAGTTGGGCTGCAAGACATTACACAAAATAGGAGCTTTTTGCTCGCCAAGTGCATGAGATGTTTCCTTGCTTTCAGGATTCTTTGTGATGTTTGGTGTGTCTCTCGTTTGGTTCATCCTGATGGGCAAATATCCTGGTTCTTTTATTTTGATGTATACTGTTTCCTGGATCAACCCCATATTTTAACTCCATAATAGGAGAGTGGGTGGAAACAGAGAAACTGATAAAATCTCCCTTTGCTGCTGTTGCATTTCTGAGATGTTTTCTTCAGCTTAACGTGTTTTTTTTTTTTTTATATTGTGGTTAGGAATCCAGGTTTAGTGCCACACCATCTGATATTGAAGACGACCTGGCTGCGGGCTGGTTTAGTTAGAGACAGGAGGATGCCTCAGTGGAGGTTTCACTGAAGTTCATGGATCTGTCCAGTATGCTGGGACCATTCCTTTGTACAGACACATCGGAATGGCAGGGAACTCACAAGTATGTGTAAAAATTACCTGTCTTCAGTGTTGTGTTGAGATTTGGAGAATCCTTCCCTGAGAGCTGGCACTGGGATGGCTTTGTCCCTCCCTGTGTTGAACCCCCTTTGCACAGACCTCTTTGCTGCTCATCCTGCAGTGCCTGAACATCCCCAGCATCACAAAATCCTGGCTTTTAGGGTAAAACAGCAGCAAATTGAACTTGCTTTGAGCACAAGGCTGTGATGTTACAGAGGCAGCTTAACTGTGCAAGACAGGACATGAGATGGCAGACTTGTCAGCTGGCCTCATCAGCTGGCCTCGGTCACACTGCTTTGGCATAGGTTGCTCCAGGCAAACTGCAGGGTGGAAGCCAAAATACATACAGTTTCCTGAGGTCGCCCTCAAACGTAGATGTATCACATGCTTGCAAACATCTACCTTGGCTGCAGGCAACATCCAGACCCCAGATCTTGCATTGCCCACCCACGCTCAGAGGGTCATGTCCAGATGTCCTTGCTGCATGGGAGGAAGGAGGACAGTGCATGCAAGCTGTCTCCAGAGCTGGTGGCCTTTCCACAGGCTGCTTTTACAGAGCTGGGGACGTTCACAGAGCTTTTCTGGGGGGAAGTAGAAGGGTGGGAGAGGCAAGAGAGGCTGCCATATGGGGATGTGTAATCCCAAACATGTGCACTGATTCTTCTAGTTACTCGCTGGAGAGCAGAAATGTCGTATTCCTTGTGAGCCGGGGCAGGAGGGGCCCCACATCTGAACTGGAAGCAGAGCCAGGGACCATAATGGAGTCCAGAAGACGAACTTCCGTGAATCAAAGGCACGCATGTTTATTTACAGTACAGTCAGCAGTGGGGAAGCCGCCCCAACAAGCTCATAAACATATTTACAGGGATTTCACAGCAAGGTCTGTAAGAAACAATAAAGCAATCACTCAGCACCTCCACTTAGGAGCTCTTTATAGCATGGAGTCTTACCCAGGATCGCTAGATGCTGGTTGAGTCACTCTTTAAAAGGCCTCCAGCTCAGCCTGCTTCAATGAGGTTTATTGCTTTTCTCTCCCAGAAGTTTTCTGAATGCCCTCTGCTCCTGTAAGGAGCCGATCTGTTCTTTGACCCACCTTGGACCAGGCTAACCCAGCTGCCCTTCCTTCTCCAAGGGGTGGACAAGTAACCAACCCCTACATGCACCATCTTTGATGTCCCGCATTTTCGCAGATGTGTGGGCACCACGTCTAGTCTCCGTGCCAGTGCTCCTGTAGACAGCTGCTTTCCAAGCACCAGCACCCACCACGGAAGCCTGAGAAAACCCCAGCTGTTCTCCCAAAGCCTGTAAATTCAAGGTCCTTGGTGTTTGCACTAGTGCTTTACCAAACACGTTATACCCACAGATCATTACCCCCACCTCTGGGCCCAACAAAGGAGACAGCTTCGACTGTTCTAGTCAGGTTTTCCAAGTCAGGGGATGCTTTCTTTCTCCATTAATTATTTTTCTGTCTCTGGAAACTACGGGGAGGCCATGCCAGATGCAGCCACAGCGAAGGAAGCAGACAGCAGAGCCGTGTCTGCTGTGGTGGGAGGCCCTGGTGAGAGGTCAGAGGGGGGATGACACTTACAGCCCCCCCGGCATGACACCGAGTCTGTGCCAGGTAGATGATGCTCCTTCCCACTAGTGCAGGCTGATGGTGAGGCACCCTCCAGAGAGGCTCAGTATTTCTTATGACTAAGTCATGCGGCTCCACGTCTAACTTGTAGACTCTTTGAAACCTTTTTCAAAGCTCCCACCCTTCCCAGACCCTGTACTGGAAACCTCATCACCTACACTAGGTCTTACAGAGCCTGAAGAGATCCCCAGGCCTGAGGAGAAAAGTGGCTGAATGAGGAGAGAAGAAATGGCAGCCCTGCCCCTTCACAGCAGTAGGTGTGTTTGAAAGTTTTCAAGTAATCACAGGTTTGTAAATTTGCAAGGAAATTGCAGAGCTGCCCTGATTGCATGAGCTGTGGTTGTCACCCCATATCCTTCTGGTGCTCTTCAAAGAAAGGAACTGGCAATGTCCTTTGAAACACTGGAAAAAAAAACCAAACCAGAACTTGGCATCATGGTTACAGATAGGACCAGGAGGAGTGGATTAAAAAAACGCAATAATGTGAAGGAAGGGAAGAAGAACCAAGGGGGAGAACTGCCTTTCTCCTTCATCCACCCCTGAGCTGCTGGCCATCAAAGCACGTACTGTGCTGTCCTCTCGGCTCGGCTAGCAACCTCTGCTGCAGCATGGAGGCTGGTGCATGGTGCTCCTCCCTCTGGTAGGGCACGTGAGTTGAAAGGGACCATGGTATTTTTAGCAAAGAGCACAAATATATATGGGAAGGGTCATGACATGAGTTGGCCTGTGAACCAGCAGCTGTTTCTCAAGACATCGTGTAGGAGGGCTGCTGGTCTGGAGGAGGAGCGCAGCCAGGCTCTGGCGTGGATGAAACCCCTGGGAAAGGGCTGGTCTCTCTGCTGTCTTTGAGGACAAGTGTTCAGGATAAAAACAAACTGAAGGGTTTTAGTGGTCCCAAGGAAAAGGCAAGCTGGGCCCTTCGCACTTGAGTTCTCCTCCTTTACTGAAACAGTTCAGTCCCCCATTTTATTTCATTTGCTTTCTAAGGCATCCAGCTAGCAGCATGACCTTCGTAGACCTTTAAAAATGGTCTGTGTGTGAAGGGGAAGAAAGTATTTTGGCCAACCTTGTTATTCTGACTACAAGTTGGGGAATCACTGGGGGTTATTGGGTAAGTGCCTACTTTCACATGCTGGATGTTGCTGCTCTTTTCTTTTTGGAGAAGAAAGTGGTGGTGGCAGTGCTCGCATATAAGGCTGAGACCAGGGCAGAGAATGAGAGGTTAAGTACAGCATGGAGGCTGTAGATGGTGTCTTAGACAAGACCAGTCCTGGCTTTCTAAGTCATGGGGGGGTTGGGTTCAAGCTCTGGGTAGTTTCCTCCAGCGTCCAAGTTTCTCTGCAGAGTCAGCATATGCCATACTTGAGTCTAAACATGAGCCATTCTGTAAGCAGTGAGGCCAATGGACAAGTTGGGGACTGAGGTTAGGCTGGACCCCTTCTTCATACAGAGGCAACTCAACATGTCAGAGGGCAGTATCAATATATCTGCTGTCTTGTTAACCTTGGTGACATGTTACTTCCAGTCACCTTGAGGTCACTTATAGCCCTTGAGGTGCTAATCCACAGCCTGTGCAGTTTTAAAGCAACTTGGTCGCAGGCTGAGGATGGACAGGGTCTGGGGTCCTCTGACTCTCTAGCTGTGCAACTGCAGATCTTCAGGGCACTGCAGGCCTGGCACCATTGTACAAAGCCACCAAGCATTATCCAAATGGAACAGTAGCACTGTTGAGTCTTTTAAGATGCATCTTATAGCAGGCCATGGGACCCCCTGTCTGGGATGGCCAGAGTAGCAGCAAGCTTTGGTTTCCAAACACAGCTGGTGGCTCTTATGCTTCATGTGTTTTTAGTGATGTGCAAAATCCTTGAGGGCTTTTTCATGCTTAATTTTGTGGTCGTTATTCTAGTTTCTAGCTAACGGTTCTCAGCTGACAACTAACATGCATGAAGTCATATATGGGAAAGTCTGGGGAATGCAAAAAAAAAAAGCACTATTTTGGAGGTCCTTTTCTATCTTGCCTTCAGGGTTTGAGGATATCTGTGGGTGTGCATGTCTGTGTATGTGGTTCCCAGTTTCTAAGTATCTAAGCAATGTGAGCAAACTCATAGTAAATCGCTAGTAAAACATTATTGGAGCCACATCTCTTGTCCCTGCTCATTGCAGAGGGGTTGGACTAGATGATCTTTAAAGGTCCCTTCCAACCCAAACTATTCTATGATTCTATGAATTCAGATGCCCTTAAATAAGCTAAATGTGCCAGGAGTTCTAAGTTGGATATCAATTGCAAGCAACTGTCTTACATGTCATATGAATGTGTGCTCTTCAGGAAGGCAATTTCTTATTAAATCCTCCTGAAGCTGTCTGAAGGATTACAGGTATTAAGAAATGGTACAGTCACGTTTGGAAGAATGTCCTGAAGTCCAGTTAGTTTTTTAAAATGTTGTCTTTATTTTGAATTACTACTGATGCATTTGATTTGGAGGTTTTGCTTCCATTTTCCTGCCAGTGTTTCCCATGTTTTCCTATATGTTTTTTCATTGGTTGGGTGCTAGTGAAGTGAGAAGTGAAAAAACCCCAAAACTCAATATGAAATGCTTCTGTGTTACTGATGTGAAGTGTATCAGAGAGTATTGGCTTCAAAGCTGCTCATAGGGAAACAACTTGGGTAATTTCTATTCCATTATGAAATTTAGAGCATTGTATTTTCAGCCCAGCAGGGACTGAAAAAAAATAAAAGGAAATTGTGAGATATTTTGCTAAAGAAAAATGCCTTGTCAGCTGTTCCACCCTCTGCTGAGGATTCAGTTCAGTTCTGAAAGAGGGAGCATCTTCTATTGAATGTCCCCAGTCAAGGATTTCCTTGGAGGCTGCCCATGTCTCCTTTAACATTTGAGAGCTGCTAAGAAGACAGTTCTGTAGATACTGTTGAACTGAAGATTCACATCTTGCAATAATTTTTTAAAGTCCCTTTTCTCACTCTGAGTACACTTGCAAATATTTTAGGAGCAAGAAGACATTTGGCCAAGCAGTCGAAAACATATGGCTGCGTGGAGGCTGTGACCCCTCAGGTAGCAGCTCATTCACTTCAGGGTTGTATGAACTGTGATTTAAATGAAAAAAATAACAACTTGCTTCCTGAGGTCTGCTGAGGCACTGATGTGTCCTCTCTCCTCCCTTGGAATGAGAGCGTGAGCCAGACCAAAGGTGAGAAAATACAGTCCCTCCCTGTATGGCTCTTCTGCAGAGGAAAAAGAATAATTGTTGCCTAAATTCAGTTTAATCTGCACTCTGTCCCTCGGTCCCAGGCTTTGCTCTGTATCAGCCAACCGTAAAATCCTAAAGAGCAGGGAAATAAGTTATTTTTGGCTTTTGAATTGCATAATCTTTTAGGTGAGGTGTTTAGCAGATGATGGTGCAATAAGGGAAAGCAGTGGAGCTGGCTGTGTAGGTCATTGCCACTATGGAGCTGAATGTGCTGAGGTCTGGAGAGGAGTGGTGTTAATGGGCTGTAGCACATAGGAAGTGAGCAGGGTGAGTGATAAGGGCTGGATCTGGGCTTTCACAATTCCCTCAGGTGCCTGAAAGATCCAGCATTTCTGCCTGAGCTGTTAAAGGGTCTACTGCAGAAGACAGACTGCATGATGAATAAAACCATCTGTTTTTCACTCTTGCCACAGCAAATTCAATATTAAGGAGCCAGAGGAGGTCCAGCTGGGTCCAAAACACCCTATTTGCTAATGTATACCACATGCAGTAGCCATATCTAACTGACTTTCTCCGGCAGCCTGTTGGTGGCTTTGGGGACATACCATATGGGGAGGACTGTAATGTGCTCCACCACTGTGTGACAGGCTACCAGATAGGACCAGTATGCTGTACAAGCCCTGGAGAAGTTATGGTTTGTGTGACTTGGCCCAAATTCACTAAAATTTTTGGATAATGTAATTCATGGCTGGAGCTTTTCTTGCTTATTTCCATCACAAGAGGGAGCCCATGGTACGTTGCTTGCTCATGGCCAAGGAAACAAGGTACCACCTGAGAAATCCACTTCCACCTTGACTAGAAAGATTGGAAAGGGCCATCTCTCTGTTTCCCAGTCTGCCATATCAGACTAATCACAAATGACTGTGTTTTGCCTCCTTTACTTAAAAAAATAAAGAAGAGAGAGGGAATTGGCCCAAGATGTCTGACTTTTTGGCTGCAGGAGGCAGCACATCTGTCAGCGTGGCTTTGACCATGCACCAACGTGGCTCCTTCCACTTGCTGCTGACCTCGGCTGGTCCCTGCTGGTGGCACCACCAGGGTCTGTGCAACCCCTGAGAGCTTCCCCACATTCGATGTTTGCATGCCTGCTGTATCAGCACTTTCTGCCTTTGTGTTGCCGACTTTGCCATCCTCCTCCAGCGGTTCCCTGGCAGGCACATGCAAATAGAAAATCCTCCAACGCTGCCACTCGTACCAATGCCCTGTGCCCTGTGTAATAGATGGATCCTGACCAGCTTGCAGAATAGCAGCCACTCGAGAGAAAAGCCTGCTCTCAGATGCATAAATGTGGATTATCCACAGTAGGGGGAATGAAAAGCTGTTTTCTACGCTGTGCGTCACGACAACACCCCTCAGAAGCCATCCTGGACACCCAGAGGTCCAAAGCATGGAAACCATCCCTGCAGTGAAATGATGCCAAGCAGATTAGAAAAATATTAGAAAACATCAAAATCCAGTGCTTAAAGGCAGGCACTGAGACCCATATGCAGGCATTTAAATGAATGTGATTTCACAGTAAAAGGTATTGAGCATCCAAAGTTGCCATGAAAGATGAGGATATAAAACTGATGTGCAGATTCAAACAGACCTGTATACCTACTTGATTTTGCTCTTATCTGCTAAATCACAGATTCTATTACCAAAGAATTATTGTGCCTCTACTTAACGCATGTTAATCAGCACAGCAAATTACTCAGTTCCCTCAGGATTTATTAACAGCTAACAGCAATTTTCAGCAAGTTACCAGATTGTGAAGGCTGCGTCTTTGACAGAACATGTGAGAAACCGTTTCATAGCTTACATAGAATAACATCCATGGTTTTAATTGTTAAATTTTATCTGCTGCATTAGTTTGTGTAGTTCAGTAGTTTAACAATAAACAAATTCCCCTGTGTGGCGATCCAGGCTGGGCACTGAGAAGTGGGTAAGATTAAAAATGTGTGAACTCTAGTTTAAATGCAAGCATCTTCCAGCCCACCATGGGCTTTTTTACTAACTTATGGATTTAAGAAAGCTAGTCATTCATAAAACCCCGGTGGGTTTTAGGTTCAGCAAGAATTGCTAACTACAATTCTAGAGCAATACATTAAAACAGATATCTTTAGGGACAGCTAATGGCTCTGCGAGCTTTCGTTTTCCTGGAAAATGGGATTTTCCCACTCCACCTTTTTTCTGCCCAGCTGCTTTGAATTAAAGCCAGCTCTTCAAGGTCCCATTTTTCTCTCAATTTTACCAGCATAAATCAAAAGCTAACTGTGTTAATGTCACTGGTGTAAAATTGGAGGAAATGAGAGAAGAATTAGCCTGGGTAAAATCTAATTTGCTTTTTGCTCTATATCTTTCCAAGTTGCAATCTAGATTAAAAATATTCACCAACATACACAAATGGAAAACTGACACAGCACACTATCTGTCTGGGAGAGGAAAACTCAGGATTTTTTTCCTGAACTCCCAGTCTTTCTATAAAGCAAACAGAAATGGACAAGGCACTTCACCACTTTCATGCAAAGAAAACACAACAAGAAAGCTGCACAATACCTACTGATTGCAATTCAAGCCATCTGGTATAAGCCAGGCTTTGGAGTTCAGCTGGAACCCTGGACATGCAGGGTTAATGGATGTTTATACAAGCACCACAAGCTGTCATTTCAGTTCTCTTCTGTCCATATTTGCCATGGCCCACATGTACAATAGAGCTCTTTTCAGAGATGACATAATGTAGTGTTTTGCAAAAAAATGGGGTGAAAGTTTTCTTTTCATCCTGCCAGTGGGAAATGTGTCTTATGTGCTGCAGCAAATTACTGCCTTGAGGCAGAAAAAGCTCTTTGTAATACATTGGTGCTAAAACAGGTACCCAGTCATCTGTCCAGCAGGGTCTAACATAGCTGTATCCTCCGGAGAGAGCTGGATGCCTTTGAACTTGCTTTCCCGGCAGTGCTGCTGCGTCAAGGTATGCTTTCAGATGCTGTTCGTCTCTATGGAGGTCTGCTACAGCTGCAGTACACATTTTATGGGTTCTGCAGAAAGAAACGGTCCCTCAGAAAATACAGTAGCTACATTCAGGTGTGTATTTTGCTAGCATGTCTATTCTTCTGACAAACGTGAATGCTTTGGTTATAATGTGGCATGCGCGGTGCATCTTTGTCCTTATGAAAACATGGGGGAGCTTGGCTGCAATAAGTCACATTTTCAGACAGAGTATTGGGCAAGCTGGAGAGGGGTGGATGACCAGCATGAGGAGTTTAATGCTTTCTATGAGGTTAAATGCAGGGGATGCTTGAGGTGGGATGTGCATCTAATACCATGTTTCTGCAGAACAAAGCAGTGCGCCTGAGCTAGTCATCCTCATGACTGAAAATGCACTGAGAAAAACGAGGCTGGGCCCAGGCAATTCCAAGCCCTGAGTCACCCAAGCTGTTTAGGATGTGCCTTCTTCACAAAAAGGTGAATTGCATGCAAAACAGTTGTTCAGGCGTCTTCTTTGGGCACAGCAGCTGGGCTGGGGCCCTCTTGCTGTTGTTCTCCAGCCTGACCTCATACCGCACATGGTGGATACAGCTAGAGGGAGGTGGATGGCATCTGCCAGAGCAAAGTTAAGCCATGAAAATATATTGAGGGGTTCATATCACAATGGAGAAAAAAAAAAAGGTTATTTCGGAGGGATTTGTGTAAATAAATACCTAACTTGGAAGAAAAAGAGACTTAATAAGGTGAAAATAACCTTTAAAATCTCTGAGGTTGGAGTTGTTTTAGCAGTCATGATCTAAGGACATGACTGGGACAGAATTTGTGGAGAGCGATCTTAACTCTCCCCACAAGCCTTGTCTCACTCAAAAATCACAGCACTTAACATTCCCGTCAGCAAACCAGCCCTGCTCTCTCATTACTGGGTCACAATGTGGGAAGAAAAATCCTTTCATCTTGCTATGGCTCAGCTTGATTTTCTAAGTTTCCAGTGGATTGCTGAAGCAACTGATTGTGCAGGTTTAATGATTTCTACCAGCCTTCCCTCTACACAGCGCCAGTTAAATGAGAATTGACTTGCCACTGAGGATAGTTACTGGATAACTTGAATTTCTCTTTGTCCCACTGTGTCCTACAGCAGAATGTATTTCTCAGGGATGGAGAACTGGGCGTCTGTTTGTTTCCTTTGAAACTGCACTTAACTCAGCCTAGATTCAGGAGTAAAAGTTGTTTAAGCTTTGGTTTCCACATACTGGTTCTTATTACGACCTTCTTAAGAGCTCCAAAAACTTGTTAGTGTTTTCTGCTATTTTCTCATAGATGTATTTGTACTCTCAAATACTCTCTAATACTCTACATAGGATAAATTCTTAAAGGCCTCCCAGTATAAGGTGTTTTCCCAGCTCTTGAATCTGTGGCTCTTTTCTGTACTTACTGCCACTGTTTTCTCAACATGGTTTTAAAAACAAGCTGTGTCAGGACTGTCCGCAGTGCTCTATTAGCGGTCTCTGGATGTCTCTACTTTAATACTTGCCCATCAGATGAAGGTACCTCCACTCTGCCGTTCAGAGCTCTCTAGAGTTTTACAAGACCATCTAATTAAATATCACAAGACTTTATGACACCAATTCATGTTAAGAGCCTTGTTTTCATGTGGGGAAAATAAAATGTGGGTGAGTAAATGACCTGCCCAAGGCAGAGACCAGACGGGTGCCTAGCGGACCCCTCCTCTATGGATTAGAAAGCAGGGCTGCCCACATGCCCTTTTGCTTTGAACTCCAGCCCAGTGACTTATGTTCAGTTCAGAAACGATAAATTTTATTGCTTTCCCATGTAAATAAAAGCTGCATATCGCCACTGGGTGACAAGCAATTTCCTCCCACTCCCCCACTTACAAAAGAGGAGAAACATTACAGATGATATTGCTTCAGAATGACATAGAAAACAGCAATTCATGCATTTCCCAGGGAAAAAAAAAAAAAAAAAGACTAAGGAAGGCTGTGCCTCCCTGTTAAAACTACAGCTGCAGGTTGCCAGTGCAATGCTACACTTACAAATCCTTCCTTGGAAAATTGTATTTATTTTTATTGCCCCATGACACCTATAGAAGGAAGAGAGAGGAAAAAAATGTGGTGGCAAAGCACACCCCTTAGTGGGAATTGTTGCAATCGCCATCCCAGGCATGCCTGGGAGTTGGGGACAGTTTTCTCACGCTCTCTGCCCACAGCTGTCCTCCCTCCTGCTCACTGTGATGCCCAGACCCAAAAAGCTGCAAACCTCAGGCCTGACTCTCTGTCATCTTCTCCTTTGGATATAGTAATGTGTCAAAGCAGAACAAGTCTACACAGGAATAAATGTGGGCATCCAAGTGTGAAGCCTGTGGGTCTCACTGGAGTTACTCTTTAGTCCAGCAAAGAAAGCCTCAACCACTGAAACTGGACTCTGATCCACACCTGAACCATCTCGTCAGGATTAGTTGGCTCAGAATTAATCTTTTCATTACTAAAATGAATGTACCACTCCTGTGGGCTGGGATAACAATGTCCTTCAAGGTTTACCACAACAAAATGATGCTATTAATTTCTGTCTGCGTTTTGCCTGTGTTGTGAGTAGTACTTAGAGGAAATAAATGTCATTTAGCTGCTTTAGAACTTTTAGATGTTATTCGTCTCACCTAACTTTATGTGTCAACCATGCAGACATACATCTCAACTGCTTAACTGGGGCTCCCTTTCCAGTCCCTGGAGAGAAATGTTGCTTTTCTGGTGGTGGCAGCACTGACCTATTTCAGATACCTACTTTAGGCCAGGAGACACCACCTCTGTTTCCTTCCTTTGACTATAAAAAGCCTTTGATTAGTTCAGATCTAACTTATCTACAGATAAATCCTGCTCTCTGGGTCTCAAAGGTCAGTTAAATGCTCTCATATGATTTGTTTTATATCCCACCGAGAGGGGCCACTCTGGGCAACAAAGAAAGGATGGTAAGAAAGTGAAATGCAACAAAAAAAGGACGGAAGAGATCAAAGATCTTACAACAGAGAAGGGCATCCACTTATCTCAGACTGCACTCACTTTAAAGAAAAAAAAAAAGAAAAAAGATTAAACCTTCTGTTTATGTTTCCTATGCACACACTGTCTCTTGACCATAAGGCAACACAGCCTCTGCCAGAGCAGCCGCTGAGCTCTACCTGCAGCTGGGTGAATCGCTCTTCACCAAAGCCTCGATTTTAGGAGGTGCTAATTAACCCAGAGAAAGCCCATGGCACCATCTAGAGGGAGGAAGAAGATACTGTAGCTTCTGGGTTGTGGTGTTTCCTCTCCTTGTGTGAGTAGTCACCTGAAGGATCAGCTGGACATGGAGATAGGCTGGAGGGACATCAGAGGAGAGATTATTTTGCGGTGGAATAGGCGGAGAGAAAACTGTGGGAGGAATAAAATAGATCCAATTACTTTCTCTGTGTCTGCCTGCAATCAATAGTGCAGTGGTTCAAGGATTAGATTTGAGACAATCTGTCTGGAGAGGATGGAAATGTGTCAGGCAAGAAAGTATTCATGAAAGCCACCCTCTAAAGATGTGTTAATTTTTTGAAAAGTCTGGACAATCTCTCTGTTTTTTTCCCAGCTCTTCCACCTCCAAAAACTTCCTGAAAGACTGATGATTTCCTCCAGCAATCCTTCCCACCTCCGTTTTGATGACACCCATATCCCGTTGTGGCCCTTTCCCTGCCTTGTATGCTCTCCAGGGTATGAAACACATTTTCACCTTTCTAAGAAGCTCTGCAGAAGTGTTGTAATTGAATATTGTGGACAAAAGACAAAATTAGATGTTTGGAATTCCATGGTATGGAAGTCAGTAACATCAAGATCAGATGATATTTTGTGCTTATGTCTAGTTTCCATGTGAGTAATAGTCACCTGAGCTTGGCTGCTTCTCACAGTTTGTTCATCTCAGGATAAAGGTACCGAGTTATCCTTCTGATCATACATTGGCATCCTCATAGACCTGCTTTGCTTGGCTATTGCACTTAAAATTGCTGTGGGGTGCTGTGCAGCCCTGCGTAGGTTCTGTCTGCAGCCCTTTCCCCATGGCAATGCCCCTGCTCTGCTGCGCCCTTTCAGGAAGGACCCAGCGTGGGCACCAGTTACCCAGGAGGAGCACAGGTCAGGTAGGGTGGAACCAGGCGTGGGTAAGCTCAGGATGCTCCAGCCCCCATCCACGGCCAAAGCCAACCTTCACCTGGCAAGATTCACTTTGCCAAGAGCTTCTCAGCAGACCTGTATTGGTGAAGCTGGCATCTCCCATCTCTGTGATGCCCAAGAGACATCACAACTGGCTGGTGCAGAGCACTGTGCTCCTGCCCAGCTCCATGCACTGGAGATGAGAAAGCCAACGGGCTCTGTCTGTGCCTAGACCTGGGCTTCCTAATGCTGGCCACGCTTGTGGAATGGAGAAAGCACCCTCCTCACAGGAGCTTGAGGAGTCTGGTAAAGCTCAGAGAGGGGAGTAGCAGTTCTAGGGATCTTCCCTGCATCACAGGGGACCAAGTCACATCCTCCTGGTGGCACCCCAGCTTTCAGCCTCAGTATGCTTTTTGCTGGTGGTGGCCTCCAAAAGCTCTGCCCGAGTGGAGCAATACTACAGACACACATACACACAAATTTGAGACATTTTCCAATGAATTAAATGGAGCAGGGAAATTGGTGGTGTCTGGAGGATCCTCCCTCACTGTACATTTATCTTCGGTTACATCTATACGGCGGTGAAAAATTACACTGCTGTGGTGAGGCTGTATCACCACACGATGGCATGCTCTCTCTTCAGCAGGTGTTGGTGACTATGTTGCAGCACAGGCACTGGACATTTCCTTCCCCCGGTCCAGCAGCCCGGAGCATTTATTTGTCCCTTGAAAAGCAAGGATGAACTTGAGAAAGACGTAGGGGGCTGCTATTCCAATCAGAACTGCAGCTCCATTTACACAGGACTTCAGAGGATTTCAGCTGCTCCAGTTCTGCCCGGAAGAAAACACTGAAGACCAGAGAAACACTGCTGAGCTGACATGAAATGTTCTGGTGTATGTGTACAGTCAGATCTTTCTAGCACCTGCTAGTCAATGATACGTTAAACGTTAGGAGAATTATGAGTACACTCGTTGCAGTCCTACATTCGCTTGTTTTGGTTTCATTCTCCCATAGTCCTGCTGATGCAAGCAAAAGAATGTCTTTTGAATGTGTATTGTATAGTGCTTTGCACAAAGGATTTTTGGCTAGTTTGGTCCCAGTGCATTGTATGTGTTAAATGAAAAGACAGAGACTCTGAAGCACAAGCTGCTAAAGGATGTTGTAAATGTTTTAATGCTCGAAATAGTGCTGATCTTTGACATCTGTCTACTGGGTGGGAAGATGATTTAGAGATAATTGTGTCTATAATTTTCTTTTGAGGTGCTGCAAAAACTTAACTCCATGTGCTCAGGACTAGACCTGGCATTTTTTAATGAGAAAATGCAGTTTCATCAATATAAAAACTTTCCATAGAAGCATGTCGATTCAATTATGTTATATTCAGAAAAAGCATACCAAAGCCAGTGTTCTCATTTCCAGCTATTATCGGCAATGTTCTTGGAATGGAACCCTGTGATTTTTTTCTATTCCCAAATGGTTGGTTTCTAAATAGCTTTCATTTAACAGTTAAGTTATAAATTTTAACAATAGCCTCTATTTGCCTTTCTAGGTAGGCTGGAATGAAAAAAATGTCATTTTTAAGGGTTTGATTCCCAAGTAAAAAGTGAGCAACAGATTTTTTCTTTGGCAGGAGAGGAAAAATCTGGTTTTGAAGGCAGTTTTCATTCTGAAACTTTAATGAAAAGTGTTTGGTGAAGATCGGATGTGTATTACAGGGCCTGAGAGAGCAAATCACTCTGCTATCCTGAACTCAACAGTAGCAGGATGAAACACAGCAGGTTTCAAGACTGTGACCATGCACCACTTCTCACTGCAAGCAAAGGCAGCCTCAGCAGATTTGTAAAGTTGGAAGGACCTTGTTTTTCCAATTGTGTAACCACAATAGATGTTTAACCAGAGTTGTTCTTAGTTTTATTAGAAAGTAACTGATTCTTTTCTACTTTCACTTTGCATTAGCCATGATCTTGAATCCAAGTCCATCCAGCCATCACCACCTTCTTTCTTGCACTCTTTCAAAGTTTCATCACATGAAAAAATTTTGTAAATGTGTTTTCTGACTTTCCTGAGAAGATGACTTGGAAGGAATTGCCTACAGGTGAATACACTGAAAGAAGCAATTAAAAGGCAGTTCAGCCCACAGCAGAACTTCTTCCAATTGTAATTCTTCCTGCGTAAAAAGCCTATGATGAATGGATTGCAGAAATGTCATCATATTATACTACTATGTAATAATGACAGTTTCGATAGTCATCTGTGCAGTGGTTTAGGTGATGCTGAGCTTGCCTTGGAACAGGTATAAAGTAGGTAACACATAAGAGTCCATTTCTTCCCTATTTTTTCATAATACTATGGTTTTGCTCAAATTTAAAATGTAAGAATAACCCTTCTGGGCCAAGCCAAATACCTATCAGCCATAGGTATATCTAGTATGGGAGGGCACTGTTCTTTTGCACTCATACGGCTAATGCTTCTAACTCCCTGCTTTTCAAAAGCGGTGGCCATGTCCAAAATTTGCAACATCAGGAGTGGTCACTGATCTGTGCTAATCCATGGCCAGTACAGACATATCTTTTCTCTAGTAGGATAAATAGTAAATGCTTAGGAAGGGCAAATAAAAAAAGAGGAAATATGGAGGGTATTTTCCCTGTTGAATTCACGCAGGGTCTGGTAATCTGTGGTTTAATGATTTAACGAACAAGATGGATGTGGTATCTGCTTCATGTTTGTGAGTCCTAAACAGACCTTCAGCCACTGAAAATGGTAAAACTAAATGCTGAGTCTTTGGTCACAAACTTTTTTGTCGTGATTAAAAGATTGTTATTTTCCTATTCACTGAGACTTATTGGCTGGGTGTTGCTTTTGCCACTCTTCCTTCTATAATCTCTGGCCACATCTGTGTCTTATATGATCCAGATGTTTTCCTTGGCAGAGCTGCTGTCCAGACTGTTATCATAGCTTATCAAGATTACTATGCCATGCTTGATCAGAAAATCCTAATCAAACTGCACCATTCAGTTCTACTCAATAAACTGCTCTGCAAACACTTTTTTTTTCAGACTGTTGTTTCTGTTACAACACTTGATTTCTCTTTGAATTCCTTTTCTAAGTCCAGGCCTTTCCTTCCCTGTAACATAGTATACAATTGGACAATTAAGGGAACATATGAGATTTGTTTGCAAACAGGTAAAAGCCAAATGCAGAAAGCGGAATGGAGTCACTGACTCTAGAGGTCTACTGCCACCTTGTATGTAAATAATTCCCAGTACAGTGGAAGGCAACACACAGACATTTCACACCAGTATGTTGATGTAACAGGTATTCAGCAGGAAATAGTGATGAGAGTAGTGTTTTTAAAGTCCTTCTTCTCTCTTAGATGTAGTTACCTATACAAAAGTGCGATTCAGGCACCTGAATTCTACTTTTGGATACAGACGACTGGCTCATTTTCCATTTGAACATAAAGGAAAGAGAGAAAGGAAGCTGCCCTTTTTTATAAGAAATGTGATGGTTATTGTTTTCAACAAGGATGGACGACACCTGAGCTCCTCAGCCTGAACCTCTTCAGGCTCTACTTTTTTCCAGTAAGAGTGCCTGAACCAGCTGGCTATTAACTAAACATATATGCAGGAACCCTCTGCTTCCTTCCAGTTGAGACCATGAAGACAAACCCCCGCACTTTATGGGGGCAGTGGGAGAACAAACAAGAGGAAATTTGGTTCCTTAATCAAGCATTAGGCATGACTGGGGAATCCCAGGTTCTGCTCCCTGCTGTTTTATTAAAGGGTCCTGAATAAAATGCATGAACCTCCTTGGGGTTCATGAGCACAGCCAGCTGAGGCAGCAGCAGATGCAGCAGCTTGTGCAGCGGTCTCTGAGTTCTGCTTTGGGAGCTTCTGGATCTTGTGGGGACAATGGCCAGGATCATTGGGGAATGCATGGGAGCCCTCTGAGAAACTTGAGTGTTCCTGCTGCTGCCAGTTAAGGACAAGGTAGCAGGGACCACAAGGGTCTGGGACCGAGGAAGCTCTAGCAGCTTCTAACAATCATGGTCCGCTGCCCTGACCCAGAGTGCCCGGAGGCTCTGTTTCAGCTGCCCCCGAATAGGGAGGATCAAGCAGCCTTTGAGCTGCTGTTTTCTCTAGGATGTACAGTATTATGTGCATTCAGATCCACATACAGAAACCTTCTTCCTTGCCATAGGAAGCACCAGGTTGGGAGCCAGAAATCATGGGCTGTGCAAGTCCTAATCATGCAAGAAATCCTGATTGTCTCGTCCTTTCTCCTAATCAGCTCCCGACTCTTACAGAACCATGAACACAAACAGACATATATCTCTATCTGCACTGAAACTGTTTGAATTTTAATCTTTCCTTTAACATCTTCTTATAATACAAGTGTGGTTCTTGATTTGCCCTGTTTATTTCTAGATGACCATTAAATACTCAAATATTCTGGTCTTCAGTGAGAAGGAACATTATGAATGTCCACAAAATGACATTGTTGACTTTAGCAGATGTGCATGTTTTGCAGTTGGTCCAGAGATGGCATCTCTTAAATTCAGGAGAACTCAGTTCATATCATGAATTAGTGATGCTTTATATTTTACATAATTAAACGTGACGATGCCATTTGATATGGACAATTAAGCTCATATTTGTGAGCAAAGTATAATTAACAGTATAGACACTGTGCCATTTTGGAATTTGCTTTCAGTGAGTCTAATAACATCACAGAGCTAAAATGCAATTGAAAGTTTATCTTTAATTTAGTTCTATCCTTTGCAATTAAACTTTTTAAGACAGCCAGATTAGAAACAGAATGTTCAAACATGATGACTTCAACTAGACTGCATACCCCAAACCTCCCAGTTTTTAGGCTTTTTCAATAACAGATATTGTAAAGAAATTATACTCCTTGCAGAAAATGCATTTTATGACTTTATAGATAAGAATTTTTCTTTGGAAGATCCTGGGGAAATGAACTTGCTGATGCAAATTCTATGCCCCTGCCTTCTTCTCTATACAACTGTTTCACTGAAATTGCTGAAAGATTTGGCTCAAAGTGTACACCAAGACTTGCCTTCATAACAACACAGATAAAACGAAAGTAACACAGACCTTGTTACTTTTTTTTCCTAACAAATCAGGGAGATTGTCTACAGTTGCAACGATAATTCATACAGGAAACCTTGGGGTATTTTACAGCTATTTCTAGACTGTTAAATTAAACAGTTCCAAGGCCTGACCATTGGAGCTTGATTGTCCAATATTCTTAACGGGGACCCCAAATATTTTCCCATGGGATACCTGTGTATGCTGAGGAGTTGGCATGTACAGTAGACTACCCCTAATAAGAAAGTTCTATGCATTTACACATTTTTTTGATTAAATGAGAATTTAATAGCATTAAATTCTGGTCATACTGGGCCAGTTAAGGCCATGTTACTAATTAGTTCACTAGTACAGATTTCAACTGCCTCTCACAACAACAAACTTGATTACATAGTCAGCTGATGCCATAGGATTTGATAGGTTGAAATACCAGATTATGCCTACAGAAAATGTAGAGCCATTGAATCAGCTCCGCCTCTGCTTTTAGTCTCAGTATTTCTAACTTAGGACATAGGTGGAAATGTCATTTAAAAAAAAATTAACTGTTGCTTTTATCTTTATATAATATTGTTAAAATATACAGACCAGAGTCCTTCAAATTACGTTAGTCCTATACAGAGGATCAGACAGTTAGAATATTGGCTCTCCATCCTCTGCTCCAAACAATGCCTGTAGGAATCTGCTAATCAAATGAATACATTTTCAATTTAAAAGTTTATATCTGAGCTGATTTTCTGGACTTGTTTTGTAGCCAATGGAGAAAAGCAAGTGCTTTTAAGCTCCTTCCTTCTAACCTAGATGTTCAAAACAGCTCACATGAGTCACAGGCCTTTAAAAGCATATTTATGAGAAAAACCAGAAAAACTAACTGAGAAAAAAATTAGATTGGATCTGATGTCTGGATGTCATCTAGAGCACCCCTCTGCTCAAAGCAAGACTAGATCTGGCTGCCAAGGGGGTCCCTATGAACTGTTCTTCTCTGGCCTGGAAAAGGAAGTGATTAGCTCAGATGTAGATGCTTATATTGCATGTGTCCACATATAGGCAGATGAACTCTTTCCCCTCAAGCTTGTTTTTCTATATGTTTGCTGAGTGTTCAGATGGCAAATTCTTCTGGCAGCTGTTAGGAACATCTGTAGCACAATTTAAACAATTAAAAGAAAAACTATGGTGCTTAATGAAGGAAAACTATATATCAGATCACCAGAAACATGCCCAAAGTTGGACTAGTTCCATAATCACTTACTAAAGAAACATATTCTCTGAAGTCACATTCAGACCTTTTTCAAATGCACTTGGGATGTCAAGTGAAGCGATTTTAGAGACTGTATCTTCTTCCCCAGATCTGAGATATGAGTACAGAGGAGAAGCTCCCGTTGACTTTATGGGCATGATTCAGTTTGAAATTTAAAATGCATTTTAATAGTTTGAAGTTTAGCATTTAAATTGAGCTACTTACAGAGAGGTGTATATAGGCTCTCTAGGCAACTTAGCTGTGCTGTAGTCAGTGGAGAGTTGGTCAGTGCAGTCAGCAGAGTCTAGAGAGATTTAGGTAACCAGTGACTGGGGCTGTGGTACAGACGTCTAAACATAGCAGTCTTGTGTCATTTAGAATGCTCTAAGGATCCTATCTGTCCCCATCTGCTGTTCCAGAAGGAGAAATCTTTCCTGTAGGTCTTGTCTTGTGCCACATATGCCAACTATGCATTGGTTGGTGTCTTGCATGTCCTCCCATGATGCTGGGTGCCTTTGAAGGCCACCTAAAGTGTCTTAATATTGAATTGCATAAATTTCCCCTACCTGCCAGGCTTTTTTAGGTGGCATCTCTCACAGGTGTTCTCCTTTCTCTGAAAAATGAAAATTGCTCCCCCAAAATGCTCCCTCTGAATTATCCACAGTACAAGCTGCAGGAAAGTGCACAGAACACAAAAGCTTCTCTCCTGAGACCAACGCAAGTAAGCAGGGCTGTTGTAATAACACAGCTGAAGTCCTATGGGGCCATCCACTATTCCCTGGGAATTAAAAAAAAAGTGAAAGGCTTAGTGAAGGTGTCTGTTCAATGAAACATAGCAGGCTTCAGTGCCATTGCTTACTTTGCCACAGACCTACTGGTTAGTGTGGGTCCAGTTACTTTATTGCTTTGTGTCTTCATTTGCCTGTAAATTAAAATGAGATGACACAATTTCTAAAGGCTTTGAGATTCTTGAATGGCAGTGATATATAAGAGCTGAGCAAAATTGTTTAATACTTAAAATAATGAATAAAGATTTGGATTCAAATTGCTGCTGGATCTTTTGAGCCTCGGAGAAAGAAATGCTGGGGAAGGGAAAGAAAATTATGCTATGAAAGTTCTAGAACAAATAATAAGAAGATCATCAAATAAGCAGGAGAACAGAGGCAGTTATATTACTTCAAGTAAATAATTCATACAATTAAGTAAGAAAATGTAGCTCATCGTTTAGCTCAAAATTTTGCTTGTCTAATAAAGAAATAATGTCTTTATTAAAATTTTGATAGGAATGGATTGCAGAAATGACATTCCAATGTTAACTTCTTATGACAAGTTATGAGTGTGCAGAACACTGCTTGAATTTTCATAAATTTGGATCAACAAGACCAGGTTTGAATTTTATCTGATATGCTCATAGTGTAGAGATGATACTTGATCTTTTGGTAACTAATTATGTGTCCTTCCTGACTATGGGGCTCTCAGATAGGATGGGGTAGTATTTAATTAAATGCAATTAAATAATTATCATCAGTCTGAGATTCCACATAATAAAATGCAATGAATAAAAGAGTCAAGATACATCAGCAAAATGTTTCACCTTTTTTTTTTAATTAGGACCTCCAGCACACTCAAATATCCAAAGTAACTAGTCAGTTTTGAAAACATGATTCTTCCCATGAAATTCAGGAGTAATTCTAGTGATATTAAGGGAATGACATGATAGTCCATTCTCACCAAATGGGGTATGGGACCAGTTCTTTATACACAAAACATTTCTTTCCCACTTTCTTCACTCCCATAATTTCATCTGCCAAACATAGTAAGATCCTCATAGAAAAGATGTTGATGTATCAGCTGGATAAGAGCAGACAGTAAGGTGGCTTGAAATTTGGCTGAATGGCCGGGCCCAGGAGTGTGGTGACCAATGAACAAAGTCTAGTTGAAGTCCAATAACTAGCAGTGTAGCCCAGGGGTCGAAACTGGGTCCAGTCATGTCTAACTTCTTCATTAATGATCTGGATGATGGGGCAGAGTATACTTTCAGCAGATTTTCAGAGGAGACTAAAGTGGGAGGAGTGGCTGATATGCCAGAGGGTCATGCTGCTATCCAGAGGGACATCAACAGGCTGGAGAAATAGGCTGACAGGAGTATCATGAAGTCCAACAAGGAGAAGTTCAAAGTCCTGCACCTGGGAAGAAACAACGCCATGTACTAATATATGTTGGGGGCCACCCAGCTGGAGAGTAGCTTGGCAGAAAAAGATCTGGGGGTCCTGGTGGACACCAAGTTGAACACGAGCCAGCAATGTGCCCTTGTGGCAAAGGCAGCTGCATTAGGCAAAGTATTGCCAGCAGGCTGAAGGAGGTGATCCCTCCCCCTTATTCAGCACTGGTGAGGCCACACCTGGAGTGCTGTGTCCAGTTCTGGGCTCTGCAGTACAAGAGAGACATGGACATACTGGAGAGAGTCCAACAAAGAGCCCCACTGATGGTGAAGGGACTGGGAACGTCCTCCAATGAGGAAAGATTGAGAGAGCTGTGACTGTGTTGCCCGGAGAAGAGAAGGTTCAGGGGGGATCTCATCACTGTATAGAAATACCTGAAGGGAGGGTGCAAAGAGGACGGAGCCAGGCTCTTTTCGGCGGTGCAGTGAGAGGACCAGAGGCAATGGGCACACGCCGAAACACAGGAGGTGCCATCTGAACATCAGGAAACACTTTCCTACTGTGAAGGTGACAGAGCACTGGCACAGGCTGCCCAGAGAGGTTGTGGAGTCTCCATCCTTGGAGATATTCAGAACCCATCTGGACACGGTCCTGGGCAACTGGCTCCAGGTGGCCCTGCTTGAGCAGGGGGTTGGACAAGATGGCTTCCACAGTTCCCTTCCAACCTCAGGCATTCTGTGATTCTGTGATAGTAGCCAAATTAGGTAAAAATTTTACAGACAAAATGAAACTTCAAAAATAAAATGGCTTTTTTTTCCGTTAATATAGATTGTTTTTAAAAAAAGGATTAAATCCTACATTTATAATATCTATTTCACGAAATAACTGGCACTACAGTTTTAATGAGCTATGGTTTGCCTTTGTGGTTGTAATTCAGGAAAGTATATCTTCAGAGAGAAATAATTAATCATATTGTCGTTTAGAATTTTTGAAGCTTATTTTTAACCTCCCACCTGAAAATTTTAACCTCCCATTTGCTGTAAATTAAGACAGCTACAAGTTGTGACAAAATAGATAGTAGTTGGGGCTGTGTCACTCAAAAGGAAAGACTGTTTCCCAAAACCAAGAGACTGAGAAAATGTTGCCTATTTATTCATGCCAGACTTGAGTTGCATTTATGAGTGATATACAGAACTAACAGGAGACTAATATAGAAAAGGTAAAGAATTGTTGCTTTTAAATCACTTTCCTGGCCTAAATAATACTTACTAATGCTTAATAACATTAAGAAATGGCAGACATCCTTCCAGAAGTGGGATAGTAGCAGGTTTTTATAATGTGGCAAAGATTGTGAATAGCCGGCTGGAGATAAACTGATTTGAAGAGTGAGCAGACATAAAATATGGCCCATGGTAAAATATGGAATTATGGTCTACGGGCGAACGAATACTGGTGATGGAGATTTTGCCCTATTTTACAAAGTGTTTCAGCACACACATAATTTTAAACATATAAAGAATCCTACTGAAATCAGTGAATATTCCTCAGTATTTAGAATTATACACATGTTTAAGTGTTTTGGATGAAAGAGCATTTCCAGATTATGGATAGATAAAGCTCAGCTGCACAGTGGAAGTCACTTGGACAGGATATGGAAAAAATATCTAATGAATTTATTGTGGAGTGGAATATACTGGAATATCTGAATAAGGAAAGCAAATTTCATGACTGCCACAGAATTTGAGGCTGCTTATGAAATTCTAAAATAGAGTGCATTTGAAATGCAGTAATTTTCTTTTTTTTAATTGAATACCAGGAAGTGAGTTTTGCTGAAAATGAGCCAGCTATTGGCATGCTTCTTCAGCAAGCTATGACAGCTTTTCAACTATATTTTCTTTTACAGAACAACATATAAAGAGAGCACATACATTTATTCACCTCCAGTACTTGCCAGAGGCTTCAAGGTAAGTATGTGCTTTTGAGTAGGGGGCAAACTATGATAATGTGGGACTGGTGTAGATCACAATTGGACTCAAGGGCATATCTATGCCAGAAGGTTAAAAGGCTTCGGGGCACAATTGTCCGCAAGGGAGTGTGATGGTCTGTACTGCTGAATTGTTCAAATAGTCCCTGATACAATTCTAGCATGGGCCAAAAAAACCCCCTCCAAAATCAATCCTAGATACAGATTGGGAACTGGACTGATCTGGATCTCAGTCTAATTAGGCAGCTTGGAGATAACCACCTGGCTGTGGCAGTAAGATAATTTAATAATGCTGTGGTGTTTAATAGTATTTGTTAATATCACATGGAGAGAGTGTGCCCATTGTCATCATAAATGGAGTAGAGGACAGGCTCTTCTTGGTTTATGAGGGCTTGAGTGAATATCAAGGAATGTGACTGCTATAAAATGAAACAAACACCTCATCTGTTGAGTATGGCTAATCTCATTGAATTCCAGGAAAGAGTTCACTTAAATTCCATAGTTTCAGAGCTACACGCCTAAGACTTGGTTACGTTGGTTACATGGTATCTAGTACCAGTTGAAATGCCCTAGTTCAGCTCCTGGTCCAGAAGGACTCAGATCTGCAATAGATCCCATCACACCGGTGTGGACATTTAATTTCTGTAGTCAGTGAGAAGGAGCACCTCCAGAAGGCAGTTCATCCCATCCTCATGTTCAGAGGACGACCTGCCTTCTGAGGAGTCCCTAAGCTTTCGATTGCCAAAGGCTGGATGGATTTATAGGCACAAATACTTGGTGCCTACATACCTGCAGCTGTGCTAGAGACTTGTCTCAACTGCCCACACACCAATTCTCGAGGGCAAGAGCAAAGTCTCCAGATGGACTTCAGTCTCCTGTGTGTCCTTTCAGGTATCTGGCAGACCTGTGGAATGTCTTAGATACCCATACATGTCGCAAATGCTGCTAGACAGCTATGTTTAAGCAATGGAGTTGAGATTTGTGCTGATGATAAAAGTTGCTTAGACACTTCCAATGCTAGTAGACACCTGTCTATAGATACCTCCATAGAAGTCTCAGTCTTGATGCCCACCCTAGCTATGCTATGCTTTTTTTCTTCATCTGCAAGTTCTCCAAAATGAGCACCTGCCTTTCCAGTGAAAGTATGAGTGCTTGGACTTAGTTGCATTATTTCCACAAATTCTCAAGAAGACCCCTAAATCCCTGTATTCAAACCCTCATGTCAGCTAATCCATTTTCAGAATTTCAGGCAGGGATGTTTCTAAAGCAGTGGTTTGTTTTAGAGCATCTGTGATATTCAGGAGCAGACTTTCAGTTGCTGCAAATCTCTAGAAAGCTTGAACTGGCTGGAGGTACATAGTTTTTCCAGCTCCTCATCCTTTCTCGGGACTAGAAACTTTGAAGTTACATGGCAGTGTTTCTGAGGAACGTTTCAAGTTACTGGGCAAATGTTTCACTCCTTGATTTCAGGTACACCTGCCTGTTACCACGCTTATCTGGTCCCGCTTCTTATAATACCTATTTTCAATTGCTCATTTGAAACAAGATGAAATTTTCTATGCTGATTCATGCTTTGGAATTACAGCACTACATCCTGTAAATGGAACTAGGTCATGGAGCTTGTCAATATTTTAAGCATGTTAAGACACGAAGGGATTAAAGTATTAAATAAATGCCTTACAAACAAGAACACAATGAATTATAATAAACTTACACTAAAATATAATGCGCTTAAAAATACATTTCTTAACCTATAAGATGCATGTAGCTTTCAAGAGAAACAGTTTTCTTTTCTCCTAAAAGGTAGCCCAGTGAGTTGAAATAGCAATCCTTTACCTGAAAACCTCCACCAAACATGCTTTAAATATGGACATAAGTGGTGAGACTGTTGCACTATGACAACAAATGTAATGCCAGTTGCATTTCTTGAGGAATGAAGACTCAGAAAGCTACATTCTTGTATCAAGTGAACTTGGCAGTTAACTTGCTTGCTTTTGTTCTGTCCTTGGTGTGCCTTTCCATATGAAAGAGAAACAGAAAGAATTAGCAGAAGACAAGAGTGATGTGAAAAATCTAGATGAATGGAAATCTGTTCCACCATTGCTTCAGACTATTCAGTCCTTCAGCACTGCAGAAAATGGAAGAAGTGTGACTTAAAGTAGAGAGGTCATCTTCCAGAAATAACAACACAGATATCCTAAACTGTTGCAGTAGCTAGTGCAAGTATCTTACTTTCTTAAGGAATTTTTGTATTGGCATTTGTTCATTATGTCATCAGTTGTTAGGCACATAACATGACACAAGAGTAAATTGTAGTGCAGAAACTGAAGTTATGGGTCTTTTGTCCCATCCTATGCTGCTTCCTCCAAGTGGATTGTATCTATGTAATGAAGATTGCATTTGAATGGCTGCTTTTATCTGTAAAGCTTCCACAGTTGTAATTTGTATGTTCTTCCTTGGATTGTGGCAGTAAATTCTTAGTTATGAACTCCCCTTTTTGCTTTGCTTTCCTGTGCAGCACCTCTACCCAGGCCTCCTGGGGGTTTTCCAGTAGGACTACCATCCTTGGGGATGAAAGGAGGATACTTCCATTTCAAGAAAAAAGAGTTTGGTAAGTGTCTTTCTGTTCATGAAATCCTAGCTCTATTTAAGTAAATGTTAAAAATACCTCTACCCCTACTGGGGTCAGAATTTTACTCTTCGACAATAGCACAGTGAAGACAGATCTCAGCATATCTGCCTCCCAGCTTGTTATCTTTAAAGTCAGGGGAATGGAAGGGATCTCACACCAAAACGGGCAGCCTTACGCTGAGACTAACGTACTGGTCCTATTGCAAAAAGTATTCCAAAAAGTCAATTAGGTGGCAGTGGGGAAGACACTAATTTGTATCACTTAATAAAGGATTTAAAGACAGTGATGGTAGTTAGTCCCCTAATCCTTTATTTTGGGGGATTTGTGTGTATGAATTGGCATGAGACAACATTCGAGCTTGGCTTTGGGCTAGTTTGTAGAAAAGCCTTGCATTGCAGGAAACATTTTGCACTTGGTGCTTAACTGCATCTTTTTACTGTTCAGAGGAGCTTTTTAGCTGCTCCTTGAGTGTACCACTGAGATATATCGCTGAGAAAACTGCTTTTTAACTTCCCTGTTGATGCATAACAAAAAAGACACTCACTGAGGCGAGCAGCTCCGGTGCAGGAGGGGTTTCCCGAGGCAGGTAAATGCCAGGAGAGCACGGAGACCCGCCAGGAGCCGGCAGCTCTCGTGAGGGAGAGGGGCTGACGAGGCGTGGGCAGGGCCAGGAGCAATGGCAGCCGTCCCACGCTCCCACCAAGGGCAGCCGGCGGCAGCACTGGGACCCGGAGCGCGGTGAACACAGGGCCTGGCGTGGCAGTTGGCCCGGGAGGGCACCTCTTCGGAGGAGGGACGTTCCACCGGCCGAGCGGAGAGGCGTGAAGTTCACCAAACCAAGCCACCGGGTGCCGTTCTGTGAGCCTCTGCGCAGGCCGAGGGCACTCATCCCGCCCGACCCCCAAGGCAGAATGGCGGGCACTGGCCTGAGAGCGAAGGCTGCAGCTCCGGCTGGGGGGTCTGCACCATCTACCCCAGCGGTGGCCGATGCCCCCCCAAAAGGGAGCTGCTGAGGGGAGAGGCTTCAGCACAGGCCTCGGACTGCAGGAAGGGCCTGAACCTTTCTCCTGGGGCAGGGACAGGCAGCAGATTTGCCTGGAAAATTGTGGCCAGGCGGAGGACTTCCTGCAGTGGGTGGCTGAGCCGCAGGAGGTGGTGAGAAGGCTGTGCAACATCAGGAAGGCTGAGAAGGAGTTAGATAGCTGGTTCCAAGTGCGGTGGACCCACAGCCAAACAGCCAAAACCTCTCCCACCGGCACATGTGGAAGGGAGGGGGGCCAATAATGCAGAAGAATGGAAGCTTGCAACAGCAAGGGCCTGTGTGAGGATGAGATTTCCTCTGAAGCCTGAGGTGCCCTTGCAGAACCGCTTCACCACTCTGCAGAGGAAAGACCTGTCACATCAGGAAGACGCTGGAGCTGTGCAAGGCAGTCCGATCTGCTCTCCATATAACAACCAGCACAACTAAGAAAAGGCGATGGGTGATATTAGTAGGCGACTCTCTTCTGAGAGGTATGGAGGCATCTGTCTGCCGACCTGACACACTCTCTCGAGAGGTGTGCTGCTTACCGGGGGCTTGTATCAGGGATCTCATTGAGAGACTACCAAGCCTCGTACAGTCTGCTGACTATTATCTGCTGCTGCTGTTTCATGTGGGCACCACTGATACAGCCAGGAGCAGTCTGAGGTGTATCAAGCAATAGATGCCCAGAAGTGGAGAGGGATCACAGGTCAGCAGGAGAGCACCTGAAGAGCAGCACAGAGGAATTACGGCTGCTGCAGCCAGTGAGTCAGCTTCATCGGGGGCCCAACTGAAATGCCTCTGTGCAAACACACACAGCATGGGGAATAAACAAAAAGAGTTAGAGACGTGCACACACGTGCAAGGCTATGATTTCAGACCTTCTTTACAACATGATTTAATGTACTTACACATTATTTTGCACTTGGATAAACAGGTCAGCAGACAAGGCTCGAACTGGCAATAGGGTCTGCCATCGCCTTACCGTCCGCCTCGGTCGGCACTGGTATGCAGGAACAAGGAAACCAAGGAGTCCACACACACGGCTGAGTCTCTGCAGCTTTAGCATGTTTTCTCGTGCCTGATGTGCACATGCCGTATTAGCAAAATGTGAAAATTTGACTCAGTTTGGCTGACTCTGAGCATGAATCGGAGCCCTAGCAAGTAAAACAAACCCATAAGTCATTCTCCAGCCGAGCTGCCAAGAGACTCTTCCATACCTGGGTAGAATTTTATGGGTGCCATGCTGCTGGACTGTGTCCGCAACACACCACTAATAAGGAAAAATCATCACGTTTGAGCTCTCCTTTAGTTCATCTCAGCCTACACGGAGAGCTAATCCTTCAGACAAATTCTCAGCTGGCCCAGCTGCAAGAAAAATAAAGGGAAGCTCATTTTAGAAAAAGCAGCACAATTTTGCCTTGCTCAGCCTGCAGTCGCTCACGAGGCAGAATTGCACCATCTCACCATGACCCCAACGGGTTACACCAGCAACATAGACATGCCACGCAACACCCAACACTTTTCAGGAAGCAGCTGGTACTTCTACTTAGTCCCAAACCCCAACTTTTGTCATGCTCTTGCTGAGCACTGTGTTGTGCCTGGTCGCATCATCACCTGCTGGGTAAGCATACAGGTATCTCTGAAGTCAACCATTGCTTGCGAGTTACTAACTTGAAACCCAGCCTTTCTCAGCTGGGCAGCTCTTTGCCTGTACAAGGATAAGAGGAATCAGGTCTGTGTAAGAAGTAAAATCCAAAACCAGGCGGACAAAATGATGTTTTTTCCCCATTTCTAAGCTGGCTCTGACCTATCGCCATTTCCCGGCTCAGTCCCTATGTGTCAGCTGGGAAAGCTGTGAAGGCTTCTGTCTTCACCTCTGCTGGGGCATCACAGCTAACCCAGCTGCTATCACCCCTTGGCTGGGAGCTGCGAAAGTCAATACAGTTGGGCAAATGTTTTTTCTTTTGTGAATTTTTTACCTATACCTGCTGTCCTGCATAGCAGCTGTGCATCCTATGTGTGCTATTTGCCTGTCCCATGAATGGTGCGTATGTGGTACATCACACCACTTGCAGCAAGAACAGGGACAGGAGCAAAGCGGCATAAGGAGGGTAGAAAGATGGTGAAGAAAAGGAAAATATGAAAGAAACTATGACAGATGGGAGAAATAAAAAAGAACCTCTGTAGAAAGCTACAGCAGAGCTCAGCAAGACGATGGCATGTCTCCCTCTGGGTTCATTAACCACTAATAGGATTTATGAGAAGAATCTGTCACACTCTTAGGAGTATTTAGAAAAATGAAAAAATAATCTGGAAAGCATCTTACACCCTATAAACATCTATCCTGTCTAATGAACGCTTCATGCTTGTTAATAGTGGAGGAAGTAAAAGGAGCCAGGAGAGAGTTGAGCAGGGTGCAGTTTGAGACGAAGCCCCTGAGGTGTGTGAGGACCAGGTATTTAGGTGCCCTGAGCATCTGGTCTGGCCTCCAGCCACCACTCAGTGGCTGTTGATGTCCCACATGTTGCACCCAGAGCCCATATGTATGTCTCCAATGCCCATGAGCACCTCAGAGATGCTTGAGACCTTCAGTGGAGCAAAGCCATGGAGCTTCCACAGACTTCTTGGTACTGGTGCTGCAACCTAATGCCACAACCTGAATGGACCAAAATCCTCCACTGTAGCAGGGACAGTCCAAAATGGCTCCTGGAACCCGGGAAATGCTCGCCCTTGCTTGGGGAGAGAAATGCCAGGCAATGACATACCCAAAAGCAACTGTACCGCCAGGACTAGGGACACTGAGGCGATTTCTGTTTCACTCCTGACTCCCCCCCCCCCCCGGATCTGAGCTTCTTGAGGACTTCTTCATTTCTTCTGGGCTTTAGGAGCCCTAAATGCAAACCAATTAAGTAATGCCTGAGGCATTTTCAATGCCCTGAGCAAAACCACCCTGATAATCCTCAGCTTTCAACACCAGGTGGCAGGCTGTCCCCAAGATGGGGAGCAGCCAAGGCAGGCGGAGTGGCCAGAAGTGGTCTTTGTCACCACAGAAAGGAAAATGCTGCTCCTTCGTGTCAGCTTTTAGAGGAGGGAGGAAGGGCACAGGGTTTCTGTGGAACTTGTAGTGACTTAGGGAGAGCTGTAGGTAGTGAATGAAGGCTCATTGCTGTGAAAGGCTGCCTCCGAGCCTGAGCTCGGGTCCAAAACAAGGTACCAGCCTGGGAGGAAGGTGACTGAGGGGTACCCGCAGTCTGGTTGTGGTGATGGCGGGATGCTGCTGCGGATGCATCTCCCCTGCCTGGAAATTAGGTGCTGGCAGCACCCTCAGTGCCTCCCGTTTAGTGGTTTGGCTAGCAGGACTTGTGGCCAGACCGGAGAGGGCACAGCCAAGGGCTGTTTCCCATCATCGGGGCCCGCGTCACCCACAGAGACTGGTCTGGTGGCCACTGGGCTGTGTCTAAGCCTGGTTACCTCACTAGGCCTGACCCCGATCCTGACCCAGACCTGCAGGCTGGCTTCGCAGCTTGACCTCAGACCTGCCTCATCACCTCAACTTGCCCGAGGGCCTGGACTCTTGATTGAACCTGGCCACCACCTCCAGACCTGCAGCAAACCTGCGCCGGCCATTTTGGTAGGGGAGAAACGAGAGCTCGGGAGGTGCCTCTGAAGGCCTCTGGTCAGTGCAGACATAGGGCCGGCCCAGCTGCCCAGGGTTACCCCAGGGGTTCACATCCCTGGGGGGGGTGGGGGGCTGCTGGGGACATCCACTTGGTCCACTGGTGGAGGAACGCAGCACCCACATGGAGCACAGGGTTCCCCGCAGAGCAGAAGCTTCCCAGGGCTCGTGGGGCTCTTTGCCCTGAAGTTTATTCACAGGGCAATTTACGTTATATTGCAAAGAGTGACTAAGCCCAGTGGGAGCATGGAAAGAGCAGACTAATCCACCAGGTCTCACACCTACAGTAGCTGCTGGCACTAGGTGACTGGTGTGCTGCCTTTGACACTGGTGTCAGAGCCTGAACACACCGCACTAATGGCCTGATGCTCTGCCTTCCCCTTGCCCAGCTGAGAGCATCCCCAGTTCATTAAGCTGATTTGCATACAGCTCTGTATGAAGTCATTTAGAAGTGCTAGATGCAAGAGCGAAACTGGATGAAAGCTTCACTGGTGGGAACAATCCAAGGAAATCCCAGTGCTCGAGCTCCAGTTTGCCTCAACACAGGGGAATTCAATTAAGGGCTGATTTGATTTGTGTAGCTCCGAGAAAAACCAGCTGACTGGGTGTAGGACATATTTTTGGCTCTGAATCAGCCATAAATACCAAGGATTGTTTGAAGCAGACTGGAACAAACATGCTGGACCAAGCCCATCTCTGGCTGCCAGCTGGGGAGTCATGGTGGGCAGCAGAGGAGGCAGAACTTCCCCTCACTTATGGAGAGCTGATGTGTAACTGCTCGCAGGGGTTGCCTTCTCCACACACCCCTCTCTAGGATGAGACTCTGCAGATTTTGGCTGTGCTGGATCCGTCCTTCCCTCCCATACAGCTTGCTCATGCCCTCCAGTCACTGCACAGCACCACGTTGTGAGTCCTCAGACACCCGCGCCGTTCATTGCACTAGAAATGCACCTTCTCACTTCAAGAGCTTTTGATCTCGCGATTGCCTCCCTGGGGACACTGAGATAAGGACAGCAACCAGTTATGATCCAGCTTTGCAGAAGTGATTAGGTATCCTGTGTAACTCATTATCTTCCTGTTATCATTTTCTTTTCTTCCTTTGAAAAAACACTGTTTGTTAAATCAACTGATTCATCCTTTGCCAACGCACCGGAGGAGCGGTGCCCAGTTTGGTTTCCTTCTCCCAGGTTGCTGGCTGGGGGCACTCAAGATGGGTGGTTTCTTAGTGATCCCCCACATCTGAGCCCACCTCTGGTGGGTACCTATTAAATCCTACTAACTGCTGCTACCCTAAAGCCTGGGGGAACTCACTCTCCTTGTGAGTGCAAAGGGAATTTTAGCTCTTGCAAGCAAATTGCTGCTGCACTAATAAAATTAATGAGAACCTTGCTCCCTAAACACCCGCACGCAGCTGTGCTGCTGCATAAACACAGGCCAGCTTGTGCAACTCCCATGGGGACCTTGTCTGTCCCCAGGGTCCCTCTGTGCCTGAAGGTGCTCGTGGACTTGCAGCACCAGGTAAGCTCCAGTTGCTGCTCATGTTGGGAGCAGAAAAGCTGCGCTGAGCTGCCCACAGCTCTCCAGAAGCTATGTCCAGGGAGCAGGATGAGGCCTGGAGGCACAGCCGGAGCTGCTGCTTGATCGCTGCAAAAAGCACGGGGCAAATGGAGCAGCCCTGGGTAGCAGGGAGCAAGCAGCACTCAAAGACTAGCTCTAACAAGATGTTCGTTAATTCCCTTGATAGTTCACATGTGCACAGGGAGGTAGAGGGTCCTTCTTGAAGAAAAATTCATTTGCAGTACAAAGCAGTCCCTTGGGCTGACAACACAGAGCATTTTTTTCATTTGCTCAGGAGGCAAAATGGAATTGCACAGCTCCAAAAGGGAGCAATGAACTGATTTAAAAGGATTTGTCCTTCACATCTGAAGGAAGTCATTGGTGCTGTGCCTGAGGTCACAGGAGAAGTGTCTATGCGAAATTCTTGCTTGTCTGCATAAAACAAAGACTTCTTGGTAGGACTGGGCAAAATTCCTCTCTAAATAAAATATTTAACTGGGGAGGATACAAATTTTCTGCTGAAACCACTCAAATAGGAAGATTCCTACGGGTGAGTTCACTTGACTTTTTTTCCTCTCCTCTATATGAGGAGAACGAAACTAATCATCTCTTCCCCTCATGCTCTTAGCTGTGTCCTCTCCTTGTCCCCTACCCTGTGGCATCTCAAATGCTCAACCAGTTCCTCCATCTGCCGCTTTGCTTCATCCCGCTACTCTGGCTGCAAACCAGCCCAGCAAACATCCACGAGGTTTCCTGCCCGCTGGGTGAGCTGAATCAGCTGCCCCATCAGGGCATCTGCCTGGGAGTCAGGGAAGGGGAGGAGGCAGGCAGCAGGACCGGCCGTGTTCGCTTACAGCAGGGGAGAGCTGCTAGGGCAGCTCCACGGGAGCGCTCCACGTAGTCCTGCTGGAGCATTTTGCCAGCTAAAAGTTATTCTTAAAATTGGGGATGGGGTCCAGGAAGCACCAAGTGGTGACTGCGCTATTTGGAAGAGCTGTGTCCTCCAAAGGCTTTGAATATTGCTGCCAGCTTAGTGCTCCGTGCCTCAGCTTCCCCAATCAGAAAGGATGCCAAAAGCTGGCTGGAGTTGCCTGGGCAAATTTTGAGTCTGGTACAAAACTGTCAGGATTTCTGTAGTAATTCTAACATAAAAGTGGACAGACAGGCTATCGCTAGCCAACTAAGGCAAAAGCTAAACCTATCTTTTTCAATACTTGGTGAAGACTGCATTTAATACTAAGTAAATACTGCATTCTTGGAACCATTTCCCTTTAAAATGAGCAGACTGGATGAAAGACTTCCCTGGCTCTCCCAACCGCATAAAAAGGCAAGATTTATTTTCTTGCTCGGCTGAGCAATGCTGGTGGACAGCCATACCTCAAGTTTTCCTTCCTGCTTCTATCATGTCTGCTTATCAGAAAGTATCACCTGTTTACTCAAGATAAGACAAACAGAGTTTGCTCATCTGAGACCTCTTGGAAACCTCCTACGAGAATCCTTTGTAGTCTGAACCGGACAACCTGCAACCAACAGCCCCATGAGCATGCAGCTCAGGCTTGTCAGATTTGCCAGTGTTTTGAGCTAGATTAATGTGTGTTTTTAAGCAGAACCGATGTGAAAGCTGGGCTGTGCTCCACAGGGAGCATCTGACCGCCTCTAAAGCTTTGAAACAGAAGGAGAAAGCAAAAGCTCCTCTTCCCAGAAAGCAGTGGGGACTGGTGCCTGTCCCATCTGACCTTGATTTTTGGCCATGGGAATGGACACTGTGGCCATGTGTATGCAGATTGGTGTTGCCTCGTGGGCCCTTGCAGTTGAATGTGAATAAGTGGGTAAGCATGGGCTGGTAGTGGCGTGCAGTCCTTGGCAGGACTAAAACTCACCAGCAGCAAGCGGCTCTGGTCTGTGCTGGCTAGTGGGAAGGGCAATGACGCTTTTCTTTTGGTACACATCCTGCAACAGCATCAGTGGAGAGGGTGCCACAGCCACCACAGGCCGCCCATCTACCCCAGGGGCACAAGCCCTGTGCAATCAGTGGGGCCAGAGGGATGCATTTAATGAAGTCTGCACTCAAGGCACTTGCCCTCACAGCTCCCAAGGTCATGCCTACTCACCAGTGTGTCAGCAGCACCACGTCATGTTGTCCCCTGCCTCATGGAGCTGGGACCACAAGGATGGAGGATTTGGATGAGCCAGCAGTGTGCTGAGCCAGCTACTGTACAAGGAATGTGGGGAAAGGAGAGAGAAAACAGGGGATGTGCCACATCCATCCAGCAAAGACCCCCTATGCCACGTCTCTTTCACCTGCTGCCAGCAGCACTGTCTCACCCCCTGGAAGACCCCCCCTCCCGAGGTGTGTCAGGTAACAGCACGTGTTCCTCCCCATTCCTTGCTGGGGTTAGGATAGGGCCAGTGTTTTCAAGTGTAGACTAGTCCTATGAAATTTGTCTTGCCAGCTTCCCTTATGTAACAGGAAGGATAGCAGGCAAACAATAATTGCAGGAAATGTACAACTGATCCAGGCAAAGGTAGAAGGTTTGCTCTGGGTCAGCCTTATGTGCAGATGGGAACCAGGAGAAAAGTCAGTGCCGAAAGCTTGTGTGTCTTCTTCATGGATTTTTTTTTTTAACTGAGAAATGCTATTTTGTCACAAATGAAGTCTTGTGAAAATGTGTCTAACTCCACAAAACTATGAATGAAACACTGACAGGGTTACGCGTGCTAGAAGCCAGCCTGCTTTCTCACTGCCGGTGAGCCCTAGCCACAATCAGTGATGCCTCCAGGGAAAGTCTGCCCAGCAGAGCTCTCCCGTGCTGAGGGTCCTGAGATGTCTCAGACCCCTGCTAGGGAGCCAAGGCATCTTAGATACCTCTTGGACACCTGGGATACTCAACAAGCAACAAGAACTACTTCTAGGGCTTGGAGGAAGGATCTCAACACCTTGGCCCAGGGCAATTTTCTCCCAGTGATCACGTTCTGTAAAACTTGAGCATTCACTGATTTGGCTGACAGCTAGCAAAGAAGAAAGAAACCATCACCACCCATGGATAAGCCTCTGTTTCAGTCCCAGTATCATTTATCAGATAATTAAAATGAAGTATTTTGTTTATTTCAAAATATTTTTTCCCATATTTCCTTATCTTAGAGACCCTGTTAGAGATTCTTATTTAAGGTCCCAGAGCAGGATGTATGTTTTACAGTATGTAATGAATCTGAGTTGGAGGGAAAGTCCAGCTTTCAAGCATCTCTAACCTCAGCTATGTTCAACCTCCATTCCCCAGCCCCTCAGACAGATTGGACACTCCAAGAATTGGCCTGGGGGAGAGCCTGTGATGCATCATCCCTTCTGTAAGGATCAGTATGTCCAGTGATCTGGGACCTGAGGAGGAAGAGTCCCAGAGGAGGGGCTCTACCTGCCAGTCCACAGGTCTGGTCCTCCTCTCCATCCATCCTGGCAAACAGAGGATTTACACTTGTGCCAATGAAAATATGTTGGTGCAAAACTGGTGTGAGAGGAAATTCAAGATGAATATTTGCTGTCCTTTCTGTTCAGCTGGGACCAGCGAGAAGGTCAAACTCGTGCCCAACGTCAGCTGAGCTTGCTGAATGCACACCCTAATCTAAGATTGGGGTTTATTTTCATGTACACAGTCCACTGTTGATATTTCTTCTCCATTTTTGTGCTAACCATTAAGAAAGAACCACCTTTGTGCTGCAGTAATAAAAGGGCCAGGTGTGCTGGTTAATAAACAAACAAATCTTTTTAATCCATAAATGGCATTTTCGGGATGTGTTAACCTGATAGTTTGGTATTGTCCTGTCCTGTGTTCCCCTTTCTCTCTTGGAGGGGTTTTGGGATGTGCAGCAAGAGTTTTCTCTCCAGATCTGTTCTACAGGTGATGTGCCTGTACTGGGCCACAATCCCACAGGGTTTCCAGTCTTTTCTAGAGGTCAGATCTGAAAGGTTATTGGGAGAAAACAAGTCTGGAAGAAATCACAAAATGCACACGCAGACAAGATCTTTGGCTTGGCCAGGGACAGCCTGTAAGCCTCATAAATGCCTCCCTACGGGGATGATGTCTGGACCTGGTCCAGGCTGAGCTCCTCAGGAAGGGAATCTCAGAAAGCTGCAAAGCTGAACACAGTTCTACCCAAATGAGTACTGAGCAGACGGAAGTATCTGTAGGCTTAGGCAATGGCTGATCAGGACTTTCAGACTATTTAAGAAGGGTATTGATAATGGACACGGGACTTGGCACCTGAAGTGGCAGTTAAGTACTCACATCCCTACGGGCACTTAGTTTTGGCTAGGGTGTTGTCTACTTTGAAAAACACAGGGACTTTCCAGCAAAAACTGTTGTTATACACAGCACCACACACCCATACCTGTTTTACTTCACAAATACCAATACGATGCAGTCTCAGCACATCCAAGAGATGTGAATGAGGCCGTGAAACTATGCTTATCTCGCCCAAACCCTTTCAGGTTCAGTTTGCAGTTGCTCAGCAAAACCTGCATCAGTTCTGCATGGGTGGCAAAGATGTGAAGTTTAGCCTAAGGGATCAGACCAGTACAACTGCATACCACAGAGGCATTTTTGGTGCTGGCAAATGAGAGAGCTCTGGGGCCAAACAAAAGCCAAACTTTGGTCTCAGATCTGGGGAACTGAGTTGCAAATCAAGGTTGTGTCTGGCATTTGACCCCTTTGACATCTACCCCTTTGGCTCTAACACTGATGTGTTTTCCTTGTTAAGAAATTATTTTTTTTTGGCTGTTCACATCTGTCTTTCTCTATTAGTCTCTTTCCTTTTTTTTTCTTTCTTTTTCAACACAGAAAGCACAGCAAACAGAAGCCATTAGCACAACTGAGGCCCCCAACCAGGGGAAAACCCTCTAAGTGAGGCTGCTGAGAGAAGGATCCCATATCTAGCAAGGCATAAGAGATTTGGTACTCAAATACCACCATGTTCTACAGCATTTCAACCTTGCTTCAGCTGTGTCGGAGCCCCAAGGCTCACAAGTCCTCCTTGTGTGTAATGGCAAGCCTGGACACCGAACTGAGGGCAAAGTATTATGATAGGAACAGATGCTCAGAAGTGAGGTGTTGCCTCTTCCTTCATGTTGGGTCTAGGCATTTTTGCAATATAACTGCATCTTTACACACTATAATACTCCCAGTAGTCATTCCCTTTGGATTCAGATGTTTAAGGGCAAGTGTCACAGCCCTGAGAGCAGTGACAGGCTTTGCAAGCTCTTTGCTCCTCTCGTTGAGGTTTGCTTGCTTCTATGGAAGGTCAGCTCTGCAACGGTGCAGCTGTGTAACCAGACATCAGACTGCTGTGAAGACAGCAAAGATGTGAGAATAAGCTGGGAGACATCTCATTGGGGACCACACCTTGGCTCAGGAGCCACATTTAAGTTTTGCCCTCGGTCCTTGGCGAAGCCACGTTGTGCGCCTATGTGTGCCCACCCTTGTACCTTGCTAATCCTGATACCAACTTGCTGACATGACTTCCCGGCTTCACCTTGGACCTGTGCCTTCCCTATGGCTCATTTGGGGATGGGGCTGTGGCTGAACACGGTCACTGTCATCAGACCTGCTCTGCTTTCCTTGTTCAGGTGCCACAGGATTGTGCCCATCCCTGAGGGTGCTGCTTTGCCAGCTTCTTCTGCTACCTGGCACTGGGTTTCTCCTCCCCCTGTGGGTTAAGCATCCTGTCAGCCAAGTCCTAGGTCCCTCAGCAGGTGCCTTTCCACTGGTTTTCCTGGGAATTTGTCAGTCCTTGGAAACATGCTATTGCAAGTTAAGCAGAGGCTGTGCTGGAGACTTCCATGCCAACGGAAAGCACTTGAAGGTTCAGGGTGATGTGTTATCCAGCATTTGGGATATCTGCTGGCAGTTCCAATCTGCAAGAGAATTCAGTTCCTTATGGCCCATCTATCTTGAATAAAAAGCACCTATTGGAAGGAGGAACATCATGGAACAAGCACAAAGGAGAGACACTTGGAGAAGGTCTAACCAACCACCACAAGAACGTGATAGCGCAAAAACTCTACCAGGTGGTGGATGAGAGGGGGATGCTTTTGGGAGGGGTGGGGGTGGCATTTGTCAGCATTCCCCTGATAAGTGACTAAATTGTGCCAGATTCCTTCCACTCTACCCAGAAAACAAACTGTACTCTTCCTTAACGCTGTTACAGGGCAGAGTTTCCCTATTTCACAAGGCTGTAAGCAAACAAGGAAGTCTCTATTAGAAGATGGAATTCAGGTGAACCACTTCTCCCCTTCCAGTAACACTGACAAAAGCCTGCTTAAATGGTCCTCTACAGGAGCCATGGTGCCTTTCCCCACTGCTCTGGCTCCAAGGTCATTGCTGTGTCTCAAACCTAGTACACTGGCCTTGGCTTGTCTCTCCAGAGTCCTTAGGGTGCAGGAACATTTGGGACTCTTCACCAACCTCCCAGCTGCTTAGCACAGACCTGTAAAAAACCATGAAGTTGTCTTATGAACCATCGAAGTAATTAATTTTTTCCACAGCTTTATATCCAACACCTACTGCAATATTGTGGAGTTCCACCACATTCCCTATAATACTCACCATAACAATACTCAAGCCACCACACCTGCCCTACACCCTACTGCAGTCCTTCTGTGTCCTCTCTATGCCTCTGTTCCCAACTCTCTCCTGTATTTCCAACAGACTTATCACCTCCCCATAGTGCCCCCCAATTCATATCTATGCTCTCCTTCCCTTCCTAATACCATCAGTCAACTCATGTGTCTCCTGCCTGGCTCAGCCTGGCTGCTGGCCTGACAAAAGTCTTCACCATATAGTCAGCAACCACTTAACTGGCATTTGAATAGCTGGACATCTTTTCCAGCTGCTGAGTAGCCAAACAAAACATATTTGTCTTTCAGGTATTTGTCATTTAGCCCAGTCTCTGACACGTAGATATTATTACCACTGAGATTACAAGAAATGACAAGATCTCTGTCCTTCAGAGAAATGGTGTGATCAGTCCGAAAGGTGTTAGGGAAAGCATTAACAAACATTGCAATACACAAAGCATACTCATGGCTAAAAAACCCCCCTTCCTCAAATTAGTTTGCTTCTCCCAATACACATGGGGTTGTCTCTCAAAAATTGCTATGGATGTCAGGCCAGAGGACCTCTGTGGCAACGTTGTCTTCTTTCCAACAGCAGAAAGAGTGCTCCTTGTCCCAGAGCAAAGAAGGAAAGCAAAGAATAGTTTGATTTAATAAAAAAATAGGTCTTGGAGCTGGACCTGTGGGTCAGAAGGAACATATGGTGGTGAAGACATCTCATTCATGTCTCCAAAGGAGAAAAAAGATCAGATTCACACAGGAAAAGTGCCTTTCACGGGGAATTGTACCAAATACAAAGGTTTCTGTATAGACAGAAGTTTCTGTTTTGCCTAGTCATTTTCTATGCAAAAGAGGAAATGACTTGCTGAATGAATGGACTATATATATATGGCCTCTCTACAAGCTGGAATTCATAAATCCTTTTTGTATTTGCCTTTCTTTGGGCTCAATTACCTCTAGTCATCCATGTGGTGAATCCACAGCTCTCATGGAGGGATCTGACCTTTGCTGTCTCATCCCCGCTCAGGATTTGCAGTGAGCTGATGGACGTGTAGGGCAGAAGGATGACTGGGAAGCAGCCATATGACCAGAATGCTCTTTACCAGTAACCAGCATGATGCATAAATATATTCTGACTGGGTCGAAAGGTCTCTTTTCACTGGAAAGGATATGCAAATCCATGAACTAAATATGCATGCAACCCACTGACATGTACTTCAGCCAGCACGTATTAAACGTGAATCAGTAGCAGTTGTACAACCCCTATTCTTTCACCTTGGAGCCTCCCACAGACAGTGGATCCCTTCTTCTTCACCTTCATAAGCACAGAAAACACTTTGGAGGACCTGCCCAAGGTATTGTACATTAATATCATATACGACATTTGCTGTCAGAGCAAGGATTTTAAATCCATGTCTTCTAGGCAAGTTTATTATCCTAACACCTACCTACATAAGGCTTCCTCTCTCTTGTAAATAAATTGAGTACTAAGTAAACAGAGTACTAAGAGAAAGGAGCGTGAGAACGTAAGAAAAGGCAGTATACACGTAGTCTGTCTCCCCAATTCTGTGCCTGTCATGGGGGCAAGATGAGAAGAAAAGGTCCTGGAGCTTTTTCCTTATACCCTCCCCATGCCCCAGGAGAAGAATACCATTTTTTAAATCGTAATCTAACACATCAACTTCCCCATCATGTTGGACTATGTGCCACATTGACCAGACTTCAAAAGAAAGGTCTTGGCCCTGAAAGCAATCCCAGCTGAATTCTTCATGTGCGTGAGGTCACTCCCATGCCAAAGTCTGTGCACTACTGGAGCTTTAACTCTTCAGGAGCTCTCATGCACGCCCTGTCTAAATCCTGTAGGTTCTGCTTGATTCCAGCTCCAGGAGATATCCTCTTCCCTCTATCCCCACCTGGGTTCTGGCCACCTCACTGATGGCACCACCTGGATGATGACAACATTCTTCCATCTCCTTCTGCTGGTGTCTGCTCTTGTACACGTCATGTCTAGCCTGAGCATTGTCCTAGCTTGTGCCTTTGACACACCAGGACCAGGACCATTCCTTGTGTCCCTGTCCTGTCCCATCTTTGTATCTTCAACTACTGCCTGTCCTGTTCTATGGAGCAGGAGCTCTGGGTCCGTACACCTTCAACACAAAGGTATCCTTCTGACTGCTGGGCTTCTCTGTGTTGTTACTATTACTTCTATTTTCTACCTTTGTGTGCAGATAATTACAATAATAAGTGGGAATTCCAGAGCACACTGCATTGTATGGAGTCCTCAAGCCCCATGTTATGTAGAATACAGCTTTGCAGAGCTCTCCTCACCCAAACCCCTCAGGTGATCACTTCTGTTTGGTAATGCACCATTAAAAAGCATTTCCGTCATTGTTCATTGTCAGAAGAAAGTACGGGAAAACAGGCCATTGCCTGGAGCGGTCCATTTTAAAGAGGGCCCAGCTAACCTGAAGGAAGCTGCCTGAAGTTTCAGAAAGGGATGGGTGGGTTGTGCTTTGTGGGTAGGGACTCAAAAATCCCTGGAGGAATTGCTGCATGTTTTCTGTTAGGGGAAATCCAACAATCGCATGAACACAAAGGCTACCAGTTATAGGCGTTTTCCACTTCCTCTATTGGTTTTCACAAGAGCTCAATGAGTTCTCCATCGTTTTGCAGAAGTCCCTACTTTGGCCTGGGTTTCTGCCCTGGGATTTCCTATCAGCTATGAAGGCCCTTGGTTGCCTATTGTCAAGGCATATACTGCTTTTAGCACATGAAGCTTTATATAACCCCAGACAAAACATATTGTTAAAACCACAGTCCAGTAAAGCACCCAGATCTCTAATTTAATAATAGAAGAGCTCCAGCGAGTCTAAAGTCTGAAAGAGCAGGTGCTGTATTAGGGATGTCAAATAGCTATATCTCTGTCTAAGCCCACTAATGAAAAATGAAGCACCTCATGTAGGAAAGCAGCCAGGTGTGATACGAATGTGCCAAGTATTAGTGAATAGCATGGAAGTTTGCATGTATGGTTGATTGCTGGGATTAATAAAATATGGCCTTTGCTTTTAAATTAGATTTGTCCAGCTTCAGTTTCCCACATTTGCTTTTTCTGTGGTTTTTCTCTAGAAGATTAAATAGCCGTTTAGCATTTTGTGCTTTCTCAACAAAATGATTACATTGCTCATTATTGTAGTTATAATTCTCCTATGATGAAATTCAGAGAATGTGGTCATTAGTCTAAAAAAACACATTATAAACCCAAGTCACTTAAACCTAAAAGAAACCCATAAAGCTGGGCAGCGGTACTCCAAATACCCAAATTAATGAATTCCTAGTGCTTCAGGAAAAAAAGCAATCTTCAGGGACCTTATTCATGCAGATAAATAGTTTCAGTTCACTGCTGGCTGCAGTGAGACAGTCCAGAGCATGTCGCTCCTTTTGGTATGAAACCATGCAGCCTTCAGCACTACTGTCAGTTCTAAATATATTACTTAAGTCACATGTATAATGAGACATTTCATTACTTCCTTCCTTCTCAGCACATTACAGCAAAGTGAATCAGGATTTGCTGTCCCCGTTATGAGACAAGGTTAATTCTTTGCTCTCTGCCAGGATCACCAGGACAACAGAAATATCTCTTTGCTGTCCCTGTGCACATTAGAGCAGTGCAGTTCACTTGATGGTCATGACACTCCTTGATGACAGGACAGGCTTGTGAGATACCTGCTACATCACCCTTCTAGTGACCCATGGCATTTGAAGTTTTATATTGGATATAGTTGTACTGAGATGTCCCAGCCAACTTCAGAGCCCCAAAGTGCTCAGTGCTGTACAAACTGATTAAGCTTTGCCGTGCAAAGACAGGCCACAGGATATAGAAAAAAAGATGATAGGACTCTTATGAGGTCCTGCAAGCCTTTCCTGATCTCTAAACCAGATTAATCTAAACCTAGGCATAGCTTGCATTTACTCATGCCTGCTCAAATATCAAGAGTTCAGGCTTTCCTCGTTCCCTTCAAAATTTGTATGTCCAGCCTAAGCATCAGTCTGCACTCTGGCAAATCAAATTGTTGTTGGACGATGCTGTTGCTGAACCATGCCTATCAGCTCTTATCTTGGAGACCAAAGAGCCATTCCATTTTGCATAATATAATGATACATAGATTGCAGCAAGGTCTTTCCACAAAGAGTAGTGTTCATCTCACTTCACTGGAAATGGCAGCAATGTAGATACCTGCTCCTGAGCTAGTCTTCAAGGCTCCCACTAGTCAACAGAGAGAATAAGCATCTCTAGTCTGAGCCAGTTTAGGTACTTCCTTCTGAGCTGTTTTAGATATTTATCTAACCATTCTCTAGAGTGCCCATTTCTCTCCATTTCCCAGATGTGACAGCAAAATCTGCCCCAGGCTTTCTTGAAGATTTTCAACTTACCTTGATGTTGAACAGGAACAGTTCTGAAATTTTGGAAACTACCATGGGGGTGGAAACCATCTTCCGCCCACTAGCAAACCCACCAGTAAACCACAATATAGATGGGAATAAAAGTCAGGAAAACAAGATTGAACAATAAATATACTATGAGCACTTTCTATAGACTTAAAAAAATACTTACTCAGGTGCTCTACTTTAGAGAAATAATCATTCTGTCACTCTAATCAAAGTATCACAGCAGCATTTTCTTTCCTACATATCCCAACCATTATATTTTACTCATCCCAGCCAGCAGAAGGAGATAAATAGGAAATATGGATCACACTCATTAATCGAAAGTATGTAAAGATGGGGTACACAGCCGAGGCTCCCTCTCTGTCTCTTTCTCTCCTTCTCTGTGCAAAAATGTGTATATCAGTGAGCATGACAGCGAGGTGTATTCATCAGTGAAATGTCTATATGTCCCTCCTTGCTTTTATAGTATGAACTGGATTATGGTAGAGTAACTAAAAAGTGATCCTGAGTGGACATATCAAGTTCCTAAAATAAATTCTTGTTGTGTCCAGAAAGAAGGATGCTGTTAGCTGTAGAATCTGGAGTCCTATATACAATTCTCCATCTTAAGATGTCCTCAGAAAGATCGTCCAGATACACCCCACTCAGACCCTGAAACATAGAGAGACTAGCTGTTGTCAGCTACTTCTTCAGTCAAGAAGGAGAAGCTGATACCTCCATAAAGCAATATTTATCACAGATGGCACATCCCCTGTGCCATCTGATGTGTTGGTGTTGGGCCACGATGCTGTAGTGTGTTATTCTGCAAGAACATCGGAGATGGTGCAAAGCCAGGAGGGACAAAAGCAAGGAGGCCATTACAGTGTCCTTCATTTTATCAGCATAACTAGCACTGAGCCTTGGTGAACCATCCCCACCTTCCCGGGGTGCAGTCGTTTGGCTAGTGCATGAAAATCCCAGTCTGGGAGCCCCAGTGTGAGGCAGCAGGACCCGCACAGCACAGTTTGGGGTTATTGCAGGGGTAGCTGTCCTTCTGGATGCATGAGTCTACCCAGATCTCTTCTGTGCCTTGACGAGGAGCCGCTGTGCCCCAGCTGCGTTGCTGGGGTGTTGCCGAGCACGAGCTCCATGTGGAAAGGCTCTCCTGTATTAATTTGCGGAGTATCTCAGCACTCCTTAGCGTGAAAGGCGCCATAGCTGAAAGTCTGAGAAGCACAGATCACTGTGTATAGTGACAACTGAGGCTCTTAGAACAGTTTACCCTAGAAAAAAAAATGTAATTTCTTTTACATCCACACCCCTGATAACCAAAAAAGTGTTTTCCTCATCTTGAAATTGCACCCCCCAGCAGCTCCATTAGCCCCCCCGCCCAAGTGTCTCTCGCATCCACTTTCCCCCCCACCGCAGGAAGTCACTTCTTTGAAAATATTTCCCAGGTTCCTTCCTGGCCAGAGGTCACCTCCGTGTTTTGGACCAGCAAGAATCACCATGTTCTCTGACACAACAAACAGAGAAGGAAGATCTGCCCTGCCCATCCAGCACAGCGCTTTCAGGCTTGTGTTTTTTAGCTGGAACTCCACCCCGTGCTGGTGGAGAAGGGATCGGTTCCCACTGATCGCAGGAAAGGGAGGTCACGGGGTTTGCTTGATTAAATCACCACAAGCCAAAAGGTTCTCTCTCTCGCTTACTGAGAATTGCTCACCGGCTGTTTAATTTGTTCCAAAAAGAAAAGCAAAACAAAAAACAAACCCCGAGCCCAACAACCAACAGCACTCACGGAAAAGCAGGTGTGTCTCGAGCTCTTGGGGAAACAAAGGGCAGAGACTGAGGCAGGAGTTGACACTTGGATGGGAAGTTTCCTTCCCAGCACAGGAGGACAAGTTTGGAAAAGACTCGGACACGACCAGCACTTGTCCTTACAGGTACGGATGATGCGTGTGAAATGTAGCATCAGTCTCCTTGTGCGGTTTAACAGTTTGGGGCAGGTGAAGGTGGCTTGAAGGAATTTTCAGGGCCAGATTCTGACACTGCGGTGCAAGCTTTACATGATCAGTAAACCTGCTGCAGGTTTCTAGAGGGAGAACTGCGATCAGCACATTTTTCATTTTGTGGTGATTAGTTGACAGTTTTCTGTAGGATGCTTTTGGCTTTTCAGGTTATGAATTAAGCCGTTCAAGCTTCTGTCAAAGTGCTACTGTCTGTTAGCTTGGCTAGTGAATTTTAACAGAGCTTATGATTAATCTAGTTTAAGCTCGGGGCTGCAGAGGTAGAGGGACATGCACGGAAATACTCTGCTAATCTGGACTGCATTTATTACCTCCTATGGCATGCTACATAGTTTCAGAAAAAACAGATCAACTGCAATAACATTTGGATTTTTTTCACTTTGTTTTATGCTTACAGTGGCTGGGATTTGCAACGCAGATAACAGGCACTGTATTTTTGTCAGCTGTATAAAATAGTGGGTTTGCTTCTTTGACAAACAATCTCTTGCATCCCCCTTCAGTTTCATATTAGGTGATGCTTGCTGACAGGGGAGAGGGACATGGCTACAGGCTGAGATATTGCTGTGTACTGTCTTTGAGTGTCACGTTTATCTTGTTTCCGTTCTTTTCTACCTGTGTTTATTGCTCCTTAAATGAAAGCCAGTTTTAGAGTGTTAGGTTGGAGCGCTGTTGCCGGTGCTCAGTGTCAGGCAGATACAAGGATGCTTTCTGATGCTTTCACCTCCACTGATGTCTATAAACCCAAAAGTCCTGCTCCATCCAAACATCCCAGTGCAGCAGTATCCACTGGTTGCTTAAATGATCATGATTCAGAAAAAACTCTCTCTCTCCTTGTCAGTGGGAAAGTGATGCTCTCCTACATGCACAAGGAGCTTTCAGATTTGGGGAAGAAAACTGTTATTGTTTGAATGCTGTAACTCGCTTTCAGCAACAGTTTTATGGGAGGCGATGAGGTTGTAACAGGCAAGGGAATAGCAAGGGAAAGAACATTGGGAATTTGAAAGCCAGAGGCTCCTTTTCTCCTTGCTCCGTCACTTGCTGTTGCATGGTGAAAATGGCATTTCTCAACCTGTAGATCTTCCTCTCACCCAGAAAATTCCTCATCTATTTGTGTCATTTTATCTGTCCTGTGACGACTGGCAACATTGCAGAACGAATTGATACATAAGGAAATTTAGGAGCAAATCTTCAGCATCTGCGTAGCAGTGACACTTGACTGAATTCAGTAATGGCTTGGCCAGCTCAGCAGGAACCCGGTGTGAGTATTTGGCATTTGTCATTATTTAACTTCCCTAGATTCCTCTGAGTTCGCCTCCGGTGATCCAGGTTTAAAAACCAAACAAACAGAACATGCGTAGGCTCCGGGAAGATATCTTTGTCCTAAGCTCCTTGATTATTTTTATTTTTTTAACACCTCTTAGACAGGCTTAATAAAGCAGTTTTCCAAAGTCTCAATTGAAGACGTGGGAAATTCCTCAAACTAGGCAGAGCTTCCTCTCATTGTTAAAACACAAAAGACCAGCGCAGCCTTTACTAGAGTTCCTTTTTTAACCCATTCATCTTGGCCAAGAAAGCCTCCCTGCTGCTGCCACCGTTCATGGCTGCAATTCACAGTTTGCCAGAAGAAACAAGGGCTTACAGAAGGCAAGCATGGATGTGAATAGCATCATCCATGAGGGCATCATTAGTTTTGGGGCTGTATTTGCACGTTGTAAATTAAATGTACTTGCACTTGAAACTGAAATGATTTGCTGCTGGAGGTAATCTCAGCCTTGTGTGAGAATCATGGCTTTTTAAGACCAAATGGGATGAATCTACAGTAAAACCAAACTCCTTTCAGAAAACCATTTCCAGTTTTTCATGGAACAGTTTCTTAGGGCTGTGACCTCAAAGAGGTGTCAATTGCCATTCAGGAGCTGATCCACTGTAATTTCATGATTATGCAGAGTTTTTTTCTCAAATAATCTTGCATGTTGCTCAGCCTGCCTATGGGCAGTTACCACCCAACAACTAATCTGATCCAGCACCTGCTGTGTGGTAACGAAGCAGCAGCTTGTCCCCCTTATCTGCGCTGGGCAGCATCCTGCCTGAGGACTGAGCCAGCACCAGGTGAGGGCAGAACCCGCGGGGCTGTAATGGTGGCCCTACGGTGGTCTGGGGGGGTTGTATTAGGAGCGTGGGTGAGATGGAAGGCACAAGGTGGGTGTGCAGGAACGGGGAGTATGGGAAAGAGCTTGCAAAAGATGGTTTGCAACAGCTTGTTTCTCTCTGACGGAGGAATGGTCCGCTCCACATTTTTTTTCGGGAAAAAGCAGTTCCTGCAGAGCAGCTAAGTCACTGTAGCAGGTTGTCTAGTAATTACAGTGCTATATTTGCATGTTATAATGCTGCACCAGTGGACTTTGTTAAGGAATTTTTGAATACATTTGCAGCCTATTCTGAGGGCTCATCTGCTTACAATGGTGGCCTGTGAGAGAGGTTTCACTCTCACAACCATCCCATGACATGACATGGGTGTTGTAACCTTAATCCACCATTTCTGCTGTCAGCCCATATTTTTTCTCCAAACCTCAGTTTATCCATGGAAGCCTGTAATGAATTCTGCCCCAAAGCCCTCCCCTCTCCATCATAACTTCCATCTGAGCAAGCCAAACAAGATGGGTGTACTGGGTCTGGCTGGGATGGAGTTAACTTTCTTCATAACAGCCCATAAGGTGCTGTGTTTTGGATTTGTGGTTAAAACAGTGTTGACAGCACACCAATGTTTTGGCTATTGCTGAGCAGTGCTTGCACAGCATCAAGGCTTTCTTTCTCCCACTCTGTAGTGAATGGACTGGGAGTTGGGAGGGGTTACATCTGGGAAAGTTGTCTCGGATTCACAAAAATGATATTTCAAACCATATAACATCATGTTCAGCAATAAAAAACAGGGACAGGGGTCAGGGTTGTCTTCCAAGGTGGCCATTGCTTGGAGACTTGTTGGGCATCTGTCTGCTTGTGGGAGGTGGTGAGTGATTGCCTTCACATCACTTGTTTTTTCTTTCCTCTTTCTTTCCCTTATTAACCTGTATATATCTCAACCCACTAGCTTTCTCACTTTTTCTCTTCCAGTTCTCTCCCCCATCCCGCTGGCAGGTAGGGAGTGAGTGGCAGTGTGGGTGCTTAGCTGCAGGGAAGGGTCAACCCCCACAACAGGATATCCAGCCCATCTTTTAGACACCTTTTAATGGACCACTTTTGAATAAACAGAAGGCTTTCCCAGCCCAGAAAAAAAACTTTAACTCCCTTGTGTCATCTCAATCAGCTGATTTACACAAAGTAATATTTATTTTAGGAAGAGGTCACCTAAAATTGACCACTTCTGGCATTGAAATCCTTCCTTCTGTCTGAAGGGGGAGCTGTGTCTCATATGCCTTCTAGGTGTTTCTACAGCTCTCACTTTATCAGGCTGTTAGCACAAGCAGTGATGAGTTGTTATTCCTGCCCCAGGTTCTCTCTAAACCCCCTGTAAAGTAGGGACAGCTAATACCATCCGTGTTTGGCAGCAAGAACAGAAGCACAGAAGTAGTGAGGGTTTGCTGACATAGCTGGCTGCTGTCAGCCCAGGCTCTGCTTAAACCCACCTCAACAGGAGAGAAAATCTTGTGGCAGGCCAGGTTTGAGGATTTCTGTGAATAGCAGAGCTGTATGTATTCCCCATTTAAGTTGTAATTTGAAACATTAATTTCCAAATGCCTTCCCCAAAAACATAACAGAGCTGTGATCTACTATGTAATTTACTGTCCTCGGAAATTCCTCAAAACAGCAGAGCTTCCCCCAATTGTTCATGCACAGAGGAAAAGCTCTACTAGAGTTCCTGCTTCAGCTCACTCCTGTGACCACTGGCTTGGCCCTCAACCACCATCAGGCTGAGCGTGTAAAAACCATCTTCATTCCAAAGCTGTCTCTACGTGCCTTATGACAGGCTCTTCACAGCGTGTCCCTTGCTTCTGATCGTTTTACTGTTCCTTCTTGAGGGAGAAATTCTTTAAATTCCTGCATGGGGTCCCTAAAATCTGAGTCTACTGATCCTATGGCTGAGATCCCGGATGAGCCTGTGCGTGTCTCAAGTCTCTCCGTCTGTAAAACAGGCCTGATGGCACTTCCTTCCTTCCTCTCACTATCCATCCTGTTTCAAGCCTACAGCTTAAAAAGTCCAATTGCTGTTCATAAGTGGTTATGGTCCCTTATCTCAGTAAGGACACACAAGATGTTAGAATCACTGAATCATAGAATGGTTTGGGTTGGAAGGGACCTTAAAGATCATCTAGTTCCAGCCCCCCTGCCATGGGCAGGGACACCTTCCATTAGACCAGGTTGCTCCAAGCCCCATCCAACCTGGCCTTGGACACTTCCAGGAGTGGGGCAGCCACAACTTCTCTGGGCATCCTCTTCAAGTGTTTCACCGCCCTCACAGTAAAGAATTTCGGACTAATATCTAACCTAAATCTACCCCCTTTCAGTTAAAACTGTTGCCCTTCATCCTATCACTACACTCCCTGATGAAGAGTCCCTCCCCACCTTTCCTGTAAGCCCCCTTCAGGTACTGGCAGGCTGCTGTAAGGTCTCCCCAGACCCTTCTCTTCTCCAAGCTAAACAACCCCAACTCTCTCAGGCTGTCCTCACAGGGGAGGTGTTCTGTGCTATTAATGAAAATCTGTTGCAAAAGCTGCCTGCTCTTTTCCAAAATGCCTTATTTCTGGACAGCCTTGCAATGGTGGCTCCAGCAGTGTTTCAGCACCATAGTACCAAACTTGGCAAAGGCTTTAATCCATCCGACAGCAGTTAAGGGAGGCTTCCCATGTCCCTAACATAAGTGCAGGTGCTTTTGAGGGTGTTGAAGCAGAGGAGATTCCTACTGAAGTAAGACTTAGCCTGCCTGCACAGTCAGCAGAGAGAAACAGAAGGGCCTCTGAAGATTTGCCGTGGGACATGCCCCCAAAGTTAGGCACCAACTTCATCCCATTTGAGGGCAGAGGAGCTGAAGAATATTCCTCATCTTGAAATGTGCATTTTACCATAGGCTGTGCTAGGATTAGAAGAAATACGTGCAACAGCAACAGTGCAGCATGAAAGGCTGAAGTTTTTCCCTAACCTTGAGTCCACCTGTCGGGGAACAGCTCACCTCCATGTGCATGAATTCTCCTTTTCCCTCTAAAACAAGGCAGCCTAGGCTGTGCTGCTGACTGAGAGCAGCCCCTGGCCCATATGAATGTTCTTTCAAGCATTTCTGGGAATCTTGGCATTGGCATTGGCTGAGACAGGGAAGAGGCTAACTATTGACTACGTCTTCTAGAAAAACAGGGCAGAAAGAGACCTCAGTAGGTTATGTACTCCAGCCCTCCATCTCATGGCAGGTGTTTGTTTAAGCTCTCCAAAGACACCCTGGGGCCTGAGAAATGCCACTCATCTCCCCAGCTCGGTGTTGGATCTCATGAGCAAACCTGCCATCAGGTCCAAGTTGTCTTGTGTTATGGTGCTTTTACGCCATGTAAGCCCAACATGCACCATAGGGGTTCACAGGCTGGAACATCGCTGGTCTAAATCTGAAGCATGATGTTACTTTGAACCAGGCTGAGCATCTGCCTGAAGCCTAGTATTCCTTAAAGTATTCTGAACATTAGTAAAACAAACTAGTCCCATCTATGTTGCTGATATTCCATCTTGATTTCACACCTAATGCCAATGATGAAGACGAAAGAGCTCTGATGATTTTGAAAATATTGTAGACAAGTGTAACCTTCAAAGAAGTTAAATACTAGCACTGTTTAGCATTTCTAAGTTATCCTGTGCTCTGGAAGACAGACCAGTACAAAAATCTTAAGGCTGGAAGTGACATGAGTGGAACAAAATATAAGCAATTATTTTTTCTCTCAGGCTTGATCATTACAGAAGGGAATTATGAGATATGGACAACAGAGATCTACCTTCACTGATCTAAGGGATTTCCCTCCATTTATACGATTCTTTGTGCAAAAGGTGGATGCTGTTTTGTACTTCTACATTTTTGTTGCTAGGTGTGACAGGCCAGGCCCTCAGGCAGGAAACTCCTGCTGTCCAGAGCAGGATTATACAAACTCCAAATGTCTGACACCTACACAGCCTGCAGTAGCTGCCTATACAGCCAGCTGTGCTTGCAGCAATAACAGGAAAAAAATCAAGAGGTTAATAAAACGAAATGAGCAGGAAGCATGCAGTCATCAGACTTTCTAGTACTTCAGTCTATAGAAGTAACCCGTGGCTGGCCTGACTTAGGGACCTAATCCAAAACTCATTGAAGCCCATGGAAATTCCACTTCAGTGGATATTGTTAGACTTCACTCTTCACTATATCGTTATGAGAGTACATGGAGAGTTCCACCTTCCCGGTACTCACACAGTGCTGAGCTCCAAATCTCTTGCTTCATTACTGCTAGCTGTGAGATAGGACTGCCACTAATAACTGCAGATGCTCCAAAAAGGATGAGGAAAAGAAGGGAAAGTTCATGGCTACATCCCTTCTCCCATCCCAGCCATCAGAGGTGAGCAAATGTGTGTTGGCATGTGCTTTTCCACAGCCTTTAAATCATATGGTACTTGGCTACGTGCAAAGAGCTGGAATAGCAGAGTGGAACTCATTGTTTTGCATTTTGGGGTTTTTTTTTTCCATTGTTGTTCTACAAAACTCCAACATGAAGGTCAAGCAGGAGCATTAGCTGGAGTTGAGAGAAACCTCCTGAGCAGAGGTGAGGGAGAAATGCCAGGAAGAAGGCAAGAATTGTGTAGGGCTTTCTTTTTCCAGTAAAGTGCTGATTTAAATGCCTCTTTCACCTTGGTTTCAACTACCACTATTTTCAGCCTGGCATATTAATGTGCCACATGGCATGGGGAGCATTCATCCCTTCACTTACGACTGGCATAACATCTGTTTGCACACAACTAACTCACAAAAAATAAAAATTGCCCCCACAGTCCCCCTGAAAATGAAACCTCTGATCAAGTCCTACAGATCCCTTAGCACACCAGCTAGCTCAGCCCTCTGCACCATGCTAGGCACAAAGCTGGAATAACATAGTTCCTCAAACCTCACAGAGAAGTATCTCGCAGCCTGTTTATTGCCTGTTTGAATCCTTATCACTAAGCGGTTCGATTTGGAGTCCTTGATTAATTTGTGTTTATTTTATTTTTGTTCTCATTCAGATGTGTTATCTAAGGTCAGTGCAACTTCCCCTGTCCCCCCTTTCCCTTTTAGCAAACTCTCCCATGAAATATTGTTGTGCCTGGGTGTGTGTTTCTTAAAGTCATTGTGTGTTTTATGTCCGAAACAAACATTGTCTGATCATCCAACTTATTACGCACTACCCAAAGGTCATGTTTTATGCACAGAAGGGAAAGCTCTTCTGTTGTGGCCGAGGAAGAACAAATTGGACAGACAGCAAAAACAAGGGCTTTAGCCCCAGACATTGAGTCTCAAAAAATGCTCAGTGGCTGTTTGAAAAGGATAAACCAGGTCTCAGTTGCTATTAGCTACTGGGCAGCCATGGAGTTAGACTGTCTTGTGCCAGACACGTATCTGCCCCCTTCACACCTTCTAATCTTTAGCAGCTCCTGATTCCTCTCTCCATACATCCTTCACCTCCATAGATCTCATGGCACCATAGGCCTTTCATCCAAAATGCCTAAACGGAGGCAGAGCTATTTAAGCCACAGGAAAATGCTGGCATGTGGACAACTGAGTTTAATTAAGTTTGTTGGTGATAAAAGGAAGACTAGGGAAAATATGGGCCCTCTTCAGAAGGAAACAGGAGACCTGGTTACCAGGGATATGGAGAAGGCTGAGATAGTGAGTTTTTTGCCTCAGTCTTCACCAGCAAGTGCTCCAGTCACACCGCCCAAGTCACAGAAGGCAAAGGCAGGGACTGGGAGAATGAAGAACCACCCACTGTAGGAGAAGAGAAGGAGTTCAAGACCATCTAAGGAACCTGAAGGTGCACAAGTCCATGGGACCTGATGAGATGCATCCACGTGTCCTGAGGGAACTGGTGGATAAAGTGGCCAAGCCACTATTCATCATATTTGAGAAGTCATGGCAGTCCAGGGAAGTTCCCATTGACTTGAAAAGTGGAAACATAACCCTCATTTTTAAAAAGGGAAAAAAAGGAAGACCTGGGGAACTGTAGGCCAGTCAGTCTCACTTCTGTGCCTGGCAAGATGATGGAGCAGATCCTCCTGGAAGCTATGCTAGGGCACATGGAAAATAAGGAGGTGATTGGTGACAGCCAACACGGTTTCACTAAGGGCAAATCGTGCCTGACAAATTTGGTGGCCTTTCATGATGGGGTTACAGTGTTGGTGGATAAGGGAAGAGCAACTGACATCATCTACCTCGACTTGTGCAAAGCATTTGACACTGTCCCGCATGACAACTTGTCTCTAAACTGGAGAGACATGGATTTGATGGATGGACCACGCAATGGTTAAGGATTTGGCTGGATGGTCACACTCAAAGAGTTGCAGTCAAGAGCCTGATGTCCAAGTGGAATTCGTCAGGGGCTGGTATTGGGACCGGCGCTGTTTAATATCTTTGTCGGTAACATGGACAGTGGGACTGGGTGCACCCTCAGCAAGTTTGAAGACAGCACCAAGCTATGTTGTGCAGTTGACATGCTGGAGGGAAAGGATGCCATCCAGAGGGACCTGGACAGGCTTGAGAGGTGGGCCCATACAAACCTCATGAAGTTCAACAAGGCCAGTTACAAGGTCCTGCACATGGGTCGGGGCAATCCCAAGCACAAATACAGGCTGGGTGATAAGTGGATTGAGAGCAGCCCTACGAAGAAGGACTTGGGGCTATTAGTGGATGAAAACCTGAATACGAGCCAGCAATACACACTCGCAGCCCAGAAAGCCAATATCATTCTGGGCTGCATTGAAAGAAATGTAGCTAGCAGGTTGAGGGAGGTGATTCTCCCCCTTTACTCCACTTGTATGAGACCCCACCTGGAGTACTGAGTTCAGCTCTGTAGTCCCCAACATAAGAAAGATGCGGATGTGCTCAAGCGGGTCCAGACAAGGGCCATGAAGATGATCAGGGGGCTGGAGCACCTCCTCTATGAGGACAGGCTGAGAGAGTTGAGGTTGTTCAGCCTGGAGAAGAGAAGGCTCCAGGGAGACCTTACAGCAGCCTTCCAGTACCTAAAGGGGGCTTACAGGAAAGGTGGGGAGGGACTCTTCATCAGGGAGTGTAGTGATAGGACGAGCGGTAATGGCTTTAAACTGTCAGAGGGTAGATTTAGATTAGATGTAAGGAAGAAGTTCTTCCCTGTGAGGGTGGTGAGACACTTGAAGAGGATGCCCA
>JAVJGG010000017.1:23098331-23172682 GCA_035590195.1 Aviceda cuculoides
TCTTTAGCTACCACTTTGACTGCATAACCAGGTTCTCTAGAGAACCGTGTCCACAGTCCTCTAGCCATTCCCCAACAGAGCCTGTTGGAGGATGAAATAGGATCTGGATAAATGTCCTGGCTACTGACATCACTGATGAAATAGTAAGGCTTCCACAGCCTGCTTTCTGTGTCATAATGACCCAAGGTGGGCGTCAGCGAGGGACCTTACTCAGTGTAAGGGCTTAACTACATGTGTTGGGAGCTTTAAAAGGTACCATACCTCCATCAAGTGCCTCTAGAGGCCACGATCTAATGGTAGGCAGTATTGGATGCAAGTTAGAGTGGGGTGAAAAGGTGAAGATCATCTATGAGGTAAGTGGCTATGCTGTTGTAAAATCCTAGCTCTGTATCATGTAATTTCTTAAGATGGCTGAGTAAATTTTACCTTGAGAATTTCCACCAATTTAACCTGGTAGGTTAAGACTAGAAGAACAGTGCCATTTCCAAGTGGCGCCATAGAGTCTTCCATGTCCAGACTGGGTATACAAAACCTCACTACTAATGGTATCAACAATATATTCCCTTTCAATGCTTGGCTGTCTGTTTAGCAGAAGATCAGACTAGATTATGATAATGGTCCCGTTGAGCCTTGAACGTTTATAAAGGAATGAGTAGACTTTGCCAGGAACTCAAATGGTTTCTTAATGTTCCATTTAATAACATTTAAAAGTATGGCATAACCCTAACGTATTTGCTGTTGGCTTAATTCTTTGGTATTATGAATAGTGTGGAAAAAAGGTATCTCAAAAATGCATTTCTCTCAGGAGAAAGGACTTTTGAAGAATATATAGTTTTTATGCCTAGAGTTTTCTCTTTCCATATATGTTTTGGCTTATTTTGGTCCAAAATTGAAGTATTTTGGAAGGAAAACATTGAGACTTTGCCTAAGAAAAAACATAATTCTCTCTGCACCTCACTTTGGATGTGTTTGTGTTGGGCCGAGTTATACTGAAGAGGATGTGGACCTTTCAATGTGCTAGGAATCCCAAGTATCTACACATTATCAAAGCAGACTAGACTTTCTGGCTCACCCTATAGCATTAGGGGCCTTGGTTACCCAGAAAAAATAATAATTAATAATCAACAATTGGAGTTAATTAGGTATGGTCAATTCCTCACATAAATTATGCTGATTTATGTGAATTCTTAGACTTTAATAGCTACATTAATAATTAACTACAAATTAAAAATAATCACAAGTACAATTGAGAAAATATCTTCCCACTGGTTACTTTATGATTCAGTTTCAGTTAAAGGGTTTGGTACTCATTTCCAATCAACAAGGGCTTGTATGCTGCTCCTGGTGACATCACTGTAAATCTGGGGTGAGGTTCTTATGAAGTCAGTGGCACTACTCCAGATTTACATAGATCTAGCCAAAAGCAAAATAGAGTCCGTCGACTAAGGCATTCCCTTATCTTCAAAGGGAATTGGTTTCATCTATAATAAAATATCTCAGGGCAGCCTAGGCTAAACCTAGTTATTTGGTTTCACTGAGGCTCTTTGTGTGAATGAATCTTTTTAGTTTTGAGCCTAAAAGGTTGAAACCCATAAGCAATCTTCCATAGACTTCACTGGAGCTGATCTGGGCTCTATAGATCCTCTGCTAAGAGGCTTTTCATTACAGCAAGATGCAGTTAAGGTTGCAAAAATTTGTTGGGTTTTTCATAAGCACGCATATAAAAACTTTCCTAAATTCCAGAAGCTGCCAAATATGATTGCAATGTAGCTAGAAAGAGGAAGGGATGAGATGTTTGGGACTCTGTCCATGCTGCTCTGTTTTTGCAAGGGATAGTTCTAGTTAGCTATATATTGTCTTGCTGTATATATCAGCACAGTATTTTTTTCCAAGCATGGATCAATCAGTTACCTCATTAGTTTATTTTCTTAGTTACTTGTGAAATGATCGAAAGCCAAAACTTCAGATTAAGATTCCTCAGTGAATAGTCCCATGTTTTTAACTTAAGACTTAATTGAGTAGGGTATACGGTGTATACTTCCAGGATGTAGGATGTAGCTCTGGTTTGTATTTTGCCATGTGGTTCAGTATGGCAAAGCAGAGCAATACCTTTGTTTAGGTATAGACAAAAGGTATTCTATGCTTTCCTTCAGGGCACATAGTAGGAACCGTGAGCCAGTAAGTTCTGCATTAAAATATATGTCTTTGCTCAGTCCATTCAGGATGTTGGCACACCTCTTCCCCATTTCTATATCTTGCTGCAAGAGTAATATAAAGTAGATCTAGGACTGGTTTACAGAGCCCAAGATTTTTATCTGATGGGTTATTTACATCCTTTCTGCGTAAGGGATGGGTGGCATGGTGCAGCTTTTCCCCTACCGTCAGGTAGGCTGGTTGATACTCCTGGAAGCATCTGTCTCACTGTGTATCAATATCACTGCTGTTCAGCACATGTAGGGAACACAGTGCTCCCAGAACTGCTGGGTGAGAGTAGATGGCAGCACCATGCACGCGCTGTAAGGTGCCAGCATTCAGTATGCTTTCAAGTTCCTCCCAGAAGTGGTCCTAGTGAATTGTCCTGGAAGAGTCCACAAGATTAGCAGGCTGATCTAGCAGATCAAGGAGCTCATAGCTACTGCATCAAAAGGAAGCTTGCAAGAATTTTTTCAACATATCCATGAACAACCATGTAGGGAAGAGGCAATTTTTCCTTTGACTGAGTGGGATCCACACTAGACCTCTTACTGTTAGGGAAACCTTTGTGTTCTCTGAATGGTTTGGATGAAGATAGCCACTCACTTTTTACAGCCTTTCTCCCTGTAGAGTAGCTGGGGACAGCATTCATTTATAACCAGAAGCATTATGAAAACATTAAAAAAAAGATTTAGATTAAATATCAAAGAAATTCATGACAGCTAAATTTATTACAGTTAAGTCAGCCTGAATAAACATCAGAAGCCCTGTAGCATGGGTCACATACAACTATGATATACACAAACCTGGGAGAATACTGTGTGAGGAATAATCTTAGATCCTTGTAGCTGAATGATGAAGAAAAAAGAACAGTAAGGGAAGTAAAACACAGAGGCAGGGGTCCACAGGGGCTCAGAAATCTCCATCCTTAGTATGTAATTGGAATTGCCCTTGTTGCATCTTGTGTATTGCCGCTCATAGTATTCATCTAATTTTAGACTGTTTATGCCAGCAGGCCATGGAGTCATGCAGCTGTGAATCAACTCCAATAACTAGGGTAGGATCAATACCTAATTCTATAAAGGAATCTGCTTAAAAAGGACAGGAGACCAAAGCTAGGATTAACAGAGCCTTCCAGTGTACACCTCCAATTGCACGTCAGAGAGTTGTCAGTATCCCAGATACAATTTACACTGCATCAAAACCACAAACCTCAGCAAGTACAGAAAGTGAAAGCAATTTTGGAATGATCTGTGCTAGAGCAATTCCCTCCACAATAGGTCTAAGCTAACCCAAACTGATGCTTTTTACACAAATGATTACAAATAGAAGCCAAAATTTTGTCAGACCAATAGTGCAAACTTAACATATTGGCCCCTTGGTGTCATTTGAAGAAAATTAATGCAGAGGGCCAAAGAGACAGAGTCTGCAGTATGTAATGCTCCGGAGACATAGCTGAGATTTTGTTCCTAGTGTAGGAGAAATAAATGCTCTTGGCAAGTCATAGGGGAGGAATAAGACATGTACATAAGTAAGATTAATCAGTGAAGCCAGTGTCTATCTCATGAGTCATATCTGACATCAAAAAGGCCAAGGTAGCTCCATGTTAAATTTGTGCTACTACAGGAAAAGAAAAATAACAAAGAATCTCCTGTGCAAATTGTGCTGTAGATTTGGAGAACGTGCAAGCAGTAGTGAGAATGGGGGTAGGGGAAGAAGGAGGAGGGGGCTTCTTTGTCCTCTCTCGATAGAAAACTAAGTGTGGAATCACGGTCCAAGCAAAATCAGTGACAATGTTCCTGTGGCTCTTAGCAGGGCCAGGTCCTGCCCATGGTTTGTATGTACTGGGTTACAGTGGAAGGGCTGAATTTCTCAGCCTTTTCTCAGGTAAACTCTCAGAGAACTAAGTGGGAGTGACAACTAGGCAAAGAGCCTGCTTCTCCCTGCTGAAAGTGCTAGATCAGAGGCAAGGGAATTTTTCCTCAGTGAGGGTCAGATAGATTTTCCTGTACTTTTGTGAGCCACCACAGTGCAATTGAATAATGAGGGGACTGGGGGAAAGAAGTGGCCGCCAGAGTGTACAGTGGTGGCCCCCAGGCTGCAGGTCCCCTGTTCACCACCCCTCCCATGCAGTGTGTGCAGGAGTGACCTGACGCAGGAGTGCCGTGACGCAGGAGTGCCTCTTCCCTTGTGCCCTGAACAGTGATGGCTTGGTGTGTGCTGCTTTGTCTCCCTTTGCAGCAAGCCACTGTGCTAGCTGTCTGCTCTTTCTGCAAAGACAGGGAGGTGCGGAAGGAGAGATACCGGGTTTCTGCAGCATCATTCTCTATTTCATTCCTAGATTTCCTGGTACAGTTGAATTTCATGATGCACTGGGCATGTTTTTGTGCTGCATCAAAGATAGCTCTTGGCAAGGTCCAGAAGAAAGCATATCAGCAGAACCAGAAGGTGCTTTTTCAGGACATGGGGCAGAGATACCTAGTCTTGCTTTTTTAAAGAAAAGTGTGTTGAAGGGGACAGATGCAAGGACTCTATCCATTTACTGCTCTTTTCCTGCTGGTCCCTTCCCCAGCAGTTCTCTGGGTCTTACTTTCAGAGCTTAGTGGACCTGTCAGGCACAAGCCACCCTCACTGTTAGCAAGGGAAGGGGACAGTGCTTTCAGCATAGCAGAGATGACTCAGTCAATGGAAGGACTGCACCTCCTTTTGGAGAATCACATTTCAAGCTTCTGCCCAGGTCATATAGCTGAGTGATGCTCCCACATGGGCCCAAGCCTTCAAGGCACAATCTGTCTCTTCTAATTTTGTGGCAGTGGTTGTGTAGGCAAGTTCCCCCAGGATTGAAATGAGAGACCTCCTGTGCTGAAAACACTTGGGTCTCTCCAAACTGAGCTAATGTGGGCTCTGTAATTAAGTTTTTTAATGGGCTGATATTCTTGGGGAAATGACCACAGGGCTTGGGAAGGGGGAGTGAACAAAGACTGGCCAAACAGTAGTCTGTAGGAAACAGCCACACAGGTGTCAAGTGTTGGGAATCCTGGGCACCAGGGTAGGAAGGTGGGGTGGGTGGGGGTCCCTATTTAATTTCTGTAGTGGGACTTGGTATGGAAAGCACTGTGGAAGAACATTTGTTGCTGCAGTATCGAAACTGAGCTGTTAAGCTGGAGTTTCATCTTGCTTTCTGTGTTAAAAATGCTGTCCTGCTCCCCTCTGGCAGAGGGAAAGTTAACAGCTGTCCTGCTCTTCAGGACAGCTTTTTCTTTTTTTTGTTCAAGTCCATTTTTCACTTGCCAGTTTCCCCAGAACAGGAAAATCAAGTGGTACCCTAACACAGTTCAGGAGATCAACCACTGCACAGGCAAAATAGGACTCAGTGGAATAAAATCAGAAGGGGGAAATGTGCCCTGCTTGCACCATCTCATCCATCAATATAAGCATTTCCGAAGGGTTTCGGGTGCTGATGCCAGTAGGGAAGAAACCAGCACCCGTGGGGTCCCGCTAGACGGGGACTAGAGGGAAGGCGCAGCAGGGCTGGCTGACGAGCCGGTGGCGGTGGCAGTGCCAGTGGTTGAGCGGTCCTGGCCAGCTGGCCTGCCGGAGCCCTGCGGCCTGCTCAGGCTTTGGCTGCGGGCAGAGCCCCAGGCTCCTCGAATGTGCATTACAAGGCACCAGTGCCCAGTTTATTGGCGTGTGATGGAATGCTTTGTGAGCACAGCGCCCAAACCATCATGCAGATACAGAGCTTTTTAAAAGCAGCAAGACTTAAGGCTAGCTCTTGGTGTGCATGGGAGCTGTTAGTGTAAGAATGTGCTAGCTGTCCTGCTGCTGGCTCATTCATATTAAGTATCTTAAATAGAAAGTGCAGACAATTGCCAAATGCATTGCTAGATAAAAGATGTAAAGATGGAGTTAAAGGTGAGGTGGTGTATCAGTTATTTAGAGGTTAAAATCACATTGTAATGAGCTCTGCAGTTCCAGGAACTTCTGAATACAGATTATATCGGCAAGACAATCTGTTATGTTAAGAACACGCAATTAAAGCTTTTTTGCCTTCAGGTGAGGAAGATGAAAACCCGATAAAGATGATAGACCTAGATTGAAAAATTACTGTCCCCCAGCCCTGCCCTGCAAGTTGTGAGAAGAAAGTCACACTTACATGGTTAATGCATGGATTTGTGCAGTGAATGAATCTGTTAGCTACCCTGCAGTTTATTTCGTTGACTGTGTGGAGCCACTCTGCGCTCCTTGGATGCAGGGAGGAAATGAATGGATGAGTGCAAGTGCTGATAAACTTACCTGCTTCTGGAGTACCTGCATAGTGCAAGTGCCTTGGGACAAAGTACTTGCCCTGCGTTAGAGAGTTTGGTGACTTGGGCCTCCCTTCTTTCTGGTCCAGCTTTGTATAGTCTCATAGCAGAGACATCCTCTGCTCTGCAGCTGTCATAACACTTGCAAACCACCCACTCTTCACAGGAGCAATTACATGTAACCCAACCCTTTGCCGTATGGGTAAGCTGATCTCTCCCACTGCCCTAATTCAGGCTCCAGAATCCTTTTGTTTTGCAGCGCTGTCACCTCTATAGCAATCGCAGCAGACCAGCTTCATTATTTTCCAATTTGTGCTCTGGTCTCTGAGACCTCAGACCTGCCGGTCTTCTCCCAGGAGAATTCCACTTAAGCAGCTCAGACAAGGTGCTGTCTGCTGGAGATTCCCTTGCCTGGCTCTTTTGGAGTAACTAACAGTCTGATTTATCTTTCTCCTAATTGTATCAAGCTATGTGTCAGTCATAATTTTTGCTTCCGATTTAATTGCCTCCTCTCTACACTGCAGCAGAAATTTGCCGTAGAGCTTAGCTTACTGGCGCTGATTTATTTGAGCACTTGTTGCAGTTTACCATGGCACACCTTTCCATTTTGGCACTGCCGCATCCCTTACTGTATCCTGGGCCAGTTTGAATGGAAATCATGGGGAAGAGCTCTGACAAAAGAGGACCCCACTCCCTCCCATGAAATCCAGTTAGTTTTGTATTGTTTCATCCTGCATTTTTAGATCAGGAGATTTGCTACAGTGGGCAGACCCTTCCAGAGATGTCAGGGGTGCAGTTGTTGCCACTGTTAACTTTACTTTCTTAGCCAGTGTTTGATTTGAGCTGAGATGTTCTGATTGGGATCCAGATTTTGGTTGCTCTGAAGTTTGGTGTTTGTATCCACTCAGAATTTAGCTAGGAAATGCCCCACTTCCTCTCTCCCCCCCAACCCCCCCCCCCAACAGATTTCTTTCCAGAAAAAATATGCATTAAATACTCAGGTTTGACCAGAACAGCTTTTCTGTTTCTCAGGAAACTTCCATTTTAGTTTGAACAAAACCACAGCCTGTACTGGCTATTTAATTCACTGCTATCACTGACAGTTTAAGTTCACAGTTATCGCTGATAACTTTTATTTATCCAACTTTACTCTATACAGCTTCTGCAAAAAGTCTCTGGGAAACTACTGGAGTTACATATGCTCCAGAGACCTGCATGTGATGGAGATAGTCCCTCTGTGACTCACTGCTCGGGTAGTTCAGAGCCTTCCTCACAGCCAGTCAGGATCTGAACCACTGGTGTCACTTTGGGAAACCCAACTTGGGTTACCTGCGGCCGTGCCTTTGCTGTGGGGCTTTGCTCCCCTCTTACACTTGTACCACAGTCAAGTCCCTCTGACCTTGCTGGAGGTGGACACTGAGCGAGACCTTTCAACCTATTTGACTTCTGAGGAGCTCTTCCAGGACAGGACCAGTGCCACAGAGTATGGTTGTCACTTGTGTTGTTGGAACTGGCCTGGGCCAGCCTCCCTGTGTGCAAGGACAGCATTAACTTCATTTTTATGCCTTCGCGGTGTTTCTAATAAATGCAAATGGCAATTAGACAAAAAGTAGGGAAAAGCTACTTAAGATTTCTTTCCTGCTTCTCTGACCAAAAGTGTTAACAGGCTCTAATAAAAGTGTTCCCCAGGGAGCTGTGTTTCAGAGTTAACAGTAGGATTCATAGGCCAACCCTTGAAATCTAAACTTAGGCATCCAACTGGAGATAGTCTAAAGATCAGCTTGGAGTAGGAATCCTCAGAAACAGAATTCTGTCGTCAAAAATACTCTTTCTGGACAAGCCAGCCACCTATGGGGCTGTTGACAGAGTGTCACAAAAACACAGGCGCTGATGTAGGCTAGCCCTCTCCTGCCCCTTCTGCACTGAGATGCACAGGAAAATGCTGTTGTGTGCGTGGGGAGAAAGAGGCTGAGGGGCTGATGAATTTGTTCAGAGCCACGCAGAGACAATGGCCAGGTGCCAGTTTGACATTGGTTTCATGGGTCTGGGATGCTGCTGTTCTGTGGGATGGACCTTTGGGACCTTCGGGTGAGGGGTCAGTAGTTGTCTAAAGCCAGCATGAGGAAACACCAGTAGCTTGGTCGTGCCATGAAGTCATCAAACCTAGAGGCCACTGCCAGGGAGGAAAACGACATTGAAATAAAGCACTGGGACTGCCTGGACTGTCCTCCCGTCAGCAGCTGGCCCTTGGGTCCCACACGTTCAAGCCAGAATTTCTGCCCAAAGTGTAAAAGGGCTGCCCCTGCACGGGGTCTATAGGTGTGCACTGGGTTCGAGTGCCTTCCCGCCCGCCGCGGGGCTGTATGGCAGCCGGCCATACCCTCCGGGCCATCGCCGGGGCAGCTGCCGGCGGGGGGGGGCGGTCCGGCCTCAGCCGTGCTGGAGGTGCCTTTGGCTCCGAGTTACGGAAAGAGGAGAGCGATACAGCGATTTTTTTCTGGCCAATAGGTGGTGCTCTCCAGCTGATTTTCTGGCTTCAGTGGGCGTTTGTTAACAGTTTGAAACAAGCTCTTTCCTATCGTTAATTCCAGCAAGTTTTTTCTGGACTGGGTTGAGCTAGCCAATTATGAAACTCAGAACAGGCTTTGGAAACGCTCTTCGGAGCAGACCTGGCCTGATCGAGTAGGCAGATTTTTTTCCAGTTGCAATTAAGTCTTTATTTAAACTTAAACAATGGTTAAACAACAAAAACCGTCGCTCCCCATGTATAGTGTGCTGCTGGCAGCCTGACAGCTTATGACTCTTAAATTACACAATGATGACCTAGTACCAAATAGGAACAGAGCATGTTCTTAAACATACTATCAACTAGGAACACAGCATGCTCTTAAAGTCCCTGAAGCCTTAAATAATCAGATTGTGGCAAACTAATACAACCAGGTGGTAGGAAAATCAGAGCAGAATAGTTCCTTCCTGGCACTTGGGACCCTAGTACTGGAGATCGATGTTCACAGCTGATTTAAGCTAATTGACAGCTGTGCTGTGGGTGAACAGGGTGCTGTTGTGCACCCCTGTGCTGCCAACTGGGAGTTTGCACCCTCCCTGTGTGAGCAGTGCTGGTACTGTGGCTGTTGGATGAGGAGGGTCAGCTAAATGCAGACTTGGTAGATCACCAAGCTGGTCCAGTCTGTCCCACAGCCACTCAGCTCTCTGGCCTAAGGAATACAGGAGTATTTTTCTCAGTACTTTCCTGTTTTTCTGTCAGCAGCCTGGGTTTACACTGTTGTTATGCAACTACTCCTCAGTTTTACCTCATTTTATGAAGTCTTCTCTGACAGTATTTTGGTTAACACACTTCTGTTGAGAGATAGTGTGTGTGTGTCCTGCTCTTGCTCCTGGCTGTGTCATTCCATCCGCTTTCTTCTGCCAACTCTGCTGTTTGTTGGGTCCATCTTGTGACCTGATTCAGTTCACTAATGTAGGTGAAAATTGTCAGTGGAGAGAGTCAGCAAGACCCTTTCACACTTTCAGCAACAGTGAGCCTGGAGATCAGTTTAGCTTGCTGACGGAATTGCAGCCGGAGCCTTCAGGAACCTGATCTTGCTCCCACTGAGGTTGACAGCAAAATTCCACCTGAAGTGGATGCCGCAGGAGCAGTTTCTGGGCTCCAGTCTTGCACATCATTATATGGAACAGCCCAGGCATAGGTTTTGTGCCTCCTTGGAGTTAAGCATACCAATATGTTCTTCAAATAGCTACCTGTTTGCGTACGTCACCCCTAGGAAAGCAATATTTTAAAGGGCTCACAGCTGCTTACAGGAAGGCAGTATATCACAAGGGAGAGATGTGTTGCATCAAAGACAATGTTTTGCAAATGCTACATCTGAGATTAACTTCCCAGCTGTCTCTTGATTTACTTATAATGAAGGGCATGTGAGTTGCAACTTCCTTCCTTTACTCTTCCTTGTCAAAAGGACCTGTTTAATGCAAAGCTAGGAAGTATGACAAGATGTTTCTTTATGCTTTGCTGGTTTATGTGGACAGCACTAGCTTGAGTCACTCTATTGGAGGTGTGGAGCACATCCTCCCACGTTAGCTCGAGAGAAAGTATCCAACGTGTTCAAGCTGCCAGGAGTTTCTTATTAACTCCCCTTCCCCCAAAAGCATTATCACAACCATCTAATGTGTTTTTATGGGTATGAAATCTTCCCCTGATTACCAAGCTGAAGGGAACATGAGAACAATTTGTTCTGGTTAATAACCAGGAGGCTTAACTTGAAATAAGTTGGAATGAAAGCAAGTGTAAACCAGATGCAGAGAGAACAGAGTTGCAATCTATTGAGGAAGTGCTTGAAGTTTCTTTTACACATTTTTCTTCAAAACAAATGAGAACATGTTGAGAGTGCACATCAAATCTATGGTGCTTTGTCCTTCCACTGTGAAAGCACAGTTATGTGCTGCTGTGAACAGGGAAAAGCCTTGCTTTGAACAGCATGTGTGGGAGCAAATGAAGATGGTTGGATTGCACCACTGTAACTCTGGAATGGGCTTCTCTAGTGAGCACAAACTTTTTTTTTTTTTTTTTAACTCAATGGACAATAATGAAAGTTCTTATCAAGACTATCTTGCGTTTTGCAAGACTTTTTTTCTGGTTCTTATAGCCTATGTCAACTGATAAACTCAGAGGAGACAAGTAGATTTATACTTTAGTTTCCATCTGTCTGCAAAAGTAATAGATAACAATGAAATAAAATTGTTTCTCTCTCTTTTTTTTTTTTTTCTCCAAGATGTTGTCTACTTGTTTTCATGCCCAGAATGTTCACATCCACCATCCTTGGTGATGTCCTAGAAGTAATTGGAGTGATTCAAGGACCAAGAATACAAGTTTATTGAGGTGAAGAGGGGAAATTCTCTACACTGTCAAGTCTTGCTTGCATTATGATTTCCATGTTAGGGAGCATCAGTCTCATATCCTGAAAGAATCTAAAGCATGGAGCCTTGCTAATGGCGAACCCTGCTCTTAGCGCAATTGGCACATTAGTGGTTCTGTTAACTGTAACTGTGGATTGGTCTGAGACACAAGGTTGGTCACTGTCTAGATTTGACAGAGTTTATGGAGGCTCAGATCATCTGTTCAGAGGCAGATGTTAGCAACAGTGTGTAGACCCAGAAGCTACATGGTGATGACAGCTGACTTGGAGTTGCATCTAACAAACAGCAGCATTTTTCTAAGTATTGGATTGGAGCCAGAAAGGGAACCCCAGCTCTGGTTGTCTTAGCAGCACATACGACCAGTGCTTAGCTCTGTGTATTTTTGCTGTTACCTTGTAAGTTCACTGGTGCTGCTGTTCTTTGTCAGAAAGTTTAATACATCCCAGAGCACCCCATCAGTATCTGGGTACTGGAGGCTGTGTGTCCACTTTGCAGTGTTTATTCCTCTGAAGCTGAGTGGGTGGTAGCCATAAGAAAGAGGCTTCACTAAAATCAGGGTGGATTTATTTTTCTCTGACATACTTCTTTTTCATGTCTTATTCAACAGTGTCTAAAAGCTCCTCTCACTGGAAGATAGTTGTGAGGCATGGGAGCACATCCATCTTTCCATAAACCTCAGACTTGACAGAACTTCACACGATGGCTGACACAGTCAGGCCAAGGAGACTACACAACTCTACCTTCCAGAAAGCTGTATATCAGCCATAGCGGCAGATGCTTTAAGACCAGCATTTTATTTTCTGCCACCTCCTTGTCATGGAGGGTAATGTTGTAGCTACTTGTCTCACCAGCCCAATCACAGTTTGCCCTGGTGGGATCTAGTCAGCATAGAGCATCCCTGATCTCCATGGACTTTGCTAGCTCAGATCCTGTGTCAACACACAAAGATTTATTCCCACCAACAGATTCAGGCATTTTGTTTAATCATCAAGATTTTTTACTATCCAGGTGGGAATGGCCAGAATTACTTGGCTGCTATAGATCATCTATCTGCCAATTATTTGGATGAATTATAGATATTAGCAGGCCTGCAAAAACAGTGGTTAAGCAGAGCTTGCTTTCTTCCAGCTCATTAAACCATTTAGCATTACATTACTCTCCAGTTCACATCAGGTATATAATAATCTGACCATCTCCATTTGTCAGAAGCTAAACCTTTGCTGAAACACAAAACAACCATGGCTTAGTCACCATCAGAGGTGCAGGTTATTATATTTATTTAACAGGAGGAAGATAAATCTAGGCAGAGGAGCTTTAGGAGTGCTGTGGGAAAGCAACTTTTAAAACTAAGGCCACCTTCTACTGTACACTTGGGTAAAGCAGTGGCTCAAGAAATAGGTATCAAGCAGAAGGAATTGGGTGTTCCTCAGATCCTGAGAAGTCCCAACTGCTTCAGGTGAGGCCATGAGTAGAAGTGTGACACTTTCACTCACGTAGTGGCCCTTTCCCCTGCTCCCAGTGCAGCACAGTGCAGACGCATAGACAGGGAGGTTGGGAAGTGAAGGAGGCATGGCATTTATCTGTGGGCTGCATGGTGCAGCCATGCATGGTGGGGGGGACTTTTTCTGCAGAGTGTGTGTAATGGCTAGTGAATGACACATACTGTGGAAGTGCTTCATTTCTGAAAGCTTAATGGATCACAGATTCTGCGGTGGTCCGGAAGATTTGTTTCCTGAAATTATATTTTCCCTACTCCGTCCACCCACTCTTTGGGAAGAAAACCAAAAGGTTTCTGATATTGTTGAGAAGCTGCCTATGGACATAGGAAATTAAATCTGTTAGTGGGACTTGCCTATTTTGGTAACGATGGCCTTGCTCGAAGAGGTGTGGTAATTCTGTGTGACTCATTTGATGAAATTGTTATTCTCTTTTCCTTTGGTCTGGCCTGGCTGGGGCATTCTGAGCAGCTAAACAACCAAGCTCATTCACTCGGTAGCCAATGCTGCAGTTGCATTTCACAGTTGTTTGGAAATCATTTTATGTGTAAGTTCACTGGTGAAGAGGGCTTTATATTAAAGTTACTGGTGAAGGGGAACCTCAATCCATCCCACTCCTACCAGTTTGATGCCAGTGCTGGCAATAGATGCCCAGAGCCTGGAGAGGGATCACAGGTCAGCAGGAGAGCACCTGAAGAGCAGCACAAAGGAATTGCAGCCAGTAAGTCAGCTTCATCAGGGGCCCAACTTAAATGCCTCTATGCAATTGCGTATAGCATGGGCAATAAACAAGAGGAGTTAGACATGTGTGCATGCTTGCTGGGCTATGATCTTGTTGGCATCACAGAGACATGGTGGGATGACTCCTGTGACTGGAGTGTTGGAATGGAATGATACAGGCTCTTTAGGAAGGACAGGCAGGAGAGACGAGGAGGGAGTGCTGGCCTCTATGTCATTGACCAGCTGGAGTGCATGGAGCTCTGCCTGGGGATGGGTGAGGAGCTGGTGGAGAGCCTATGGGTCAGGATTAAAGGGAGGGCAGAGACAGGTGACATTATAGTGGGGGTCTGCTACAGGCCACCAGACCAGGAAGACCGAGCAGATGAGGCCCTCTGTAGGCAGGTAGGAACAACCTCACGTTCACAAGCCCTGGTCCTCATGAGGGACTTCAACTACCCTGATATCTGTTGAAGGGAAACACAGCAGGGCATAAGCAGTCCAGGAGGTTCATAGAATGCATTGATGACAACTTCCTTCTCCAAGTGATAGAGGAACAAACAAGGAGAGGTGCTATGCTGGACCTTGTTCTCACCAACAAGGAGGGGCTGGTGGGAAATGTGAAGCTCAAGGGCAGCCTTGGCTGCAGCAACCATGGAATGGTGGAGTTCAAGATCCTTAGGGCAGCGAGGAGGGTGCACAGCAAGCTCACTACGCTGGATTTCTAGGAGAGGAGACTTTGGCCTCTTCAAGGATCAGCTTCATAGACTACCATGGGATACAGCACTGGAGGGAAGAGGGGCCCAAGAAAGCTGGTTAATATTCAAAGATCACCTCCTCTAAGCTTGGGAGCAATGCATCGCAACAAAGAGGAAGTCAGGCAGAAATGCCAGGAGGCCTGTGTGGATGAACAAGGAGCTCCTGGGCAAACTCAAACACAAAAAGGAAGCCTACAGAGAGTAGAAGCAAGAACAGGTAGCCTGGGAGGAATAAATAGAAATTGTCCGAGCAGCCAGGGATCAGGTTAGGAAAGCCAAAGCCCTGACAGAATTAAATCTGGCCAGGGATGTCAAGGGCAACAAGAAAAGCTTCTATAGGTATGTCAGTGATAAAAGGAAGACTAGGGAAAATGTGGGCCCTCTCTGGAAGGAAGTAGGAGACCTGGTTACCAGGGATATGGAGAAGGCTGAGTTACTCAATGACTTTTTTGCCTCAGCCTTTACTGACAAATGCTCCGGCTACACCACCCAAGTCACAGAAGGCAAAGGCAGGGACTAGGACAATGAAGAACTGCCCACTGTAGGAGAAGATCAGGTTTGAGGCCATCTAAGGAACCTGAAGGTCCACAAGTCCATGGGACCTGATGACATGCATCCATTGTTCTTGAGGGAACTGGCAGATGAAGTGGCTAAGCCACTACACATCATATTTGAGAAGTCATGGCAGTTGTGCCTCTCCTCATATGTTATTACTGCTTATTAATACTGATAATTACCTATTCCTATGAATAAGTCTGAGGTCTGAGAATAGGACTCTGAAGATAAAGCAAACCCTGGAATTAGCCAACCCTTGATACAGTGAGCTGAGCAAAGCTTTGTTGCTCTACAAGTGAGCTCATGAAGCTCACCTCCGTCTTGAAGGCCTACGTTGAAAGGAAAGACTGCTGAAATCTTTTGCAGAATCATCAGGAGAAGATGCCCTGTTAATAATCCAACACACGTTGCAGAAAAAAGCAAAAGTTTCCTGAGGTTTCTCCCAACTTGGCACACAGGACATTTCTTTCCTCAGCATTGGTTTGAACATAAGAGTAAGAATATTCTCTGTCCTGCAGGGATAAATTTGTGATGCATAAAAGAAGGGGAGAAAAATAACTGTGTAACTCGAGTCAACTATTCAGTGAGGGAAAACACTCCTCACTCCTGCAAATAACAGGCTGCGGCCCATAAATGTTGTCTTTTTGTATACTCAGGACCTCAATGGAGAGGCACAAATATTATTGAGATATCAAGGGCAATTCTGTTCTCCTCAGCACATGCTGAGAAAGTAGGTGACTGACAATAGACACAGTAAGGACAACAGTCATCTGGCCTTCTCTCTACTCTCCTTCACCCACAAACATGTATTTTTACCAGAAACTTATTAAATAATCTTTTTTGATAGAATTATAGTTTTGTTGCAAGAGAACAGTGTTGGTACTGGACTGGTTTTGTCCCACCGTGAGACCTCCAAATTAGCAGTGTGGTTGCCTGCATAATCTCAGACCTGAGCTCTCTCGACAATCACTGAAAGGCACTTTTAGAGGATGGCTCAGGCTACCTGAAGTGTGAGTTGCTCTGTAGAAGTACTTCTGTATCCCTGTTGACACAGAGCTGAGGACAACTGCTTCTCTATGAGGTGTCTCATTTCAATGCCTGAAGTGAGGTGGGATGAAACCAGACTGACAAAACCATCACCTTTTCTGGTAATGTGATCTGACGTCTGATCACTGTCAATGCTGGGAAAAGGCATCTGATTTCAAAGTGAAATTTCTCTAGCTTCATCTTTTAGTCCCTTGATCTTTCTATGTTTTTTTCAGCAAAACCACAGAACTTCCCCTTTACCAGCTATCTATCTTTTCCAGGTGTGTCTACAGCAAATGATCAAGCCACCTCCTAAATCCATCAATAAACTAAATAAGTTCAATGGTCCGGCGTGATTAGAGCCTCACATTCTCTGACGCTCAGTAGCATTTATTTCAGAACTGGAAAGTAGCTTTGGCTTACTTTGGAGAGTAATATGGAGATCTATCTGATGAAGGTCCCCATCCTGCTCCAACAGAACACAGCAAGACCTTTGTCATTCATTTCAAGTAGAGCATATTTAGACTGTGATGTTTAAACACTTTCTAGATAAAAAATGCTGCTGTGAAGCAAAGCTTTTATTTTCACTTTGGAGCATTTACTGTAGGAATAGTTCATGGTCTGCCCAAAGCCAACATCCTGTCTCCAACAATGGTTCATAATGAATTCTGAAATAAGCAAGTTTGGTGATAATCTTCTATATTTTATATTCATCTTAACTCCTGGAGCTCAGGTACTGAAGCATCATCTTTTATATCCCAAATTTTTGCATCACAGTGGGCGAATTCCAGTCACCTCCAGCCTCACCAACCTGTGGACTGACGGAACTTGACTGGTGGGTGGACTGATGGCTTGATCAAGAAAGCACTGTTTCTTTTCTTTTATAAAATCCAGTACTATTCACTATATCATGCAAATTTTAAACACTGTCCATGAGGAAAACTGCCAAATAGCAGATGATAACATTTTATTCATCTTCTTCCTCATCTGCACACATGCCCACTGTTGTTGTACCTAAAGTGGTATGTTTAGTCTGTTTCTAAATGTGGATGAACCCATGATCAATCCCTCCTGTTTCCGTGTTATATAAATTATTACCCTTCAAGGGTGGGAATTATCCCAGCTAGGTTTAGCTGTCTAAAAGCAGGCATCTAGTCTAGACGAGGAATATAAGCTTTTAAAGATCCGAGAGAGATGGGTATCTCCAGGAGGTGGCACATCCCATGTTGAGCTAGACAGCCAGACCCTCTGTTCAAACATACCTCATAAATTGCCTCCTTTCCCTTATCACGTTTCCACAATTTACACTTTTTGCTCTCTAGAAGTTCCATCCTGATCTATGTGTATTAATATTGTTACTGTTCAAAGCCATATGCTACAACAATTTCCAACCTGATTGGATTTGTTACTGATAAAAAGTGTCCTACTCCTGCATGGTAATGCTAAAAGCCTTGTGATTCATGGTGAGTTGAGATATTGTGCAGTATAGGACAGCCTGGCAAACTCCAAGGTGATTTCTGTACACATACAAGAGAAACCTATCCTAGACAATGTGTTTCTGTTATTTTCAGGCACTGAGATAGAAAGAGGTTGCTTGTATAGGCAGTGTTGACTTTGAGGAATTCAAGGAAAATTCAAGAAGAGATATTAGAATTAAATGTGCAGTGCTCAGAGGCAACAGGACTGATTTAAGATTTAGGCAGGAAGTAAAAGCCTTTAAATGAAAGGGTCATAAATTCTGTTTTTGTGAACAGCAAGGCATCAAGCCAAGTAAGATAGAAGCTTTTCTCTGCATTTCTTAAGATGACTTTGCAGAATTGCTAATCCAATAAATACATAGCTCAATACACTGAACTTCCTGGTCCTTATTCACTGATCTAGGAAGCCAAATGTCTTCCCTTGTATTTCTACAATAGAATGAATGTGTGCCAAGTTCAGACCAGAAGTATGAAATCTGTGCCGCTAAGATTTGCATCAGGATATTTAGACAGTAAGTAGAGACATTGCTGACCAGAAAGCTCCCAAGTTAGCTATTTTGATCCCATATCTATCAATTATATCTAACAATAACAATTTAGTGTAATTTTGTGTCCATGGTAGGCTCCAACATAAGCTAAGGTGGTAAGTGTTTATTTTCATATAAGTTAGATTTTTGGTTTCTGATTTAGAAGTGAACTAAATATAATTGAGCAGGGCTGAGTTGAAGATACGAAGATCGTAATCTACTGTTGAGCTCAAGGTCTCGTGCACTAAATGCTGTGACAGCAAAAGTTTCCTTCACCGTACCTTGCCCATGACCCTTAAACATGCACTGAAGCACTTTTGTTGTAGAAGCAGCTCCTTAGACCTGTCAACTAACAAAGATAGTGAGGATACAATTTTCTTCTAAATAAAACAGCCTTCTCTGGTGGCACAGAAATGGTTTGTATTGTCCAGTTGTTATCTCAAATAACACCTACCCAAGATTAATTTATATATATTAAGGTTTCATTAAAGGCTTAGCTAGGGAGGAAGAATGTACAGAATTTGCAGAGAAAACACTCACTCAGACACATGCACTTGGCTACATTTTTATAAACATGGGAAAGTGCCTTCGAAGCATCCAGAGGGGAATTTAATCTGCCTGAATAAGGGGCTTTAACTTAGTCAGACAGATGACTGCTATGGAGGTGTCGAAGTCAGACAAGGTTTATATCATCTCATTTGCTATGTCATTTCTCAGTGAGTTGTTGCTCTTTGAAGTTCAGACAGTTTCATACTCTCTCTACTGCACCACACCATGCACACCCTGTCTCTGTTCATGACTTCTAACGCTTCTTTAACGCAGAAGATAAGGTCAAAATGCATATTTCTTGACAGATTCCACTGAGGTCAAATAACTTGACACGCATGTAATAGACTTGGAAAGTGGAAGTGCAAATTAGTACATCCTGAAGTATTTGTGCTCATGTTTTAACATAGTTGTTTGATTTGTTTCTCAAGTCAGACTATTGCAGAATTTTCAGTTTGAACAATGATAATATTAACACATAGGTAGTATCTTAAATCTCAGTCCAATAATACCTAATTTTCTTGAAATTCACACTTCTTTGGAGAAGATATATTAACATCTTAAAAATACATTCAGTGAGGGAAGATGAAAGGTTTTCATTGCTCATACAGGTATTATTCTTAATTTAACTTGTCTCTCACTTTTCCTGAGAAATCTCACCTGTTTCTGCTGATCTGTTCCAGCAAAGCTGTCAGCAAATGCCAATCAACTGCTAAATGGAAACAGTGCACGTGGTGAAAAAACCCTAAAGTGAGTGGGAGATTCCAACCCCAGTCACTCACGAGGTCCTTCATTTTCATTTCATCTTTGCTCCATGGTGACTGGGCTCATAACCTGGCTCCTGGCACCTATTTTTCATTGCATATCACAAGGTGAATGTCCGGGTCGTATACTGAACAGTCTTAGAAGGAATACCACAGCCACATTTCCAAGCACTTATTCTTGAATGGAATCAATCCTTTTGAAACCAAAAAAGTGAATTGACTTAAAGTTTTAAAAGATTAAAATTTATATTCTGACAAAGTATAGGTTTGATATGTTATTGTTTGGTGTAAATGATAATGTTTTTCTTTGGGAAGCTGAATCACATCTGTGAATCGATATTGTGATATTTGGGGTTCTTAGCAAAAAAAAAAAAGTAATAAAAATGTAAGGAGTGAATGGAAGTTTTTATGTGAAAAAATCAATAAATTGAAAAAAAAATTAAAATGATATGAGGTCTGATGAGAACATTTTGTTTGATTTGTAGCAAAAGTTTCATTTGCGCTTAGCATGACTTTGGATTTTATTGGTTTGGAAACATCTGAAAGAAATCTCATATAAATATAAAATAGAAGTGTTTCATATCAGAAAAAAATTGAAATGTTGGACTTTCCCAGATAACATCCTTTCACCCCAAGTGGTTCAGAGAAACCGGTGGTGGTGGCAATTCTTGTGTCTCACGGCTCACGGGATGGGGTTTCCAGTCTGGGCAGCAGTGCGAAACCCCCACTACAGCAGCAGTGTGCTCAGGCTTACCCTGGTCTGGGGGCCAAACGCTCACCGCAGACCTCAGCGGGGCGAGGGAAGCGGGGAGGGTGTTGTGTTGGGTTCTCTCAAGGCAGGAGAGGAGCCCGTGAGCCTACCTCGGTGTGGACAGTCGGATGTGACCTAAAGGGGGTCCCAACAGAGTGGCAGTGTGAGCATTTTCCCAATCTGTGGCAGCAGCCAATTTTTGTGCTTTTTAAATACAAAGATCTTGCAGACACACTAAAAGCAATGCCTTGGGATGCAACATTTCAAGGGCTGATTTAAAGAATTGGACCTCCTGTTCTCCTGTGGCTATTGAGAGCGCTGGGACGCGTGGACAGTCACCAGCTGTGGTGCTTGCCCAGCCACGTCCTTCTTAACCACCTGCAGGACCACTCAGGACGGTGGCCAGGTAAATACCGATCTTGCTGCCCAAAGAAATCCAGATCTCTCCTCCTTCCAAAGCACTTATTTTGTCCCTCTGCAGATACTCTCCTGGAGTCTTTGGACAGATACTGAAGCAAGAGATGGGGAACAGGCTGAGGCTAGAGACTGCCAGGCTGGGAGAAGGTTACACTTGTACCTGCAAGTATGAATGAAGCCTGTAACATCTAAAGGTTCTTTGCAGTTCAATGAGGAGCCTATTAATGCAATACGTCCACTCAAATGCATCCTCCTCTTGACTACTACTTACCTTATTTGACTATTACTTACCTTATTTATTAACTTCATCAGGCAAAATCTAAAAGCGTCCCACAGGAAACCTTTCAGAACTTACAATTTCTGTTATGGGAGAATTTATAGCTCAATAACACAGTGCTTTAAAAATTGACTACTAAGAGAACCACACAGGCACCAGTTAATATATATTTGTAATGTCCTTCATGAATCTGTGCACAGCAATCACAAATAAGAGAGTTCATTTAAAAAGTGTGGTTTAAGTGCATAGTATCTTGGAATTATCATAGAACCAGGAGACAGGTAAAATCAATGTGAAGAACTATATATGTGACGTGTCTCATGTTAAACACCATTTCTGGCAGAAGTCTGTGTTAAAAGCATCTTATAATAATCTTTCTGTGCTGTGATATCTCTTAGCAATTCTTTGTTCCAAAATCCTACATCAATACTGAAAATGAGAACTCGCTGGTAACATTGAATCAATGTGTTTCTTAATGGCTCATATTAACATCTCCATCAGGAAGTAATGGACCTGCAGCATTTCCCATAATTGCTATATAGAGATATTTTCTATACTAAGTATTGTGTGTGCTTCCATTAGCCTAGAAACATTCCCTGTTTCCAAAAGTAGCCCTACAGATCTTAAATGCAAACTCTGCATAAAACCTACCAGTCCAAATGCAGTCAAATAACAGAGATCAAAAGTTGTTTTCATTCAGACAAGCTTTGAATTGCCATTTTACTGAGGAGAAAAGGCTTGTGTAACTTTTATTTATTTCAGGCTGAATCCTTTGATCCGACAGCTCCCTCGAATCTGCTCCAATACATGCTGCCCTACAAAAGTTGAGAGCACTTTACCCACTGACACCTGAGCAGAGTTTGGCCCCTGGTTTGTTATTGCTTTTCAGGAGCCCCGACAGCGACCTCCGGGCCCTGCAAACAGACACCTCCTGCTGTTCCTCCAGAAAACATCTGCTAATGGACAGTGGGAAAGGATCTTGCATTTATTTTGTGCAAGCAAAATTGCCTGAGAGACTTTTTTTCCTAGAAGCGAGGTGGTTTATGTGCCCTTTGGAAGCTGTCCATTGAAGTGCTGATGTCAACGCTGAATTGCGAAGAGGAGAATCATATTAGACTTTTCTTGAGGCAGAGAGTGAATTGACATAAATATGAGTTATGTGTTAATATCGTTGTTATAGCTGCTTGGCCTAATGACCATGACTCCTATCTCCAATGCTGGCCAAAATATTCAATCAAGGGAACTATGTTTTACCCTTTTGGACAATAAAAGTTGTTGCTAATCGTTTTTTTGAGTCACCTGATTAATTTTTATGACTGTTTTTGTTTTCTTTGTGCTGATATTTCTGAAGGATTTCATTGACTCTGGAAATATTAGCTATTTGAAATTAATGAATTTCATTTTCTGTAGTGAAAATCATATTGTGACTCCAACTTCAAAATGAATTGCAAAAATTAGGACTGTCTCTGTTTAACTTAGAATTGTTCTTCATGGCTACTTGCAAAAAAAGTAAAAATTTCTTAAATATATTTTAGTAGACTTAATTCATAATTTTATTTTAAAAGTCCATCATCATTACAAATACATTCCTTATTTCTTTCCTACTGTAGAATGACATGCAGAGTTTTTAATTTTCTTACAGGACAGCCACTGTTTTGGGTGTACATAACTGTTTTTAAAAGATTGCACAATTTTCCATTGCTAATGCTTGAAAAAAGGATCAGAAAATGAAAGCACTTCTTTAAAGATATTTCCTTAATTTTTCCAAACCTGACATTTATTCTATTTTCCAGTTCAGTATAGAAACTGAGTTTGCTTTCAACCAATTTCTCTATATTAGAGCTGTGGCTGTACATCCTAAAATTGATCTCATTTCTTTGTTCTGGTTTTGTTGTGATTTTTTTGTATTACTGTCAACTGAGGGCTGCCTGCTGAGACCACAACCCTATATTGCTAGATGCTGTATGAACACTTAAAGTAAGGCAACCATCATCCTGCAAATCTTCTAATCTAAATGACCCAGGCAAATAAAGCATGAGAAAAAAGAAATCTGATCCTTGCTTTATTGCTCAGGTACTGAGACACATTGGAGATTAATGGTAAAGTTCATACTGGAGTGGTAGGAAGATGAATACCTCCCTAGTTGTACATCTACACATTGACAGTGGCCGACCAGTCCGGGTGTGTTCAGGGAGCCTCCTGCTGCGACTGTCCCCTGAACCACAGAGCAGGAGATTATCCAGGGCACACAGCTGTACATTTTGGGTACAGAAAATACTGCAGTGAATTAGTGCAGAAGCACACTTCCTGACACAGCTTATTGCATCAGAAGGTGTTAATTGTTATCCCTCGTCTGCCTGCAATCACGGTTACTGACTTGGGACATTCAACCTCCTTCAAGGCTTCACCAAATCAGCCCTTCTTCGCTTCCTCATCATCTGGTCTCCTACCTCATGCTCATAGCTCTGAAAACACATTATTATTTTAGTCCCAGTTTAAACAAGGGCTTCAGGCTTTTCAGCCTGAGCAGCCCAGATGTACGTCCAGATCCATGGCAGGCTTGCCTGGCATTCCAGTGTTTAGGAATTGGATAACGCTATTCAAAAGAGACCACGTAATTCACTACAGCACTGTTGTCTCCCTGCTGTCCTCACTCCCTCTCTCCCGACCTCTTGCTCCAGGTTTCATCTCACTAGGATGAAACTCCCTTCTCCTCTGTGCAGGGGAAGGAGGCAGTAGGAAGAACGAGGCATGTTCCCCAGTGAGGTCTCGGAGGGTCCCTTCTTTTGGCGATGGGTGATTAGGGCCGCTCTTATGGCTGCAGGGTTCCCAGGACTTGCACTGGAGGCCAGATTAGCCCTGGATAAGCAGGTATGAGTTGTGGTCCCATAGGTTTTGTACCAAGATGGTTTCTCTGCTTGCCTCTGCTATGACGATAGCCTGAAACTTGGCAGTGAGGAAGAAACCAGAATTCTCTGTGATAAGCATTTGCATCATCATATATATCATGTATTTCACTTGCATTAGAGTATATTAAAACATAATTACTACTACTTTAAATTATTACATTCACATGCTACGTGACATCTATAACACACTAGGGTTATATAATGATCTCTTAAATTCTCAGAAAGCATCATTATTTTCTTGTCTCTCCTCCCTAGACCCCTTGACCATCCCAAGAAGGGATGCTCATGGACTGACACTTCCCTCTGTCAAAATGTATTTCTAAAGGAAGGCTGGGTGACCGCTGCAAGCACCTGCACTCCAAACAGCTGCTGGGAAGTTATGAATAAGACTAGTGTTTTTCTGGAGGGGGTTCTTTTCTGAATACTGATGGGACATCACTCTACCAAGTAGAAACCACAAGCATTCCCATTGCCCATCTCTGAGATGAGGTCAGGTGCAGCTGTCAGCACTCCAACCATGCTGACTTCTCTCCGTGTAAGGAAAGGGCACCCACTACCCTCTTGATTAGGCCAGGTAAGATGCTGAGGAGTAAAGCTCCTAGGACTGAGAAAGCTAATAACCCTCTGGGACAGGTGGCAGCAGCTCTTATTTTACTTGCTATACATGGTATCAGGCAGTATATAGTTACCTATGCTTGCAGTGAAGAAGTCCCTAGCACAGCTTTTGACGAACCATCTCAGGGAGGGGTAGCAATCTAGCTGCGGCATCCTGGAGCTCACCGAGCCTAATTTACTCTTGTTCTCAGCAGGCTAAAATAAACCCAGGCAAGCTCTGTATGGCTAAACCTCGTCTTGTGTTTTGAGTATTTCTAATTTATTTTGCAGCCTTTACTACAGACGTGCCTCAAGTTGCATGATTTAATTTGCTTGTGATGTGCAGCAGGCCCACGAAACCCACCTGTGCTTATCAAATCAGTGCATTTACTGCCTTTGCGTGTGAGGGAGGGGTCATACAAAGATGTCTTTGTTTTCTCTTAGGCAGAATGTCTGAATTGCTGTTTTTCTTGGTTTCTTCATGATTATCCTGTTTCGAGAGTAAATATTTAAGTAATGCCCACAGAAATTCCTGTAGGTTACCTGACATTTCTTGAGGTTGAAAGTTTGAACTCATGTGGCATTTGTTTGCGATAGCTGGATATTTCTGCATGGAGCTTACAGCTTTGATAGTATCTGGGTTTCCTGCTTTTTAATCCCTCTAGGTGCATGAGTGTAAGATTTGCTGAGCAGGAGGGAGAGGAGGTAATCGATCACCTTAGATGTATGCTGCCTTTCCCCTTGCTGTGAGTACTTACGTAGTACTGCTAAGAGCAGAAGGGAGATTGAAGCACATGGTGGTTTTGGAAGTGAAGGGTTTTATTCCTGACCTGCAAATTAGTGATGGTGCTTCCATTTCCTTGAGGCCTTAATATTCTCGCGATCCCACAAGAAGATAGTAACCTATTTAATGGTGTTAGGATTTAACTTGCAGGCCAGGCAGTTCTGCTGATTGTGTAGACAATAAATCTAATGATGGCTGGAGGCACTGCTGGGGTGTACCCTCTGGAGCTTCGGAGACTAAGAGCAGCTCTCTTGAAAAAGTCTTTCTCAGGCGTGCTCAGACAGGCACGCTGGTCTGCCAGCTGTTTCTGACGTATCCATACGTACCGTAAAGGGTGGAAGGCGGAGTGAGACTGGATACCTCTTTTGCCCGTTCTTGCTCTGGAAACCTGGTCCTGGTGGCGGAGAGACACTTCTGTTGTAGCTAATTGTAATTGGGTGTCAACCAGGCAAATTATGCAAATGAGTCCAATAATTACATTTAGAAGGGAGTATAGTTTCATACTGCTGTTACTAAGTCCTGCACTTCTATAATCTTAGCAATTTGGCCCTCCGGGATTTTAGCCTTAGGAATAGTATTCTACCCATGTTGATGGGCTTTTTTGTTTTATTTGGGGATACCAACGCTCCTTTCCAGCTTGTTTTGAACCTCTGGTTCCTGTGAAATGCATGGGGGGGGGACTGGTGCTCTTGAGATTATTGCTCCAGGATAACTTGCTCCTGACATTTGGAATGAAACAGAAAAGCAGCTGATTCAGCTCTTAAAAAATAGTGTAGAAGTTCACTTTCATAACAGGTATTGCTGATCCAGTGATATCATGGGTGTATCATTGACTTCCAGAGGAGCAGAGCAGAAGGTTACTCCATTAAATTAGGCATAAAAAATACAGAGAGATTTTTTTTCCCCTGCCTCTTTCAGAGCTACAGAGAAGCCGTCTGCATCTCTCCTTGTCAGCAAGCTCTGTGTACAAGCTTTGCCTGGGCTGAGAGTGTCAGTCCCACAGAAATCTTCAGCCATTCAGCCCCTGGACAGTCTCTGTGCAATATTGCTTTTACTTGCCTCCAAATGCATGGGAGAAATATGAACAAATGAGGCAACACGGTAAAGGAAGAGGCTTTCTGGAGCTTTTTCCCTGCTTGATGAGTGTGATCATGCACAGGTTTGATGTGCCAGCTCCAGCAGAGAAACGGGAGACCCTGCTGCTCTCCGGATCTGCTTTCAGCTCAGGCTCAGGGAGAGCCTCTGGCTGGGGCCTCGGTGGGTTCAAAGTCAGCTTTAAAGCCAAACGGCTTACTGAGCTGACCCAAAGACTTCTCCCATGACAGGCAGAAAAGCTGGAAAGGGAGATGGGTGTGTCATGACGTCTTGATCTCTGAAGTGCCTACAGCTTAGGGGAGACCAGAGAGGGGCAGAGAGGAGCCTTTGGACATCAAGATCTGGATTTTAAAAGGTATTTTGACACATTTAGATGTCAGCTGGTGGTCTTGAAAGCCTTAGGGCACATTGTTTCCAAGTTTCGCAGGTGGGATTATTTTTCATTATATTATAGGTATCTCCGTCTGACCAAATGCCTAGACCCTGTTAACGATGACAGGAGAGAAATCGGTGCTTTTAGAGAAAGATTTGTCTGATTGCAAAATAGATGAGGTGAGAAACAGATCATATGAATCATCCGGTAATGATACCCGCTTCTCTCTACTGACTATGAAGAGAGCTTTCATGACTAGACGACATTTAAAGACTTCTAATGTAGGTTTCTAAAGTTATGTATCCCACATTAAGTAGTGAAATAACTTCAGAAATCAGGCTCTTGGGGAGCTGAGGCTGCCCTTGGACTTTCTCTGAAGCAAGTGGGGAGTTACTGAGAAAACAAATGGGCAAATAGGCCAGCCTGGACGAATAAATAAAGAAATGTGATTACTGAAGGACAGTGTCTCTGCTTCTACAGCTCCTATCTGTAGATGCTCTCGATATACTTTCTGGATCCTAGCGGGTGAGTCCTGACAAGTGCCCCTACGGCTGGTGTTTACCAGGGCTCCCATCTCAGCTGGGGCACGGAGAGGCACAGCAACTGCATTTCCATTACATCCAGGACAGGGGATTATCCCCCAATCCTCCCAAGAGCACCCTGGATGCCTTCTGATGAGGTCACACAGAACCGGGTGTTTTTAAAGATATGGATGAACTTCAGAGAGAGGGAATTAAAATCAGACCCCCTCAGTTCCCTCTGCCATAGCTTTCTATATGAAATATGGGAATAGTTTCACTGTTGATAGCCTTTAACATTTTGCTCATGCAGATCATAAATTCTTAAGAATGGGTATTATCTCTTGCTACTTGTCTGTACAATAAGGGCTTAATCTCAGCAGGAGCCTGTGGGTTTTTGAGTAACTCAGATAATGTAGTATGTGATTTACCTACTTATAAGGAAGCAGCTCATCTGATTCTGTTTTAGAATTTAAAAAGACCGTGTACTCTATACTCCGCCCACCACAATAATGACAATAAAAATTCCCAAATGTACTATATAAAATGGTTAGATTTATGAGAGTTCTTTTTGGTTCTTTTTGGACTCAGTTCCCACAGATGTTCTGGCAATAATTCAACCCCACTCTTCCCCCACCCCTGCCAAAACTTAACAAACCTCACTGTGTTGGAGCTGCAAACAATTTCTTAGATATAGAGCCCTAAAATAATATTCCAAGCAGTATGCTTTTCACTAACTTTTTTTTTTTTAAAGGCATAAAGTCAGAGTTTCAGTATTGCTAGCTTGTAGCCAAAGAGCATGTATCTTTTAAAGTGGTAGAATATGTAATGCTAATTGCAAAGACACAGGGTGTCTGCACATGGAGTTCAGGATATGCAAAAGGTTCAAAAAAAGTTAATCAAAATCAAATGTTAAACAAAAGGTTAATCAATTTCAAGGGAGACATATACAAATGCAGATAGAAGAGGTGATTTTAGAATGAAGTAATAATTCCTTAAAATGGGACTAAAACTCTGCTCCTTAATAAAGTTCCAGGAAGAGCACTTCACAAGCAACTGGGAGGCAGCCTCGGGCACCGAGCGATGAGTTAGCAGAGGCTCAGTGTCACGGGTGATGCTACACTCAGTTACCAGTAGAAGCTGGCTGCCAGCTCTCCCTCAGTCCTCCCACCACCTCAGGTTTGACCTGCAGATTGATGGTGACACCCTGTCCCCTGGGAGATGTTTTCTCACCTCTTCTGGCTGGGAGGCGATGGGGAGCAGCCCTGGCCTGGCACCGAAGCCTGGCTTAAAGCCTTGCCGGGACTGTCAGCACGTGCGAAGCCTCACAGGATTTACTGCCAGAGCTGCGCTTTTTGCTGGATAGCGTCTGGCTTGGTGGGCATCTGGGAGACTTCGCAAACTGGGATTTACACCTCTGTGCCCTGCCGGAAGGTACAAATGAGCCGTGAACCAATTGCAATGGAATATTGGAAGTCTTCCCTAACCCTGACTACATGGTCTGCTTTCATTGCTCCCCTCGTTGAGGAAAGGGCTGTATTGGGAAAGAAATACTGCAGATGTACCTGCAATAGGGCGAAGGATGGCTCCGTCAATCAGGCAGCGGGCTGTAGCATGGGTGAGGAGCAGAAGTGCTCAGTCCTGAGGGGTTGGATGCAATTCTGGGTACGATTTCAGCAGCATGACTACAAATGCATGCAGAGATATTAAAGTAACTGAGTTTGGATGCAGACAGCAAGGCAGGGCTGGGTGTGTTTTTCAATGTTGCAGGTTTGCGCCATTCGCATTGCTTTCAGTCTCACTTCTCTCAGTCTTTGCAGACCTGCTTTTTGCTAATAAAGCAATCATACATATTCTCCTTTGCTGGGATTTTGTCTGATGCCACTGGACTTCCTCAGCTCACAGCTTCTCAGTTGAGGCCCTGCAAAATTTAGCTTGGATTTAAGCAAAATATACCATAGCTTAGCACAGCAACACCAAAGGTTGGCTCCTTCTTGCAGAGCTGGAAGGCACACTTAGGGGGTAGCTGGACTCATGGGGGGTTTAGGGGCTGAAGTACATTTACAAAACCTGTTGAGAATTGGGTGGATCAGCAGGAGATGTTTTGTTCTTGGGTAAACAGCTACCACATTATCTTAACTATAAACCTTGCCCTCTCAACTTTGCAAACACGCAGCACACAGCAGGACTCAATTTTCTCATTTTATTACCTGTCTCTACTTAATAGGAACTAGGGAATTCCACAAACTGATGCAAATACATTAAAAAACTAATTAGCTGGAACTACTATGCTTGAAAAAAACCATAGGTTGCCATATGCACATGGCATCAAATATGTACTTTAGTTTCTATTATGGTGATGGCTTTGTATTAGCAGTAGTCGCAGATTGGCAGGCAAATAAGAAAGGATTGCAAATGCAGCTTTAATTGAAGAAGTAGTTAATCTGGAAATTAGGATTCTGTCTCTCTGCAATTTTCAGTCACATATGGTAAGTTTCCAGCTCTTGAAGTACATTTTGCAGATTTTCTGCTGTGCATAATTTAATACGGTTCTAAAGCACCTGCCTCACAGCCTTGTCCTCCCCAAAATGACTGACAAATTCTGAATCAAAGTGGGAAAGAAAAAAACCCTCTGCTTCTAAAATGGGCTGAATTACCATCTGGATCAGAAAGGGTTGCTCCTCAGTAGCCCCACAGGATGCAAATGGGCTGTCTCACTCTCTGCTTAGACCAGTTTTATCATGCTGGTTCAAAGCGCTGAAGAAATTAAAAATGGGGCATATCCTCAGCTGGTGTAAATCAATATAATTCCAGTGACTTTAGTAAAACCATGCAGACTTACACTAACTTCCCCACAAGTATTTTAGGGCTAGAAAAGTTTATTACGTTCATCCAGCCTGACAACACAGGCCATAGACTTTCATCCAGGAATTCCTGTGCCGAGTCCAATAGGTTATGGATGAAATAGAGCATAGCTTTTAATAAGACATGTAAGGCTGGCAGATTAATCAGTATAAATGGCTATAAATCCAAGATCTGCCGTGGTTTCTGTGAGCTGAGATCCAGAACTGAACCCAAGTTAAGGACTCTAACTAAGAGAGAGCTCATCATATTTCCCTTTTAACTGCTTCTAATTGCCTTGACTATAAAAAATACGCTTGTGTTTGCAGTTTGAAATTCCCCGGGGTTGAGATCCATCTATTGGATTTGATTAGCCCTTCATCAGTGATATTAGAAAGTCCTCCTGTATCTGTTATCTTCTCCTTGCACAGGGTATTTTGGTCCCTGATAAAGATATTCCCTTTCTTTTTCCTTCGCTAATATAATATAGCAGGCTCCTAAAGTCAGAGAGAACTGCTCCCTGCTTGAACTACCAAGAATCAGCCCATTTCCAGGTGGAGAAGATGAACCTGAGGGGCTGTTCTGAAACTCTGCACTTGACTGTGGGGCAGCCCCCCACTCCTCCGTGCTGGCACTGCTGTGATGAAACCCTCTGGGGTAACCACTGGTGGCGGAGCAGGAGCTATGAGGCAAAGTTTGCCTTTTCCCTTGTGTTTCATGAAGTATTTAGCAGCACAGAAAGGTCCTGGCCTGGCTGCTGAGCATGTAGGCAGTGTGACTACATGACAGCCCAGCTGCCAGACTGTTATGCTGGGACGTGGTCGATGTCATCGCTGCCTACGTCCCTTCGCTGCATCCCTCCTGCTCGTGCCCTGGCCAGCCATGCCTCGTGTGGTCTGTAGCTCCAAGCTGCAAATAGCTAGAAGTGGTACTACAGCAGCAAAATGTTTTAAGGACAGACCAGTTAACTGCTAGGGAATTTACCTTCTTGGTGCACACTGTCAGGAGATTTTCAGTAGTTTTTCAGCTATTGCTGTTTTATTGTCTCACTGATTCCTCAAACTCCGAGCTTGGGCGGGCCAGGATGTTGCGAGGGGACTTGAGGCTCACACCGTATCTCTGTGGAGACCTTGCTGTTACAGGCTCTGGTGAGAGCTAAAACTTCCTCTACCTGCTAAAACTACCACCATCAGCTCGAGAGGATAAAACCAACCATATAACTTCATGGCTGGTAATGCTTGGGCGGATTCAATGTGTGATGTCCTCTTTTGTGGACTTTATGTGATGGGATATGCCTGTCACTGAGGACCCCTTGCTGCTGCAACGCAGCTCCAGCCTGGTAGCTGGCCTGTCTATGGATGTGGGGAAGGGATCGATGGGGTCTCTGCCCTTGGAGCTGTTAACGGTGAGCTGAAGCGAAGTGCAGTCGATGAGACACTCATAAGGTCTTTCTTTTTGACAGGTGCTGTCTGTGCCGTGTTCGTGATTCACAGTGGCCTGAGTGGGGTCAGCTGTCACCTGAGATTTAACGTCACCTGAGATGGTTGTGCAATGCTACATTCAGAGAGGAACCTCTCCAGAGTGTAAGAGGCAATAAAGATGACCAGAACTGCCAAAGATGGAGATGAGAAAGCACCTACCAGGTGCTTCCTTCCATCTGCTGAAAGAAAATCTACCTTGCTTCTCTTTGCTGTGCTAACAGAAGCTACACCTGTATGAGAAGATGATGCTGTGTGACTCTGTCCCTTGCTTCTAGGCACTAAGAGTCATGAGTGCTCTAGAAATGGACATGTTCAGGTAGGAAATGTGCAGAGCAGTTTGGACATTAGGGCTGCAGCAGACCTTCAACTTATGGAAGCTGGCACGGTCTCCATTGTTGGAGCTGCACATTGATTTCAGTGGAAACGTGCCAGTCTCCATTGCTCAGGATCTGGCTACAATCCTCCCCATCCTCTGTCTCCCAAGTGGTGCCACTTCACATCTGCTTTGTGTAGTTGTCAAAAACAGGCTGATGGTGCAGGGCAGTGGAGAGCTAAGCTATTTATTTGCTTATTTAAATGGTTTTATTTTTTTTGAATGGTTGAATTATAAAAAAAGTGGTATCTCACCAAATACAGCTAACGCCTACGCCAACAGACAGGGCTGAATGATAGATCAGCCGCTAGTGTACCCAACGTATAGCGAAAGCAAGCCTGACTGGGGAGAGATTGATTTAATTGGCTGCTTTGCTCCAGCTTTGCCCCAAGCTGCCCATGCTTCCATCTGCTCTGCGTGCATCATCATCAGGAGCAGCAGATGCAGAACAGACCGGCCATATTCACAAGTCCTAATCCGTACAGATGAAGTGTCTGCTGTTCCGGACTGGGCTCTCCAGGACATGGATGGGGCAGCTGTGGATGGAGCCTACTCACATGGCACTGCACTTTGAGGCCCAGGGAGACCCTCTGCTCTCTGGTTTGGGAGATAAGAGCAGTAAAGCTTCAGCAGATGAAGAAACAGCTCCCTGGTTAGGAAGTGATGAAGGTATGAATTCTACCTGATTGGCAGCAGAGAATTGAACCAGGGGAGACACTTATGGAGGCAATTCCTCTGGTTGGAGCTGCTCCACTTTGAGCCAGTGAGGTATTTATTTGCTTAGTGATTGATAAACTGCACCTTGCCAGTGGCTGAGCACTGGTCACATACAAGCTGGTTCAAATCCATCCTCTAAAATCTCCCAGTAAGGATTTATATCTGGATCTCCTGCTTCCCAGATGAATATCCTGGCCTCAGGACTCTTGCTTTCTGGACATTCTGTTTTTTTGGGGAGGGCCTAGATGAAGAACAAAAAATAGGATTTTATTTTTTGTGAATGAAAATGAGTTCTCATACTTCTGGTCAGTCTTTTATCACAACTGCGTCAAACATTCCTGGGCACATAAAAGATGCAAAATATAAAATGCTGGAACAAAGATTATTTGAACAAATCCCCTATTGCTTAGCAGTGGCCTTCTGGTTAATGTGGCTGCCTAGGTACTGAAAGGTGTGAGTACCTGTCATATCCCTGCCCTTTATTTCCAGTCACTGCCTATAAAATAAATGTTTGTCCATTTCTTGGAGCTGTTGAAAGGTACCATACTTGAGAGATTATAGGCTGCTATACTCTTGTGTAGGTGACAACCGAATGGTGAGTACTTAGTCACTTTGCACATGGATAGCCAAGTACATTTTCACAGACTCTCACAGACTGTTCTGAAGTGTCAGCTATATTGATGTTTCATGAATGAAAGATAACTCTTGTTTCAGTTCCATCCACCCCACTCAGTTTCTGCTGGGTTTGAGGATTTTCAGTAGAAATACACTTTTCTACTATGTACAGTCTTCCAAAATGGCATAATTATCACAAACACAACATGTGCTAAAAGTCCTGTAGAGATCAGTGTGAAAATTCCTTCATTGCTTTTGGGCCTCGGACCAGAGCATCAGTTTAGTGAAAAATCATTGTTGGCAGATCCATGCCTTCTCAAGAATCAGAAGTCAATGGCTTTCTCTGGACCTGTTCTGTGAACCTGTTCTCTGGACCTCTTCTGTGAAAAACCTTCCACCAATGCCAATAGCACTTGTACCCCGGTGGCCTTCAAGTATTATTATTAGTATTGTTCCTAGTGTCTTGGCTCTGACATGGCCCTGGCTCAGTTTTAGGGCGGAGATAAGAGAAGTGGTGATAGATTGCTGGAGGCAAAATTAAAAGCAATCCCCCTTTTCTAGATAGATTTATAGATCCTGTTACTGGGTGTCCTCTTTTACCTCTGGAGTGCTTTTGGAGTAACGAGTCTGATATTTTCACTTGCACCTCGTTATCCTTTGGCCCAATGGCCTATTCTCTGATGCTCCAGTTATGTCGGTCAAAGACTTCTCTGCTTTCAGACCCCAGCTGCTCATCTCTGCTAGATGTTGCCATGGTCTGAGTGCAATTGCTTCTACACTGTGTGCAATTGCTTCCAGTTCTATCCATGTCCAGGTGAACCAGGTTCACAGACGTCCCTCTGCTTAAACCATTTACACTGGCTGTAACAGACTTGGATGCTCTCACATGGTAAGTTTAGCCTGCAGATCACTGGGGACAGTAAACTTCTACTCTGGGTGCTGGAAACTGGCTGAGGTAAGACTGCGGGTTACAACTTCTTTAGATATAAAACTAAACCTGGAAGCAAGCATACACCATGATCTTACTTTTCCGCACCCTCAGATTAGGGCTAACCTTTGGAAAGGGATGATGTGACCACTCACAGTTGCAAACCCCTTGTCCAAATCCTCTATGACCTCAATTTTTTGGCATCTACCTTTTTCTAATGCAATAAATAGATTTTTATCCTGCTAATGCAGTATTTAGGAACTTTTTCAGCACTAGCACATATCTAATGTGGGGGAAGGAAATTATTGTTCAGACTCGTTTATTCTTGCATTCTCTGGGTTTGACAATGTGCCAGGAAGCAGGTGCATCATTTGACAAATGCCTTATGGTGGTGTACGCCTCCTCTGGATCTCCTTAGCTTGTAATTTTCAATGGATTGATGTATGGTATCTAAAATGGAGGAAACACAGCTTCTTGACAATTTGATTTTTCAGTTACTAGCAAAAGAAAGAAAAAGTACTGAACAACATTGCTGGACCAGATGGAGAATTTACCAGATGCATTTGTAACTATGGAATGTTCCTCATGTGTAGCTACTTTACCCTTTAATAACTGCATTATGTGTTAACGAAATCTTTGAACATAGGATCTGTAGAGAAAACACATTGCTGAATAGAGATGCTGAACACTCTTCTACTCATGACAGAAAAAACCAGAGGTCTGCACATCAATGACTTTTCAATTTTCTGGCCACGGAGGACGAAATTGGTGGGCAGCAGGTGGGGAACAGTAAACATAGTGCTATTTTAAAGCAAAATTGGGAAAATGGGTGACTGGTGATGAAAATTCTGATTTCTGTTCTTAATATCCTTTTTTTTTTTTTTTTAATTTACTCACTTGTTTAGCCAGAACATTCTGTTTTCCTTGGCTTCCCTCACGCCATTGTCTCCATCTCACCCAACGCTTTTCTCTTGTGTTTCACACATCTTTTTCTCCTCTTGCATGTTTTGTTTCTACCTTATCTTCAAGAGATTAGGAGAACAACGTGTTGATCTCCCCACCCAGATGGAGTTCACTGCTTCAGCTGCCTCTTGCTCCATCCTTTGTCCAAATTGTTCTCCTTTGTGTAGTGGGTTCCTCACATGGCGACTCCTCTTCTACTTCAGATCTTTTTGCTTCTTCTCTGTGGATACAGCTACACTGGTTAGAAAATCAGGCCAAGGTATGAGCTAGGGCCTTGTACCACTGATTTTTCATGCTACATAACTGCTAGCGTATGCCCTGGCACAGTTTTATCCTGTGTCAAGCTACCACTGACCAGACAAAGCCTAGGCAAAGCTGGGGGAATAACACAGGGGAAAAAACCCTGTTGGGCTGCATGTTCAAGATCAAGCTGGGTTTGGTTTCTGCTTTTCTACACCATCCTCCAAAGCTATCCCAGGATGCTTTGTCTCCTTGTCTGTCCCCCACGTGTCCTCAAGCCAGTGCCACAACTCGCAACACCTATCCTGAGTTTCATGCTACCAAAACAATAACCTCATGGGATGCAACAGCCCTCACATACTTTGAGCTGGAATATACACAGAAAATAATAGTAAATGTATCATCAGGCCTCCTCAGGGGACACAGAGCTACGAAGTTTGCTTGTGGTCGAGGTCAGCTGTTTTGCCTCCTGGTTTATTTAGCAGCAGAAACATAGTCCATGTCTGTAAGGCTTGTTCTGCTTGTGACAAGGACCGTTGCTGGTTTTGTGATTGTAGTGACTCTACATTACCTCACTTCTTTTTTTTTTTTTTCCCCCTTATTTTTTTCTTTTACTTGAATGGGAGTAATTAGCCTGGTTTTGTGGTTTCTCAACTCCCACCGATGTCAGTTGGGCCTGAGTGCTTCAATGCCTTGGAGTATTTGTGCCTCAGTGATTTCTGCTCTAAGCAGCGTTCAGGTGAAAGGAAAGCTTGATGTTTTTACCAGTTGCTTAAATTCATCAAGCAACGCAGTTTTCCTAGTCGAGGGTGTGATTAAGCAATTATTCTCAGACATGGCTGTTTTACTCAATAAAGAGCTCTTTTTTTGGCAAGGCTTAGGAAATGACAGGAGAGGTAAGCCAGCAAAACTGTCCCTCATGGTGTCCGTCGGTAACTCAGGGCCAAGTTGTGGTGTGGTCCTTGCTAAGTGGTGCAAATCAAGGAGAACAAGCCATGCTAGTCCTTCCCCGTTGTGCAGTGCCCTCTCCCGTGTCATACCAGTGCCCTTCCACTGAGGGCCTGCTTCAGCCCCAGGCAGGTTGTGGGTGGGAGAGGCTGGGGGCTGGGTGGCCACACGGCCTGGGGAGCTAAGTCATTTACACCGATCCGAAATCAGCGTGACGACACAGGCAGGTGCTGGGAAGGGTCTCCCTGCAGTGATCCGTCTTTAATCCAGTGAGCTATCCTGTGCTATTACCCAAACCATTTGTGAGGGGATTTAAATTACACGCCGAACGGGGAGCACAATCTGATAGAGAGTAGAGGTTTAGAGACAGTTCCTTTGCCTGCTACAAGCTGCCTCTGTGCTGTTTCATTGGCAAAAAAATAGAGTTAAAGCAACCTGAAGGCCTCATTCCTGGGTACAGGAAGAGTTATAGAGCAAGCTGGTGGTACTGGGAGGTGACAGTGGCTGTCTGGTGTGCTCCTTGTCCATGGTGGATGTGGAAAGATGAGGAGAAATGGCATGGAGCTGCCTGATATAGGAAAAAAAAAGCAGTTCTCAGAAAATGGAACCACATTTTTCTGCTATTAATAAATGAGGACCCGCTCTCTGGCCTGGAGGCCAACTGGCACAGTCTGGCAATAGACCGTGTAGCTCCTTGACATCAAGGAGAGCAAATTTAATGTGGAGCTAAACACATGCTTCTCCTTTGCTGATAAATTCAGTTTGTTTCCTGCTGTTCAGCTGGAACAAATGCTTCCATTTCCCCTGCCCAGATATCAAACGCAGGAAATAGCTGAAACCCCGGAAGGGCATCTTTTTAATTTGCACTGCATAAAGAAATGTGGGTGGGTTTTTTGTCAGTTAACCTGCTTTAAGACTCTCTCTGTTTTTCTGGCAAATACCTTTTCATCAGGTAATTTCTCATAGTCATATGAGTTTATTTTAGAAAATGCAGCTATGTATGACAAGTTGGTTTTACTGATATCAATGACAGAATTGGAGAAACAGTTACATAACGTTTGTATTTTAGCTGCCCACACCTGGATTACTCAATTAATATTTACGGTGGACAACTAACTCCCATGGGAGTTGATTGTGCTAGACTTACAGTTTGAAAACACAGCTGCAATCATTTTATTTGTTTGCCTCCAGCAGCAAAGATTTTTTTTTTCTTGTAGCAGAGAAAAGAGAAATAATGAGGAAAGGAGGCTAAAGAGAAAACTAAATACTGTCATATCAATACACTGCAGTGAAAATATAGGGGAATCATCTCCCTGTGGATTTGCTATGAGCTTAAGCCATTAAAATCATCTCAGATCTCTGCATCTGCTCTCTTGTAGACATTTAAGGTTGCGTGGTTTAGATTCAAAGCAGTGCTCCATTGCTACGCAGACGTGAAAAACGAAGCTCCACATCCTTATAGCATCCACAGCTCATGTTCCTGACTTAGTGTCATTTTTGCTGCAAAGAGAATTAACAAGACAACAATGGTAAAACTGAGGAATAGCAGGTGGAAATGGCTGGAAAATATATACACGTCAGTGAACAAAGGTGGGTTAATCAGCTCAGGTGACATAGCTGGCAGAGCCAGCAGTACCAACACTACGCATATGCCAGGCTGGAGAATGTGCAAAAAGAAAAGCAAACTGAGCTAGAGGCTGGGTCTTCAAAGTGTGTTCCTTTCCTCAGACCAAGGCTATATAAGGCTTTTAAATCAGGAAAACACCTACCAGTTCCATTTAAAGCTTCTGAAGAAAGAACAGTTATTAAAAGGTGTTCTATTAAAAAAAGAAAAATATAAAAGGAGTTAAACTTATCAGTCTGGCAGTTTTTCCATTGCAAAACAAACTGACATTCAGAATTGTGGAGTTCATACACTGGAAGCAATTCTAATGTCTTGGTCCCAAATCTTGTCACACAAAAGAAATCCCCACCAGACCATAAATTTCTTTATAAGAGCAACCTGCTCTCAGTAAAATAAACAGTCCATTTTTTACAAATGAGTGCAATATTTTTCTGAACAAGCACCTTGCAAGGGAGTCACTGAACACAACATTTTCATACAGCTGCTACGGAGAAAATCTGGAAAATCCCAATGGAGTAATTTTATAAAGAATAATTCTGGTCTAAGCTGTCGAGTCTCCTCTGCTGAGGTCTAAAGGGGACTGAGAAACTAAGGCCAGGCTCAGTCTTATGAATCACTGCTGATTTCCAGCTATAGTAAATGAAATTTATAACACAGAAGAAAAAAAATTGATTCTTTATGTAGGACACCTGTTTCTCTACTTGTTCTTGCTGTTGTTAATCAGGTATGACTGTACTAAGGTCATTGGAGTTATATTACATGAGCTGAGTTTGACAAAAGATTTAGTCTAAATTTTGTTTGACACTGTCTCTGTAATAGCAGCACATACTTTTCTTGAACAGCTGTGTGATGGAGTTTGGTTGTGCTACATTGCTCACTAGATCTTGCAGCAGGCTTCCAAAGATAAGTTGGAAATAGTGAATCAGGACATCAATCCCACCAAAATAAAATTCATAGATGAGGCAAAATCTGCCTTCAGTAAGCCTAAGAATCTCATTTTTATAGTATTAGATAAGCTGGGAAGATGTTCTTCCAAGATATTGTGGCACAGTGTGATGATTATTAGCTCAATTCAGTGACACAATTACTACAGGCCATTTAACAGAAATGTATCCCCTGTTGCTATCCATTATACTAGTAGCTTTAATAATGTCAGTGCGTACAGCTGAGAGCACTGCATGTCATGAAAGAAATATGATTGTATGTTACCAGCACAGCTCAGCCATACATTTATAATGCAAAACCTGTGACAACACCTTACCACTTGAATATTTAGGAAAAGGCTGCCTTGCATAACAGCTGCAGGCTGCTGAAATCAGCTGTTGGGCCAAAATACGATTTTTTCATCATCATCATTGTCAGCCGTTAGTCATAGGAACAATCATCCTGTTCTCTTGGATTTGGTTCGTCTCACCTGTCTTATTCATCTAAAAATTCATTGTCAAAGTCTGAGCTAATCACCTTGGACACTCTGTAGAGTCAGTACAGAGAAATGTGTATCTCTGGAAGATGATTTTTCATCTAAAAGATGATCCTAAAATAGATGTCTGGGATGGCACAGAGGAACTACACTTTGCTGACAACTAACTAGGTGAATCTGCTTGTCTATCCCTAAATATAATAATAATTTTATTAGTCTGTACTTTGCTCAAATAAATTCACTCTTTTCTCTTAAAGCCTGCCTAGCATCCAGAGTGACTTTGGGGTGGCTGGGAATCCACAGAAATGTAATTCCCACAGGAAGAGCAATCAGAAGTGGAGGCACTGGTCCATCCTGGCATCACGTGGTATCCCTCACTTATATCTCTGGGAATCACAGGAGTGTATGGGGTGTTACTCCACTAAGCTGCAGAGGGATTTGGGTACCTACTCCTAATTTAGGACAGATGTCTTTCAGTGTCAGCTGTCAGCCAGAGTCTTTCTGACAGTAGACTAAGGAGAAACACACCCGAACATCTAACCTCTCTTTGGGTTTGTAACAACAGTAGCTGTATTTGCTTTACAGAAGTCATTTAAATGTTTAAATGAAATACATTAATTGAGAACAGGAAATAATCTTTACTGAGGACTTTAAACTGTCTCACTTGAAAAGGAGTACGAGCTAACTGTGAGAATGGTTTGCAGAGACGGGTACCGAATTTCTCCTCTAATAAAGAGCAGCAGGAATGATCTCTCTAAATGCAAAGGTAGATAAGGTTACGAACCTACAAGATGCTTAAACCTCTCTAAAAAGGCTTTTAGAGATGAGAACCTGTGTAATGGTAATGTAACGACACTTGACGCTAGAAACCAGAAGGTCGCTGTAGAGTCCCCCTCGACGCGGCAATCTGCAGACTCTCACCCCGGGTGCCTGCCCACCGCTCCGGAGAGCAAGAGGCACAGACCCCAGTGCTCGAGCCTCCAACCTTGTGCTCGTCAGGACTGGGTGCTCCAGAGACGCTCTCACATCTCCGATGCAAGTCCCTCCGTGCGGGAGGGGGGGATGGAAGAAAGGCTGCTGCCCCCGCAACGACTGCTGGCCCAGCGGCCAACAGAGCAAGGAAGTCCCTTAAATTACACTGCATGAGAGAAATTGAAATAAGGATTTGCTGGGTTTATGATAGACTTTGCAGGTCCTAATTTTGAAGAAATTGCCCAGGAACCCCAAGTAGCTGCTAAGAAAGTGCTGAAGAAGCTCTTGAAGAAATCCCATTTCAATTTGCTTATTTAAGTTAGTAGAAAAAAGACCTCCTTGTTATCTAATTTGTTGATGAGTTCATACACTTTCTGGAATGATTTCTTGCATAATTTACCTTATTGATACATTATTTATAAGTCCTCATTCAATTTCAGGCTCAGGGTTTTGGAAGTAAGTCTTATATAATGAGTAGCTGGTGTCACTTCGTGTCAGAGGAATCAAAAGTGGTTCTGACAACCCAGGGATTTTTATTAAAGCAGCAATACAATCAGAGTTAATCTTTCATTGCTGAATCATTACAAAATGCTCACTTGCCATTACCTCATAGGAATCTAATAAATTATAATGTCCTTTATTGGTTGAAGAAAACAATTTCCTGAGGAGCATCGGTTCCCGGCTAAACTGCTCCCTAAACTGAAATCCAATACTTACGACTGGAAGCTGTGCTTTCATGACTTTCTAAGGGAATACATAAAAGATCCATTAAAGTTCAGTCCGGATACACAGATGTGGGAAGACCCATAGTGTTTGCACCATGAGCTTCAAAGCATGGGTGCTTTGTAGACTGCTCCATGATACAGATTGAATTTAAAGAATTCACTGAGGATTTGGCTTCTACATTGCCCCTGGGAGCTCAGGATTTCCTTCCACTTCCTGGCAAAGTGGTTTAAAAAAATGTATATACTGACAAGAGTATAAGTGTATTGACAGAATCTCCACTTACTAGCGATTGGGAGACACCCTTTAGTGACAGGCAGTTAATAAGTTTTGATGGAGAAACAGGATCAATTGGTTGCTTGAGACAATAAATCACTTCCTCTTATTTAAAAGTCTGGTGCTAACTAGCGAAAAAGACTGCTCAGCCTGTCCTGCTGTGAGCTGAAATATTCTGTTTCTGCCTTGTTGTTTGGTTTAGTAAAGCAGGAAAAAAAAAATACTATTTGAGGTTTGTTCCATGAGAGTTTATTACTTAATATGTCAAGCTTTGCATCAGGCTTGCCTTATTAGTGTAAGAATTATCTAATCAGTGTTCCCTGTGAAGTGTGCTGGGCATTTTACATGGCATCAAATTCCTGTCTGTCATGATAAGATCCACCGTAGGAGCATTTGCTGCTAACTTCAGGCAAATTGAGTTTTGCTCCTAGCTGTATTTTAATGTCTGTTTAGAAATAAAGATATGGGTTTGAAATGGCTGTTCTACTATTTCCTTTCAGTCCCCCCCGCCCCCAAAAAGGAAATCACTGTTTCTTATTAAAAAAATCACTAAAATTATATTATATAAATAAAGTCTAATTGCCAGTACTCATGGTGTGATGTTTTTCATGGAGTGTGTGTGAAGAATCATGTGTTAAATCTCCCATTGCTGTCAATGTCCCAAGTATCTTCTGTTTTTTTGGTTTTTTTTTTGGAAGCAAATGCTTCATTCTTTTTGCCTGATGGCTTTTGAGGGATTAGTGGGCACTATGATGACGTTTTCAGAACAGTTCTCCACACCCTTTGGGACCTGACACACTTTTCTGAAGAAAAGGGAAAGTGCATATTCCTTCCAGTTCTCAGACTTTTGCTTTGAAAATAGTATCACCCTCCCCATAACCCCCTTCCTTTTTTAAAAGTTCTTTTTAGGTATTAATTTTTAGATTGGATTGGATGAGCATTCATACTGAAGATCAGTAAAAACCCCAAACTCTACATAACAGACGTCATTACCCAGTTTCAAGCAAGCTGGCAGTAAGTCAGCTACCAAACGTTGATTGCTGGCCCTTTGCTGAATCCCCATTGGAGTCTGAAGCACACCAGTTCCCCAGCCCTGTTCATAATCACCCTTCCACACCACGGTCTAGGGGGAATTCATTAAGTCGTGTACTTAATTATGTAAATACAATGGCTTCTGCCTGCACTCCGTTTGCACTCGCAAATTTGTTTATCTATTGATGGCTGTGGTCAGCTCTGGGCAGACTGTCTTTGCAAATGTGTTGGAAAACAAGCTGTGCAGCGCAAGCCTGGAAGTTAGCAAATACTTGCTGTTACAGATCAGTAGGCAGCAAAGCAAAAAAAAGGTGTCCTCCTCAGAAATAGTCCCTCAGGTGAAGGCAGTCCATGAAGAGAAAGTAAAAGGGAAAAGTGGGGGTTGGGACAGGTACTTTATTTTGAATAGTAGCTGTCACAGACAATTAAGTACATCTTTTCAAGTCCAGCCTCTCCTCTCATTCACACAACATACAAGCTTGAGACCAAGTGTGGATTTAAGCCAAATCAGAGAACTTTTTGGAGGACGAGTTCCTTAAGGAAGGAGGGATGAGCTACAGGTTTGGCCGCCAGCAGCTGCCCTGCTTCTGGCTCTTCCTGGTCACCGTGTGAACTCCATGCCCACCTACCACCAGCTTCATAGCCAAGACTGTGAATAAAATACGTGTAAGGCACGAGTACATGCCGTGTTTCCCAGCCACCGTCTTGCAGAAGTGTGGACAGAGGTCTCCAGAGTGGTCTTTTCCCCCATACTGTGCAGCTAGAGACTGGGATAAGGGGACACAGCCTAACTGGAGGTGGCCACAAAAACTAGCTTTTTTTTAACCACTAGCCTTCATTGCAGCACAACATTTGCTGGAAGGGGGGTTGAAGAACACAGTTTAAGGTACTTTAATCATATTTATGGGGAAATTGTCTATATCAACAGCAGTAGAGAAAAGCATAAGTGAAGTTATATTGCATGGAAGAAAACCACCAGAGAATTTACATATGCTGGACATGACCATGCCCACTGTACTCTGGTCAGGCAAAGATGCCTACCTAAGAGTAAAGGGGTTGCAGATGAATTACAAGATGATAATGTAGAGAGGCGAGTCCTCCTGTAAGAGCAATTCAGCACCCGATTTGGAGATCTGCCCTCGTGCACAGTTCGTATATACCTGCAGCACCTGAATGGAAGTCAGGTGCAGGTCCCCGAGATGCTAATGCAGGCTGCCTTGTCCTTGCAGCCTCAGTTTCAGAGGCTGGCATCTCTGGTCACGCTCTCTAACCACCCTACTTACTGTCTGGCAGCCTGGGTAGTGCTATTCTTCCACTGTTGCTGGCGTCCCAAGCAAGAACAGTCCCAAATCCTGCTTGTCCCTCGCGTTGATGCACACTAGACTCCTGCTCATCCATTCAGAGGGACAAGCATTTCTCAGAGGGCCTTGACTATGGCCCAATATGCTGCAGATTTAACAAGGTCGACTGTGCCAGACTCCTGTTTTGGTAGCATTTATGAATACCTGAATAGCAGAAAAAGGATGAATTCAAGAAAGACTATGGAATTTGGATTTATGGACACCCATTAGCTGAGTCACTGTGACTAATTCTTGTCTCAGGTCACTTTTATAAATGAAAGTTCAGAAGATAAGTGTGCACAGATTTTAAAGATTTTTCTTTTCTCATGAGCTTTTATGCACAGTTTTATCCTCTCCACTGGTCCCATAGGAGAAGAAGAAGAAACAAAGAATAGCCCCATAGCTTGGAGTGAAAGCTTCATTTAGACATGCTGAGTGGCAAGATTTTTTTCTCTGAGTTCCTGAATTTTAGCAATAATTTAATTGCACTAGGTGTGTCAGCAGCTTGCTTAATGACAATAAAAATAAGAAAAAAATAAAAAAGGTGCTGGTGAAGTTACTTTGGGTCAATAGGAAAGGAAAATAATACAGTGGTGCATTGTTGGGTGTTTTATTCTATGCAACTGCTAAATGCAGCCAAGTTTGCTGAGTTATGTGACTGTGATTGTCAGTTAAATAAAAGAATTTTGAGTTACACTGGAAGTTGAATAAAAAGTTATAAGCTCAATTTTTGGAGGATGTGCATTCAAACTTGTGTCTTGGCCTTACTTATCAGGTGGATAATCTTTGAAGTTTGGTAAATATAGCCAAAAGAGCATAGATGTATCTTGCTGCACCAGTTTCTACCAGCACAAGCACCTGGATTTTGTGATGATTATGAAACAATTCTGTCACTTTTGCAACCCTATTTGCATTGCATTTGCCATGGATGTGAAGTAGAAAAAATAAAAAGAAAGGAGACACCTCAAAGGAAGAATAGAAAAATAAAAATACACCCACTCTGTTTGTGGCTTCAAACCAGAGCAAAACATCAGAGATGAAAGGATCTGCTTTTCTTTTAATCTCATAGTGCAGCTGTCTCATCTGTTGTCTGCAATGTGTCCGTGTCACAGTAGCAAGTTTCACCTTTCTCCAACAGCTACATCCTTTTGACAGCAGTGATAAACAGTAGGCAGACAGTCAGGCTCACAGGATCTTCGAAAATACCAACTCCCTGGACCAGACGCTCATTTCTTCAGGATAGCTGTAAATCATACTCCAGATTTTCTGGCTCCTAGGGATCTCAGGGGAGCAGAGAACAGCAATGCAACCTGCCCTTCCCGGTCTCGTCACCTTGCTCCTCTGTCAGCATCCCCGTCCCAAGCTGCGATATTTTTGACTTGCTCCTTTTGGTGTAACAAATACATTAAGTCGAACAGCTTCTCCGGGAGGGATGTGGATGTCCCTATTTCGCTTAGCCCTGCCAAGGGGAAGGCAAACCCCTCTGGGATCTGACCGATGGCCGTTCTTACCTGTGCTGTGCCTCCGCCATAGGGTGACAACAGGGAAAACACACAACGGGACTTCTTGGGCATATGTTCTGAATTCCCGCTGCTTTAAACGCAGGGACCTCCTATGTCTTTTTTGAGAGAAGGACATCAGAAAATGATTCTCCCTTATCATGTGCCACTCCCAACGTGATCTGGCACATCAGTGGGTTTGGTGCAATAGTAGAAAGTGCTCATAATCTGGACAAGCTCCCCCAAGCCAATATTTAAAGATTATAAAAAAACTTGCATCGTGTCAGAGGAAATAAAAGGAAGGTTTGCTTTTCTTTGAGATTCTGATGTGAAACACCAATTTGTTGGAACTTTTTTTCTCTTTATGAGTAGGGCAAAATTAGTACCTGGAGGGTACAGTAGATTTGTCTAGCTCTGAGGGTGACACATTTGATAAAAAATAAATGAATACCACAAATCTTTAGCAATAAACTGGTTAATAATGTATTGATCTCTGAATTAAGGTACATGGTAAAAGTACAATATATCTTTTAGGAGGGCACACCTCCATTTTCAGGCATTCTGCTTATTTACCTCAGACACATAGATCTGCATTACTGAGGAGAAAGTTTAGTACAGGGTAATAGTGGCTGCTGATCCAAAATTTATTGGAGAGTGACTTAATCATGTAACTGGCACCAGCGCATGCAAGAAAAAAGAAAAGATAGGCTGGTGTTTTTAAAGTAAACACAGCAATATAGTTTTTTTCTGTCTCGTATAAAGAATAACAACTAGGTGTAGACCAATCTTCACTTTTCTTATTTATGCAAATACTGATCTCCATATATAAATATATGCATAAAGCTCAATTAGCATCAGAAAGCTTATTTATCATGAGCAAGAATTAACTTTGCTCTTTCAAAGCACTGCATTAGTGAGGTAACTGGGATGTGAACCTGTTACTACTGAAATCAAGGGGAAAAAAATTGAGAGGCAAAAATCAGGCTCCTAACTCTCACCTGAGTTGCTTCATGGCTAATGCAGCTGCTCCCAGCTCACCAACGCTATGCTCATCTTTCCAGATCGCGCAAAATCTCGCTGTAACTCAGGGCCCGTTAAAACCAAGAGAGTTGTTTGGGCTGCCTCGGTTTCTGTAGTTAACTATGACACTACAGCACGACGAGCCATAGCAGCCACGGCCCAAGCGAGCGCCAGCGTATTCACGGAAAGCGTCACTCCAGAGGCTGGCACAGCCCCAGCGACAGCTGCAGAGCATGGTTTGCGTCAGACCTGTTGCGTCAGTGCTAGACGTTAGACTTCGGACAGGCCGTAGAAGAGGAAAATATGTAGAGGACTGCCAGAGCATTAACTATTGAGAATACCAGAAGAGAGATGTTCTTCTTCACCTTCACTTTGCTTGAATATTTTAGTAATTTAGACCGTGAGTCTGCAACAAAACTACGTGAAACTTGTAGAGAGGAGAATGGGCTGCAGAAGGGAAAAATGGAAGTCAGCAAGAAGATAGTTCTTGTGTTGCAAGATTAAGTGCTACCTACACTTGTTGCACTTCTAATGCTTCCTTTAACAAGGCATCATTTACTTGACAGCTGTAAAATTCTCCCATGTAAACACCTAGCACATGGAGAGGAGGCAGAAGAAAATAAAGTGTGTGCTTTCCTGCTCTGGTGCCAGTCCCATGGCAGAGAGTTTCAGGAGTGCAGCTCACTCCACGACCCTCGACCACTACTCTCAGGCTACATTTTCAAAAGGTGCCAGTGCCATGGCCTCTACTCTTAGACCAATCTGGCCATGTTCATACTATTTAAGTCTTTATCTTCTAAATTAAGAGTGGAGCCATGGGCATGGAGAATGGGCGTTTGCCCAAATTAACCCTCAGGGTAAGCTTGGGAGGTTTATTGAGTTATGTCTACAGCAGTAACTAAACAGGGACAAATTTTGAGTGCAAGTTCCAGTGTGTGGTTATCTATACTACTTAATTGCTTTAGCACTGTCACAATGTCCAGGCACACTTTGGAAGATATTATGGGCCAAGGAATATTCCCTATAGATGATATGGATGAGGCCACCCAGTATGGCAGAGGCAGAGAGTCTAGTAGTGTGCAGCCAAGCTGTGCTGTATTGCTAGACCTTGGGGGCAGAGAAAGGAGCCTGGCCAGGGAAATTTACTGGTATAGATGTGGCATCTGTGTCTGTTTTGGAATTCTGAAGAAGTACTGTAAAAGTACTGCAAGCACAGCAAGTGCTGAATAGATGTGTTTCTGTGGTTAGCAACATATTACTTATAAAAAAACCCACAAAACAGACTTTAAGAGCTGCTGGTAAAAAATGGAAACAATTATTCTCTCTATGTTTGCAAAGTAGTTTCTGTAAAAGTGAACATTTATATTACTAGAAGTGTGCATGGACTTTCTTTTTCTGTGTTTCTTGTTATTACTGCAGAGATTTCTGTATTGGAGAGGAATTTTCTATATCCCTACCTGTTTGTTTGATCGCAAAATGAAATCATAATCCTGATTTGGACATCACTGCTTATTGCCATAAATGTGACAGGGATATTACAAACAATATTATCACCTGCATCATCTGATGTGTGTCCCTTAGTGCTAGGTGTACATTCCTTTTCCCTACCTGTTTCTATGGTGTCAAATTAATTATCAGCTTTTTACAGCAGAGGCTTTACCTCCACGTGCATTTTTGTGTCACCTTGTAAAACCTGGTTTCCTCTTTTCTTCCTGGACAATTAAAAGAAAGGACAAATGAATCAATTAATTCTTGGGTGAAGAGGTAGCCCTGTTCAGGTAGTCCTGAACCAAAAGGACAATTCTGATGTAGCCTGATGGAGCTGGCCCTCAAAAGACCCTTGTAGTGGCAGATAAGCAGAATGTCTCATGGTCCTCACACCCATCTTCTGCCACCAGCAGTATCTCAAAACTGGTCGCAGAAAGCCACACTCTACTTCTGTGTCATATGTAAGTTAAGTAACATAAAGGGCTTTACTCTGGCCTAGGATCTGCTTAGACAACTCTACTGTGAAAGGACAACTTGCACTATGACTGATCAATTGGTTTAGATACATTGGTTTAGCTATAGAGAGCTCTTCTGGGGGGGCGGGGAAGAAAAGATGGCCTTCAATATCGTAGGGGAGCACTCTGAGCCTTTGCCGTTACGTCTGACAATGAGTCTGCCGCTCAGTCTGCTGGTGTATTACTTAGCTCACTTATCCGACACAGGAAGGCTGGTTGAACAGTTGTAAAGTTTGGTTCAACACGAGAGACAGAGCTGAATGTCTGACTGCTTCACACTCGGGGGAGCAGCAACAGGAGTCCCTTTGACTCCAAAGGGTATCTTCTCCGAGTGCTGTCACCTCTGTCCCTCACACCAGGAGTCCCATACTTCCACCTCTGTCTAACTCAGCACCAAAACTGTTGTTTATACTCAAAGGTGCCAATAGCTTTGTCCTGACTTGTGTTCATAGCTTGAAACATTTCTCCGTTTCTCCATATTTTCTTTGTGGACAGCTCATTTTTCCAGTGCTTTAAAAAAGCCCAAAAGGTGAAACTTGTGCAGAAAGGCCATCAGTCTTCGGTAGGATGTTCTATTGATTTCAGATTAGCAAACATCATCTTAGAAAGGCTAAAGCTAGCCTGGTCTTAAGAAAACCAAACTGGGAAAAACGGTAGCAAGGGTGTTGCAAAGCACAGTTTTGCTCAGGCTGGTGAAACGGACTAGCTAATCAAATACTGCGGGTCTTTCCCATTGCTGAGCATGGCAGCAGGATTCATCTGTTTATACTTCTATTGTTTGTCAGCTTGATGGATGTGCCACATACGAGGAAGTCACATTGTTATGTTTAGACATTCATTTTAATGGGAAGGGAATAGAGATTTCTTTCTCAGAGGGGGGATGTACTGAAGAGTTCTGGTTGCTCTCCAGACAGACCAGCCTTCTCTAGGGTGCCATCTGACAAAATATTTAGTATGAACTATTCAGTAGGTCTTAAGCATGTGGGTCAAGTTAAGTACCGAGCTGATTTACTGAAAAGATGGGAATTGCAGATGCAGGCTCTTAACTATGAGAAATAACATTATATTGTAAAGACAGCTATTTTTTTATATTTATATTCTGTGCACATTTGGAATTACATTTTCACTCGGCATTCTCATGACTTTTGAAATAGCTCAGGGTGAGGCTAGACAGAAGGGTACATTTGAACCTGAGCACTCTGATGCCTTTATCTGTAGATTTACATAATCTCGGGTGTGTACTCCTGCAGTTAATTACATGCATTCATCATCTTTTGATGACATATTTCCATTACATGACATCTTTCCAGTGTCACTGTGTGCCTCTTGGCACAGATTGGTTTGTCTGAAGAATAAAAAGGAGATAATAACAGTCTTCCCACTATCACCTTTTGTGACCTGGACTTTTAATGTCCATAAATAAAAATGATGAGGACTGTTGTGCACTACTAAGGCCTTAAAGTTTTCTCTGATCATACTAAAGAAAGGTTTTGAATCATTCAAGGGTACGGTACTATTTTCTTATGAGCTTAAGATTTTGTTATGGGAAAACTTAGATTGCCTGCTCATAGAGAAACTTCTTTGGAGATCTTCTCAGACCTTCTCTCTTGCGATATGAGAAATCTTGGGTTGTTATGTGATGAGGGAAAAGGTGACCGAACTGCAACAGTACTTCAAAAAGTGCAATACACAAATCAGCCTTGAGTCATCCCCTTCAACAACAGAGAAAACTGAGGCACAGAGCGATGAGGTGACTTTACTGAAGTCACCCAAGGGCAGACGCTAGTGCTTGCAAATGCAGTGACTCACCTCACCTGTCTCCTCTTCGCAATGCCATGTGAATTTTGAATATCGTCAGCCACTCTGTCGAACACAATAATTTTTGGACAAAGCCAAATAACAAATGTGTCTAGGGGTTTTCTTTTCTTTTTCTTTTCCTTAATAATTTCCGAGCAGAAGAAAGAAATGAATTGAGCGCCTCTGTTATTTGTCATGAAATGTGTGCTCAGTCCAGGCTACAGGTGCTGTCCCTTCTCCCAGTAGACAAATACATATTATGAAGCCTGCATCACATCTTACATTACCTAGGTGGTTTTTTGTTCTTATTCTCAGTAGAAAAGGTAAATACCAAGTGAGCCTGAAGACTCAACCGCCCTTTCTTTCACTCGATAGCAAGAAGCTGGGTGTTAGGGCTTTATACAAAATACAAAGTTCTTCTGCTCAGTTATTCTTAAAGTCAGAACAGGTGACTTCTGTTATTCATGAGACAGGCAAACAGGGAAAACCTGTAAATCATCTTGCTTGGGGGAAGTTTAGGCTGATGTTCTTTAGCTCAGAAATGGAGATGTCGACAGAACACTAGACAAAGGCTGCAGAGACTAACTGCTCTTTCAGGTCAGGTACTCAAAACCCTGGTCGAAAAAGCCCACAAAAGACAGTGTAGTGTAAAGACACCTGAAGAACTCTGTGAAGAAGCTTTGAGCTGGTCATGCTAAGGAGACGCAGCGGTGTCCCTTCCCTGCTGGCTACAACGTGCGCTTGGCAGGTTGACCTGCCTGCCATTCTGCCATGGAGCTGGCGCGATCCTGTACACGCGCACCTACACCACTCACGGGGAGAGTCCTGGGGTCCCCAGCTCTGCCCCCGGAGACAAACCAGCTGGTCACACCACTGGACCACTGTTACTGCTTAGCCTCTGCCCACGTGGAAATGTTAAACGGCTGTTTGTGCCAATGCAATTCATGCTTTCCTGCAAACTGGACGTAATTTCAAATCCTGTCGGATCACTAATATATGTTCTGGGATTTCCAGCCAGCAGCACAAGAAAAAAAAAAATACAAAACCCCACAGTACACTTCTGCAGCTAACGTAACCAGTAAATCACACCTACTTGTCACACCAAATACAGTGTCTAAGAGTTTGCTTGGCTAACAGTGAGGTTTCCCAGACATACTTGAACTAAGCCTTCCCAGTAATCATGCTGTGTTCCGGTGAATATAGCTTCACATTTGTTCTAATGGGTGATTGATGGTACCACCCCATTTGGTACAGCACAGAATTAATAGAGCATCTGGAAAATGAAAACAACTAACATTCACTACTCTTTTGTCATGGAGAAAATGAGCTAATGATAATAATAATCTAGTTTCCAGATATTGCACACACACCCTGCAATCTTAAGTACTTGGGCCTGGAAGTAAAACTTGAGCAACTTCATGCACATGGAACTGTGTTCAAGAAACTCCCAGTAAGTGATCAAGACTTCAAAAATGTCAAGGTTAAGACTGTCCATGAAATTTTAATTTGCCTCTCTTGTGTGGTCATGCGTGGAAATGGTCTATAATTCCATGGGCACATTTTATTTGGTTGCATGGGGGCATGACTTGTTTGGTTTACAGCCTAAGCATCGCTTTGAAGGGATAGTTGCCTTATGCCCCCAGGATATGGCCCACAGGAAATACATACTTTCTAAACAATCTCCAAAGGAGTTCTCAAATCTCTGAGAGTTCACTGGCTGATTATAGGTCTGCTTGGGAAGCTGCGGTTCTGCCTGGTTTTCTCCAACAGCCTCCACACCTTATTGTCCAGCTCCTGTCTCTCTGCGACACATCTCCCTCTCCCCATGTCAGCAGAAGGATCAGGTAGCACCCAAAACACATGGCTTGGTGCAAATCAACAAGTATTTGCAAACTAGCAGATAGAGACCCCCAGTATGTCGAACCTGCTGGGCTCAGATCCCAAGCCCTGTTCTACCTGCTGTCCTGCCCTCCACGTGGGCACGAGGTGTGTATCCTGCAGTGGGAGCGTGGAAGGAAGAGGTGGAGACATTCTGTGGACAACCCCTGTGACGACCACAGTCCGGTCGCCTCTCCCTCCTTTCAGTGCATCCTAAGGAGCAAGATCCTTTTTTAATTCACTTCAAAAACTACTTGTAGATTCAGGCCCTTCTCTCCCTTCCAAAATTATTTCCCTCAGCATGGTCACGAGTGACATCCTGGACCCCCCAACAAGAAGTTAATGGCCAGAAGGAGCTGAGGACCTCAAAGCAAGACAAACTGCTGCAAAACATTACCTGGCAGGATGCCTCAGCAGGCAGAATGGTGTCTGGAGCAATGTGTCTGCTGGGCGTCCTACCTGGGAGCAGGTGGAAACAGAATGTATTGGGGCATGGATAGGATGGAGGGTGATGCAGGGAGCCTCTGCTGCAGCACATTTGACCCTCCTCTCATGGTCCTTACACCTCTCTGACTCGACCAGCACTGAACTAAAGAGTCCCTTGGACACGCAGATAGGAATTCCTATTTGGTCTTAAATTGCAGCCACCATGTGTGATTACAAGCCAGGACTTTCTGCCAGCCCCAGTAGAACTCCCTTCAGTTACCAGTCTGCTGGAGGCATTGCTGGGGCGTGTATGGGCCTTGGCACGCTCAGGGTATGCCAGTACGCCCGGCCCTGAGATTGCTTCTGAGAGGCCGTATCCTGACTCTGACAGGGTGCAACTCAGGCTCAACCTCCCTCTCCTGCCCTGGTTTCCACGGACTGCATCACATTTACTACAGATTAGAAGGGAGCCAAGGCACAATGTTTTTAAGGTAACTCTCTGGAGAACTCAGGGACTACGACTGAACCGTGGAAATTGTCTTCTCCATGCTATAGGCATTGTCCCTTTCAGCAGCTTCAGGCTCTGAAACACCACTGCCCCTCTGGAGTAAGAACTTCACAGGCGAGGTTGTGTTTCTCCACGCTGCTCAGGCTGGCCATGCTCAGTGCGGGTGGACTGGACAGGTAATTTGTGTGCTGGACTCTTATGAATCTTTGTAAAGCATGCACAATCTAAAGGTTTTGTGGTTTTAAAGATTTAGTAAAAAGGTGGGTGCTTTTCAAAGAAATGGTAGAAATTGCATACCTGATACTAAATTGATTTTCCTGTCAAAGCTGAAGGATGAATGAACTTTCTCAACAAAAAGTTGTAAGACATAGAATATATGTATACACACACGCATACATTTATCCATGTGCATACACAAATGCAAAAGCAAACTGATGCCCCCCATCCCTCTGCCCTCCCTTTTTTACACTGGGGGGGAAAAAAACTAAATCCCCCCTCCCCCCGAAACTTTCCATTAAAATTATTTTTCAAACTATAAAAAAATTTCTTCCTTTCTGGACATTGATTCCTTCCTCTTCCACATGCAGGTTGAAAAGGCTGCTGAAAATTGTTAAGTTTTCAGTAGAGGTTTCTTCAGAAGCATTCTTTTCATTCGAAGCAGGAGTGCCTGAGGGCTGAATGACCACGGATCACTGTTTAAGTTTACACTCTGGATAGGTATTACTATAGACCATATCAAATATAGATGGCAATGAATTAAAATAGTTTCTATTCTCTCTCCAAACCCACATGTTCCCCAAAGAAGGGTATTTTTTTTAAGTTGTGAACCCAATTAGAAATAGACACTGTGAATGTGTAAATGTGATATCTTTCCACTGGGTTCCAATCAAAATTTTATACGAGTCTGGGGGATTAAATTATGAATTGTTCTGATGTTCATAGTAATAATTTCTTTATGAAAAAGCAAAACATAAATCAGAAGAAATGTCAGGGAGATGCATTGCATACTAGAAAATTAACACCACCTCAAAAACTTTCCTTATGAAAAAATGAATTATTCAAGAGTAATTTTCTTGTGTTCAGGCTGTATTGGGCTGTACCCTCTCAATTCAGATTAGAAACCTCTGAGTGCAATGCAGTGACGTGAGTCAGGACCTCATCCCCTGTACATAACTTGCATTCGCTATGATGATACAACTCTCTAACAGCTTTTGGTGAGCTATTATTGACATTTCAGAGAGGAGCATGGGAGTGAGGAACAGGGGAGTAAGGAACAGATTTTTCCTAAGTACTAAAAAAGAAATGCCCAAGTTAGGGACATTTCTGAGGGGAATGATGACATTACAATCATCCAAGACTTCCTCTATGTCAGATGACAAACCTTCAAAGTGAGAATCAGTGTGCCTCTCTCCATCGATGATAGAGGGATTTCAAAGTGAAACAGCACCCTTAACTTAGAGATCTGAAGTTATGTGGGATGAATCTAGGTCTTACTGACCTTCCAAAAGTCATACAGGCCACCTCTGTGGTAGTAAATTAAAAAAGACCAGGCATTGGACCATTGTAATTACGACGAGAGCTGAGTCCTGCAAGAAGAGGAAGGGTGGACCTCACACAGGGGTCTGTTTGGATTGCACAGGGCTGGCCCAGCAGTAATGCACCTTGCCCTGGTGAGAATTTTAACTCTAGTTCAACAATTTCTTGCCTTACAGAGTAAGTTCACCATAGGAAAGAGTGAAGTTCACTGCACAATAAATGGATTTTTTTTTTCACATTCCAATGAATCAAAGCAATGAGGGACTTGTATTTTCATTCCTTGTCCAGATGCTTTTATACTACTGCTCAGCATCCAGGTTATACAGTCTGTCACATAACACCAGATACACGTTATTATTAGTGTACTAGTATAACTTTTTGCTTTTGCTATGGTGAATCTGAACAACTGAAACTAGAAAGGAATGATAATGATGATCATTTCAGAAGGTCCTAATGCCTGTATCTTCACTCATTTTCAGAAGGTGTATGCCATGAGGAAATTACTATTTAACTGAGCAACAAACAGCTCAAAACCAGCAGGACGTGAGTCTTGTTAATGAATGCCTAGTTAGAGGCAGATAAAGAGGAGGCCAAAGGGTTACCTAGTAATAGCCTACAACTAACTGAATGGCATTTCCCAAAATGATGAAGCTAAACCCTTTTTGGTATATCCATCCATCTTTTCTTGGTAGTGGCAGATGATTTAACATGACATTGGAGCCACAGACAGTGGCTTGGGCTGTTCAGATTGCATATCAAGAAAAAAACCAGATCACTCAGACAGGTGTTGACATCCTCATCCTTGGAGGTTTTCAAGAACTGGCCAGACAAAGCCACAGCTGACCTGATCTACAGCTGGTGATGATAATTCTTTGAGGAAGAGCTTGGACTAGAGATCTCCAGAGGTCTCTTGTACCAGCCTATCTATGATTTAATGATAACTTCATTTTCCACTGTTTCTCGCCTTAGTTTTCTGTGCTTGTTAAAAGTGTTCTAATTCTTAATTCCCTCACTCTAGGAGCCAGAAACTACCTAAGTAATAAAGATAGCTTAATTTTCATGTTCCCACAATTATGGAGTCCAGCGTGCTGCAGAGTTGGTGATAGTGTTCACACTCTGGGACTCACAAAACCGTGCACTACTCTCTCTATCAAGTATAACATCTTGTTTCAGCATGCAGTCCTCTGACTTTTCACCCCAGCTCCATGTTTGAGGATAAGGGTGGTGTAGAGGGCTTTAAAATCACCTCTCTGACTTGAAAGGAAATTCCTTGCATGACCGGAGACCCTTCCTACCATCTATATTTAGGTCAGCCAGAATAAAGATGCTTTGCTGACCCTGAGAACAAAATCAAAGTGGGTGTCAAGTGCTATCATTTGAATTAAGAAGTAATTTTAAATAAAATTTTGCTGGCATGCTTTCTTGTATCTTAACCCTCAGATCTGTTTTCTAGCAATGGTGGGCATTATAGCCAACTTTTTAAAGTAATGTGTATTTTCACAATTTTCCATACATAAGAAGGAAATACTCTTATTTTCATAAAGTAAATGGAGAGACCTGGAGGACATTAACTAATGGACAAAATCCATAATTTCAGGGTAGCTTTTACTTATACTGAAAAAGCCTAAGCTCTGGCAGTACTACTCGCACCCTCTCCTAACAGTGCAATTAGGGTGCAACATGGTTGGGCCACCGGCAACAGGTTAGACTTGTTCCTTGTGCTCAGCTGATGGATGCAAGGCATTTTTTAGGATTTTATAAGCTTTTTGGCTAACCCAGGTGAAAGACTGTAGTGACAATTATGCCTGTGAAGTTACGATACTCTTGCTACGTTAGTGAGGGGTGAGATTTTACTAATTCACTAATAACAGTGTAGGATGGACTAAATGACCCATATACATGGGAACACACAACAACATGTTCAGCTCCAGAGTGATATTTTTCATATGTCTGTTTTGTTTTTGAAAACGCCCACCAAATTAAAATCACAATTTCCTCATTCTGCAGGGTTTTTTTGCTTCACAATCCTTGCTTTATTTGCAGCAAGACATGTTGTTCTGCTGACTTCAGTGTGATTAACTACATGTTAATGCTTGGCAAAAATCTGTATTTAGCAAAAAAGCCTTTAAAAAAACTTAGGTGGTGTAAATAAATGTAGAATACTGCCCACTATGCCTCACTGCTCCTACTGCTTCAGCAGCTCACTGCTGCAATGGTAGATTTATCAAATTGCACCTGAGCATGTATGAAATCCATTTCTGACTAACACAACTGTGAAAGAAGAAATGCTTCTTTTTTGTTGGGAAGTGCCTGTGTGCTGTTTCACATTGTGAAAATGACTGGCATTTTCCAAAGAAAAGCTGCAGCTTTGTAATTAATTTCAAATTGATAGAAGCATATTTTTACTTGACAGTTTTGTTACACTCAATTTTTTAACAGTCCAGTCTTTTCTGGTTTTGAATATTTCTGATCAATATTATCTCATTATTTTATTTTAAAGAGTCCTCAGTTTTGATGGTTTTCAATGTTGGACTTGGCTAATCAATCAGAACTACACACTGACAATAAAGAAAATCCATCAGAGATGAGATCAAATGCTCAAAAAATAACAATAGAAAATAGAAAACTTAGGAAATAAAATTTCAAAAGATACTATAACAGCAGCTGAGTTCTAATAAGAAGCAGTCCTTGCAAATATTTCAAAATATTCAGAATTAAATCTGAGCCAAAATCAGGAACGTTTATTGCCGAAGTGGGAGAAAAGATGTTCTGGACCAAAGACATCTGACTCATGAATTTTTATGCCTTGTTTAACCCATAAAAGCTTCTGGCCAGTGTGATACCCAAAATTACTTGCCTGTAATAGCAGTAATATGTGTATCAAGGTGACGGAGGCTTTGGCAATCATCAAAGAATACTTTACAGCTGTGTCTGGAAGCCAGCAGAGAGAATCAGACCAGATAGCAGGTGCCAGGCGATGATCCTGACCTGGAAATGGCATCAACACTATTGGGCTGTGGGGCGAATCTGTTGGCAAAACGGAGCGAGGCGGAGATGCGGCGGATGCTTGCAGGAGTTGCATGAACTCATGGGGGAGGTGATGGTGAGACTGGAAGTGAGGTGTTGGAAGAGTGAGATAGTGCAAAAGACTTTTTATGACAGTCATTGCTTCTTGTTTCAAGAAAGGGCCCGTATGTGGACCTCCAGGGAAGAGCTTGTGGCTGGTGACCTGAGAGGAGCAAGATGCTGTCCTGCATTATTGAATACGAGGTTGATAGAAAGACCGGGTTAAAAACCCTTTTTACCATAAGCAGCTCCCCACTTACTGCCTGGATGTCTCTCTGAGCTGGATTTTCTGGGGCACTCAGCTTTCAAGAAATTACATTAACATTCATGCTTCTGCACGGGGCTTCACCCTTAACCCTTCCCTTTCCTCCGAGGTGCTGCAGAAGTGGAGTACGTGCACAACCGAGGGCCTCCCGAGAGCTATGTGCTAGCAATTTCCCTCCAAACTGATCTGAAAACCTGAGCTGTGAATAACGAATGAGACAGTACCTAAAAAAATTTCATAGAAGAAGTAGCAGAAAGTAGCAGAAAATGTGGACTGGGATTAAAAAATGGTCAATGTTACTTGTTCTGGGGCTTCCAGAACCATTTTCTCCTGGATTGTGTTCAAGATTTTCAGCCTGCATTATGAAACCTACTGTGCAGTCATGTGGATCACAAGCTAAGCACTCATCCTGCCTGGGGTTCAGAGCAATCTGACATTTTCTAGACAGACACAGCTGTGCCAGAGCGGTTAGAAAACTGGAACAGTTTTATTACAGTGTTAAGTTCTGTGGGTTATATTTCACTTTCTTCTGGGTGAAATGAAATTAATTAGTGCCTTTTTTTTTAACTGAACTTTAAAAAATTGTGTGAGTTAATCAAAAGCCTAACTGCTTTTGTTCAAGTATTGATGGAGCTGTTGTGCTTGCTGTGGATGGGAATTCTTTCCTAGCAATGCTCAACAAAACCAAGACCTAGTTCTGTAATGTGATGTGTTATTCTATGTTTTATTTATTCAGCATCTTTCACTGGATGATTTAACACAAGATACTGTAGATAACAAAATGTCCATGAGCTTAAAAAATGTCCAGACAACTAATTGAAAACTATTCTATTGAAAGGTATGAAATAAAAATAAGTAACCTTTGGCTTAGGAATGAGCCTGAGTTGCAAATGGTTAGGTGCTGGGAGGGTGTACCAAGGAAATATTAAAACACTTTAAAATATGTTGCACTTTCCTTGGGCAGCCTCATCTGTATGGATTGCAGTGTTGGCGCTAGTTAAGAGTAATATGCTTATATTTCATCTCCTTAAAAAAGTGCCATGAGAAGGTTGCAATTGTATCCGGACCTTATTGTTATGGTTTGTACTGTCCTTCATGGTACAGAGGTTGAGTGACATAAAGAGCTTTTCTTGTTGAAGCTGCAGGACACAAACAGCATCCTATGAGTGTTTCTGTTTCGTTATGACCTTGACTGAAAGCTAAGCGCACCTCTCTCTGATTGGGGCCACTATTCAGGGCTTTCATTAAATTCTGGGTTATGGAAGAGAATAATGAATAGATTCACAGAGTAACTCAGACTGGAAGGGAGCTCCGCAGGTCTCCAGTTCAACCTTCTGCTCAGAGCAGGTCTCACTTCAAAGTTAGACCAGCTTGCCCAAGGATTTACTTGCTTTCAAGTTTTGAATATCTCCAAGGACCGAGGTTTCACGATCTCTCTGGGCACTTATCCTAGTGTTTAATCACTTGGAATTTATTGTCCTCTTACAAAGTCAGAAATTCTTCTGCTGCAACTTGTGTCTGTTGCTTCTCGCCCTTATACTGTCCACTTCTGAGAAGGGTTGGGCACTCTTTCTATAGTGGAAGAAAGCACTGAGAGCCCTTTTTAGCCTTCTTTAGGCTAAAACCCCAACTAGTTCACTCCATCTCTCCCAGGTTTTGGTAGACAACTCGTTAAAAGACAAACTACCCCCCCCTAGGGTGAACCAGCCCAATCCTGCTCACGGGCAACGTTGAGCGCAGTCGCCGTGCCTGAAGGTGTAAGGTACAGCACGGGACAATCCTGTTAACTATTAAACTGCAGCGGCAATCAAGGATGCTACGACCTAGCTGCCTGTGACTGGATCTGGTGACATAATTCAGCTGTGAAAACTGAAAGGGATGAAGGTAGATAAGCAGTGAAGGCTGCTCTGGCTGGTTTTTACAGATTGGGTGAGGGAGAAAGCGCCCTCACAGCACTGGGCCGAACGGGCCGTAAGGTGTTTGTGAGCATTTTCAGTCTGTCTTGGTACTGCTAAACACTGTAGAAGAGGAAACACTAGTGCACAGCAATCTTGTGGGAAATTAAACTGGGCAGGTTTTTTTTTTTTTTTTTTTACCAAGAACTTTGCTATTGAAAAGTGTTCATAAATTGACACCAATACCGAAGTTTTCTAAGTAATGTACAGAAACGTACTCAGCTTGGCAAAAATTTCACCTGGAAAGTTTCTCTTCAGTGAGATGTAACTTTTGCTAGGAATATAGAAAGCAAAGCTCATAGCTTTCATTGGGGCTTTCAATGTTGAGGGAAACCTCACCTGAAGTCCGTGCTTGGGACCAGGTACTGCTGCAAGGAGTGTGAGGTCTCTGAATTTTTTGTGCCTGGATCACTGAACCAGTATATCTGCAAATGCAGATCTCTCTTTTTCTTCATGAAGTACTGCAAAAAAACTCTCTTTTGTCTGCTGCAAAATGGATCCAGATAGTAAAGAATCAATAGTTTATGCAAAACAGAATTATTCTTCCCTGGTTGGCTCTGATATTACGCAGTCCCAGGTTTCCAGAATGTGTCCACAGGATACAAGTGAATAATTTCCAGCAACAAATCAACAATGTCCTCTTGTTATTTGCCATTTTATTTCAGTTGTTTTTTACATGTACTTTACGAAACATTTTTTTAATAAATGTCTGTTTTATTCCCTCAAAATTGAAAGAAGCTGCTCATATAAGAATGACAGAACAGCTACAGGTCTTTTAGCAAATAAATAAGAGCTTAGAAAATTATTCTTCTATTACGGAAGCTGCATTAAATTAAGGCTTTATCAACAATGAATGAAAGTTTCACAGTCACATTTCTTTTTCCCAGATTTACTTCACCTCTAGACCAGTAGAATATTTCAGCTTCCAGTGCTAAAGATCTGGAGTATTTCCTTATCACTTAAATTCACCTGTTTATGCAAAGAAACAGGAAACAGGCAAGACATGCTGCTGTATTTTAGGTCTAGTTACAGCATTCAACAAAACTCCAGTTCCAAGAGTGACATGGAGCACTGAATTACACTGAGCTTATGTTTTTCTATACCTCGTGCACTCCTTGGTTTTTCTGATTTCTCTTACCTTGGCAAAAACGTAAGATCTGATCTTTGGCCATAATTAAATGTTAACAGTGTTGAGAACTGTGTTTCATTTACAGGTCTTGAGTTTCTGAAATCTGTTTTCCTTCTTAGTGTGAAGGAATTAATTAGTTTTAAAAATTCTTACGTAAACCATGTCTGATGTTTACTTGTCTTGATTTGATGATGAGGAGGTGGCACTTTCATGGGCTGGGCTCTACTGGGAAACAGGAGACCCCAATTAAATGAAGCCTTGTGCTGTGGATAATTTTCCAGGGCAGCTCCTGTTCATATTTATCAAACTGCTATTAAAAATGACCTTTCCACCAGAAAATACCTATTTTCTAGTGCTTATAAAATGTGGGGCATTGGGGTATATCCTGCAGTGTTTTGAATCAAAACTGACAGACAACTGAGTGCATGTTACCATCCCTTGCATCTGGTGTCTCATTTTTCACAAAAGATTCCGAGGTGCTGAGGAAGCTGATGATGTTGAAAGCTGTTTAAAGAAAACATTTTCACTCTTTTTTCCTGAAAGTGGGTCACATAAGAATTCAGCTGCTGCTAATTAATTTTTCTGTTAGTCTGCTGTCACATCTAGCTTATCACACGATGGACCTTAACTGTCAGTGCACATGCTACTTTGCCCTCCACTGTGGATCTCAGCAACTTTGTCCCCAAGGTCAGGCATCTTTATGAACAGCTTTCCTTTACTGTATGTACAGTAAGCTGGCTCATCTGCTCTGGTGCTATCAGATAAAACCTGATTGCAACGTCTGCCTCAGGGGTGACCTGGCATAAGAAGCAAGGCATCATTCAGCCATGCAAGTGATAATTTTGCTCAAGTTGTTAAAAAAACCCCAATCCCCCAAAAAACCCCACAACCAAAACCAAAATCACCCTGAACCAGTGGGCTTTGCTGGAGCTTTTGTGTTGCCCTGGGGTACTTGCTGTAGAAACTGTGTGCTCTTTGCTGTCTGTCAAGGAGTGGGGGAACATAAAGACATGTGTCTTCACTGGTAATGCCTAAAATTCACTTTTCATATAGTTGCTATGTGCGTCACTACAGGTGAAATCTGGCAGCATGATGAGGGACCCAGCATGAAGAATATTCCCGACCTTTTTCGGCTTTCAGGTAAGAACTAGTGTGATCATACATGCATGTCTTGGTGGCTGTTGAGGAAGTGCTACACCACCTCCTGCCCAGACTGCACGTCTGGGTTATGGCTCTGCCTCTTTCTGGATGTGGACAGTGCAATAATAATGTTCACTGATACCGTCTGCGTTGGACCCTCACCAGCATGACACCTAACCACAGCCCTGGTAGGGCAGAGAAAGTTCTCACCTGAATTATGGAAAGGCTCTCTGAGATTTACTGCAATGTGTTATAACAATTTCACTGCACTTCACGGTGCAAAATGAAGATAGGGATATATTTTGCTGTAAATCTTAAAGGAGCTCAGAGAATAGCACAGCCTTTGATTTGTTAGTTACTGCCATGCTGGTAAAGTGCTTTTTTGTAATGGTAATTGCAGTAGAGTAATTGTAGAGCACCTGTAGTTGAGAAATTACCCTTTATTTGTTTGAATAACAAAGGCTCTGGGTGATGTATTAGATCACCTATTGAGGTCTTTTCCAGCTTATGTTTCTAAGCTTCTGTGACTCTGTTGGGAAGACAAAAGCTAAGGACAAAGATTTGTCTCCTCAGAGCTTGCAGTAATTGCAAAGCAATTGCTGAATATGATCCTTACAGATGAATTTTACAGCTTTGGGACAATGGGCTTCTCAATTGAGCAACTTTTTTTCTTTCACTTCGTGCTATTCCTTACTCTTGATAAAGTGCTCCCTTGGTGATGCATGTTATCATCTTTCATAAGCAACAACTGGAGGAGCATCAAGTACATAATAGAAAAGGCCTGATCTTGTTCCCAGAGTGGTGTGGGTAAACTTTATGGTTGACTTATATGTAAGCAGAATTTGGCTCCAGGGACAAGCTGCCTCTGGGCAGAGACCAGCAAACACTTGTTTCATCGCTCAGACTTGCACCTCGGGTGTTATTCAGCCACACATGGGGCAGAGTGTGATCCCACCCGTGGGGTGGCAGCCACCCACACTGCAGGGCACTGACCAGAGGAATCACCGAAGCACCAGTGTTGACGTGATAATATTGAAATGGTATTTTCTTGTCATGGGCCTGTCCATTTCTTCCTTTCCTCCTCAAACAGCTCACCAGTTACAGGTGGGTCTGTGAGGTGCAGCCCCTCACTGTGGAATCAGGGCTCCAGCCCCTCCTGTTAACCAACTGCAGAAAGTACCAAGTTGGTTCCCTTAATTTATCAGCTCGATATCTGCCCCATATCTGCTGCAATCAGGCTTAGGTTTTCTGTTTCCACTCTAGCTATGGGACATGTTCAGAAACATTCTTACATATTTCCTGTGAACCTGGATGCTCCTCTATCCCAGAGTAAATACCTGGGAGGTATTGTCTAGAATTAACTTTTGTATGAGTTTCCAAAGATCAATTTCATTTCAAAATAACTTTGCCACAGAGGATTTGGAGATGTTTCCACCTATCTGGTGTTCCCTCCTGCGTGTTGCCATGAAAGAGTCCTCCCCTTCCAACTGCAAAGTAAACATAGGTCTTGTTAATTAATTGTCTAATGTTGGGTTCCTCACTTGATTCCTGAAGAGCAGGACTGAAAATTGGCCAAAAAGTCTCCTGGGAATTGAGGCTGTCAGGCTGAACCTAAATGTTAGACTAATGGTGAAACAGTTCTGCTGGAAGCGAATATCTCCATTTCTTGAGTAGCCAGTGCCTTGGAGGAGCTGCCTTTGAAGGATTCTAGAGGGAAATCCTGTCTGACATCCTTCTGCACTGGCTACTTAGGCAGGTGCAATGTCTCGCTGGAGATCCTGCAGAAAGATTGGCTTGTCAGGCACCTGAGAGCAATTAATCTTCTATGTATATGTTTCAGAGTAGGACAAATCACCCTCTACTTCTTTATTTTCTTTAAGGGTAGCAGTATCTAAATCCTCAATCCAGACAATTAGCCTTTAGATACGCAAATGAAGTCAGAGGAATCCACATCTCCTGAACCCCAGGCTCATCTCCTGAGAGAAACTTGAAGCAAACTTTTACTGACAGGCAAGTTCATAAGCATCCTGTAGCAAGAAGCAGGTTTAACACTTTCCTTTCTTTTTCTATCCAGGTTTTGTACGGCTTATGCAAAACTATGTCTGTTCCTTCCAAACAACTCCGCAGCCATCCCAACTGCTCCTGTGCAAGTGGGAACTGCTTGGGTTACTCGATGTTGTTCCTCCCCAGTCTGAGAGTCTATATCAGATACCTGATTCAGTGCAAAGAGGCTGCTCAGTCACGGACTGACCAGTTTACTGAACTCAACTAGAACTGCAGAACTCTCCTTTCTGAATTGTCCCAGCTCATATAAAAAAAAAAAAGCTGAATAAGAAAGGGATGGCCGCATGTCACAGGTCCTTTTGTGTGTAAGACACTTGTAATGGTTTCTTTTGTGCACGTTGATGTTTTCACTAACTTCAGGGGTGCTCAGGCACAGTACTGACACTGGGAGGAGCACATCTGTCATCTCTACTTAGTAAAGTTTGGGAAAGTAAAGGCCCATGGATCATGAGGCCATGGACTAATAAAATAATGATGTACTATGAAATGCTACTAAAGAAAAACACAAATTAAATCACTTTTTCTCTCCCTGTTCTCTCTCTCAGACACAAAGTAATTTGTATATTGTATATAAAGATATATGTATTGTGAAGCTTCTTGCAGTGCAGTTTGGAAGCTGTGCCTATCCTCTTTATGTTAAATGAAAAAACCAACAATCTATAGCATAGGTTTGTTACATCTTCTTTTCCAGTCTAAGCTGAATGCCTGTTTCATGCTGAAAAAACCTTGGCCCTCCTTAACAATCAGCAAAATTTGTTCTGTACAAAATTATTTTTGAACAGGCTGTAATATATGGGGCAATGTGATCTAAAAATGAAGGAACTGATTCAATTCTTTTGCAGGTCATGTGTGGCTGTGATGCTTCAGGCTGCTGGAACAATAGACTTGCTTCCCTATATCTTCCTTTTGACTTTCACTCCCTGCAAATCTTCAGGGGACCATTACTGCTGAAATAAAAAGTGAGTTGGAACTTCATTGACGTTTACTTTTAAAAATAGCATGTGATGAAATAACAAGACTGCATTGTTTTTCAGCCTAATCTTTTATTTGTCATAGTCATCAGCTTCAGTACCTGGAGGAGGAGAAGGCAGGTGTGTTAACCAGATGGACAGATGGAGCAAAATGTCACTGAATTGTGCAGGCATGGAAATAGAAAGACCTAGGACAAATGGCATTTTGGATGGAAGGTGACCCAGTCAGCCAGTTGTAGGCAAATTATTATCAAAGTTGAAAGAAACTTCTAGAAAACAAGTTGTAAGATGCATATTACTCTTGTGTTAGAAAAAGCTGGGGACACAAGCTGGTCTAAAACTGGAAGCTCAGTACACAAGAAACTTATTGGAGGGTTTCCTCAGAGAAATATGATGCTATTTATTTATTCCCTTCAGCCACTTTGGCTTAACTAGGAGACGACTTGTAGTCGTTTAAGGCCTTTGGGGAACACCTCTCACTTCAGAAGAGCTCTGTCTGGGAATATCAAGGATACCTCCATTCTCCTTTAAACTCTAACCTCTTTGGAGCCAGTTCTTCCACTTTTCCCTCCTTGACTACAACAGCCCATATCCAAATGTTGTCTCCCAGCTTCTCATTCTGACGCATGATCTGGATATTTTTCAGGGTTTTTTTACCAATAACAAATAAACTGCCTAGCTCATGTCATGCAGTAATTTATAATAAGGACTTTTCTAATATTGCTACTGTGTGCAGGATTTTATAGTAAGGGCCTTTTCTGTTACTACTGCAGTATAATGATTATAGCGATAGCCTGAAAATAACAACTATAGTGAGATTCCCATCTTGGCTAGACAGCAGCATGGAACATGGCATTCTGGCACTCAAATTGTTGTTTCTGGGAGGCCATGGAGCCCCTAAAATTGGCTGTTTTTCACTAGAATTCTAAAATCTATTTTTTATAGACATAATCCTTGAAAAAGTCACATAAACTATAAAATTAACCTCAAATCTTTCAATGCCAAGCAGAAAAAATAGATTCTTTTGCCCCATAATTAAAATGAAAAAATAAGTAAACATCGATGACTTGGTATTGTCCCAAAAAAGAATAAAAGAAAATGTGTTGCTTTTGGTCTTTTTGCAAAGTGACCAGCTGCCCAGTCTGGCATAATTAAACAGATATGCACAGAAACAAACATGCTAAATATCCTTAATTTTCAGTTCAGACACATGGATGCAGTGACTGAGGAAGAGCACAAGCCCACCCGTGACTGGACTGTAATCAACCATGAGTATAAAGGAAGCTGTCCTACAGCTCGAAATTCAGACCAAAGGTGACAGAAAATACAAACTACTGGCTCAGCACAAATGTGTAGATCTCATCTTCATTCAGTCTGATTCATTTGCACTTAAAAAGCAACTTATATTCATACAACTGGTTGGGGGGGGTTGGGTGGGGTTTTTTTATTGGTAGCTGCATTTCTTGATGTAAGTTTATTAGCAAAAGCAAAGACTTCTTTCTATATCTGTACAGAACTTTTACAATGAGAAGGTTTATAACTTAGCATGGGAAAAAACATTGATTAAGGTATGTATGTTATTTGTGTGTGCCATTAAGCAAAAAACCATTTTTCTTTCTCTTTAGGAGAGTGCAACAAATGATCGTCAGTAGTAACTACTATTGATATTTTTTACTTACTTCATCCCATTTAATAATCCTTAACTTTTCCAATACAACTGGCATGTTCAAAGACATTAGTGCAATAGGACCACATAGTTATCTTGTAGTCATTTACCTGTAAAGTAAGTGATCTATGTCTTTGTGACAGTTTTTGGAGGCTGCAACACAAGGTATTGTAAAACTCTAGGATAACCATTCATAATTGTCCTTCTTCCTGGAGGTTTCCATTCCCTCAGTGATGTTCAATGTTAATATCAAATTTTGTGTGTGTCCACTCTAATTATGGGAGATGGGAGGCAGGAAGGCAGAAGCAGCTTTGGTGGCAGGGAGAAAAAGGTAATTGCTTTTTCGCTTAGAAAGTCAGTCAGTTGCACTTCTAGGGCAAGATTAAAAATCCTATTTTGTAACAGGTTGTTTCCAGTCCTGACCCAGTCTTCATGTGGATCTGCAAGCTGGCCCTGATGACCATCATGACTATTGATATTCATCTGTTATGGGCTTCAATTCACCATTTTCTCAAAAATATTAAGAAAATTAGCTTCTATGTATTTTAGGGGTAGGCAGATTTCTCCACTGTGGACCTTTCAGGCCAGGCATTTCCTGACACAGCCTGTTCCTTGCTTGGTTCATTTAGTAAGTTGATCTTAGCACTGTCATATTGTCTGGTCTTCTTCCTCCTGTGGCAGGGAGTCAGTGATTAGGTGGAAGCTGAGGTTACTTCAGCAGATCAGAAACGACAAAATTTACTTTATCTTTGGGTAAAATCACCTTCTACAACCCAAACTCTCCTTCAGCCAGTTTCACTGCCTGTAAAAATGGTAGGGGCCCAATTTTTGAAACACCCAATGTCAATGATATAGTTATTAACAGAGACCATCCTCAATCAGCTGAAATAGCTGAGCTCCTTTGGGACAAAGAAGTCTCTGAATCTAGAAAGAAGATTTTCATGCTTTAATTTAGACTAGTCCACGTAAACAGCTCATCTGGGATCATCTTGTCTGTTTGAGCAAGGATTTCCAACATAATTAACACTATAACTAAAAAAAAAGTAGTTTATGTAGAGCCACCTGGGATGAAGAAATGGAAAACAATGGAGCGTTCCAGTAAACTTTTTAGGTCCCTTGCTATTTGTATATATCTTTTCAAATTTTGCCAGCCCTTGAAGCATTGATCTAACAGATCCCAGTAAGTTAATTATCACTGAGATGGATGACATACTCCCCTGAGAGTATCCTAGCAGGCCTGGAGAGCAGAGAACAGGCAGAAGAGGCTGAAGGACATCTTTAGGATGAGAGGAAACAGCCCCTTGCACCAGGAGAAGTTTAAGTTAGATATTAGGAAAGATTTCTTCACTGAAAGGGTTGTCAAACATTGGAACAGTCTGCCCAGGGAAGTGGTGGAGTCACCATCCCTGGAGGTGTTTAAAAGACGTGTAGATGTGGCGCTTAGGGCCATGGTGTAGTGGTGGACTCGGCAGTGTTAACAGTTGGACTTGATGATCTTAAAGATCCAACCTAAATGGTTCTGTGATTCTATGACATTGAGAACCACAGAGGAGCTTTCGTATGGGGGTCTGATGATGCACGTGGCTCCCTGTGCAAGGGCTGCCCGGGTCCCCGTGAGGAAAGCGGTGAAAAGGGCAGTCTGTCTTGGCACAAAGCAGAAAGCGAGCAAGGATTGTACCTTGGTCCTGCAGCTCCCGGAGGCGTTTGTAAGTTTTGCAAATCCTTTGTTTCAGGGACCCAGAGTGCTCCCACATTGGATCTATCACACTTGGGAGACATAGATTTATCCCTAAGAGAAACTGGGATGGGGCAAACCAGCAGAACCTAGCTGGAATGTCCCCGTGGGGGAGGGAGAAAGTGACCTTGTTTAGCCTGTCAAGTGTCACAGCAATGGAATCTCCCTGTGCCAGGGTGAGAAAATACAGCAAAATCAATTAACTTAGGAGGGTTCAGAGGGACTTAGAAGTGATTTGTGTGTATTAAGGTATAGGGAAATGTCTTGCTTTCTTAAGTTCATTAATAATTTAACCCTCATTCCCTCATTCCTCATACACTGTTTCCTGTTCCCAGTAAATGTCCCCGCCTCTCTTCAATCTTGTATCCCTATCTGTGGGGAGGGAGGAGATAGTTCCTGAGCTGGAAGTTGTTAGATTTATGTTCTTGTCTTTGATTCTCTGAGCTTGTCACTCCCTGATAGACAGTGCTATTAGTACTGAATTTCTTCAAAGACAGCAGCAGTCTCTGTCTGACACAAAGAGGAAACATTAAGGGCAGGTACTGAGAAACCCAGGTGCTGGGAAAAATATTCCAACTGCTCAGTAACAGTGGAGAAGTCCTATACATCCTTGGAGAGGGGAAAGGGAAGCCACTTGAATTACAACATGGGAACGAAGCTGGATTTGCTTGGGAATTTGATTGGGAAAGCATTTAGTCTTGCATCTCTACTAGTAAACTAGCCAGTGCCAGGAGCTGCTGTGGAGCTTTGAGTTGGCACAGCCAGTGCTGTGCTGTGCCATTCCCTTCCATCCAATGTCCAGTGATTGATGGGAAAGGTCCCTGGTCTGAACTGCTCCCAAAACGTGCTGGGGAATGAACCATTTGGGAGGCTGCTGCTTGGTCTGGGCCAAAACCAGCTAAGGGCTTTTTTGTCTTTTTAACAGCTTAGATGTTGAATTCCTGCACTGTGCCCTGGTGCTGTTAAATTTACTCGTACAGAAATAGACAGTGGCAAAGGAAGAAAGAAGTTCAGACTCCAGGCAGGATCTAATCTCATAACATTCCAGGCGAGCAGGAGCAAAATGCAAATATCTTTATTTTCTGCCAAGCCATAGAAAGCCAGTATTTAATATCAAGTCCTCAGCACCCCAATAAAGATCTCTTTCTTCAGTAGTAGCAACACAGAAAATACAAACCCAACCCCACAGTCTTCCACGGTTCACTGGACTAGCTAAGCACTGCAACCCAGGCTACTCATTTTTTTGGGCCACCTACCCATCATTTCAAGCTGGGAACACAGAATTTGAAGCACTAGAAAATCATGCAGGAGTGCCCTGGTGTCCCTTGCAGCTCTAAGGCAGTGAAAAGAGGACACCAAAAGTCTCTTCTCACCAGGTTTGTATGCATTTGGTATACTTTAATGTTATCAACAGGCAGGAGAAAATGCTGCTTGTGCTTTCATTGATGTTTCAGTGTTTTTTATGATTGATGTCAAGTGGATATTTAGGTGGTTAGATTTCTATGACTTCTATTCACACTGTTTTCCCTCCACAAAAAAACCCAATAAAACAAAACATTTGAAATGCCAGTAGAGCATACTGCTTAACAACTGAGTACTTTCAGTGGTGAGGAGACAAGAGAAGAGCAGTGGACGTTGATCGCCTTCAGTTTAGCAAAGCCTTCAGCTTAGCAAAGCCTTCAGCACAATGTCCCATGGTAAACTTATGGTCAAATGTAGGAGATAAAGACTGCATGAATGGATGATAAAGGATGTGAAAAATTGTCTGGACCATTGGGCTTAGAGAGTGATTGTTGTGGTTTAACCCCAGCCAGCAACTAAGCACCACGCAGCCGCTCACACTTTTCCCCCCACCCAGTGGGATGGGGAAGAAAATTGGGAAAAGAAGCAAAACTTGTGGGTTGAGATAAGAATGGTTTAATAGAACAGAAAAGAAGAAACTAATAATGATGATAACACTAATAAAATGATAACAGTAATAGTAAAAGGATTGGAATGTACAAATGATGCACAGTGCAATTGCTCACCCCCCTCCAATCAATGCCCTGTTAGTCCCCGAGCCGTGATCCCTCCAGTCCCCCCAGGTTATCTACTCGATGTGAGGTCCCATGGTATGGAATACCCTGTTGGCCAGTTTGGGCCAGCTGTCCTGGCTGTGTCCCCTCCCAACTTCTTGTGCCCCTCCAGCTTTCTTACTGGCTGGGCTTGAGAAGCTGAAAAACCTTTGACTTTAGTCTAAACACTACTTAGCAACAACTGAAAACATCAGGGTGTTATCAACGTTCTTCTCATACCTAACTCGAAAAAAGCACTGTACCAGCTACTAGGAAGACAACTGATTCTATCCCAGCTGAAACCAGGACAGTGACGTTCAGTGGTACAAAGTCCAAATGGCAGTTGGTGTTAGTGGCAACCCTGAAGGTAAATTACTGGGGCAAATACTGCTTGATGTCTTTAGTAATAATCTGGATAATGGGGCAGTGCACTCTTGGCAAGTTCATGGACAGTATCGTATTGGTGGGTGGGTGATATATGGAAAGTATGTTTGCTATATCAAGGAACCTAGACAGGTTAGAAAAAGGGGCTGTCGGGAGATTTGACAGAGAGAGAGAGATCTGAAGAGAAAACATTGCCTTTGTAATTTGGTAACCGATGGTCTGAGACCAGGCCATGTCACGTTACATTGTGGAACAAAAGCCATCTTTAAAACATCCGATCTGGAGTGATAATTATGACTATTCAGGCCCACTGAGCAAGATAAGAGAGCAAACTTCATGGTTCCCAAATAAGCATCTCCAAGGTTATAAATCTCCTTTTTATGTGTAGCACTATTGGTTAGATAGAACACTTGCAGATATTGCATATTTTTAGCCATAGAGCCACTGGGCTTGGAGGGCGATATTATTTTAATTAAGAAAAATGCCATGGCCAGTCTGTTGTCCTTCATAGTTGCCTGACATCTCCAAAGAAAATAACCAGGTATTTGTGGAGGTATTGGTGATTCCTGAAATAGTACTTTTCATGTGAACAGTACTAGGAAGTTTCTACCCTGATATTCATATTTTGATAATCTCCTTGGTCAAGAGGCAAAACTGATTTAATTCAATGGATATTCTTCACTGTCTTCATTAGGATTTAAACCAGGCCACTGTTTCAAACACTGAATGATAACTGTGTGATCCTGTGCATATGATGATTGATTGAAATGGATACTTTGCAAATCATACAGTTGCTACTGGAACCTATTTGGTGGATATTTAAAATTCATAAGTATGTTAGATGAAAAGTCAGAGCTTCCTGTGAATGGTTCATTAATTGGAGAGGCTTCTAAAGTCAGTAATGATCACAGTTAGCCCAACTGAGTTTGGTCTTTCTTTGCATTTTAGTGATTTACTGCTGCTAAGGGCAGAATATTGAATTAACTGAACACAGACTCATATTGATGAGATTCATCTCACCTTATTCAGGAATGGATATTTCATCCTTCTGGTTTTGTATGCCCACAATGTAGATGTTCGTATCTGAAACAGCCATCTTAGACACTGTTTATGCACGATGGAAAGCGATGGGCAATTTTATCTATTTTAGCTGTTTGAGAGTGAAAGAAAAGGACTCAATATGGTTATACTATCCATTGAGTTCAAAGTGAGCCTCCATTAAATTTAGAGCCTCGACAATTATATCAAATACAGATAGTTACTTTGTAGATGTCAGCATGTGGGAGAAGGAATCAAAAGTGATATCTGTTAGTCCAAGGTCCCCATGTGATCATCAAGAGGAACAGGCACAATCAGTAGGAGATCCATTCGACATCATTGAGGATGTGAGGATCTCACCTACGCAGAAGCCTACTGCTCTGAGTTACTTGTGAAAGGTGCCACCTCGTTATTCGTTGGCTGCAGAAGGAGACAAGCCTGTTTGTCTTGACGTTGTGAACACCTCCTTCTTCCTTCCTTCGCTTATGTGGTAGGGTGACAAGGAGTCAATCTACCGACTACTGGATCTGGGCCTATTTATCACACATAAACCTAAATATGTCCAGTATTAGGCAGGTGACTTTGCAAGCAATTTTTGCTGTTCAGGCCACTGCAGTGTCTTATTCCTTTGTGTCCTTGTGTAGTTAATGGTGTGTATCCATTTGCCAAGGGAAGAAAGTTGGTCGTGACTTGACTCTGTGTGGCGTATCTTTTCATGGTATCTTTTCATGGTTCCTCCTGCTCACCTTCTCATGTTTCCACAGGAGTACACCTCTGCTATCATCTGCTCGAGTGGAGGGAGGATGAATGATAACCTCGTTCCCATCAGGTGTCTTAGTGTCCGCATTGTGTTCTTGAATCTGCTTTGTTCCTGAAACATCCTATTTTCTGTAGAATTAGTAACTGCTGATGCAAGAGCTGCTAAAGCATGTGTTTGTGGAAAGGTGACCTTTGCAGTTCTTTTCTTAAATTCAGGTGGCAAATGCCCAAAAGCTGTAGATGTGCATGAATGACTATAGTCACTCATAGCTGGTGTAGGGACTGACCTCATCCTCTGAGACTAAAAAGCTTTGCTCTGTCACTTAAGAGAACAGACCAGTATGACAGTGCTGCAAAATTAAATCGTTGTTAAACTCTACCCAGAGTTGCTTCAGACTTGAGCAGATCCCTCCACGCGTTTGGATTGGGCTGTATGATAATTACCCCCTCTATGGCAAGTATCGTTGCTTGGTGATGTTTCAGTCTCAGGACACAGACTACAAAGTGTGTACCACTCTATAACAACAAATATCCAAAAGCAGTTACATATTTCTAGGGAAAAAAAGTCCATAGACAACCATACAAAATAATTCGATGTCTGGCTCAGGAAGCCACTAACTGGCAAATCACAGAAAAAGGGGAAATTTTCTTCACTTTTTGGATTTTAGGTGAGGTAGAGCTTTGAGCAAAACTGGCTGCTGCGAAAGACAACATGAAACAGCATAAAAATCAATAATTGAAAAAAACATGTCCTGATTTTTTATTTTTTTTCTGTGTCGTTCAATCAAATAAATTGTTAAGACACACGCAGGTCTTCCTTCTGTTGTGCCCAAACGGGAGCGGTTAGATGGGAAGTCAGATCGCTAACCAGATTGTTACCCTTTCCTGCAGTAAAAATAAAATGGTTGTCACCCTGTGCCTCATGTTAAGCATGCTTGTAAGAGGAAACGGCTTTTGAGGCTCTCAGAAGGAAACCCATTACCTACAAAAGAACACAATAAGTGTTTGTGCCTAGCCTCCATCAGGGTGATGCATATCTGTACCCCAAGGTTACTCATCAATTACCAGGCAAAATAAACAAGGCTCAGCGGTTTGTTTTCACCATACCCATTTGCAAAATTGCTGTGTTTAAAGGGTGTGAACAGGAAGCTGGCAAGCTTCTGCTTGCAATAGTTAAGTTTAGCACTGGGTTTAATTTGATTGAAGATGTTACTGTCGAAGAAGAAAGCGTAATGGATGTAATACAATGGCTTGCCATATTAAGTCTGTATTTTCTCCAGATCCACCTGATAGTTAACTGTAAATTGTTTCTGAGGCACATTAGTAAATGGATAAATGAGCTACAAATTTTAAACCTGAATTGTTGCAGTACTGTTTTGTTAGTGGAGGGGTAAGGATGATGCTATTACACTGCAGTGCTATTACACTGTATTTTATGTTCCCTATGAGATCTAACAAAGAATCAGTGGAAATAAGGGTCTCAGTCACAATTAAATATGATGAGACATTTTACTGGCATCATGAAAAAGTAATGCTACTGCTTTTTACAAGGAGTAGATTCATGTGCTTTAAACCCAACTCATGTTCAAAGCAATATATTGATAATCACATGTAATTAACTGACAATCGCCGAACAGTACATTCGGGTTCAACACCAATTAATTCAACAGATAAACCTCCATAATACAGCTGGGGTAATACTAGGGGTGCAGGTGATTCGAGAAACGAGTATTCGGTAGTGGAGTTAAGTATTCTTTATTGCAGCACTGGAAGCACGGGGGATCACTCCTCCAAACGTGCTTGCCTGCTGGGGTTAATTGTATAGGTTAAATATGTATCTTACATACATATTCATTAGATTTCCGAGAAGTCATTAACATATGTAAATGTCATTTACGCAGGCGCGCTGAAGGTCTTTGGTGGTCTTCTGGAGTCCTCTCGTGGTCGT